>CAWUFW010003342.1:0-1200000 GCA_963921515.1 Calotriton arnoldi | reverse complement strand
GCCTGGGTTCAAACTGGAATGGCATGGTGAGCAAAAAAAACGATGGATTTAGGCCCAGATCTCTGTACTGGGGAGAATGTATGACATTGTTCTGCATTTTGTCCATCAACTGTTGTTTTTGCATTTGTCACCCCGAGTGGGACGGGTATGCCCAGACGTGGGTCCCGTGCTCTCCATGCCACTGGAATCAAGCTATCCTGGCTGAAGAGGGGTGAAACCCCGAAACCGGTCCTAGGATGCTTGTTTCCAGTTCACGGAGGACCTGGCTTGGCAGTTCGGGCTGGACTGTTCCCATCAGGCACAGGGTCAAGACTGATTTGCATATGGCTGGGTTCAAACTGGAATGGCATGGTGAGCAAAAAAACGATGGATTTAGGCCCAGATCTCTGTACTGGGGAGAATGTATGACATTGTTCTGCATTCTGTCCATCAACAGTTGTTTTTGCATTTGTCACCCCGAGTGGGACGGGTATGCCCAGACGTGGGTCCCGTGCTCTCCATGCCACTGGAATCAAGCTATCCTGGCTGAAGAGGGGTGAAACCCCGAAACCGGTCCTAGGATGCTTGTTTCCAGTTCAGGGAGGACCTGGCTTGGCAGTTCAGGCTGGACTGTTCCCATGAGGCACAGGGTCAAGACTGATTTGCATATGCCTGGGTTCAAACTGGAATGGCATGGTGAGCAAAAAACGATGGATTTAGGCCCAGATCTCTGTACTGGGGAGAATGTATGACATTGTTCTGCATTCTGTCCATCAACTGTTGTTTTTGCATTTGTCACCCCGAGTGGGACGGGTATGCCCAGATGTGGGTCCCGTGCTCTCCATGCCACTGGAATCAAGCTATCCTGGCTGAAGAGGGGTGAAACCCGAAACCAGTCCTAGGATGCTTGTTTCCAGTTCAGGGAGGACCTGGCTTGGCAGTTCGGGCTGGACTGTTCCCATGAGGCACAGGGTCAAGACTGATTTGCATATGGCTGGGTTCAAACTGGAATGGCATGGTGAGCAAAAACGATGGATTTAGGCCCAGATCTCTGTACTGGGGAGAATGTATGACATTGTTCTGCATTCTGTCCATCAACTGTTGTTTTTGCATTTGTCACCCCGAGTGGGACGGGTATGCCCAGACGTGGGTCCCGTGCTCTCCATGCCACTGGAATCAAGCTATCCTGGCTGAAGAGGGTGAAACCCCGAAACCGGTCCTAGGATGCTTGTTTCCAGTTCAGGGAGGACCTGGCTTGGCAGTTCAGGCTGGACTGTTCCCATGAGGCACAGGGTCAAGACTGATTTGCATATGCCTGGGTTCAAACTGGAATGGCATGGTGAGCAAAAAAACGATGGATTTAGGCCCAGATCTCTGTACTGGGGAGAATGTATGACATTGTTCTGCATTCTGTCCATCAACTGTTGTTTTTGCATTTGTCACCCCGAGTGGGACGGGTATGCCCAGACGTGGGTCCCGTGCTCTCCATGCCACTGGAATCCAGCTATCCTGGCTGAAGAGGGTGAAACCCCGAAACCGGTCCTAGGATGCTTGTTTCCAGTTCAGGGAGGACCTGGCTTGGCAGTTCGGGCTGGACTGTTCCCATGAGGCACAGGGTCAAGACTGATTTGCATATGGCTGGGTTCAAACTGGAATGGCATGGTGAGCAAAAAACGATGGATTTAGGCCCAGATCTCTGTACTGGGGAGAATGTATGACATTGTTCTGCATTCTGTCCATCAACTGTTGTTTTTGCATTTGTCACCCCGAGTGGGACGGGTATGCCCAGACGTGGGTCCCGTGCTCTCCATGCCACTGGAATCAAGCTATCCTGGCTGAAGAGGGGTGAAACCCTAAAACCGGTCCTAGGATGCTTGTTTCCAGTTCAGGGAGGACCTGGCTTGGCAGTTCGGGCTGGACTGTTCCCATGAGGCACAGGGTCAAGACTGATTTGCATATGGCTGGGTTCAAACTGGAATGGCATGGTGAGCAAAAAAACGATGGATTTAGGCCCAGATCTCTGTACTGGGGAGAATGTATGACATTGTTCTGCATTCTGTCCATCAACTGTTGTTTTTGCATTTGTCACCCCGAGTGGGACGGGTATGCCCAGACGTGGGTCCCGTGCTCTCCATGCCACTGGAATCAAGCTATCCTGGCTGAAGAGGGGTGAAACCCCGAAACCGGTCCTAGGATGCTTGTTTCCAGTTCAGGGAGGACCTGGCTTGGCAGTTCGGGCTGGACTGTTCCCATGAGGCACAGGGTCAAGACTGATTTGCATATGGCTGGGTTCAAACTGGAATGGCATGGTGAGCAAAAAACGATGGATTTAGGCCCAGATCTCTGTACTGGGGAGAATGTATGACATTGTTCTGCATTCTGTCCATCAACTGTTGTTTTTGCATTTGTCACCCCGAGTGGGACGGGTATGCCCAGACGTGGGTCCCGTGCTCTCCATGCCACTGGAATCAAGCTATCCTGGCTGAAGAGGGGTGAAACCCCGAAACCGGTCCTAGGATGCTTGTTTCCAGTTCAGGGAGGACCTGGCTTGGCAGTTCGGGCTGGACTGTTCCCATGAGGCACAGGGTCAAGACTGATTTGCATATGCCTGGGTTCAAACTGGAATGGCATGGTGAGCAAAAAAACGATGGATTTAGGCCCAGATCTCTGTACTGGGGAGAATGTATGACATTGTTCTGCATTCTGTCCATCAACTGTTGTTTTTGCATTTGTCATCCCGAGTGGGACGGGTATGCCCAGACGTGGGTCCCGTGCTCTCCATGCCACTGGAATCAAGCTATCCTGGCTGAAGAGGGTGAAACCCCGAAACCGGTCCTAGGATGCTTGTTTCCAGTTCAGGGAGGACCTGGCTTGGCAGTTCGGGCTGGACTGTTCCCATGAGGCACAGGGTCAAGACTGATTTGCATATGGCTGGGTTCAAACTGGAATGGCATGGTGAGCAAAAAAACGATGGATTTAGGCCCAGATCTCTGTACTGGGGAGAATGTATGACATTGTTCTGCATTTTGTCCATCAACTGTTGTTTTTGCATTTGTCACCCCGAGTGGGACGGGTATGCCCAGACGTGGGTCCCGTGCTCTCCATGCCACTGGAATCAAGCTATCCTGGCTGAAGAGGGGTGAAACCCCGAAACCGATCCTAGGATGCTTGTTTCCAGTTCAGGGAGGACCTGGCTTGGCAGTTCGGGCTGGACTGTTCCCATGAGGCACAGGGTCAAGACTGATTTGCATATGGCTGGGTTCAAACTGGAATGGCATGGTGAGCAAAAAAACGATGGATTTAGGCCCAGATCTCTGTACTGGGGAGAATGTATGACATTGTTCTGCATTCTGTCCATCAACTGTTATTTTTGCATTTGTCACCCCGAGTGGGACGGGTATGCCCAGACGTGGGTCCCGTGCTCTCCATGCCACTGGAATCAAGCTATCCTGGCTGAAGAGGGGTGAACCCCGAAACCGGTCCTAGGATGCTTGTTTCCAGTTCAGGGAGGACCTGTCTTGGCAGTTCGGGCTGGACTGTTCCCATGAGGCACAGGGTCAAGACTGATTTGCATATGGCTGGGTTCAAACTGGAATGGCATGGTGAGCAAAAAAACGATGGATTTAGGCCCAGATCTCTGTACTGGGGAGAATGTATGACATTGTTCTGCATTCTGTCCATCAACTATTGTTTTTGCATGTGTGGGTTTGAGGCAGGATGTGGCTAATCTTTGTGTTCACACGAAGTGACAACATTTCTTCCAGGATAATGTTGATTTTGGGTTCTAGCCGGGTTACTATAGGGGTCAGTTGAGAGACGGGTAGGGGAGTATGCTGGGATGGTCAGGATTGGGGGTGGAGGCTAAGGTAGAATCCACCCTGATAAGGTTGATGAACTGAGGGGGTATGGGTGTGATTGATAGCTCGAGCTGGGCTGTACAGGTGTGCCATGGTGAGGGGGAACGTAATTTTGGTGGTCGTCGGGGTGCCTGGTGACGGAGGCTGTAGGGGGTGTTGGAGTGGTGACAGTGCAAGGGGTATTGGTAGTACACGGATCAACGAGTGGGGTTGTGGGTGCAAATATTGGAGGATCAACGTGTGGAGGTGTTGGTGCATGCATTGGTTCTCTGGGCGGGGGCACAGGGTTGGTTCTCTGGGCGAGCGGGGAGGGGTGGAAGTATGACCGGAAGTCAATGGAGGTATGGAGCTTAGGGAACTGGTGGTCAAAGATGGTTAGGTTTCGTTCAGAGGCTTGGACTATGATGGTCCCATTTCTGCAAATGGTTATGAACAATTCTCCTTTAAAGTTCTGGGATGGGTGTATAGTGACTTTAGTTCCATAAGGGATGTTGATAGTATTAGTTACATAGAGGTGTTGTAGGACGTTCTCTCTACATATGGTGGGTTTCTTCATGTAGAAGATGAAGTCAGTTTTTAGGCCTCCAAGTGCTGGACTGTAGTATTGTATTGTATTGTAATTGGATTTATATAGCGCTTACTACCCCTCACGAGACGTTGAAGCTCTTCTTCGGCAAGTAGCACGCTACTCCGGAACCCATAAAGGATTAGTGTTGAATTAGCATAGTGAAATATGAAAGTAATTTGAGTGGTGGATAGGTTAGCCAGTTATTTGGATTCAGAAGGATAGTGAAGGGATAGAAGAGGGAAAAAGGTTTGCATTTATGTAGCGCTTGTTACCCCTGATGGGGTGTTGAAGCTCTTTTTTGGCGAGTAGCACGCTACTCCGGAACCCATAAAGGATTAGTGTTGAATTAGTATAGTGAAATATGAAATTTGAGAAGTAGACATGTTAGTCTGTTATTTTGATTGAAAAGGATAGTAGAGGGATATAAGAGTGAAGGATTTAGACTTTTTGTGGGAGGTCATTGCAGTAGGAGGAGGCTTGGGATGAGTAAAAAGGGATGTGGAGGGGAAGAGTCTGAGGGAAGAGTTTAGAAAGGCTTGTTTTGGGGGATCGGTATAGTAAAAGAGGTGTCAGATGGTGCAAGGAGGGTTAGAGTGGGGAGAGTCTAGAAAGCGCTATTTTGGGGATCATAGTAGTAGTATGGGGTTTGGGATGAATGAGAGAGTGGATGTAGAGGATATATTGATAGAGTATAGGGTGAGTAATAGGGTAGTGCATGAGAAAGAGTAGTAGGAAGAAGTTTGAGATGAGTCAGAGAGTTGAGGTAGAAGATATATTGAGAGAGGTATGCAGTGAGAAATAGGGTAGTGCATTGGATATGCTGAATTAGAAGAAAGTAATAAATATATAGATCCATAAGTACATGGAAAGTAGATAGATGCATAAAGGAAGTAAGTATATGTAGATTCAAGATATTGATAGAGGTATAGGGTGAGAAATAGGGTAGTGCATTGAATATGCTTTTTTTGGAGAAAAGTAATAAATATTTAGATTCAAGTATATGGAAGGTATATAGATGCATAAAGGAAGTAAGTATATGTAGATTAAAGATGCATTAGATAAACTCTGGTTTTCAAGTGTTGTACTAAATATTTTTATTTTTTTTAAAACATAATTATTCTACATGTTTATACAAAGCAATACACATATATATGTACATATCTATAGTACAAATAAATGCTTATATACAGAGGGATACGCTGTATATTTCTGTTTGTGTATGATGCTTATGTGGGGGAGAGCCAATTCTTGAGTAGTTTTCTGAAGATAAGGTGATTGTCCATGGATCTTATGTTGGGGGGTAAAGAGTTCCATAGTTTGGCTGCTTGAACAGAGAAGGATGTGCCACCCATGGTTTTTTTCTTGTATCTTGGGATTTTGAGGCGAGGTGCCACTCTAGAGCGGATGTTCCTTTGTTGAATGTGTTTGATGATTTTATTCCTGATGAAGAGTGGTCCCATTCCATGTATCGCTTTGTGGGTGATACAAAGCAGCTTGAATGTGGATCTTCTGGCAACAGGTAACCAATGCAGGGCTTTCAAGGCAGGGAAGATGTTGTCTCGCGGTTTGATATGCAAAGGTAGTCTGGCAGCTGAGTTTTGAATCTGTTGTAGTCTTTTCATGGTCGTTAAAGGTGATCCGTGGTAGAGGCTATTGGCGTAATCGAGTTTGGACAGAACAAGGGAGATGGTAGCTTGGACCTTGTGTGGAAATCCCAAATGGGGGAAGATTCGTCGCAGAGTTTTTATAGTAACAAAGCTTGATCTTGCTAGTTTGTCCACTTGGGCATTCATTAATAGCTTGGAGTCCATGGTCATCCCGAGGTTTCTTACTTCCTTCGATACTTTATGCGGCGATCCCAGTTCATCAGGCCAGGCGGCAAGCGGGTCATAATGTTTCCAATCGCCACACATGAGTATTTCCGTTTTGGAAGCATTCAATTTGAGATGGCTCCAAGTCATCCATTGATCCACGGCTCTGAGACAACTGAAAATTGGCGAGTTTCCAATGTCTTTGGGGCATTCCAGTTGAAGGAGTATTTGAATGTCATCTGCATAGTTATAGCACATGAGGTGAAATTGATTGATCAGTACCATTAATGACTTCATGTAGATGTTGAAAAGCATAGGCGAGATGATAGAGCCTTGAGGGACCCCAGCTTTTGTGGAGTACGGTTTGGACGAGATAGGTGGGGTATGGATGACATTAGTTCTGTTTCGAAGGTAGGATGTGATCCAGTCTAGAGCAGTCCCCTCTATGCTGGTTTCGAAGAGTCTTTGTATCAGAGTGTCATGGTCAACCGTGCCAAAGGCAGCCGAGAGGTCCAAGAGGAGTAGCGCAGCAACCCCGTTGCGGTCAATTGTGTTCTTAAGGTCATCCCAGATGGCAAGGAGGGCAGATTCTGTGCCTCTTCCCGGACGGAATCCTGTTTGGAAGTCTGAAAGTATGGCATTGTCTTCAATGAATTATGACATCTGGGCGAACGTTGCTCTTTCTATCAGTTTGCCCAGGAAAGGTCCATTTGCAATGGGTCTTTAGTTGTCAGGGTTCAGCGGGTCCAAGTTTGTTTTCTTCAGTAAAGGGCGTATGTATGACTTTTTGTATACGTAGATGTCTGTTATTAGTGTCTCTGGATGTTCTCTCAGGATTTTTTGCTAGAACTTTTATTTGGCCTTCTTGGAGAGGCTTTGTGGAAATGTAATGCAGTATGAGTCTGGGCCATACCTTTCCATGATAGTGCTGAGGTAGGGCATTGGTGTATGGTCCTGCAGCAGTTACAGGGATCTTGAGCCTTCCTGGGGTGGGAAAACTTCCGACATCATTGCCCGTTGCTGATGGTCAATTCAGTTGTGGCACCGGTGAGCCCGCTCAGTTTCTCGAGTTCTTAGTGGTCACGGTCTCTGCCAGTTGACGGTTGTGGTGAGGTTTGTAGACCCAATTGCTTGGGATGCCGATGCAATTCAAGGGTGCATATATACTATATACCATACATCTGCATAGCATAAATAAGAGTAATCAAGGGCTAGTAAACATCAGACAATTGGGATCGCTACTGCTGGTACAAGGTATGATAAGTAAAAATCACAGTGTAGGCAATATATAACAGCACCGACATGATAGCCCAATGTATGCACAGGTAAATTCACATTGTAAGCAATAAATAGCAGCATTGGCATGAAATCACAGTGTAAGCACAAGGAATCAGTGTAAGCGTAAGGTAAAAACATCTTGTAGGCGTGTGTAACAATATGTGCAAAGAAACACAATAAACATGCAAAGTAACAATGAAGGCATACAATACCAAGTTCTGACGTGAATGTGTTCCAGCATTGAATCAGTATTGGTGTAAGGTAGGCACAATCATCTTAAAAAGCATGTGTGCTAGTATGTGCGTAGGAGCACAATAGGCACAATAGACACAGCAGGTAATAATAATGTATGAGTACAAAACTAAGCTCTGACCTAAATATGATCAGGCATAAGTAGTCCAGGTAGATTTCCACTGAGGAAGTATCCGAAACAGTTAACAGAAGCTGGTGCATGATAGAATACCTACTGAGAAAGTAGCCAAACTACATTCTAACTGAAGAGGTTGCCCAAACAATAAGCAGAGACTGGTGAATGGTAGGAATCCTACTGAGGAAGTAGCCCAAAAACGCATTTCAATTGGTGAAGTAGTCCACAGTCAGCTTCCAACTGGGGAAGTAACCCAGACTAGAGCCTGCTGATCGGGTAGCCCACTCCTTCCTTCTGAGAAAAAGTAAATATGCTCAGGCATAAGTAGCCCAAGTACATTTCAACTGAGGAAGTAACCCAAACAGTTAACAGAAGCTGGTGCTTGGTATAAATCCTACTGATAAAGTAGCCCAACTGCATTCTAACTGAAGAGGTAGCCCAAACCATAAGCAGACTGGTGAATGGTAGAAATTCTACTGCGGAAGTAGCCCAAATACACATTTCAATTGATGAATTAGCCAAAAAACTAAAAAACTAAAAAAGATTTTTAAAAAACAGCTTCCAATTGAGGAAGTAGACCAAACTAGAGCCTGCTGATAGGGTAGCCCACTCCTTCCTACTGAGAAGAAGCCCAAAATGAAAGGGTGAAATCAGATAAGAAAACCTTATTTTATGGCAGTGGTGCAGGGCTATGGGCATCCTTGGCAACTCCTAGTTGTACCCCACTCTCCTTTGGGGCAATCCTTGAGAGGCAGGTAATCACTGATTTGGAAGGGTCCGCTCTGTGAGCCACCATGTAGGAAGGGAGACCTGACTGAGGGAATAGCAGACATTGGCAGATCCTCAGGTGGTCATTTCCCTTTTCCTCCCCCAGTTCAGAAAGTTACTGATCATCTTTAAGTATGTGCCCACATGAGCAAAAGGTGTATTCCAGAGTAGTCATGTGCACTCCAGCCACATCATTGCCCTCCCTGAGGCTGCACAACAATGTCACCTCCTAGTTGAGGGTCCTGGGGCAGAGATTCAGGCGAGACCCATCTGCCAATTGGGGGCGCCAGGATGGGATTTGTATGGTGGCCGGATCTCCTCAGGGTAGGAGTCCGGCGTGAACCACCACTAGTTTGGGGGCCGTCACGGTGCAGGGTGCGGTTGGACCTCTGCACCTTCAGCTGGTTGCTCACTTTTACATTTTCCTTAATTGGGTTTGTAGTTTGTAAGTTTACCTATATACATATATATAAAACATGTCATCGAATTATAATGCTGTGGTTCTCCACCCGAAAACAATCAGTGCAATGTGTTGCTGTCTGTACACATCTGAGCATCAGCTGCACTTAGCTCCAGAACCCCTGACTTCGAGACCTTTTGAGTCACCCATCCTCATCATGAACTTCAGACTCCAATCAAAGTTGCAAGAGTCAATCATCCTTTTTCCCAGTTTCTCCTTGGCTAATGCAGGCATCCCCGATCTAAACCGCTTTTAAGGCACTCCCAACTACTTCCTCCTTCACTCCAACTGCACCTAGGACTGACAAAAAAATGTGTTCACTGACACAAACTTACTGCTTAACTTCTGCTCTCTTCCTCATCACAAATTTGATATCACCCACTTCATAAGGAGTTTGCAAATGGCTAGCCCCAATTGGGCAAAACAATTGGCCTCAGCCCGCAAATCATACAAGGGAGTTAAACAGTTGAGAAGTATGGCAAGGTGGTTGGCGCACAGGTTTTTCATCACAGCACCCAGATCAGCATTCCTCCATACTAAATGAAGCCCCTGTGACTTCTCAGTTAGGGATGACACAGGGATGCCCCTGGCTCTGCTTTCCCCCTTGTGGAAGCTTACACTCAACCACTAGGGGTTATGGTCACTAAATGCTGTTACAATGGTGCCAACCCTTGGGACCCTTCCCATTGGAGCCCGAAACACAAAAATATAATCAATGATTGACCCGTACTCCCCCTTAAAAATGGTGACATTCGTAAGATAGGTGGTGTCAACAGCATCAAAGGCATTATTAAGATCAAAAGTGTTAACCTTGGTTAAAAGAGCATTGGCTTTCTGGTCCCACTGCTGGGAGACATCCCTTGTACAAAAAATAAAAGGTGGCTTAGAAGATGAATTTGCTAAGATGTGAATCGGCAAATCACCGCCAATATGGAGCTGCATTTGTCATGGGTGGAAGCTATCTGGGACAGAGTCCTTTCATCCAGATTCAGGTTTGGTATTGTGAGATGGTATTTGAGCTTTGCTCTGGGCCAATTGGATTCCAGTAATGTGCTACTCTGTCTTTATGATGAGTCCTCGCTCCAGAGCCTGCTCCACTTCATTTTTTTTTGTTGCAAATACTACTTGGCATACTCCAAAAGCTTTTTAGTCCCATTAATTAGAGTATGTGGCATCAGCGAATGTGCAGAGGCACTGCTGTATCTGCAACTGTTATATTCCCCCACACTCAGTAGTAGCATTTGTTTATTTTTAAAGTGTGCTATTGTCAAAAGAAAACAAATGATTTTTTAAAAAGACAGATGCCGCAAGTCACACCTGCCCATACACTGTTGGAGGGGCACCTGCTTGATGGGTTCGCCTTGTGTGTTTACCTACATGGTATGACTCTCTTACCTTGATTTTTGGGACCACAGACCTTTCTTAATATTTTTATGTTCTTTGTTTTTACTACGTAATTATTTATTTGCTGTTTTAAGTTTGTGCACTGTTGAGGCCCTGACAAATGGTTTAATGATGTTTTAATGTCTGTATTGTGCTTTTGTGTCTGTGTTTTACCACCGAAATAAAGTATTATATGATCTGATCTGATCTGATATCACCTACTTAATCATTTGCTTCCAGGTGGATACGATGTTTCTCATTGACATCTGGTACAAGAATCCTCCTGTCTAGCTATTGCTCCTGCCATACTCCCCAACTAAAAAATCATTCTGCGTAACAGAACCAACATATGCGGAAGTAGACTTGCCATTATACATTGCAAGCAGTTGCTGTTTTGCTTACACAGTCACATGCATGTTCTTTACTGACATTCTCCTATTCAGGCTAAATACTGTGGCACATCCACTTTCTAAGGTGTACTGAATTATCACCCTCTAGGGTCTACCTCTAATTTTAGTTAATCTCTTGCCAATTTCATATACCTTCACTCAGTTCTAACTGCTATCTTTAAATATTTCTGCCTCTGAGACTATTTCCCACCTTGATTGACTCTCTTATTTAAGTTTTAGACTATAGGTTCTGGTGTCTACCTACATTCCTGGCTGTATTATGAATGCTACATTCACTATTGGGAATCCTGTTTATTTCTACTCCCATCCCAGTGGTTGGACAGATCACATTGGCGTCCTGTTAACTTTCGCTCTTATTATTCTGCTCCCTCATTGTGCCCCCTCCTTCCTGCCCCACCCGATTCTGGTAGAAAGTTATTCCTTTTCATTTTTGCAACACGTTTTCTGCCCCTTTAGGAATCTCAGGGCTAGAAGACAACATGAACTCTAAGACATTGTATGACACTTGAATAGACTTTGCTCCCTACTCCATCACCTTTAAAAAAAGCAAATCTAGAAACCTAAACTTTGTCAAACCCTCCAGGTTTATGAGCACTACAGTCCATTAGATAACACCAAATCAGGCTTCCAGTCACTGAATACTACTCATACACTGTTGGCAGTCCCATGAAAACTAAGATGGGGCTTAGGTCATGGTGGTATGGCTTCTCCAATCTATTAAATCTCAGTGCAACCTTCAAAACAAAGTGTCACTCTTCGTTTATTACCTTCCTTGACTGGTTAAATCTATAACCAGGCTAACATCCTTCTTATCGGGAAACACCCATTACAACAAATCTTTTATAACGCATGCCATTACTTCGCATGCCATCACAATGTAAGTGCCATCACAACGCAATGTTTTTACAACGCATGTCATTACAATGCTTATGCCTTTACCACGCATGCCTTTACAACGAATTTTGTTGTAAAGGCATGAATGGTAAAGGCATATGTGTTTTACATGTAAGTATAAGGTAAGTGTGTATGGTTCAGGGTGGGTATGGGTTTTGGGGTGCCAATGGTAATTTTAGGGTTCAGGGAGGGTATGGGTTTTGGGGTGCCAGGGGTAATTTTGGGGTTCAGGATGGGTATGGGTTTTGGGGTGCCAGGGGTAATTTCAGGGTTCATGGTGGCTATGGGTTTTGGGGTGTCGGGTAATTTTAGGGTTCAGGGTGGGTATGGGTTTTGGGGTGCCAGGGTAATTTTAGGGTTCAGGGCGGGTATGGGTTTTGGGGTGCCAAGTGTAATTTTAGGGTTCAGGGAGTGTTATGTTTCATATAGGTACCCCAATATACGCTCGGGTAGTAACCTAACCTTTCACCTATATTCTCCCCTACCATTACACTACATAACGGTTCTTGGGACTGACCTCTTACCTAGTTACGGTACTGCTTACAGGCCGTAGGGTTTTCCATGAAAACTAGCCTTATTCATTATGCATGAGGATTCTTGGAATCACAGCAGGACTACCATCTCCCGCATAATAACTATGTATAAGGGTCATTCCTTCCGTCATCCTAGTACGACAAAACACACCAAGCTAGATCCCCTGAGGTTACAGCTTTGGGTAAATAAACACTGTGGGGCAGATTTACAAGGAACTGATCCATCTGCATAGAGGCGTCAGTTTCCTTGCATCAGCGCCGAATGTCCTTGCGCCACTATGGATGCACTGTATTCATAATAAAGTGCTCCATGGCGCAAGGATTAACAGATGTGTCAGAAATTCTGACGCATCTGTTGGCACAAAAGTGACGCATTGCTGGAGTTGCTCATGAAAGTGACGCAACTCCAGCAATGCGCCGCCATAGATGGGTGAGTCCCATTCTGAAAAGCCCTGCGTCATTCCTTATGCCTGGTCTGAGCAGGCGTAGGGATTTTGATGCAGTGAAGGCGTAGAGTGACGCAGTGAAATCTTGTGTCAGTTCTACATGTCTTTTTGTGTGGGAACACCCACCCTGCATACATTATACCTGACGCAGGTATAATGTGACGCAGGGCTTTACAATGTGACGCATCTCCCTAGATGCGTCATGTTGTAAATGGGCCGCAACATTTACGCCGCGGCTGCATCACAAAAGTGACGCAACAGCGGCACAAAAGTCACGCAAGGGGCTTGTAAATCTCCCCCCATATCTTTGCTGAGGCAGGGAGAGGGGAAAGGACTTCCATGCTGACACACTGACGCAAGACGCTGAGGTTCCTACACGCAGACACTCCAGCTCGAGGTGGTCTGACATCCCTTGTGGGGTATCCATCTCGAGACCAAGACGGGGTCCCACAGTCTCTCACTTCAGGTAATGAGGTTGACTTTATTCTTCAGGGATTCTTGGCTCTACACCTACATACATGCTAGGTACACTTAGGTACATCTAGTTAGGTTCGCATCGTAGGAGTACGCTTTTTATTAGTCATGTATTTTATATACTTGCCTATATTCATGGTTTTAGCACAATGATAGAAATATACCATCCTTTTACTTTGTTGATGCTTTTAATCATTTATATCTGTTTCTGTCTAATGGTTGTTTCAGCACACTTATTTTACTCTAGAATGACGCTGGTTCAATAAACACTTATTGGAAAACATCCCCACCGTTTATTCTGTGTATTTCTCTGAGACAAAGTGAGCACGAGTGACTGAGCAAAAAGTAGTGTACTGTTTCCACGATCCCTGATGGGACAGAGTTGTCATGTTCGATAGTTGCCGAGAACTATATTCTCCTTGGTAAGAGGTTGAGTGATGTAATAAGTGACGTCATCAGCAGTGCATTGTGGGGGCGCGAGTTATAGTTACCTCAACTAACTATAATGGCCGAATTTCTCTGGTTTTGTACGAGTGAAATGTCCAACTAACTATAACGTCCCTGAAACCTATGGTTTTTTAGTGAATTTCAAAGGTTTTTTAAATGATTATTTCTAACTATAACGTCCCTGAAACCTATGGTTTTTTCAGTGATTTTCAAAGGTTTTTTTAAATGCTAATTTCTAACTATGCCTACCGAGGTAGGACGTGCAGAAAGAAGAAGAAAGGCACAGAAAGAAGAAAGAGAAATGCAGAAAGAGGCAGCAGAAGTCCAGAGAATGAAGAAAGGTGCAGAAAGAAGCAATAGATATGCAGAAAGAAGCAACAGAGGTGCAGAAAGAGGCCTTGTTGCAAAGTCATCCTTTGCCCCAACTTTTTGCTGACTGGTACTGGTGGTAACTGACTCTGACTAACCAGCCCCTGAGCCAGTGCTATCCTGAAAGACACTTAGAATACAGTGAAAACACCTACATACACTAGGGTACACTATAGGTTGGGGTACCCCTGTGATTGGCATGACCTCCCCTGTAAGGCCCTAGTACATAATAGGGCAGGGGGATTAAAACTACCTCTAAGTCAGAGGTGCAGAAAGAAGCAAGAGCAGTGCAGAAAGAACCAACAGAGGTGCAGAAAGAAGCAAGAGGGGTACAGAAAGAGGCAAGAAAAGTGCAGAAAGAAGCAAAAGAGGTGCAGAAAGAGGCAAGAGAACTGCAGAAAATGGCAAGAGAGGTGCAGGAAGAGGCAGGAGAGGTGCATAAAGAGGTAAAAGTGGTACAGAAAGAGGCAAGAGGGGTGCAGAAAGAAGCAAGAGAAGTGCAGAAAGAAGCAGCAGAGGTGCCGAAAGAGGCAAGAGAGGTACAGAAACAGGCAAGAAAGGTACAGAAAGAGGGAACAGGGGTGCAGAAAAAGGTAAGTGGGATACAGAAATTTGCAAGAGAGGTGCAGAAAAAAGCAAGAGCAGTGCAGAAAGAAGCAAGAGAAGTGCAGAAAGTAGCAAGAGAGGTGGAGAAATAGGGATGAGGGGTGCAGAAAGAGGCAAGTGAGTTGCAGAAAGAGGCAACAGAGGTGCAGAAAGACGCAAGAGAATTGCAGAAACAAGCAAGAGAAGTGCAGAAAGAGGCAAGAGAATTGCTGAAAGAAGTAACAGAGGTGTAGAAAGAAGCAAGAGAAGTGCAGAAAGAAGCAAGTGAGGAGCAGAAAGAAGCAAGAGCAGCGGGAAAGAACCAACAGAGGTGCAAAAAGAGGCAATAGGGGTGCAGAAAGAGGTAGGAGAGGTGCACAAAGAGGCAAGACAGGTACAGAAAGAGGCAGGAGGGGTACAGAAAGAAGGAAGAGAAGTGCAGAAAGAGGCAAGAGAATTGCTGAAAGAAGCAACAGAGGTATAGAAAGAAGCAAGAGAAGTGCAGAAAGAAGCAATAGAGGTGCAGAAAGAGGAAAGACAAGTGCAGAAAGAGACAACAGGGGTGCAGAACGAGACAACAGGGGTGCAGAAAGAAGCAAGAGAGGTGCAGAAAGAGGCAATAGAAGTGCAGAAAGAGGCAAGTGACGTGCAGAAGGAGGCAAGAGAACTGCAGAAAGAGGAAAGAGAGTTGGAGAAACAGGCAAAGGGGGTGTAGAAAGAGGTAACGTGTGCAGACAGAGGCAAGAGAGGTGCAGAAAGAGGGAAGAGGGGTAGAAAGAGGCAAGAGGGATGCAGAAATTTGCAAAAGAGGTGCAGAAAGAAGCAAGAGTAGTGCAGAAAGAACCAACAGAGGTGCAGGAAGAGGCAGGAGAGGTGCATAAATAGGCAAAAGAGATACAGAAAGAGGCAAGAGGGGTGCAGAAAGACGCAAGAGAATTGCTGAAACAAGCAAGAGAAGTGCAAAATGAGGCAAGAGAATTGCTGAAAGAAGCAATAGAGGTGTAGAAAGAAGCAAGAGAAGTGCAGAAAGAGACAACAGGGGTGCAAAAAGAAGCAAGAGCAGTGCAGAAAGAGGCAATAAGCAGAAAGGGGCAAGTGAGCTGCAGAAGGACGCAAGAGAACTGCAGAAAGAGGCAAGAGAGTTGCAGAAACAGGCAAAACGGGTGCAGAAAGAGGGAACATGTATGCAGACAGAGGCAAGAGAGGTGCAGAAAGAGGGAGGAGGGGTACAGAAAGAGGCAAGAGGGATGCGGAAATTTGCAAAAGAGGTGCAGAAAGAAGCAAGAGCAGTGCAGAATGAACCAACAGAGGTGCAGTAAGAGGCAAGAGGGGTGCAGAAAGAGGTAGGAGAGGTACACAAAGAGGCAAGAGGGGTACAGAAAGAGGCAAGAGGGGTGCAGAAAGAAGGAAGGGAAGTGCAGAAAGAAGCAACAGAGGTGCTGAAAGGGGCAATAGAGGTGCTGAAAGAGGCAATAGAGGTGCAGAAAGAGGCAAGAGAGATGCAGAAAGAAGCAAGTGAGGTGCAGAAAGAGACAAGAGAGGTGCAGAAAGAAGAGAGTGAGATTCAGAAAGAGGCAAGAGAAGAGCAGAAAGTGTCAAGTGAGGTGCAGAAAGAGGCAAGAGAGGTATAGAAAGAGGCAAGATAAGTGTTGAAAGAGGCAAGAGAAGTGCAGAAAGAGGCACTTGAGGTGCAGAAAGAGGCAAGAGAGGTACAGAAAGAGGCTCAAGAGGTGCAGAAAGAGGCAAGAGAAGTACAGAAAGAGGCAAGAGAGGTGCAGAAGCAAGAGAGTGAGGTGCAGAAAGAGGCAAGTGAGAAGCAGAAAGAGGCAAGAGAGGCACAGAAAGAGGCAAGGGAAGTGTACAAAGAGGCAAGAGAGGAGCAGAAAGAGGCAAGAGAGGTGTGGAAAGAAGCAAGAGAAGTACAGAAAGAGGCAAGTGAGAAGCAGAAAGAGGCAAGAGAGGTGCTGAAAGAGATAAGTGAGGTGCAGAAAAGGGCAAGAGAAGTGCAGAAAGAGGCAAGTGAAGTGTAGAAAGAAGACAGTGAGGTGCAGAAAGAGGAAGAAAGGTGCAGAAAGATGCAAGAGAAATACAGAAAGAGGCAAGAGAGGCACAGAAAGAAGAGAGGTTTGTGCACCATTAGTACCAATTTAACACCCACATTTAGCAATAAGTAGCACGTGACCATTCCAGCTTTGCAACAGGCCTTCCACCACGCTGTAACACGTGAAGCTGCATTTTTGGGAACATTTGAGCCGTTTGAGCTAGAAACAAGGCTTTTTTGTTCAAATCTGCAGATGATGGAATATTTGGCAAATGTGGAAAATGTTTAATTATGTGAAAATTGGTGCAGCCGAACAGTCACAGAATTCCAGTGGCCCTGCTCATACCTCTGACGAGGTTCAGAAGTGCTCCTCAGTGGTGCATTCTTTTTTTGTGTCTCATTGAGTTTATAGTTTAGCTTCTATGGAAACGAGGAAGACTAAACCTGAGGTTACCACTGCACAACACAGACTACAATACCACATAATTACTCTCCAAAACGCATAATCCCACTCCACATAATTCTTATACACTAAATACCACATTCTTTCTATTCACATAATTTCATTGCACAACATACCACATAATTCCTCTACCCACAACGTACATCCACTCTACACCAAAAAACATTAGTTAAAAAACTTTTACATTTACAACGCCAATAGCTCTAACTCTCGCAAATGTGAAACCTATTACATGGCAAATGCTTCTTTAACTAGTAGTCGCGTTTGCAGAGTGGTGGAGAAAGGGTGCTGGGCCTCCTACCAGCGCCCAGGAATTCTGCTGCGTAGGACTTACAGGAGGTACCAGGAGGGCTTCTTGGCCCCCAAAGTCCCTCAGGAGTAAAATGTACTTCATCCCCCATCCCGTAGTCTGCCAGGAGGCGCGTTTGCAGAGTGGTGAAGAAAGGGGGTGTGGCCTCCGAAGACGTCTTAGCAATCCCACTGTGTGGGACTTATTGGAGGTAACAAGAGGGGTAGTTGGCCCCCAAGGACATCCTTGGGGGCCAACTACCCCTCCTATTACCTCCAGTAAGTCCCACACAGCAGGATTGCTAAGTTCTCATAACAGGCCATGCCTCCTTTGCCCACCACTCTGCAAACGTGCTCCCTGGCGCGCTCTTGGATGGGGATTGAAGTCCCTTTCGCAGCTGGGGGTCCTTAGGGGCCAACTAGCCTACCTCTTACCTCCAGTAAGCCCTACACAGTGGGATTGCTGAGAGGTGGACACAGGCCACGCCCCCTTTGTCCACCACTCTGCAAACGCGCCTCCTGGCGTGCTCATGGTTGGGGGATGAAGTACCCTTTCCTCCTGAGGGTCCCTAGGGGCCAACTAGCCCTCCTGTTACCTCCAGTAAGCCCCATACAGCTGGTTTGCTGAGAGTGCTTAAAGGCCACGCACCCTTTTTACACCACTCTGTTTAATTAGGGGTGGGACCCCCCTTTTTTTTTGGCCCCCACTTGACGAATCATCCCGAAACTTTCAAGAAAGGAGCTTACCTGAGTGCCCCATTAGTTTTAAAAAGTTTGCGAAGATTCGTCAAACGGCGCCAAAGATATTGGCAAAAGAAAAACGCTCTTTGAATAGAAACAACCGCCAGTAGGTTATATATATTTCCGGTTTCAAAAGATGCAATAGTCAATTCTGAGAATATTGCAATTTAAATGTATTTAATTTACATGTCTGCCGGTATTTCCGACTATTCCCACTAACCTGGGTATATAACAGTGCAACCAGCATAATTTCGATGACCAAGGGTCTTGCGATGGTCATGACTCTGACAATTGCCGAGTTTCACTACGAATCCCATGATGCAACACAAGGGGCATTAACATCACGTCACTCCCGTTAAAAACTTTCCGGTTTCAAAAGATGGAATAGTCGATTCTGAGAATATTGCAATTTAAATGTATTTTTATACATGCTCTCACTCTCACAGCATTTGCATTAGAAATGTATTTTGACCAGTATACTCTGTTTTTGATGTAATGTTTGGTAACCCAAAGATGGCGACCATGCTTGTAACATAGTGTATTGTCACTAACGATAAGTCCATCATCTATGCTTATGACGTACCAGGAAGTGTATGTAAGGTCTTGATTTGTAAGACACCGTTGTATGAATAAGCCCTTTCAAGGGTGAAATGCGTCAGGGCGGGTTTATGAGGAAATAAACCCCCTTTGTTATCACACTTTGGAGTTTTGGTGTTTTGTGGTGTGACCTGAGAGCGCGATTGTAATCCCGTTCTTGAAGCATATTAATACCGATTTTCTCCGCCGGCAACGCGCCACTCCTCAACGGGCTACAATTTCCAGAAGGAGTAACTTCGGTGAGGATTTAATTGAGGAGATCAACGGCTGGCCTGGACAGAGACAAGCATCGAGGCGCGACAGCCCGCGGCATCATCCCGTAACCTCGGAAGTTTCCAATCTCACGCTATCCCGGGACCGGGATACACCATGAAGGTAAGAACACTAACGAGAAGGGAATATACACGGGAGGCTGCGGAACGTATTGCCATCACAAAAAACAGCCCGTAACAGCATCTTGTACCCTTGACAGTATACAGCCTCACGCTATCCCAGAATCGGGATACACCGTGTAGGCAAGAGGACTAACACGGGGGGAGGAGTAACACACGGGAGGCTGTTAGGCGTATTGCCATTATTAGAAGGAGCGAACAATCACCCAGCAGTAGTAGATCAATGTACAATTGGGACAGGTCAGTCCAAGTTGTAATTGGCAACCTGAAAAACTCGAGGGTGTTTCACCGCCAACCAGCGTCAAACTTTTAACAACGGATGCACTACTCTAGATCACGGCAAGGGGAACTCTGCACTACAGCAGAGGGGTCAATCACCCACCAAGCTCCAAAGCTCTGTAACTGGAACATTATAAGATCTTTGCAACAACATGGAGGATGATAAAGAGCGCAAAGCAGCAGCACAGACATTATTTGCACGAGCACCGGGAATAGGACGGACCTTACCGGCAGTGACAAGGACAGAATCAACCATCATGGAAGTCCTCAGAAAATACAAGAAATTACACAAACAAGAGATATCGAAGTGGTGGGAGGTGACATCACTTCAAGATTACGTGGACAAAGAAATGGTGCCCCGGGGTCTAAGAATATATATAACCCCCTCCTATGATTCACCGGATCCTCGCATGTAGGAAGAATGGTCAGTGAATTCGGCCAATAGCTCGAAGAATATGCTAGAGATCCTAGTGAAATATGCCTGGTCTGACAGGGAGAACATAAAGAAGGAGATTGGGCAAATTAGAGATGAACTAACTTCGCACACAGAACAAGACACTATCTCTAAATTCCTTGAAGAGATGAAAAAGCATTTAAAACAAGTGGAGGACGACATTAAAGCGAGGAAGCAACGCAAGCTCCACCGTGACTGCGGTGATTACGAATCAGGGAGGATTCTTACCTATAGTGGAAAATATGACCATCTCTACGAGACTGTGAAAAACAACGAAACCACAACAGTACCAATACAGATGAACCAGGATGAGGAAGTGGCAAGTTCAAGTGACACGAACACCGATGTCTCAGAAATGACCAGAACATCTGAAAGTTCAACATCAGATGGGGATGGCGCAACACGACCAAAGACTTTTTTAGACGAGTACCGGCTCATGAGACAGAGCTGGCAAACAACAAGAGCGACATCCAAAATGAATCAGAGGGAGGACACCCCAACAGTAAGAGGAAGAGGAAGAGGAAGAGCAAAGGGTATCAGAGCAAGAGGCGGAAGAGGTGCCGGCAGAGGAGAGCGAAAAGAGAACGACTAAGAGCAAGTGGGAAACAAACAGACACGCTCCAAGAAACATCAATAATGGATGATGCTGCGGTAAATCAAACCATTGTAAATTTGTCACCCAGACATATTACTAACAAAGACAAAAGAACCTTATGTCTAGGCCTCTCTTTTTGCCCTGCAACACCCATGAATTATGTAAACAACAAAATTGACATCTTCAAATTCTGTAGGGAATTAAAACTGAAAAAGTGGCACAAATTAAAACCAACCAAGAATAGAGAACACCATCATGGTGAACATCTTGCCCTGGCTGATGAACTCACCATAGGTGACATTGATACCCTGGTTGCTATGCACGAGCTAGAGAGTGACCCTGAGGGCATATATATGAGCAAGGATGCCCATCTCATTCTTGATGAGATGGAAATCAGACATGATAAAGCGGCCTGTACCAACTTTAAACCCAAATCAACATTTTTACCAAGTATGAATCATGATAACATTGACACCTTCCAGGAACAGGTTGGAAATGAACTACTCCAGTTTAGACAGAAGAATTGGACAAGGAAGATGAAGAAGTTCAAGCACAACTTGACCATCTCACAGAAAAAAGCCATGAAAGGCTTGGCAGCGGATGACAGTATCGTTATCAGACCCGCTGATAAAGGGGTTAATATTGTTATCCTAACCAGGGAAATGTATGTAGAAGAAGCCTCACGCCAACTGAATGATGCTAACACATACACTAGATCCAATCGAACAGACTACAACAACAGCATCACTTGTATCTGGGACAAATTATGTGATTGGAAGGACAAGGGACTTATTGAATGGGAAGAATACTGTTTCTTGAAAAAAGATTATCCCATCCTTCCAGTCATGTATTTGTTGCCTAAGATGCATAAGAGCAGAGAGAATCCCCCAGGCAGACCTATAATTTCGTCTAGGGGTAGCGTTCTAGAAAACCTTTCACGATATGCAGACCAGTTTTTGAGGGACTTTGTGGTCACCCTGCCCTCATACGTGAGGGATACACAAGATTTTCTGGTTAAGATTCACAACTTGGAATGGCAGCCAGACTACTTCCTTATAACCATGGACATAAACTCACTATACACGGTGATTGACCACGGACAAGGAATAGAATCTTGTGCCAGGTTTTTGAAACGCAGACACATCAGATACTGGGGCCATACACAAATGATTTTAGACATGATAAAGTTTTGTTTATCAAACAACTTTTTCTTGTTTAATGGTGACATGTACAGGCAGACCCTCGGCACAGCGATGGGCACATGCTTTGCGCCCAGCTTTGCCAATCTCTTCATGGAGGCATGGGAAGAAGACATCAGGGTAGACACGAATTTTCAGAGTGACTTTGCCAGGGTAATACTTTGGCTCAGATATATTGACGACCTGTTTGTTGTCTGGCAAGGCAGCAAACAGGAAGCTCTGATATTCATTGACAAGCTGAACCACAACTCCAGGAACCTCAGACTCACAAGTACCATCAGTAAAACCGAGGTAGAATATCTAGACACTAAAGTACAGATAGTGTCCAATAAAGTGCACACTACTCTATTCCGCAAATGTACAGCGGGGA
The DNA here is from genome assembly GCA_963921515.1 of Calotriton arnoldi. Lineage (NCBI taxonomy): Eukaryota > Metazoa > Chordata > Amphibia > Caudata > Salamandridae > Calotriton > Calotriton arnoldi. The sequence goes on along the minus strand of CAWUFW010003342.1, from coordinate 1,177,952 downwards.
ACACCATACTACACGCCCTGAGCAGCCACCCAGATAATCTAAAATGGAGTATCCCCTATGGGGAATTGCTCAGGGCTAAAAGGAACTGCAGCACGGAGGAAGGTTACTTGAGAGAGCAAACCACCATGATACAGAGTTTCAAGGACAGGGGTTACCCCACATGGGTCCTCAAAAAAGCGGTTGAGAGAGCCAAAGAGATAGAGAGAGACACCATTCTCAGGGACAATGTAACCACTAACACGACAGACTGCACTGCGAACACGGAAACATGCATGATCCTCACATACAATGGTAACTCAGACTACATACGCAAAACCATCGCACGCAATTGGAATATACTCAAGGGGGATCCAGTCATTGGAAACACGATACCAGCTAGACCAAACAACATACAGAAGGGGACGTAACTTAAAAGATCTTTTAGTCCATAGTGACTTATCTGACACTACGACTAACAGAAGAGTAGATCTACATGGTTTTTTCCCTTGCGGCCATTGCAAGGCCTGTGGGAATAGCCGTAACAGAAAAGAGTTTTGGAATACCAGCACCAACCACATGATCAGCATTAGACAGTTTCTCACATGTAGCAGTACCTTCGTAATTTATGTTCTGGAATGCCCTTGAAAATTAAGATATGTAGGGAGCACAACGCATATGGCAAAGAAATGGGTCCTGGAACACATGAGGGCCATTACAAACAAGGATCAGCAGTACCCAATTGCACGACATTTTGAAACATACCACTTTTCAGATTGTTCCAAACTTTCCTACTACTTATATTTTTTACATTTTCCTACTATGCAATAGAACAGGTGATGAGCAACAGGAGAGGAGGTAACCGCATTTTGAGACTTAGACAGCGGGAATCCAAACACATCATTGGGATGAGTACCCGGTAACCGAATGGCCACAATCTGGACGATGAAATGTCCATACACCTACAGGAAGAGTAGAGTATCCACCTTTACTAACAAACATGTAGTATTCTGATATTCCTAGCGCTTGTATGAACCTATGTGTATATATTTTTCCAGTTTTCTATGATGTAACAATTTTTCCAGTTTTATATGATGTAATATCTTTTATCTTGTTCTTGACACTTTGCTCTTTTCTCTCACAGGAGGAAAGGAAGGGACTATGTCTCATGCCAGTGACAACGGGATCCCTACCCTTTTCTTCGTATCATCGTTCAATCATTTTCCAGTTTTCAGATAAGAAACACCTTTTTAATATTTTCTATCTCATTTTCACTTTTTTTTGTGTGCACTTGAAGTTGGGGGTGAACAACAAGGACAGATCTGCACCAGTCCCTAGGTTAACTCTGAGCATCCAGCCAATGGGTTAACACATCCAATTCTTATTACACAGTGAGAGAGCAACACTAGTGACATGGTCATCGCACAGAGCAGGGCAGGCTGAAATGGACTAGAATTTTCCATCACAGATTGGAAACAACGTACAATACATGTCCTGCGGTAATTTCGATCATTCCCACTAACCAGGGCTTTACAACAGTGACACTAGCATAATTCCCATGAACAAGGGTTGTGTAATGGTTATGACCTTATCACTTCGAATGCCAGGATGTAACACAGGGGGCAGCCCGAAATAGACTAGAATTTTCCATCTCACATCAGAGACAATGCACAGCACATGTCTGCCGGTATTTCCGACTATTCCCACTAACCTGGGTGTATAACAGTGCAACCAGCATATTTTCGATGACCAAGGGTCTTGCGATGGTCATGACCTCTGACAATTGCTGAGTTCACTACGAATCCCATGATGCAACACAAGGGGCATTAACATCACGTCACTCCCATTACAAACTTTCCGGTTTCAAAAGATGCAATAGTCGATTCTGAGAATATTGCAATTTAAATGTATTTAATTTACATGTCTGCCGGTATTTCCGACTATTCCCACTAACCTGGGTATATAACAGTGCAACCAGCATAATTTCGATGACCAAGGGTCTTGCGATCGTCATGACCTCTGACAATTGCCGAGTTTCACTACGAATCCCATGATGCAACACAAGGGGCATTAACATCACGTCACTCCCGTTACAAACTTTCCGGTTTCAAAAGATGCAATAGTCGATTCTGAAAATATTGCAATTTAAATGTATTTATATACATGCTCTCACTCTCACAGCATTTGCATTAGAAATGTTTTTTGACCAGTATACTCTGTTTTTGATGTAATGTTTGGTAACCCAAAGATGGCGACCATGCTTCTAACATAGTGTATTGTCACTAACGATAAGTCCATCATCTATGCTTATGACGTACCAGGAAGTGTATGTAAGGTCTTGACTTGTAAGACACCATTGTATGAATAAGCCCTTTCGAGGGTGAAACGCGTCACGGCAGGTTTAAGAGGAAATAAACCCCCTTTCTTATCAAACTTTGGAGTTTTGTTGTTTTGTGGTGTGACCTGAGAGCGCGATTGGAATCCCGTTCTTGAAGCATATATATATATATATATATATTATCTACTGGCGGTCGCCAGTAGATAGTTATAGTTAGGACCTATTTTCCATAGGAAATCCGCAACATTCTATTTAAAATAACTCTTGCGCCGGTTGACGAATCTTTGTGAAATTTTCAAACTTTGTGGCCCGCTCCGGGCCGCTCCTACCCTGAAAGTCTTGGGGTGATTCGTCAAGCGGGAGCCGAGAAAAAAGGGGGGTTCCAAAACGTGTTTTCCCCATTCATTTTCCCATAGGAAAATTTAGCCGCGGCTACAGCCCGAACTGCTGAACGGAATTACACCAAATTTGGCAAAGAGGTAGTTCTTGGTTCAGAAAGAACCCTTTTTGTTAAATTGTGTAAATCCGTTCAGTAGTTCCTGAGAAAATCAAAAGGAAAATCACATATATATCTATGGCCGCGTCGGATTCGCGCACCCTGAGCGCACCCTGCGCGCACCCTCCTGATCACGAGCTGCATGCTAATTGGCTTTCAAGTGGCTGTCAACACTCCAAATCAGGAAGTGTTGGCAGCCATTTTGTCCCTCGGTAGAACCGAGGCACAAGAAACAAGTGCGCAAAACGCACAAAGGGGGCAGGGTAGAAACACCCTGATCCCTAGGTCTGCTCAGGGGGTCCCACAAGGACCCCTGGGCAGAAAAAGCATTTTTTTTTTTAAATCGGCGGGATAAGCTTAGGGTGCGCGGATCCCGCCGATTAAAAAAAAAAACACAAGAAACAAGTGTGCAAAACGCACAAAGGGGACAGGGTAGAAACACCCTGACCCCCTAGGTCTGCTCAGGGGGTCCCACAAGGATCCCCTGGGCAGAAAAAAGCACACACAAAAAAAAAAAACGGCATCGTGCCGGAAGCCCGCCCCCTCCCTGCAGCAGTCTGCCAACGCGCCCCCTGGCGCGTTTTAAGAAGGGGAAGTAATTCCCCTTGAATACTGGGGGTCCCTGGGGGCCAACTAGCCCACCAGGAACCTCCGGTATGCGCCAGGGGGCTGCGTTGCAGAGAGGTGTACAGAGGCCACGCCCCTTTTTACACCTCTCTGCAACGCAGCTCTGCGGCGCTTTTGGAGGTACATGGTGGGCTAGTTGGACTCCAGGGACCCTCAGTATTCAAGGGGACTTAATCCCCCAACTTAAAACGCACCACGGGCGCGTTTGCACAGTGGTGAAGGGAGGGCGTGGCTTCAGGTGACATGTGTGCAAACAGGCCCCGTGGCGCGTTTTAAGATGGGGAATTAAATCCTCTTCAATCCTGAGGGTCCCTGGGGGCCAACTAGCCCACCAGGTACCTCCAGTAAGCGCCACGGAGCTGCGTTGCAGAGTGTTGTAAAAGGAGCGTGGCCTCTGAACACCTCTCTGCAACGCAGCTCTCTGGCGCATACTGGAGGTATCTGGTGGGCCAGTTGGCCCCTAGGGACCCTCGAGATTGAGGAGGAATTAATTCTCCAACTTAAAACGCGCCACAGGGCGTGTTTGCAGACATGTCACTTCAGGCCCCACCCCCTTCCTTCACCATTGTGCAAATATTCCTCTAAAATCAGCCGAACTACGAATTCCGATTTACTCACCTGTTATCAGGAGAGACCTCAGTGCTGCATCTTTGAGCCCAGTACTGATCCTGAAAAGTAATTTTAACCGTACTTACCAGTAACTTGAATTTCCTTCCATAGGCTAACATTGACTGGTTTCACTTGGAAATTCTTCTAAGTGTGGAGTTTTGGAACTTTATAATATTCCTCTAAAATCAGCCGAACTACGAATTCCGATTTACTCACCTGTTATCAGGAGAGACCTCAGTGCTGCATCTTTGAGCCCAGTACTGATCCTGAAAAGTAATTTTAACCGTACTTACCAGTAACTTGAATTTCCTTCCATAGGATATCATTGCCTGCTTTTTGCTGAAAAAGTTTCTAAGTGTCGATTTTTGAAACATACAAATATTCCTCTAAAATCAGCCGAACTACGAATTCCGATTTACTCACCGGTTATCAGGAGAGACCTCAGTGCTGCATCTTTGAGCCCAGTACTGATCCTGAAAAGTAATTTTAACCGTACTTACCAGTAACTTGAATTTCCTTCCATAGGCTAACATTGACTGGTTTCACTTGGAAATTCTTCTGTGTGTGGAGTTTTGGAACTTTATAATATTCCTCTAAAATCAGCCGAACTACGAATTCCGATTTATTCACCTGTTATCAGGAGAGAACCCAGTGCTGCATCTTTTAGCCCAGCACTGACCCTGAAAAGTAATTCTAACCGTACTTACCAGTAACTTGTATTTCCTTCCATTGGAATCCATTGTCTGGTTTTCAGCAGAAAAGTTTCAAAGTGTCGATTTTCACAAACTACAAATATTCCTTAAAAATCGCCTGTATGACTTAAACGCATTCTTTCAACTGTTTACAGGAGATGCACCAGTGCTGGATCCAGGATCCACCACTGAGTAAGAAAAAGTAACGATAACACTACTTACCTGCTAAGTGAATTTCCTCCCATAGGATAACATTGGTGATTCTATGTGAAAAAGTTTCTGTCAACTTTTAAAATACAATAATATTCCTTAAAAATCACTACTGTAACCAAAACGCTTTTACTCAACTGTTTACAGGAGATGTCCCAGGACTGAATCTAGGATCCAGTCCTATGGTTAGAAAAGTAATCCATAAAGTAACTAATTGCATTTAACTAGAAATTCACATTAAGCTCAATGTTGCATTGTGTTTGAAATTGTGTTGCCCATTGCAACAACTGTAACTACTGTACTTAAAAGTCTATTGCCTATTTGCAAAGTATTTAAACTAAAGTAATTCATTCTGAGAAAGTATATTTTGTAATGTAATGTATAATGTAATTACAATGTAATTTAAAAAATAAAATATGTAAAAATAAATAGTTTAAAAAAATGTAGTAAATCAGTATCAAAAAAATAAATATAACAATTAATACATTTAAAAATTGTCATTTACAAAACCTTTGAAATTCACTGAAAAAAACCATAGGTTTCAGACATGTTATAGTTAGGAATTAGCATTTAAAAAACCTTTGAAATTCACTGAAAAAACCATAGGTTTCAGGCACGTTATAGTTAGAAATTAGCATTTAAAAAACCTTACAAATTCACTGAAAAAACCATAGGTTTTAGGGACAGTTATAGTTAGTTGGACATTGCACTCGTACAAAACCTGTGAAATTCCCCCGTTATAGTTAGTTCAGCTAACTATAACTCGCGCCCCGCAATACACTGCTGATGACGTCACATATTACATCACTCATGACATGGTCAGTGACATCACGGATGACATCACTGATGACATCTCAAATGACATCACTGATGACATCACTGATGACATCATCCACGTGATAATCTGATGCACCTCCTCACACCCTAATATAACCTTTGATACACCCACTCTAAATTACAGACTGCCATTCGCAAAACCATAGACACTCCAACACCAATAACTACATACCCACTCACTGATTCTTAGGTCTACACACACATCCACTCACTCACCCGTACAGTCACTCATACTTATGGTCACTCAGTACTGGACTATCATATGCACTCATACTCCTATATAGACACTCAAACACCACCACTCATCCATAGAGGTACTCACACACCTAGTCAGTCATGCAAATAATTAAACACACTGCCATTTACTCACCTATACAGTTATACACACACCAGCTCACTTACTCATACAAATACTAGCACATTCTTACGCTCTTATACAATCACTGATACAAGCACACACTCATCCATACAGTCACTCTCACAATCACACACTCTCGCTTATAGCTATTTATATACTCCAACACACATATATACTGCCTTTCACATATGTAGTTACTCACACATGTACCACTGGGACATACATTCACTCACTAACACACGCTTACACACACTTACCCACCCATACAGTCTATCACAGATGCACTCTTGACACCATCCACCCAGTGAATCACCCACTCACACATCTATGCACAGAGTCGCACACACCCCACCCACACAAACACTCAGGCACCCATACAGATACTCAGACAACCAATCAATAACTCATATAGACACTCATGTAGCTATTCACAAACCCATGCAGCCACTTACACAGCAATAGACAGACGGATACAGACATTCACCCAGTTTAGTCACTAACCCATGCATTCAGTAAGATACGTTTAATCACTCACTTATAGAGTTAGTCACGCACCTACTAAATCATCCATACAGACACTTATACACCCACTCATTCTTCAATACGCCTTTCCCTGTATATATTAAAAATATTTAAACTTTACAGAAACACACAGTCACTGGATGATGTCATCAGTGATGTCATCAGTGATGTCAGTGACCATGTCATGAGTGATGTAATATGTGACGTCATCAGCAGTGCATTGCAGGGGCGCGAGTTATAGTTAGCTGAACTAACTATAACGGGGGAATTTCACGGGTTTTGTACGAGTGCAATGTGCAACTAACTATAACTGTCCCTAAAACCTATGGTTTTTTCAGTGAATTTGTAAGGTTTTTAAATGCTAATTTCTAACTATAACGTGCCTGAAACCTATGGTTTTTTCAGTGAATATATATATATATTCAGCTCAGACTTCACCCCCACAAGGAAATGAAGGGACCGCACTCCGTCAAGGATGAACTCGGTTAATTTATTTTACCGCGATAAAGCACAGGACGCGTTTCGGCTTTGCGCCTTTTTCCACTGTACAAAGTGCCGTTAGTTCAGTAATACTGTATCCTGTTACAATGCATTACTTCCGGTGCAAGTATTCATCAACAGAGAAAACAGACTAATTCAATTCACACTCTTTATGCGCCATCTTAACAATGTATCAAAATTATAAAAAGAAAAGAATATAAAAACATACATGAATTTCATTTAAGACATAGCTTTCTTAAATTCATTGCGCTATGTTGTAACTGAGAATCAAGTGTTATATACATTTATAACTGGCGACTGTCTGTAATCAACTAAACAGTTATTTTGCATGAGCTTATTATTGCAAACATCGTTACGGATAACCAATTTTATTAGATATTCTTCATGAGTGCCATCTTATAGTGGTTCAATCCATAACAATACCCACAAACCTTTTCTTAATAAAGGAAACATGTTATCATGCCCTTAGATGGGCGAAAGACAGTCAATTCATTTCTTAGAATTATTCATAGTGAATGGCGTCCGATCATCATAACAATCCCTAGTTACTGCACTTCAAATGCATATAATTCAGCCCTGTATGGGCTAATATAGGAACCAATCGAAATTATATCACCAACAAATTCCAACTCATCATGGCTCATCAGAGCTACTCATCAATACAGTGATACAGTGCAACAGCATTTTTTATCCTAGGTGGATTGCTAGTTCTTCTTCTGTGTTTAAGCCAAGGGGCACAATCGTTTGTAAATCAATTATAAATCTAGATTCCAACCTGCGTAGCTTGAGTTCACGGTTCCCACCCCGTTCACTGAGCGGAACATGATCTAGACAATAACATTTTAAGAGATTCCTATCACTCTTGTGATATTTGGAAAAATGTCTCGCCACGGGGTAGGTGAATTCCTTTTTCTCTATTGCCCTGGCATGTTTCAGTATCCTACGCTTGGTTGGGTGTATCGTGCTCCCTATATACTGCAAGTTGCAGGGACATACCAGACAATACACACTGAATGGTGTGTTACAAGTCATGAATTTATTCATGGTCCTGGGTTTTGTCAATCCAGGAATTTTATAGGTCAAGGTCTTAGAACTGTGTCTGCAGGCCTTGCATCTAGAGCAAGGAAAAAATCCTGTTAGTGTACTCAATCAAGGATTGTATGGAATTGGTTCATAGTGGCTATGTACCAGTGCATCTTTCAGAGATCTACTGCGTCTAAATGTTATCTGCGGGTAATCAGGTAAACTCTTCCCTATTACCGTGTCTGTTTGCAGTATATGCCAGTTTCGAGATAAGATTTTTCTTAGTGTTCCTGCATCATTAGAAAAGGTAGTTATGAATCGAAAGGTTTCCCCTCCCAAGGTATCAGATCTTACTTTATCCTTTAACAAACAATGTCTGGGAATTTTGTCTACTTTAAACAAGGTTTTGTCTAGTAAGTCTGGAGAGTAGCCTCGTACCTTAAATCTCTCTATTGCAGCAGTCGCTTCTATTTTAAAATCACCATCTCGTGTACAGTTCCTTTTTAAACGCAATAATTCTCCATAAGGAATGCTGGTTTTCAAGGATTTGGGATGACTACTATGAGCCTCCAGTATAGAATTTCCTGCAGTTACTTTTCTGAATAAGGAGGTACAAATTTGTCCATCCCTGATAAAGACCCTGAGATCTAAGAAAGCCACTTCTGTGGCATTGACATGCGCACTGAAACGTAGATTCACTGAGTTGTTATTAAGTTCCGCTATGTATCCCTCCCGCTTCATCTATTGGACCCTTACAAAGGATAAATAAATCATCGATGTATCTATACCACCCTGTGATACACATTACCCAATGATTGTACCTATCAGCCCAGGCCACCTGCTTTTCCCACCAGCCTACAAACAAGTTCACATAGCTGGGGGCGAATCAGGTTCCCATGGCTGTGCCCTGTATTTGGCGATAGTGTTGGTTTTGGAACATAAAGATATTATGTGTTAAGCAAAACCATAAGTATTCAACCAACATTTCATTATGTTCTGCATATTTTAGGGATCTCCCTTTTAAGAAATACCGTATTGCCTGAATACCATTCTTATGATCAATGCATGTATATAAGCTTGTTACATCAAGAACAATCATTAACATATCTGGTTCCCAAGAGATGTTTGAGATGTTTCTAATAAAGTCAGTTGTATCTCGAACATCAGATGCTAATGTTTTCACAAAATCTGAAAGGAAATGGTCAATATATTGTGCCATAGATTCAGTTAGGCTGCCCTTGGAAGAAATAATGGGGCGGCCAGGTGGTAATTTGGCATTTTTATGAATCTTAGGCAAATGACAGAACGTAGATGTAACTGGGTATGGACATGACAGAAATTTTAGATCGTCCACATCGATCAGTCCTTTATCTGCCCATTTCTAGATCATCGTATGATACTGTTTAATGCTGTCCGCATATTCATCTTTGGAAATTTTGATATAACATTTTTGGTCTGACAGTTGTCGTAATGCTTCTTGGGTGTAATATTCCCATGTCATGAGGACTATATTTCCTCCTTTGTCTGTAGGTTTAAAGACAATATTAGGATAATTCTGAATTTGTGCCAATGCATTCCTCTGTGTCAATGTCAGATTTGCATACGTTTGAGTTCTTTTATTGTGTCTAAATTTGACCAAATCTTTTTTCACCGATTCCTCAAAGGTATCAATCGTATCAAATGGGGTCATAGGTATGAACATAGATTTTGGTTTAAAGTTCGTTTTTGCAGATTTCTGTTCAATGCCAAAACTCTCAATGTCTGAGACACAGGCTGTGCCCTCCTGTGTGCTGGTTATTTCTTGGCTTCCCAAGAGTTGCAGTGTTAGTAGATCGTCACCAGTTAGAACATCTGTTCTAACTTGAAGTGCAGTAACTAGGTATTGTTATGATGATCGGGCGCCATTCACTATGAATAATTCTAAGAAATGAATTGAATGTCTTTCGCCCATCTAAGGGCATGTTAACATGTTTTCTTTATTAAGAAAAGGTTTGTGGGTATTGTTACGGATTGAACCACTATAAGATGGCACTCATGAAGAATATCTAATAAAATTGGTTATCCGTAACGATGTTCGCAATAATAAGCTCATGCGAAATAACTGTTTAGTTGATTACAGACAGTCGCCAGTTATAAATGTATATAACACTTGATTCTCAGTTACAACATAGCGCAATGAATTTAAGAAAGCTATGTCTTAAATGAAATTTATGTATGTTTTTATATTCTTTTCTTTTTATAATTTTGATACATTGTTAAGATGGTGCCTAAAGAGTGTGAATTGAATTAGTCTGTTTTCTCTGTTGATGAATACTTGCACCGGAAGTAATGCATTGTAATAGGATGTAGTATTACTGAACTAATGGCACTTTGTACAGTGGAAAAAGGCGCGAAGCCGAAACGCGTCCTGTGCTTTATCTCCGTAAAATAAATTAACCGAGTTCATCCTTGACGGAGTGCGGTCCCTTCATTTCCTTGTGGGGGTGAAGTCTGAGCTGAATGTTACGAGTGGAGCCACCGCCACTATTCGGACCGCCACCCTTTCCTGAGTGCTTACTGCGACCTTGGTGGAATTGAGCTGGCATTCATTGTCGCGTAATAGCAACGCCGCACGTATCCAGGCAAAAGACATGAGAGCAATGAAGACGGGTGAGTCGGAGGATGCACAAGTCCGTTGTTTTCTGCTGTTTTTGATGCCATACATTCTGCATCAAAAGATTAATATCAATTACTGATCAGAACAGCTGGAACGTGTCAAGGGTAATTGCAACATAACTTTTGTCAAGTGCCGCGTTCACCTTAAAAGAGCAGTATGTTTTCCGATGCATCCCGCCGCGAAGCGGCAGCAGTCGTCTTTAAACGTACTCCAATGCAACAACAAATGGAACGAGATCAAGGAACCAATACGCAAGGCTCCCTATGCTCTTATTTTAATAAATTGGAACGCCTTTTCGAACGAGAAATCCGGAAATGGTGGGAGGCTACCTCCCTACAAAATTACATTGAGGTAGAGCGCATTCCGCATGGTCTACGCATTTACACCATCCCTGCCTATGAAAACCCTGTTCCAGCCCTACTTGACGAGTGGTCTGCATACACAACAGATGTCTCAGTGGGGATGCTCAAGATCTTAATAAAATTTGCATGGAGTGATCGAGAAAAATGTCTCAAAGAGATTGAAGAGTTGGAAGCTTTGATTGCACAAGACCAAGACACAAAAACAAAAGATGAATTAAGGGAGATCATGAAGAAACGTCTCCTTACTTATGAAGAGAAAATAAAACAAAGGAAGCACACGAAATTTAACAGAGACGCCCGAAATTATGAACAAGGCAGAATTTTAACCTTTGCTCACAAATTTGATGCACCTCGTCGAGCATTAAAAAGCAACGTCTCTAGGAAGGTTGATCACAAAGAAACCTCTGAATCTAATGTAAGCACTGATAAGGAGCAATCAGGTGAAGATGGCGTTGACACCCCAACTATACTACCCGTCAGAAGCCGTTTTTTCGAGGAATTCCAGCTTATGAGGGAATCCAGACAACGGGGAGGACGCGGCAATCCCCCAGAACAAAAGCGGCAAAACATCGCAGAAAATCGCGAAGGGGGAGCTTCAACAAGCCACAACAAAGGAGTCGCTGGCCAGACACGCAGCAAAAGGGGAACAAGAAAATAGATCCCGTGGACAATCTGACAATCATTAACTTGACAACGAAGAAATTAACACAAGATGAACAACAAGTGCTTAAGAAAGGACTCACCTTTTGCCCAACAAAAAGTGTAGAATACAAGCAAACACGGATTGACCTGTATCTGTTTACGAGGAAACTTAAACTGCACAAATTCTTTAAGATTAAAGGTCTGCATAAAGATACAATCAGGACCTCTTTATCAATGGATCCTCTAACAACGTCTGAGAATCGAACAGATGTTCTAACTGGTGATGATCTACTAACACTGCAACTCTTGGGAAGCCAAGAAATAACCAGCACACAGGAGGGCGCAGCCTGTGTCTCAGACATTGAGAGTTTTGGCATTGAACAGAAATCTGCAAAAACAAATTTTAAACCAAAATCTATGTTCATACCTATGACCCCATTTGATACAATTGATACCTTTGAGGAATCGGTGAAAAAAGATTTGGTCAAATTTAGACAAAATAAAAGAACTCAAACATATGCAAATCTGACATTGGCACAGAGGAATGCATTGGCACAAATTCAGAATGATCCTAATATTGTCTGTAAACCTTCAGACAAAGGAGGAAATATAGTCCTCATGACACGGGAATATTACACCCAAGAAACATTACGACAATTGTCAGACCAAAAATGTTATATCAAAATTTCCAAAGATGAATATGCGGACAGCATTAAACAGTATCATACGATGATCCAGAAATGGGCAGATAAAGGACTGATCGATGTGGACGAACTAAAATTTCTGTCATGTCCATACCCAGTTACATCTACGTTCTATCATTTGCCTAAGATTCATAAAAATGCCAAATTATCACCTGGCCGCCCCATTATTTCTTACAAGGGCAGCCTAACTGAATCTATGGCACAATATATTGACCATTTCCTTTCAGATTTCGTGAAAACATTACCATCTTATATTCGAGATACAACGGACTTTATTAGAAACATCTCAAACATCTCTTGGGAACCAGATATGTTAATGATTGTTCTTGATGTAACAAGCTTATATACATTCATTGATCATAATAATGGTATTCAGGCAATATGGTATTTCTTAAAAGGGAGATCCCTAAAATATGCAGAACATAATGAAATGTTGGTTGAATACTTATAGTTTTGCTTAACACATAATATCTTTATGTTCCAAAAACAACACTATCGCCAAATACAGGGCACAGCCATGGGCACCTGCTTCGCCCCCAGCTAGGTGAACTTGTTCATAGGCTGGTGGGAGAAGCAGGTGGCCTGGGCTGATAGGTACAATCATTGGGTAATGTGTATCACAGGGTGGTATAGATACATCGATGATTTCTTTATCCTTTGGAAGGGTCCAATAGAAGAAGCAGAGAGATATATAGCGGAACTTAATAACAACTCAGTGAATCTACGTTTCAGTGGGCATATCAATGCCACAGAAGTGGCTTTCTTAGATCTCAGGGTCTTTATCAGGGATGGACAAATTTGTACCTCCTTATTCAGAAAAGTAACTGCAGGAAATTCTATATTGGAAGCTCATAGTAGTCATCCCAAATCTTTGAAAAACAGCATACCTTATGGAGAATTATTGCGTTTAAAAAGGAACTGTACACGAGATGGTGATTTTAAAATAGAAGCGACTGCTGCAATAGAGAGATTTATGGTACGAGGCTACTCTCCAGACTTACTAGACAAAACCTTGTTAAAAGTAGACAAAATTCCCAGACATTGTTTGTTAAAGGATAAAGTAAGATCTGATACCTTGGGAGGGGAAACCTTTCGATTCATAACTAGCTTTTCTAATGATGCAGCAACACTAAGAAAAATCTTATTTCAAAATTGGCATATAATGCAAACAGACACGGAAATAGGGAAGAGTTTACCTGATTACCCGCAGATAACATTTAGATGCAGTAGATCTCTGAAAGATGCACTGGTACATAGCCACTATAAACCAATTCCATACAATGCTAAATTGAGTACACTAACAGGATTTTTTCCTTGCTCTAGATGCAAGGCTGCAGACACAGTTCTAAGACCTTGACCTATAAAATTCCTAGATTGACAAAGCCCAGGACCATGAATAAATTCATGACTTGTAACACACCATTCAGTGTGTATTGTCTGGTATGTCCCTGCAACTTGCAGTATATAGGGAGCACGATACACCCAACCAAGCGTAGGATACTGGAACATGCCAGGGCAATAGAGAAAAAGGATTTCACCTACCCCGTGGTGAGACATTTTTCCAAATATCACAAGAGTGATAGGAATCTCTTAAAATGTTATTGTCTAGATCATGTTCCGCTCAGTGAACAGGGTGGGAACCGTGAACTCAAGCTACGCAGGTTGGAATCTAGATTTATAATTGATTTACAAACGATCGTGCCCCTTGGCTTAAACACAGAAGAAGAACTGGCAATCCACCTAGGATAAAAAATGCTGTTGCACTGTATCACTGTATTGATGAGTAGCTGTGATGAGCCATGATGAGTTGGAATTTGTTGGTGATATAATTTTGATTGGTTCCTATATTAGCCCATACAGGGCTGAATTATATGCATTTGAAGTGCAGTAACTAGGAATTGTTATGATGATCGGGCGCCATTCACTATGAATAATTCTAAGAAATGAATTGACTGTCTTTCGCCCATCTAAGGGCATGATAACATGTTTCCTTTATTAAGAAAAGGTTTGTGGGTATTGTTACGGATTGAACCACTATAAGATGGCACTCATGAAGAAATCTCTAATAAAATTGGTTATCCGTAACGATGTTCGCAATAATAAGCTCATGCGAAATGACTGTTTAGTTGATTACAGACAGTCACCAGTTATAAATGTATATAACACTTGATTCTCAGTTACAACATAGCGCAATGAATTTAAGAAAGCTATGTCTTAAATGAAATTTATGTATGTTTTTATATTCTTTTCTTTTTATAATTTTGATACATTGTTAAGATGGTGCCTAAAGAGTGTGAATTGAATTAGTCTGTTTTCTCTGTTGATGAATACTTGCACCGGAAGTAATGCATTGTAACAGGATATAGTATTACTGAACTAACGGCACTTTGTACAGTGGAAAAAGGTGCGAAGCCGAAACGCGTCCTTTGCTTTATCTCCGTAAAATAAATTAACCGAGTTCATCCTTGACGGAGTGCGGTCCCTTCATTTCCTTGTGGGGGTGAAGTCTGAGCTGAATGTTACGAGTGGAGCCACCGCCACTATTCGGACAAGGCACCCGTTCCTGAGTGCTTACTGCGACCTTGGTGGAATTGAGCTGGTATATATATATATATGTATATATATCAACCAAAAATTACCCAGAGGCAGGACCGCACTCCACAGCAGGTAAGTTTACAAAACTTCTTTATTCACAGGCATGCGACTTCACATCCCCGCATCTTGTCCCCAGGCCTGACGCGTTTCGAAGCTTGGTTGCTTCTCCTCAGAGGCCGGTATCAGCAGGCAATCTTACAAGGCTCTCCACATCCCACCTGAATGCTTTCAACAGTTACATGGCTTCCGGTGTGCCTCCGTGATGGAAAACGAATCAATCAGTGCATGTCGGGAATTGGAGTCTTTTTCGCCTCATTACACCCTCCAGTGGGTTCGTCTGCTGTACAGAATGTTGGGACACTTTTCAAAGCCCTCCATTAGGCTCCAGGATGAGACTTCGCATGCCTTAATTATTCACCTGCTGTGCCCATCAAGAGGTGAGAATTCACTCCTGCGGGTCCGTTCTTTGCTTTTTGGCGGTGCGTCGTCCTCGCGGCCTGAAGGCGCCGTGTCATATCAACCAAAAATTCCCCAGAGGCAGGACCGCACTCCACAGCAGGTAAGTTTACAAAACTTCTTTATTCACAGGCATGTGACTTCACATCCCCGCATCTTGTCCCCAGGCCTGACGCGTTTCGAAGCTTGGTTGCTTCTCCTCAGAGGCCGGAATCAGCAGGCAATCTTTCAAGGCTCTCCGCATCCCACCTGAATGCTTTCAACAGTTACATGGCTTCCGGTGTGCCTCCGTGATGGAAAACGAATCAATCAGTGCATGTCGGGAATTGGAGTATTTTTCGCCTCATTACACCCTCCAGTGGGTTCGTCTGCTGTACAGAATGTTGGGACACTTTTCAAAGCCCTCCATTAGGCTCCAGGATGAGACTTCGCATGCCTTAATTATTCACCTGCTGTGCCCATCAAGAGGTGATAATTCACTCTGCGGGTCCGTTCTTTGCCTTTTGGCGGTGCGTCGTCCTCGCGGCCTGAAGGCGCCGCGTCATATCAACCAAAAATTCCCCAGAGGCAGGACCGCACTCCACAGCAGGTAAGTTTACAACACTTCTTTATTCACAGGCATGCGACTTCACATCCCCACATCTTGTCCCCAGGCCTGACGCGTTTCGAAGCTTGGTTGATTCTCCTCAGAGGCCGGTATCAGCAGGCAATCTTACAAGGCTCTCCGCATCCCACCTGAATGCTTTCAACAGTTACATGGCTTCCGGTGTGCCTCCGTGATGGAAAACGAATCAATCAGTGCATGTCGGGAATTGGAGTCTTTTTCGCCTCATTACACCCTCCAGTGGGTTCGTCTTCTGTACAGAATGTTGGGACACTTTTCAAAGCCCTCCATTAGGCTCCAGGATGAGACTTCGCATGCCTTAATTATTCACCTGCTGTGCCCATCAAGAGGTGAGAATTCACTCCTGCGGGTCCGTTCTTTGCTTTTTGGCGGTGTGTCGTCCTCGCGGCCTGAAGGCGCCGCGTCATATCAACCAAAAATTCCCCAGAGGCAGGACCGCACTCCACAGCAGGTAAGTTCACAAAACTTCTTTATTCACAGGCATGCGACTTCACATCCCCGCATCTTGTCCCCAGGCCTGACGCGTTTCGAAGCTTGGTTGCTTCTCCTCAGAGGCCGGTATCAGCAGGCAATCTTACAAGGCTCTCCGCATCCCACCTGAATGCTTTCAACAGTTACATGGCTTCCGGTGTGCCTCCGTGATGGAAAACGAATCAATCAGTGCATGTCGGGAATTGGAGTCTTTTTCGCCTCATTACACCCTCCAGTGGGTTCGTCTGCTGTACAGAATGTTGGGACACTTTTCAAAGCCCTCCATTAGGCTCCAGGATGAGACTTCGCATGCCTTAATTATTCACCTGCTGTGCCCATCAAGAGGTGAGAATTCACTCCTGGGGGTCCGTTCTTTGCTTTTTGGCAGTGCGTCGTCCTCGCGGCCTGAAGGCGCCGCGTCATATCAACCAAAAATTCCCCAGAGGCAGGACCGCACTCCACAGCAGGTAAGTTTACAAAACTTCTTTATTCACAGGCATGCGACTTCACATCCCCGCATCTTGTCCCCAGGCCTGACGCGTTTCGAAGCTTGGTTGCTTCTCCTCAGAGGCCGGTATCAGCAGGCAATCTTACAAGGCTCTCCGCATCCCACCTGAATGCTTTCAACAGTTACATGGCTTCCGGTGTGCCTCCGTGATGGAAAACGAATCAATCAGTGCATGTCGGGAATTGGAGTCTTTTTCGCCTCATTACACCCTCCAGTGGGTTCGTCTGCTGTACAGAATGTTGGGACACTTTTCAAAGCCCTCCATTAGGCTCCAGGATGAGACTTCGCATGCCTTAATTATTCACCTGCTGTGCCCATCAAGAGGTGAGAATTCACTCCTGC
This sequence comes from Calotriton arnoldi, assembly GCA_963921515.1. Taxonomy (NCBI): domain Eukaryota; kingdom Metazoa; phylum Chordata; class Amphibia; order Caudata; family Salamandridae; genus Calotriton; species Calotriton arnoldi. Next base: position 1,160,402 of record CAWUFW010003342.1, on the reverse strand, counting down.
GGGTCCGTTCTTTGCTTTTTGGCGGTGCATCGTCCTCGCGGCCTGAAGGCGCCGCGTCATATCAACCAAAAATTCCCCAGAGGCAGGACCGCACTCCACAGCAGGTAAGTTTACAAAACTTCTTTATTCACAGGCATGCGACTTCACATCACCGCATCTTGTCCCCAGGCCTGACGCGTTTCGAAGCTTGGTTGCTTCTCCTCAGAGGCCGGTATCAGCAGGCAATCTTACAAGGCTCTCCGCATCCCACCTGAATGCTTTCAACAGTTACATGGCTTCCGATGTGCCTCCGTGATGGAAAACGAATCAATCAGTGCATGTCGGGAATTGGAGTCTTTTCGCCTCATTACACCCTCCAGTGGGTTCGTCTGCTGTACAGAATGTTGGGACACTTTTCAAAGCCCTCCATTAGGCTCCAGGATGAGACTTCGCATGCCTTAATTATTCACCTGCTGTGCCCATCAAGAGGTGAGAATTCACTCCTGCGGGTCCGTTCTTTGCCTTTTGGCGGTGCGTCGTCCTCGCGGCCTGAAGGCGCCGCGTCATATCAACCAAAAATTCCCCAGAGGCAGGACCGCACTCCACAGCAGGTAAGTTTACAAAACTTCTTTATTCACAGGCATGCGACTTCACATCCCCGCATCTTGTCCCCAGGCCTGACGCGTTTCGAAGCTTGGTTGCTTCTCCTCAGAGGCCGGTATCAGCAGGCAATCTTACAAGGCTCTCCGCATCCCACCTGAATGCTTTCAACAGTTACATGGCTTCCGGTGTGCCTCCGTGATGGAAAACGAATCAATCAGTGCATGTCGGGAATTGGAGTCTTTTTCGCCTCATTACACCCTCCAGTGGGTTTGTCTGCTGTACAGAATGTTGGGACACTTTTCAAAGTCCTCCATTAGGCTCCAGGATGAGACTTCGCATGCCTTAATTATTCACCTGCTGTGCCCATCAAGAGGTGAGAATTCACTCCTGCGGGTCCGTTCTTTGCTTTTTGGTGGTGCGTCGTCCTCGCGGCCTGAAGGCGCCGCGTCATATCAACCAAAAATTCCCCAGAGGCAGGACCGCACTCCACAGCAGGTAAGTTTACAAAACTTCTTTATTCACAGGCATGCGACTTCACATCCCCGCATCTTGTCCCCAGGCCTGGCGCGTTTCGAAGCTTGGTTGCTTCTCCTCAGAGGCCGGTATCAGCAGGCAATCTTACAAGGCTCTCCGCATCCCACCTGAATGCTTTCAACAGTTACATGGCTTCCGGTGTGCCTCCGTGATGGAAAACGAATCAATCAGTGCATGTCGGGAATTGGAGTCTTTTTCGCCTCATTACACCCTCCAGTGGGTTCTTCTGCTGTACAGAATGTTGGGACACTTTTCAAAGCCCTCCATTAGGCTCCAGGATGAGACTTCGCATGCCTTAATTATTCACCTGCTGTGCCCATCAAGAGGTGAGAATTCACTCCTGCGGGTCCGTTCTTTGCTTTTTGGCGGTGCGTCGTCCTCGCGGCCTGAAGGCGCCGCGTCATATCAACCAAAAATTCCCCAGAGGCAGGACCGCACTCCACAGCAGGTAAGTTTACAAAACTTCTTTATTCACAGGCATGCGACTTTACATCCCCGCATCTTGTCCCCAGGCCTGACGCGTTTCGAAGCTTGGTTGCTTCTCCTCAGAGGCCGGTATCAGCAGGCAATCTTACAAGGCTCTCCGCATCCCACCTGAATGCTTTCAACAGTTACATGGCTTCCGGTGTGCCTCCGTGATGGAAAACGAATCAATCAGTGCGTGTCGGGAATTGGAGTCTTTTTCGCCTCATTACACCCTCCAGTGGGTTCGTCTGCTGTACAGAATGTTGGGACACTTTTCAAAGCCCTCCATTAGGCTCCAGGATGAGACTTCGCATGCCTTAATTATTCACCTGCTGTGCCCATCAAGAGGTGAGAATTCACTCCTGCGGGTCCGTTCTTTGCTTTTTGGCGGTGCGTCGTCCTCGCGGCCTGAAGGCGCCGCGTCATAGCAACCAAAAATTCCCCAGAGGCGGGACCGCACTCCACAGCAGGTAAGTTTACAAAACTTCTTTATTCACAGGCATGCGACTTCACATCCCCGCATCTTGTCCCCAGGCCTGACGCGTTTCGAAGCTTGGTTGCTTCTCCTCAGAGGCCGGTATCAGCAGGCAATCTTACAAGGCTCTCCGCATCCCACCTGAATGCTTTCAACAGTTACATGGCTTCCGGTGTGCCTCCGTGATGGAAAACGAATCAATCAGTGCATGTCGGGAATTGGAGTCTTTTTCGCCTCATTACACCCTCCAGTGGGTTCGTCTGCTGTACAGAATGTTGGGACACTTTTCAAAGCCCTCCATTAGGCTCCAGGATGAGACTTCGCATGCCTTAATTATTCACCTGCTGTGCCCATCAAGAGGTGAGAATTCACTCCTGAGGGTCCGTTCTTTGCTTTTTGGCGGTGCGTCGTCCTCGCGGCCTGAAGGCGCCGCGTCATATCAACCAAAAATTCCCCAGAGGCAGGACCGCACTCCACAGCAGGTAAGTTTACAAAACTTATTTATTCACAGGCATGCGACTTCACATCCCCGCATCTTGTCCCCAGGCCTGACACGTTTCGAAGCTTGGTTGCTTCTCCTCAGAGGCTGGTATCAGCAGGCAATCTTACAAGGCTCTCCGCATCCCACCTGAATGCTTTCAACAGTTACATGGCTTCCGGTGTGCCTCCGTGATGGAAAACGAATCAATCAGTGCATGTCGGGAATTGGAGTCTTTTTCGCCTCATTACACCCTCCAGTGGGTTCGTCTGCTGTACAGAATGTTGGGACACTTTTCAAAGCCCTCCATTAGGCTCCAGGATGAGACTTCGCATGCCTTAATTATTCACCTGCTGTGCCCATCAAGAGGTGAGAATTCACTCCTGCGGGTCCGTTCTTTGCTTTTTGGCGGTGCGTCGTCCTCGCGGCCTGAAGGCGCCGCGTCATATCAACCAAAAGTTCCCCAGAGGCAGGACCGCACTCCACAGCAGGTAAGTTTACAACACTTCTTTATTCACAGGCATGCGACTTCACATCCCCACATCTTGTCCCCAGGCCTGACGCGTTTCGAAGCTTGGTTGATTCTCCTCAGAGGCCGGTATCAGCAGGCAATCTTACAAGGCTCTCCGCATCCCACCTGAATGCTTTCAACAGTTACATGGCTTCCGGTGTGCCTCCGTGATGGAAAACGAATCAATCAGTGCATGTCGGGAATTGGAGTCTTTTTCGCCTCATTACACCCTCCAGTGGGTTCGTCTTCTGTACAGAATGTTGGGACACTTTTCAAAGCCCTCCATTAGGCTCCAGGATGAGACTTCGCATGCCTTAATTATTCACCTGCTGTGCCCATCAAGAGGTGAGAATTCACTCCTGCGGGTCCGTTCTTTGCTTTTTGGCGGTGTGTCGTCCTCGCGGCCTGAAGGCGCCGCGTCATATCAACCAAAAATTCCCCAGAGGCAGGACCGCACTCCACAGCAGGTAAGTTCACAAAACTTCTTTATTCACAGGCATGCGACTTCACATCCCCGCATCTTGTCCCCAGGCCTGACGCGTTTCGAAGCTTGGTTGCTTCTCCTCAGAGGCCGGTATCAGCAGGCAATCTTACAAGGCTCTCCGCATCCCACCTGAATGCTTTCAACAGTTACATGGCTTCCGGTGTGCCTCCGTGATGGAAAACGAATCAATCAGTGCATGTCGGGAATTGGAGTCTTTTTCGCCTCATTACACCCTCCAGTGGGTTCGTCTGCTGTACAGAATGTTGGGACACTTTTCAAAGCCCTCCATTAGGCTCCAGGATGAGACTTCGCATGCCTTAATTATTCACCTGCTGTGCCCATCAAGAGGTGAGAATTCACTCCTGCGGGTCCGTTCTTTGCTTTTTGGCGGTGCATCGTCCTCGCGGCCTGAAGGCGCCGCGTCATATCAACCAAAAATTCCCCAGAGGCAGGACCGCACTCCACAGCAGGTAAGTTTACAAAACTTCTTTATTCACAGGCATGCGACTTCACATCACCGCATCTTGTCCCCAGGCCTGACGCGTTTCGAAGCTTGGTTGCTTCTCCTCAGAGGCCGGTATCAGCAGGCAATCTTACAAGGCTCTCCGCATCCCACCTGAATGCTTTCAACAGTTACATGGCTTCCGATGTGCCTCCGTGATGGAAAACGAATCAATCAGTGCATGTCGGGAATTGGAGTCTTTTTCGCCTCATTACACCCTCCAGTGGGTTCGTCTGCTGTACAGAATGTTGGGACACTTTTCAAAGCCCTCCATTAGGCTCCAGGATGAGACTTCGCATGCCTTAATTATTCACCTGCTGTGCCCATCAAGAGGTGAGAATTCACTCCTGCGGGTCCGTTCTTTGCCTTTTGGCGGTGCGTCGTCCTCGCGGCCTGAAGGCGCCGCGTCATATCAACCAAAAATTCCCCAGAGGCAGGACCGCACTCCACAGCAGGTAAGTTTACAAAACTTCTTTATTCACAGGCATGCGACTTCACATCCCCGCATCTTGTCCCCAGGCCTGACGCGTTTCGAAGCTTGGTTGCTTCTCCTCAGAGGCCGGTATCAGCAGGCAATCTTACAAGGCTCTCCGCATCCCACCTGAATGCTTTCAACAGTTACATGGCTTCCGGTGTGCCTCCGTGATGGAAAACGAATCAATCAGTGCATGTCGGGAATTGGAGTCTTTTTCGCCTCATTACACCCTCCAGTGGGTTTGTCTGCTGTACAGAATGTTGGGACACTTTTCAAAGTCCTCCATTAGGCTCCAGGATGAGACTTCGCATGCCTTAATTATTCACCTGCTGTGCCCATCAAGAGGTGAGAATTCACTCCTGCGGGTCCGTTCTTTGCTTTTTGGTGGTGCGTCGTCCTCGCGGCCTGAAGGCGCCGCGTCATATCAACCAAAAATTCCCCAGAGGCAGGACCGCACTCCACAGCAGGTAAGTTTACAAAACTTCTTTATTCACAGGCATGCGACTTCACATCCCCGCATCTTGTCCCCAGGCCTGGCGCGTTTCGAAGCTTGGTTGCTTCTCCTCAGAGGCCGGTATCAGCAGGCAATCTTACAAGGCTCTCCGCATCCCACCTGAATGCTTTCAACAGTTACATGGCTTCCGGTGTGCCTCCGTGATGGAAAACGAATCAATCAGTGCATGTCGGGAATTGGAGTCTTTTTCGCCTCATTACACCCTCCAGTGGGTTCTTCTGCTGTACAGAATGTTGGGACACTTTTCAAAGCCCTCCATTAGGCTCCAGGATGAGACTTCGCATGCCTTAATTATTCACCTGCTGTGCCCATCAAGAGGTGAGAATTCACTCCTGCGGGTCCGTTCTTTGCTTTTTGGCGGTGCGTCGTCCTCGCGGCCTGAAGGCGCCGCGTCATATCAACCAAAAATTCCCCAGAGGCAGGACCGCACTCCACAGCAGGTAAGTTTACAAAACTTCTTTATTCACAGGCATGCGACTTCACATCCCCGCATCTTGTCCTCAGGCCTGACGCGTTTCGAAGCTTGGTTGCTTCTCCTCAGAGGCCGGTATCAGCAGGCAATCTTACAAGGCTCTCCGCATCCCACCTGAATGCTTTCAACAGTTACATGGCTTCCGGTGTGCCTCCGTGATGGAAAACGAATCAATCAGTGCGTGTCGGGAATTGGAGTCTTTTTCGCCTCATTACACCCTCCAGTGGGTTCGTCTGCTGTACAGAATGTTGGGACACTTTTCAAAGCCCTCCATTAGGCTCCAGGATGAGACTTCGCATGCCTTAATTATTCACCTGCTGTGCCCATCAAGAGGTGAGAATTCACTCCTGCGGGTCCGTTCTTTGCTTTTTGGCGGTGCGTCGTCCTCGCGGCCTGAAGGCGCCGCGTCATAGCAACCAAAAATTCCCCAGAGGCGGGACCGCACTCCACAGCAGGTAAGTTTACAAAACTTCTTTATTCACAGGCATGCGACTTCACATCCCCGCATCTTGTCCCCAGGCCTGACGCGTTTCGAAGCTTGGTTGCTTCTCCTCAGAGGCCGGTATCAGCAGGCAATCTTACAAGGCTCTCCGCATCCCACCTGAATGCTTTCAACAGTTACATGGCTTCCGGTGTGCCTCCGTGATGGAAAACGAATCAATCAGTGCATGTCGGGAATTGGAGTCTTTTTCGCCTCATTACACCCTCCAGTGGGTTCGTCTGCTGTACAGAATGTTGGGACACTTTTCAAAGCCCTCCATTAGGCTCCAGGATGAGACTTCGCATGCCTTAATTATTCACCTGCTGTGCCCATCAAGAGGTGAGAATTCACTCCTGGGGGTCCGTTCTTTGCTTTTTGGCGGTGCGTCGTCCTCGCGGCCTGAAGGCGCCGCGTCATATCAACCAAAAATTCCCCAGAGGCAGGACCGCACTCCACAGCAGGTAAGTTTACAAAACTTATTTATTCACAGGCATGCGACTTCACATCCCCGCATCTTGTCCCCAGGCCTGACACGTTTCGAAGCTTGGTTGCTTCTCCTCAGAGGCTGGTATCAGCAGGCAATCTTACAAGGCTCTCCGCATCCCACCTGAATGCTTTCAACAGTTACATGGCTTCCGGTGTGCCTCCGTGATGGAAAACGAATCAATCAGTGCATGTCGGGAATTGGAGTCTTTTTCGCCTCATTACACCCTCCAGTGGGTTCGTCTGCTGTACAGAATGTTGGGACACTTTTCAAAGCCCTCCATTAGGCTCCAGGATGAGACTTCGCATGCCTTAATTATTCACCTGCTGTGCCCATCAAGAGGTGAGAATTCACTCCTGCGGGTCCGTTCTTTGCTTTTTGGCGGTGCGTCGTCCTCGCGGCCTGAAGGCGCCGCGTCATATCAACCAAAAGTTCCCCAGAGGCAGGACCGCACTCCACAGCAGGTAAGTTTACAAAACTTCTTTATTCACAGGCATGCGACTTCACATCCCCGCATCTTGTCCCCAGGCCTGACGCGTTTCGAAGCTTGGTTGCTTCTCCTCAGAGGCCGGTATCAGCAGGCAATCTTACAAGGCTCTCCGCATCCCAACTGAATGCTTTCAACAGTTACATGGCTTCCGGTGTGCCTCCGTGATGGAAAACGAATCAATCAGTGCGTGTCGGGAATTGGAGTCTTTTTCGCCTCATTACACCCTCCAGTGGGTTCGTCTGCTGTACAGAATGTTGGGACACTTTTCAAAGCCCTCCATTAGGCTCCAGGATGAGACTTCGCATGCCTTAATTATTCACCTGCTGTGCCCATCAAGAGGTGAGAATTCACTCCTGCGGGTCCGTTCTTTGCTTTTTGGCGGTGCGTCGTCCTCGCGGCCTGAAGGCGCCGCGTCATAGCAACCAAAAATTCCCCAGAGGCGGGACCGCACTCCACAGCAGGTAAGTTTACAAAACTTCTTTATTCACAGGCATGCGACTTCACATCCCCGCATCTTGTCCCCAGGCCTGACGCGTTTCGAAGCTTGGTTGCTTCTCCTCAGAGGCCGGTATCAGCAGGCAATCTTACAAGGCTCTCCGCATCCCACCTGAATGCTTTCAACAGTTACATGGCTTCCGGTGTGCCTCCGTGATGGAAAACGAATCAATCAGTGCATGTCGGGAATTGGAGTCTTTTTCGCCTCATTACACCCTCCAGTGGGTTCGTCTGCTGTACAGAATGTTGGGACACTTTTCAAAGCCCTCCATTAGGCTCCAGGATGAGACTTCGCATGCCTTAATTATTCACCTGCTGTGCCCATCAAGAGGTGAGAATTCACTCCTGGGGTCCGTTCTTTGCTTTTTGGCGGTGCGTCGTCCTCGCGGCCTGAAGGCGCCGCGTCATATCAACCAAAAATTCCCCAGAGGCAGGACCGCACTCCACAGCAGGTAAGTTTACAAAACTTATTTATTCACAGGCATGCGACTTCACATCCCCGCATCTTGTCCCCAGGCCTGACACGTTTCGAAGCTTGGTTGCTTCTCCTCAGAGGCTGGTATCAGCAGGCAATCTTACAAGGCTCTCCGCATCCCACCTGAATGCTTTCAACAGTTACATGGCTTCCGGTGTGCCTCCGTGATGGAAAACGAATCAATCAGTGCATGTCGGGAATTGGAGTCTTTTTCGCCTCATTACACCCTCCAGTGGGTTCGTCTGCTGTACAGAATGTTGGGACACTTTTCAAAGCCCTCCATTAGGCTCCAGGATGAGACTTCGCATGCCTTAATTATTCACCTGCTGTGCCCATCAAGAGGTGAGAATTCACTCCTGCGGGTCCGTTCTTTGCTTTTTGGCGGTGCGTCGTCCTCGCGGCCTGAAGGCGCCGCGTCATATCAACCAAAAGTTCCCCAGAGGCAGGACCGCACTCCACAGCAGGTAAGTTTACAAAACTTCTTTATTCACAGGCATGCGACTTCACATCCCCGCATCTTGTCCCCAGGCCTGACGCGTTTCGAAGCTTGGTTGCTTCTCCTCAGAGGCCGGTATCAGCAGGCAATCTTACAAGGCTCTCCGCATCCCACCTGAATGCTTTCAACAGTTACATGGCTTCCGGTGTGCCTCCGTGATGGAAAACGAATCAATCAGTGCATGTCGGGAATTGGAGTCTTTTTCGCCTCATTACACCCTCCAGTGGGTTCGTCTGCTGTACAGAATGTTGGGACACTTTTCAAAGCCCTCCATTAGGCTCCAGGATGAGACTTTGCATGCCTTAATTATTCACCTGCTGAGCCCATCAAGAGGTGAGAATTCACTCCTGCGGGTCCGTTCTTTGCTTTTTGGTGGTGCGTCGTCCTCGCGGCCTGAAGGCGCTGCGTCATATCAACCAAAAATTCCCCAGAGGCAGGACCGCACTCCACAGCAGGTAAGTTTACAAAACTTCTTTATTCACAGGCATGCGACTTCACATCCCCGCATCTTGTCCCCAGGCCTGACGCGTTTCGAAGCTTGGTTGCTTCTCCACAGAGGCCGGTATCAGCAGGCAATCTTACAAGGCTCTCCGCATCCCACCTGAATGCTTTCAACAGTTACATGGCTTCCGGTGTGCCTCCGTGATGGAAAACGAATCAATCAGTGCATGTCGGGAATTGGAGTCTTTTTCGCCTCATTACACCCTCCAGTGGGTTCGTCTGCTGTACAGAATGTTGGGACACTTTTCAAAGCCCTCCATTAGGCTCCAGGATGAGACATTGCATGCCTTAATTATTCACCTGCTGTGCCCATCAAGAGGTGAGAATTCACTCCTGGGGGTCCGTTCTTTGCTTTTTGGCGATGCGTTGTCCTCGCGGCCTGAAGGCGCCGCGTCATATCAACCAAAAATTCCCCAGAGGCAGGACCGCACTCCACAGCAGGTAAGTTTACAAAACTTCTTTATTCACAGGCATGGGACTTCTCATCCCCGCATCTTGTCCCAAGGCCTGACGCGTTTCTAAGCTTGGTTGCTTCTCCTCAGAGGCCGGTATCAGCAGGCAATTTTACAAGGCTCTCCGCATCCCACCTGAATGCTTTCAACAGTTACATGGCTTCCGGTGTGCCTCCGTGATGGAAAACGAATCAATCAGTGCATGTCGGGAATTGGAGTCTTTTTCGCCTCATTACACCCTCCAGTGGGTTCGTCTGCTGTACAGAATGTTGGGACACTTTTCAAAGCCCTCCATTAGGCTCCAGGATGAGACTTCGCATGCCTTAATTATTCACCTGCTGTGCCCATCAAGAGGTGAGAATTCACTCCTGGGGGTCCGTTCTTTGCTTTTTGGCGGTGCGTCGTCCTCGCGGCCTGAAGGGGCTGCGTCATATCAACCAAAAATTCCCGAGAGGCAGGACCGCACTCCACAGCAGGTAAGTTTACAAAACTTCTTTATTTACAGGCATGCGACTTCACATCCCCGAATCTTGTCCCCAGGCCTGACGCGTTTCGAAGCTTGGTTGCTTCTCCTCAGAGGCCGGTATCAGCAGGCAATCTTACAAGGCTCTCCGCATCCCACCTGAATGCTTTCAACAGTTACATGGCTTCCGGTGTGCCTCCGTGATGGAAAACGAATCAATCAGTGCATGTCGGGAATTGGAGTCTTTTTCGCCTCATTACACCCTCCAGTGGGTTCGTCTGCTGTACAGAATGTTGGGACACTTTTCAAAGCCCTCCATTAGGCTCCAGGATGAGACTTCGCATGCCTTAATTATTCACCTGCTGTGCCCATCAAGAGGTGAGAATTCACTCCTGCGGGTCCGTTCTTTGCCTTTTGGCGGTGCGTCGTCCTCGCGGCCTGAAGGCGCCACGTCATATCAACCAAAAATTCCCCAGAGGCAGGACCGCACTCCACAGCAGGTAAGTTTACAAAACTTCTTTATTCACAGGCATGCGACTTCACATCCCCACATCTTGTCCCCAGGCCTGACGCGTTTCGAAGCTTGGTTGCTTCTCCTCAGAGGCCGGTATCAGCAGGCAATCTTACAAGGCTCTCCGCATCCCACCTGAATGCTTTCAACAGTTACATGGCTTCCGGTGTGCCTCCGTGATGGAAAACGAATCAATCAGTGCATGTCGGGAATTGGAGTCTTTTTCGCCTCATTACACACTCCAGTGGGTTCGTCTGCTGTACAGAATGTTGGGACACTTTTCAAAGCCCTCCATTAGGCTCCAGGATGAGACTTTGCATGCCTTAATTATTCACCTGCTGTGCCCATCAAGAGGTGAGAATTCACTCCTGCGGGTCCGTTCTTTGCTTTTTGGCGGTGCGTCGTCCTCGCGGCCTGAAGGCGCCGCGTCATATCAACCAAAAATTCCCCAGAGGCAGGACCGCACTCCACAGCAGGTAAGTTTACAAAACTTCTTTATTCACAGGCATGCGACTTCACATCCCCGCATCTTGTCCCCAGGCCTGACGCGTTTCGAAGCTTGGTTGCTTCTCCTCAGAGGCCGGTATCAGCAGGCAATCTTACAAGGCTCTCCGCATCCCACCTGAATGCTTTCAACAGTTACATGGCTTCCGGTGTGCCTCCGTGATGGAAAACTAATCAATCAGTGCATGTCGGGAATTGGAGTCTTTTTTGCCTCATTACACCCTCCAGTGGGTTCGTCTGCTGTACAGAATGTTGGGACACTTTTCAAAGCCCTCCATTAGGCTCCAGGATGAGACTTCGCATGCCTTAATTATTCACCTGCTGTGCCCATCAAAAGGTGAGAATTCACTCCTGGGGGTCCGTTCTTTGCTTTTTGGCGGTGCGTCGTCCTCGCGGCCTGAAGGCGCCGCGTCATATCAACCAAAAATTCCCCAGAGGCAGGACCGCACTCCACAGCAGGTAAGTTTACAAAACTTCTTTATTCACAGGCATGCGACTTCACATCCCCGCATCTTGTGCCCAGGCCTGACGCGTTTCGAAGCTTGGTTGCTTCTCCTCAGAGGCCGGTATCAGCAGGCAATCTTACAAGGCTCTCCGCATCCCACCTGAATGCTTTCAACAGTTACATGGCTTCCGGTGTGCCTCCGTGATGGAAAACGAATCAATAAGTGCATGTCGGGAATTGGAGTCTTTTTCGCCTCATTACACCCTCCAGTGGGTTCGTCTGCTGTACAGAATGTTGGGACACTTTTCAAAGCCCTCCATTAGGCTCCAGGATGAGACTTCGCATGCCTTAATTATTCACCTGCTGTGCCCATCAAGAGGTGAGAATTCACTCCTGCGGGTCCGTTCTTTGCCTTTTGGCGGTGCGTCGTCCTCGCGGCCTGAAGGCGCCGCGTCATATCAACCAAAAATTCCCCAGAGGCAGGACCGCACTCCACAGCAGGTAAGTTTACAAAACTTCTTTATTCACAGGCATGCGACTTCACATCCCCGCATCTTGTCCCCAGGACTGACGCGTTTCGAAGCTTGGTTGCTTCTCCTCAGAGGCCGGTATCAGCAGGCAATCTTACAAGGCTCTCCACATCCCACCTGAATGCTTTCAACAGTTACATGGCTTCCGGTGTGCCTCCGTGATGGAAAACGAATCAATCAGTGCATGTCGGGAATTGGAGTCTTTTTCGCCTCATTATACCCTCCAGTGGGTTCGTCTGCTGTACAGAATGTTGGGACACTTTTCAAAGCCCTCCATTAGGCTCCAGGATGAGACTTCGCATGCCTTAATTATTCACCTGCTGTGCCCATCAAGAGGTGAGAATTCACTCCTGCGGGTCCGTTCTTTGCCTTTTGGCGGTGCGTCGTCCTCGCGGCCTGAAGGTGCCGCGTCATATCAACCAAAAATTCCCCAGAGGCAGGACCCCACTCCACAGCAGGTAAGTTTACAAAACTTCTTTATTCACAGGCATGCGACTTCACATCCCCGCATCTTGTACCCAGGCCTGACGCGTTCGAAGCTTGGTTGCTTCTCCTCAGAGGCCGGTATCAGCAGGCAATCTTACAAGGCTCTCCGCATCCCACCTGAATGCTTTCAACAGTTACATGGCTTCCGGTGTGCCTCCGTGATGGAAAGCGAATCAATCAGTGCATGTCGGGAATTGGAGTCTTTTTCGCCTCATTACACCCTCCAGTGGGTTCGTCTGCTGTACAGAATGTTGGGACACTTTTCAAAGCCCTCCATTAGGCTCCAGGATGAGACTTCGCATGCCTTAATTATTCTCCTGCTGTGCCCATCAAGAGGTGAGAATTCACTCCTGCGGGTCCGTTCTTTGCTTTTTGGCGGTGCGTCGTCCTTGCGGCCTGAAGGCGCCGCGTCATATCAACCAAAAATTCCCCAGAGGCAGGATCGCACTCCACAGCAGGTAAGTTTACAAAACTTCTTTATTCACAGGCATGCGACTTCACATCCCCGCATCTTGTCCCCAGGCCTGACGCGTTTCGAAGCTTGGTTGCTTCTCCTCAGAAGCCAGTATCAGCAGGCAATCTTACAAGGCTCTCCGCATCCCACCTGAATGCTTTCAACAGTTACATGGCTTCCGGTGTGCCTCCGTGATGGAAAACGAATCAATCAGTGCATGTCGGGAATTGGAGTCTTTTTCGCCTCATTACACCCTCCAGTGGGTTCGTCTGCTGTACAGAATGTTGGGACACTTTTCAAAGCCCTCCATTAGGCTCCAGGATGAGACTTCGCATGCCTTAATTATTCACCTGCTGTGCCCATCAAGAGGTGAGAATTCACTCCTGCGGGTCCGTTCTTTGCTTTTTGGCGGTGCGTCGTCCTCGTGGCCTGAAGGCGCCGCGTCATATCAACCAAAAATTCCCCAGAGGCAGGACCGCACTCCACAGCAGGTAAGTTTACAAAACTTCTTTATTCACAGGCATGCGACTTCACATCCCCGCATCTTGTCCCCAGGCCTGACGCGTTTCGAAGCTTGGTTGCTTCTCCTCAGAGGCCGGTATCAGCAGGCAATCTTACAAGGCTCTCCGCATCCCACCTGAATGCTTTCAACAGTTACATGGCTTCCGGTGTGCCTCCGTGATGGAAAACGAATCAATCAGTGCATGTCGGGAATTGGAGTCTTTTTCGCCTCATTACACCCTCCAGTGGGTTCGTCTGCTGTACAGAATGTTGGGACACTTTTCAAAGCCCTCCATTAGGCTCCAGGATGAGACTTCGCATGCCTTAATTATTCACCTGCTGTGCCCATCAAGAGGTGAAAATTCACTCCTGCGGGTCCTTTCTTTGCTTTTTGGCGGTGCGTCGTCCTCGCGGCCTGAAGGCGCCACGTCATATCAACCAAAAATTCCCCAGAGGCAGGATTGCACTCCACAGCAGGTAAGTTTACAAAACTTCTTTATTCACAGGCATGCGACTTCAGGCCGCGAGGACGACGCACCGGCAAAAAGCAAAGAACGGACCCGCAGGAGTGAATTCTCACCTCTTGATGGGCACAGCAGGTGAATAATTAAGGCATGCGAAGTCTCATCCTGGAGCCTAATGGAGGGCTTTGAAAAGTGTCCCAACATTCTGTACAGCAGACGAACCCACTGGAGGGTGTAATGAGGCAAAAAAGACTCCAATTCCCGACATGCACTGATTGATTCGTTTTTCATCACGGAGGCACACCGGAAGCCATGTAACTGTTGAAAGCATTCAGGTGGGATGCGGAGAGCCTTGTAAGATTGCCTGCTGATACCGGCCTCTGAGGAGAAGCAACCAAGCTTCGAAACGCGTCAGGCCTGGGGACAAGATGCGGGGATGTGAAGTCGCATGCCTGTGAATAAAGAAGTTTTGTAAACTTACCTGCTGTGGAGTGCGGTCCTGCCTCTGGGGAATTTTGGTTGATATGACGCGGCGCCTTCAGGCCGCGAGGACGACGCACCGCCAAAAAGCAAAGAACGGACCCGCAGGAGTGAATTCTCACCTCTTGATGGGCACAGCAGGTGAATAATTAAGGCATGCGAAGTCTCATCCTGGAGCCTAATGGAGGGCTTTGAAAGTGTCCCAACATTCTGTCCAGCAGACGAACCCACTGGAGGGTGTACATGAGGCGAAAGACTCCAATTCCCGACATGCACTGATTGATCGTTTTCCATCGCGAGGCCACCGGAAGCCATGTGACTGTTGAAATCATTCAGGTGGGATGCGGAGAGCCTTGTAGATTGCCTGCTGATACCGGCCTCTGAGGAGAGCAACCAAGCTCAAACGCGTCAGGCCTGGGGACAAGATGCGGGGATGTGAAGTCGCATGCCTGTGAATAAAGAAGTTTTGTAAACTTACCTGCTGTGGAGTGCGGTCCTGCCTCTGGGGAATTTTTGGTTGGTATATATATATATGTAGCATTTAAACCAACAGGTAAAATAGTTATATTTTAAAACTTAAGTTTAATCACGCATATGCCTTTACAAAGCATGCTTTTACAACGAAATTCGATGTAAACGCTAGCGTTGTAAAGGCATATGAGTGGTAAAAGTTTGCGTTGTAATGGTAATGCGTTGTAACAGCACTTGCGTTGCACAACCGCATTGTAAAGGCATGCGTTGTGATGGCATGCGTTGTGCCGTCATACATTCTTCTTATCAGATCGGTCCAAGGAGGTTTACCTACCCCGACTGTGGCCGACTTCTAAGCCTGGTTTTGATGTAGTCTATCAAGGCTTCTCTCTCAACCCTATTCTATTTTCTCACTGCATGCCTCTTTCATCCATTGCTTCAGCTACTCATTTATGACCAGTGCTGATGTCACTCAGATTGTCTGTTCAATGGTCCAACATTGAATCCAAATTCTATTCTTATATTTTAGCAGTTGGGGCAAGAATGAAAGCAAGTTCTCTCAAAGAAACTAAGCAAAACTGAGGTCTTTATCCAAGGCACATCACCATCATTATGGCCCCCTTTGAGGAGGCTCTTAGAAGTATATTCCCATCCCACTCCTGTCTAGTCTGTGAGAAACTTTATATTTGTCCTGGACTTATCTGTCTTCAGCAGTTTAACAGAGTCAATATCTTGTCTTTACTGGATCATCAGATGCTAATATCAAGCTGCAGTAAGACACTAATTCAGGCAATCATTCTATAACACCTTGTCTATGGCAACTCTCAATATCCACAGCTACCAGCATAACTTACCTACCATCTTCAAATTATACAGAACACAGCTCCCCAACAGGTCTTAAGCACTGCTGCCTAAGCACCAGTTTCCTCGACTCTGGCCCCTCCCACTGACTCGCTATGGTAAAGTGCTTGATTGTTAATGCCCTGTGGATGTACCACTGCACTTTTCACAGGAAAGAACCTTTACATGTTCAGCAACACATTAGTCCTTAAATCCTTCTAGAACCTTACACTCTATCTCAACAACTTGTTCTCTTCAAAGTTACGCCACCAATAACTCTGATTTCCTCAAAGAACTGATAGAAAGGCCATTAGCACTCACTGGCTACTTCTAAATCATCCTGCCTTCCCAGTGTCACGAACCTTAGAAGAGTAACAGTGTGCTCAATATTTGGATTTCATTCATTTATCGGTGGCAGACACATCCTGGAACATACTCCTCAACATCAAGATCAATCAATACACTGTTGAGACACAACTCTACCTTCACACTCAACACTCTGCAACACTCAGCAACTGAAAACCTGCATAGAGCTACTTCAGTCTTGGATGAGCAGTAACTTCCTGAATCTCTACCCAAAGAAGATCAAGTTTCTTTTGTTTGTAAGTGGATACAAAGATTCAGTGACTCAATAATGGCTCTCTGACATGAACCTGTATGGCTTCACATTCCCCCTGCAAACAATGCTAAATGACTGGCATTCAACTTCATATCCTTCAAAAACATCTCATCTCCAGAAACCAGCTATCCCTCCTGAAGAAAGTGAAACCCATTCTTCCAAAAATCAATTGCAATCATTGGCCCTCTCCCACATGGGTGCAGGCAACAGACATCTCAATAGCCTCCCAAGCACCATGTTCATACCTTTGAAATGTGGTGCAGCACATCAAGATCATTGTATCATATGCTCCCAATATTTAGGAATTACATTAGCTTACCCTCCTGGCCTGTATCATCTTGAAGACCAGCTCCATCTCCTATAAGGCAGTTATCACTGACACCCTGACAAACTTGACCTAGAAAATAACCACAACTGGTGGACAACATTAAAACAAAATGCATGACATCACCAGACTGCAGACAAAGAGGTGTAAGAAGGAAAAACGGAATGCAGGACTTCTTCCTTGATGCTCCCAGGATAGAGCAACATCCCCACCAATAACAGAATTTGCTCCGAAACTCCAGTAATTCAGAAGGAAGCTGATGCTACATCTTATCATGGAGCTCTACCTCCCATACAATAGGACTCACCTAGTCACTGTATCACTGTAAACAATTTAAATGGAGAACCTGGGTTCCTACCTGTTGCTCAGTGCTCTGTTGCTTTCCATCTAGGTTCATGCTATACCAGTAGTGCTGCACACACATATGAATACAATAATATGAACTAAAGGACAGAGTTAAATACAACATAAAATAGTATAAACAAATGGAGACAGGGGCATAAAGAAATGTTCAAATTCCTCAAGGAAATAGCCATATTACTCTAAATAAGAAAGAATGAACTCTAGAAGGAATGATTGTGGCAGGAAAAAATGAAAGATATGGTTGCCATTGCAAAACAGTGGGCTGAACGAAAAATAGTTTCCTAAGCCCCAGATGTGAATAAAATAGATGGAAATAAATCTTACATTTCCTCCAGATGAAACATGATTTACAAGGAGTCAAAATATGCTACATTTCAGAAGCTCTATGATTTGGAATTCTAAGCTAATAGCCGATCCACTGACTTACTGAAGAAATGGGTTCATTTTGGAGGTTGGAAGTTCTTTCAATCGACTCCACTTCAGATGTAACACTTCTTCCATTCCTGCACATATTCAAAGATTCAGAGCCTGATTACAAGTTCGGCGAACCTGAGGTGGAGGTGCTATGGCTGTCATAGACCAGTGGTCCGACTGCCGCATTGCAAGTGCAGGGGTCAGACTGTGAGAGGACAGCCACATCTGCAGGGAATCCGTGATCCCCGACTGTGTCGTGGTGGACCTTAGGCTGCAATATGCTTGTCAGGGCTGCTGCGGCCCCGCCAAGCATATTACAAGTTTTCCTCACTGCCATGATTTCATGGCGGTGGTCATGCCATGAAATTCTGGTGGTGAGGAAACAAAGGGGGCCCTGCCCCTGGGCCCTTTGGTGCATGTAGGGGGGCACATGGTGTGCCCCCAATGTGCAGGCACCCCCTTTCCTGCACTTAACAGTCCATGCCACACTGCTCCAGCACCGCCAAACTCGTAATCAGGCCGTCAGTGTTACTAAGAAACTTTAAATCTGACTCTGTGTATTCATCAGGCATCTCACTGAATTGATTGCCACAAATGTGGAGTTCCTTATGTAGGATATTTGACGTTGCTAAAAAAAAAACTTTCCATGTACTCATGTGAGAATTGCATTTTTTCATTCCAGGCATAAACAATATTTCATAGTTCATCAGGATGCTTGCCAATGACACTGGATTCACACCGTCAACATTTATCCTGATTGGCATCCCTAGCCTGGAGGAGTACCACATGGGTTTTGCTGCCCCATTGACAGCCATCTATATTATCACGATTCTGGGAAACTGCACGCTTCTGTTAGCTGTAAAATCGGTGATGAGCCTTCAAAAACCCATGTACCTATTAATTGCTCTCCTCCTCTGATTTGGTTTTGTCATCCTCCATAATTCCAAAAATGCTGGGAAACTTCTGGTTCAATGACAGAGACATCAGTTTCATAGGCTGCTTCTCTCAGTTGTTCTTCATGCATGTGTTTGCAGGAGTGGAATCTGGAATCCTCACAGCCATGGCAGTCGACGGCTACGTCGCAGTGTGCAACCCTCTGAGATACTCCACCATCATAACAAATTCACTTGTAGCAAAAACAGGCATAGCTTCCGTGGTAAGGTCAATAAATATTGTTATCCCACTGACGACCCTTGCAGCAAGGCTGCCATTTTGTAGCAGATACATAGCGCATTCATTTTGTGAACACATGGATGTTGTGAAGCTGTCATGTGTTGACATCACTTTCAACAGTACGTATGGTGCAGCTATCACCCTCTCGGTTGGAGCAATAGACCGTCCCACTATAGCAGTGTCTTACATTCTGATACTCAAGGCCATATTGCGACTTCCACGCAAAGACCTATTCAAGGCCTTCAACACTTGGATTGCCCATGCCTGTGTGATGTCCCTGTTCTACATCCCCATTCTGTTCTCCCTTAGCCTGCACAGATCCCACACCAGTATCCCACTTTATATTCACATCCTTGTGGTAAGTGCTTACCTTCTCCTCCCACCTGTAGCAAATCCTATAATTTATGGGGTGAAAACAGCAGAGATCCGGCTAGGTGTGAGGCAAATGATCCACAAGGGAAAGGCCAGGCTCTTGCTTTGCAGCTACTAGAAGTGGTCACCAGATGTCCTGAAAAGGCAACAACTTACATATGATTACCAACGCATGGGTCTCCAGTCTGTCTGATACTTTTCTTTACAGTCATTTGTTGTTGTTTATGCTAGTGACACAAAAATGTTAATCATAAACTTTGTAGTTTGGTAACACTGGAAACATTATTGCATGCACATGATAAGTGTGTAGGATGTCACTTTTTAACAATTAGGTTTATTGAGCTAAATAATTTCTCAGTACAAAATAAATTGTTGCAAAGAGTTTGCACACATTTTAAACATAAATACAGCATAAACGAATGAGGTCATTATAATGAAATTGAAACAGCAGTGAATAACATGCAGCATTAGATAAAACAATATAACAGAGAAACACAACAATAAAATAAACATTAAGATTATTTGGTAAAAATAAAAAGCCTAGTGAGACAAAAGGACATAAACATTAACAAAATCTGGCATCAGGTAAAATATGAAAACAAACCAAAATCGTAAAAGGCCTGATTACAAGTGCTGTGTTAAATTAACATCCACACACAGTTACCAGTTTTTACAGGGATCACATTTATAAGTGATAAGAGGACACACTGCTGTTGTTTTGGACCAGCTGGGGGGCTAGATTTGCCTGCTTCATCCACCCTGGTAGGACTCCTTGTCCCAGGGTGCAACAGACATCACCGCTGACGGAGAGGGGGAGGCGAGTCCTTCGTGCATCAAGTGCTGCCTCACCACCGCGGCGCTTGATGCACTGCCGTTGTTTTGGACCAGCTGGGGGGCTAGATTTGCCTGCTCCATCCACCCTGGTGGGACTCCTTGTCCCAGGGTGCAACAGACATCACAACTGACAGAGAGGGTGAGACGTGTCCATCACGTGTAAAGCGATGCCTCTCCCCCGCGGCGCGGGACGCAATGCTGTTGTTTTTGACCAGCTGGGGGGCTAGATTTGCCTGCTTCATCCACCCTGGTGGGACTCTTTGGCCCAGGGTGCAACAGACATCACCGCTGACGGAGAGGGGGAGGCGTGTCCATCGCGCATAAAGCGCTGCCTCTCCCCCCCCCCGCGTCGCCGGACGCGCGCGGGCTGTGCCCGGGCAAAGCCCTGGCCAAGGGCGGGCCCGTCCGCGCCCCTCAGAGACAGGAAGAGGCAGGGCCATCCCTCTTGGTCCTGGGCTTTGCTAGCCAATCTGATTATGACGTTGTGGATGTAAGTAGGTGACTCTTTTCAGTATTGCAGTTTACCTATGAATTCGGCACTGACTAGTCCAGTCTTCATCGAACGGGAGATGTGGGGACAGTGATTTGTAAACTTCCAAGCGTATATATTGGAGTCAAACTCCACCTTTTGAGAAACACTTGTCCGACTTGTTTACTTGGATCTTCCCATAACACTACATTCTCTTTATTTTCTTTTTTCTTTTTATGTAATTACATCATTTATATCCACTTTTTGTTTGTTTTTGCATTCCACAACTGTCTGCTGCAGGCAAGAATAAGATGCCTAAAGTTGCAAAACTGAGAAAAAGCGCAGCAGAGAACTGTACTCTAGCTGCCATTGATGATTTAATTGAAGAAGTAGAATCCATATTGTTAGATGGAAAGAGAGTAGCCAAGGAAGGCACTAATAAGATAACATCTTACTACAATAAACAAGATAGGGTGCACCGCTCAGAATCTCCTGCACAAATCGTCATTATCCACCATGGTACAGGTGAGGAGGGGCCTCAAATGCCGACCCCTACCCCCGTTACGAATGTTGGGCCAAAAATACCTTTACAAACTACTGCCCCTACAGTTGATATATTAACCCCCGCTGGAAACAGGAACACCCGCAGTGAAGCAACAGCAATAAAGTGCACAAACAGATTCGCACCATTATTAAACTCAGAGAGTCCAAATTGGGAGCTTGCGACCCAGAAACGTAAACCCAAAATAAACAGTACCATGGACATGATGGCGCAACCTCAAAAGAATGCCAAATCAATTACAGAACTACATGAAAAATTGGACCAATTAACAAACGAGGTACTAATCCTAAAAAAGTTAATTGGAGAATTAGTATCACATAATAGTGTAGCTACGAGCGACAATAACAGCACTGCTGAGAGTAAAGGGGAACCATTGGCAAGCAGGGGACAAGACTAACCAACAGGACGAGCGGTCTGGTAGCCGATTTTGTATAGACTCCGCTAGAGCACATGAGGACAACATCAAATGCACTACAAGTATAGCCATAGGGCAAGACACCAATAGGCGTGAAATAGGCCCAAATATAAACAAGCATTTGCAATGCAATCAGTCTCGCCGTTGGGACCTTATACGTATTTAGCTATGCAGCACATTAGCCTGGGTGCTGAAACATCTACTTTGCTTAAACCAATAAAGATCAAAATGAAGATGAGCTACACTTTTAGTAAACTCTCTCCTCCATGTTCACACTTGAATGTCCAGAACTCCCTGGTGTTCCTTCTTCCAAGTTCAAGTATGCTTCAGCTATAACTCTGTTCCGGCCATAACAAAAACCACAGTAATTAACTCACCATATGGGGGACTGAAGGAACCTCTGAATACCTCAGCAGACAAAACCAAAGCAATTAATGTGCAGGCACATAACCTTCTGTAAGCTAATCAAGCTCCATTAACGTCCTTCACTACTCCTCATCTCAGACATTAAGCATTTCCTTCAAATAGGTTGTGAACACCACACCACAAAGCCCCAGCCAGACATCAAATTTCTTCCCTTAAGACCTACAGATAGTTCTGAACTGCACTTCCAAACATCAACCAGAGATGGATTAGGACTCCTATGCCCCACACCTTGTGCTTTCGAAGGCCTCCTTTAGACCCTACTCTCTGATGATCCAATAGGCATGATGCAGGGCCTTTGTAATTGTGTGTACCCCCAGGGTATCACATTGGCCTTCTGCTGCGTCACACAGAGATGTTCCCTAGTACCTTTGGTTGCCACTATCTTCTAGGATCCATACAGTCTTCAAAACACTCATACAATTATATTATTTCGATCCTTTATTGACCCCATGAGCCTCAGATCTTTGACAGTCCCCAAACCCGATGTCTCTTACTTTCATTGCGATATCCTCCACAAGAAACTGAAAGGTCTACCCAAGTGCCAGCTACTACTGGTAGTCCCTTGCTTCCCCGTAGTCTCAAGCAGCCTATAAACCACTTGGGTCCCCACCACCAACATACTCATTCCCCTCTGCAGCTGCAGCCCCACAACCAATGCCCCCACTGTCAGGCCTGTGCCCCTTTACCTGAAGTCTTTATGTAGTTCCACCCACTTGTAGCCCAGTAGGACACCAACATATCCGAGTCACTGGAACACCACAGAACTCCACATACTCCTAATGCACAAATAACACTCCTCGCTACATCCTGGGATCTCTCGAGAACGCACAGTCTTAAAGCCCTACCCTCTGGAGCCCATCACTTGACCCCTGCGGTCCGACAGAACTTAAAAAGTACCATGTGTTCTTAATGCCCAATAGATACACTGTTGGGACCCATGGAACTTATAGCAGCAGGCCCTTTTGCTTTTAGGATTCATGATTCCACAAGTCGGGGCTACCAGTGGACTCAAAGCTGAATTACGTAGGGCCCACACTGGACTGTATGGTCCACTTCTACACCTTACATGGCTCTTGTAACCCTCTTCTGGGCCCTGCATAGGTGTCATTGCTCTGGTGCTACGACATCCTCATACTCTCCTCCCCTAAAAAAAATACAGTCTCACCTGGCCTGCGCCTCGTCAACGCTCCGGTCAGTGTTGGCCATTATCTGCTGCAGGATGTCCTGAATGTCCTGGTGCTGAGGCATAGAAGCAGCCCCGATGAGCTCCATGTCCCCGGACACTGGCTGCACCAGGGAGGCCATACTGGACAGCGAGGCGTGCGCCAACATCATCTGCCCATCGTATAGGGCGGCCTGCACTTGCGCCCCACGGACGGTCCAGTGGCACCGGGTCCAGAGGGGATAGAGGCCTAATCCTTGCTTGCGTTGGAGCCCACGACACCCTTGCTGTGCCACCACAACCACAGTAAACAACTCCATTCACATATTCTGCGCGCGCTCCTCTGCCATGTGCCAGGTCTGCAATTAATGCTGTCATTTCATCAATCAATTATTGTTAATCAAAATGTGTCCATCTCGGCTCGCTCTTCTGAGAGAATCTCAGTTGTCGGGCTGAGAATTAATGGGATCGCCTGGCTGTGCCTGCTATGCACATTGCAACTAAAATTCACTTGGAGACAATTTAAAGAACAAAGGCTGGCTGCCAGACAGAGGGACAGCCAGGGTGTGTCAGGGTGCAGCACTGCATTCCCTGCATTCATAACTAGTGATACCTCGACTCAGTAGAATTGCCCTGCATATTGTTAGGCTCTGGACGGATTGGGGGCTCTGAATGGAGGGGAAAACTTACAGATGAGAAACAGAAAACGATAATTGGTGTAGGGAGAAAACCTGGTCTGGGGGGTTAAATCGTTGACCGTAGCACTATAAGATCGAAGTTCAAGTCATTGTTTCCCCAAGTGACCAAATTGTGTGATCTTGGGCAAACCCTGCAAGTTCCAGGTTCATTATATTCCGTTACATGTCAAAATTTGCAGCACATAGAAATGATTTAAGCACTAGAATTAAGTGACAGTCACAGGATGGCACTGTGTCACCAGGGGCGTCACAGACCAGACCTGACTTGTCCTTCAGTAAAACCACTGTACTCTAGGAGCTGCGTCCAGGTTGTATATTGGACTCATTTTTTAAATTACAGTGTTTTGTAAAAAGAAGCAATGGGCTAGAATATGGTGCCCTTGTTCTAAGGACGTCATCAGAAACCTTAAGTTCAGCGCAATGTAAAAAAAAACATAAGCAATAGATTTTATTGGAAGAATGTGCAGAACTATGATACATAGAGGGTTGTCATATGGACAAACGAGAGGAATTTAGCCCTGAAATGAATGCGTGGCAGTGTGCAGAGCTATAAAAGGCGGTAGAGAAAAACGTAAAAGCAGTGTGCACAATGCCAGTCCTCTTGGACACCGAAGCAGTCAATACAAGTTTTGATGAAATAGCAGATATTTTCAGTATGATCTGCGCCACTTTATGCAACTCCATTTTTACAGGAACATGGCGTTTTTATCGGTTCGAGGACTACTCCTCTGATGCAAAACAGAAAAGGTGCCAACGATTTCAGGCTTTATTATAAAGAATAATGGCCATGATTGACACGACCACTATAGGTCAGGTCAGAAGTAAAATATTTATGGGTTGCGATTGCATTTACGAACACTTAAATCTCTAGTACCGGACAGCGGAAAGCTTTCAGAGTGCCTCTGTGTATCCCAAAATCAAATTGCCAGTCTTTAGTGCCATCTAGTGGAAAATGAGAGGAATAGCACTCGTACAATCCATCAACGCAAGTTGCATTAAAAAAAAAAAAAGCATTTGCAATGCAATAGGACTCGCATTTACGCGAGACCTATTGCATTGGAAACGGGAGTGGGGGGGGGGTGAGACGGCACAAATGTGAGTGGGGGGGCGGCGGAGGGGGCCGAGAAGTCACGGACTGCGGGAGGGGGTGCAGGGGGGGGAGACAGGGAAGAAAATAGTGTTAGGAGTAAAGGGGCCAGTAGCCATGGACGGATACTAATGATGACATGGTTGTCATGAGGAAGGACTAACAAGCCTATAACCAATCGGAAGGCAGCATTTAGGACCTAAGCCAATGAAAAAGATGGGCGGAGAGTGGGCGGAGCTTCCAGGAATCTTCCACGCTATACTGTAAGCTGCATGCCTCGCAAAGCGAGCAGCGCATGCGCTGCGACGCTAGGCTCGACCTAAAAAATGACATCCGAGGAGAGGAGGGCCTGCCATGACTTGGGGCAGGGGCCTATTTGAGGAGTCCTCAAATACTACTATCCCAACCAATCCTCAAAACATGGTAAATGGAGAGAGAGGGTCAAATTATAGGTTAAACCAGGGAGAACAGAAGAGATTTCAGTTGTATAGAGGTGATAGGAACCGCCCTATTCAACACCAAAGCACACAACTAAACCAGCACAAAAAGGGTGCTTTTACTGTATTTATCAATCAATCAATCAGGGGAATTGTAAGCGTGCTACTCACCCATGAGGGTCTCAAGGTGCTGGGGGGGGGGGTGGTAAGCAGCTCCGTTCAGTCGAAGAGCCAGGTCTTGAGCGTCTTCCTGAAGATGTTCAGGGAGGGGGCGCGTCTGATGTTGAGCGGGAGCTCGTTCCAGGTCTTGGCTGCAATGTAGGAGAAGGTTCTTCCACCTGTTCTGGCTCTGCGGATGCATGGGATTTCGGCGAGGTCGGCGGATCGTAGGTTTCTCTTGGGTACGTGGAGGGAGATTCTCTCGTTGAGGTATTGTGGTCCGGTGTTGTGGATGCATTTGTAGGCGTGGGTGAGTATCTTGAAAGTGACTCTCTTCTCAACGGGGAGTCGGTGGTGGTTCCGTAGGTGTTGGGTGGTATGCTCGTGTCGAGGAATGTCGAGGATGAGTCTGACAAACATCCCTAGGTTAAAACAGGGTGAGATGGAAGATGAGGATTCCCTAAAGAATAAAGTGATCTATTGGATCAGGCATAGGCGTCAATGTCTATCTGTTATACGATCTGACATAATTAAAGCTGAGCGCCTTCAGATCATCAGTGGGAATCTGGATAATATACGAATTGTGTTCCATTCCAAATTATTGTAGATGGCCTTATGGCTCTTGAACTATGCACACATTCCACAACGAATTCCTGTATACAACTCAAGCTTAATAAAACTACCCATGATAAAAAAGACCATCATGCCATATATCAAGACTCATGTGACTATTCCCACTCACATAATTTAGAATCTGTTGACTGACTTTGCTGACAGGAATGAAACAACACAAAATGTCTTCAGCATTGATAACACCCCCCAATTGCCTGGTCAAACAGAGAGGCGATAGACATCAGAATACCCCACGTGGAAGTAGATAATAGAAATGTGCATCCTGAATCCACCACCAACTCGAATGTTGAGGTTACCCCTCAAAATATCACAGTGATTTCTTGAAACATAGCCGAGCTAAAACAAAAACGTTCAGACCCAGACTGGCAGGAATACATTGAGAGATTCGATCTCTGCCTATTCCAAGAAACTTGGTCTATGGAACCTCTGTTTAAATCAGGATATAGGACATTTAGGGGTCGATTCCGATCTCGGCCGGAAGGACACCTAACAGTATTCGTCCGGAAAAAAAACAAGCCGAATGCGTGTCTCCCGACCGATTCGTACACTCGTCCGGACGAACAAGTAAGATGCGTATAACAACCCAGTTTCCGAGCGAGCCGTACTCACCCAATCCAGCTCTTGTTCCCCACCCGAGCCGGATCCGTAAACGCCTATTCGAGCCGCACGGAACCAAATACACAGCACCTTCCGGCCGGACTAGTACGATGCGCATTCCGTACGCGCCGAAACCGTCGCTACGTCCGGCACGTTTGAGCATCCGGGCGAGCCGTACATAAGCTCCGTTCTGCGCCACAAGACGATCCACGGCTACGAGGCGAACAAGCCAGCGGCGACCTACGAGTCGAAGACACGAGAAACCCGAACGAGGCGATCCAAGCATGAATCCTATCGCGCAGGTCCTACCTATACTCTACATCTATTACCGAGACCGGCACGGACGCGTACGGCGCAGACGGTAAGTCAAGCACCAACAATACAAACAAACTACACGTACCCGAAATATGTCACACACACATAGGGATGCACAAATGATGCTACACAAGCAACAGCAGAACCATAGGGGCGGGATGGCCAACACCAATGCCATACACACCCTTAGGGGGCTGGATGCCTGTCACCACTACCATCACCCACACTCAGGGGGCCTGGATGCCTGCCACTACCACCACCCCTATCCAGGGGGGCTGGATGCCTGTCACTACTACCATCCCCACTCATGGGGGGATGGATGCCTATCACTACCACCACCCCTACTCTGGGGGGCCTGGATGCCTGTCACTACTACCATACCCACCCTTAGGGGTATGGATGCCTCCACTACCACCACCCCTACTCAGGGGGGCCTGGATGCCTGCCACTACCACCACCCCTATCCAGGGGGGCTGGATGCCTGTCACTACTACCATCCCCACTCATGGGGGGATGGATGCCTACCACTACCACCACCCCTACTCAGGGGGCCTAGATGCCTGTCACTACTACCATACCCACCCTTAGGGGTATGGATGCCTACCACTACCACCATCCCCATCTCAGGGGGGCTGGATGCCTGTCACTACTACCATCCCCACCCTTAGGGGATGGATGCCTACCACTACCACCACACCTACTCAGGGGGGCCTGGATGCCTGCCACTACCACCACCCCACCCTTAGGGGGTGCTGGATGCCTGCCACTACTACCATCCCCACTCATGGGGGACTGGATGCCTACCACTACCACCACCCCTACTCCAGGGGGGCTGGATGCCTGTCACTACTACCATACCCACCCTTAGGGGGATGGATGCCTACCACTAACACCACCCCTACACATAGGACGGGTAATGCATGACACAACCAGCATACTCCCACATAAGGAATGACAGAAAATTACATCCCCCCAACACCATGACAAGCGTGTGTAGTCTGTGTCAAATGCCTACAAGACTGAACATGACATTGAACATACAATGTGACCTCCTATCACATGTGTCACACATAAATGTGTGTGGCCTCCACAATGCAAGCCGACCATGGCCACTGTGGCAATGGGCTCGAACACCACATCACCACAGTGACCAAAAGGTAAGTGTGGTGTCCATAGCTGATGCACTTTTTGAACAGTGTGGCAATGGGGCCTAAAGCCCCATCACCACAGTGACCAAAAGGGAAGTGTGGGGACCATAGCTGATGCACTCTTTGAACAGTGTGGCAATGGGGCCTAAAGCACCATCACCACAGTGACCAAAAGGGAAGTGTGGGGACCATAGCTGATGCACTTTTTGAACAGTGTGGCAATGGGGCCTAAAGCACCATCACCACAGTGACCAAAAGGGAAGTGTGGTGTCCATAGCTGATGCACTTTTTGAACAGTGTGGCAATGGGGCCTAAAGCACCATCACCACAGTGACCAAAAGGTAAGTGTAGTCATGGTAAAAGCTGCCAAAGCCAAACTGCATGGATGAATCCTGGTCACACAACAACAAACACATCAGTGGCATAGTAGTGCTTGTGTCCCATAGCAACATAGATTGGTCGAGGCAAACAGTGCAGTGTCACTGAAACATCGTTTTGGCCATGTGCATACACACATCACCCATGGGGGCCCACATTGTCAACATTCACAAATAACACAATGACAGAAGTGACCATCATAATGCAGACCCACATATCTGCACCAATGGACACACAAATGTAGATATCCTGTGGAGACTGTAGATGTCAGGTGAACAAATACCATACCATGGCAGCAATGGGACATACAAACCATGATTATTGTGCTGACTGATGACCTAGGAGTCCCAGGGACAGCAGGGGAAACCCACCAAACAACATACAGCCAATGGCACACTCAAGATATGCCAATGCAGTGGTGCAAAGGCACAAACACAAACAGGCAGACTCACACTGCATATCAAACACAACAGGTGATGGGTGTGTGTGCCAGTGTCCCCAGGCAACCACACAACACATGAGGAGGCCTGAATTCCAACCACACAGATGTGTATACAGTGCCATACAAAAGTTACTCATGGATCGGATACCCCTATGTGGGCAATCAGGCATCGTTAGATGAGAGGGAGCCCAAATTACACATGTCACACAAGCTTGTAGGAACAGCAACTAACACAGCAAGAGACAGACCCACCACAGCAATACCCCCAGGGACCCCACATTGTGCTGACACTAGCCTGCATGATAATCCCACTGTGATGACAAAGGTAGATGTCGTTCACACTGTGAACCACAGCCATGTGTCCTGAGCAACAAACTACCATCACACCTACACAAGCTCTAATCAATCAGCACGGCCTGCCAGCCAAGGCCAATATGGAGGTAGGGGTCTAGCCGTGCAACAACTCACATTTGCACACACTCAACACCACACACCCTGATCTCCACCAATGTGCAGCAGTGAAGCTCACATGGACTGGTGACATTGCACATGCACCCATGACAATACCAGGGGTGGTGGTGGGAACTAAGGTGCAGAAACCCATCACACATGGCCAGTCAACAAGACTCGTCAATGTCTGACACACAGCACAGTACGCCGTACATGGGCATGATGTGAAATCCACCACAATCAATGGGATCCTGGCCATAGTCACACACCAACGAAGAAGCCAAGGTGACACACTAAGAACACACGTACACAACTTCCAACATTGCAGCTCTGACCCTGAGGAGTGGCAGCAGTCACACACACAACGTGTCACAATCACTGAAAGCTACCACAAACTGTAAATCACATGACTTGTGTAAACAACAAGTGCCAAGGGGAATCCTGAATGTGTCCCATCTGCGTTTGACCACATCCCCAGCCCTGACAACAAAGACAACCTGGGATGACAACCTCATGAACATTAGTGTGCCATGCACCCACATCACGGAGAAACCAGGTCCAAGATGCTGGATGAACACAGAACAACTCAGCAAGCATAACAAACAGGAACATCCCTAGGGACACAGCCTGTGTAGGAAAAGGGAAGGGAACACGCACAGACATGCTTACACAACACACAACACAGGCCCACGCAATGTCACCGGATTACACACTCCCATGAGGGCACTCCACTCCTGTGGAAGGTCCGCTGTGCCAAACCTTGTCTGTGCACGACCCAAACATGTCAGCAGAACACTCCGTCAGTGAGTCAACAACTACAACACACAGAAGGCTCTGCTCACATCAGCCTGGGTACGGGAGTGTCACGTCAGTCATCTGCATACACCCAAAACACGTGTCAAGCAAGTTGCACTGTATACACAGATGAGTCCTTCGACATTGATGTGCAAAACTGCATGTCCAGTGGAGCTGGGCACACAGTCAGGGAAATCGGAACATTGAACAGTGGTAAGCCCACCAGATGTGCATCAGTGTAAGACAAAGATGTACATTTACAAATGCAAAACGTACATCCCTGCGTCAAATGCTGAACATTACACCCTCAGACTGCAGCAAAGGATGCCATAGATCCAGACTACAACAGGACACATATCCCATGGACCACATGGAGTCCATCACAGCAACACTTCATTTTCCTGATATGAACACTATTACAACTGCAAATACAGGATGCTACTCTTCCACATCATGTACATCAAAAGAAAACCCACAATTAAACAAAAAGAGGCTTTATTCAGCAAATTTCAAGGCAAACTCTGAAGTCCAAAAGAAACTAAGGCCAATGGCCAGTCCAAAATCACAGTCCCGACAGGGTGATAAGTGACAACTGGTCACCCATTGCTTGCCTGCACTGGTACGGACAGGGGACATCCCCCTTGGAGGGGCATACAAGGGGCAGGCCAGGCACCGCAGGGACAGGATCAGGGGATGGCAGAGTGAGGCAGTGAAGGGGTGGTGGGTGCAGGAGTGTCACCGGCAACTGCAGTGGAGGTGTCTGACTCAGGGGGGGCCGGCACCACTGTGGTACACAAGTCAGTTGTTGTGGGTGCTGCAACCACTGCAGTGGGCTGGTCTGATGTAGTGGACTGGGTCCCCACTGCAGTGCCCGAGTCAGACCGGGTGGATGTGGACTCCACTGCAGTGCATGACTCCAAGGGAGTGGAAGGGTGGGCAGATGAGGTGGGCAGGACAGAGGGAGGGGACCCGGTCACCACACCAGTGGCACTAACAGGCAGAGCGTCTGGGTTGGGGGTGGAAGAGCAAGTGGCAGGGGGGAGGGCCTAAGCAGTCTGGGGATGCGGTATCGGTGTGTGGGGGAACCTGGGGCAGGGTGTGGCGGGGGAACCTGTGGAGTGGTGGCCTGGGTGATGGAGGAGAGAGACTGGGTGGTGGAGCTGCGTGGTGGTGGTGGTGGGGTCTTGCTCTTCCTGGTCCGGGGGGACTTCCGAATGGGGTCCTGTGTCTGCCTGCGCCTGGGGGAGGGTGTCTGGGGCGAGGGGCACTCCCCTGTGTGTGGGTGGACTTCCTCTTCCCCCGGTATGCTGGATCAGCATGTTCGGAGGGGAAGAGGCCGAGGTCACAGAGGAAGATCTGCTGTGTAGGTGGGGTAGCAGGTGAGGCAAGGGAAGGGGTCTTGGAGGGAGAGGATTTGTGAGGACTGCGGAGTGACTGTGGATGCCTGTGTGTGTGTCTCTTCCCCATCCCCTGTGTGTGTGGTATCAGTCCCCTGAGGATGCTTGTGTGCACGTCTTGCCTTTCTCTTGGGTGTGTCTGTGCTGCTCGTGTCTGTGTGTTTGGGTGATTGTGCAGGTGTGCATGTGCTTTGGACAGGTAGGGTGGCAGGAAGTGTGGATGGGGCAGAGGTGGGAGGGGTGAGGGACTGTTGGAGGAGGGACACGGCTGCCGTCAGGGAGGAGTCCATGGACTTATTGCTCCTCTGTAGGGCAGACATACCCGTCGAGATGCCCTCCATGAACGACACCAGCTGTGTCAACAGAGTGGTGTGTGCATGGAGGACACTCAGCATTGCTGTCTGCCCTACATGGAGCTGCCGAAGGAGGTACACAGACTCCTCACTCAGGGCAGCAGGGGACACAGGGGCAGGGGGTGCGGTGCCTGGCACGAAGGAGACACGCTCCCGAGCACGGGAGCCTCCACGGACCTCAGGAATGGGAGCCAATGGGAGGGCGGTGGTGGTGGTGGTGGCGGGGCCAGACAGACTAGCTGGCCTTTGGTGGCTGCTGAGACCCGCCTCCACAAGGGAGTCATCCTCTGAGCTGCTGTGGTCCTCAGCTGAGGTGGATGGTGCTGAGGACTGCTCGGTGTGGCTCCCCTCGCCCTCTGTGCCACTGGGTCCCTCTGACCACTCGTCGGATGCTGACCCAGTGTTGCTCCGCTGCTCCTCCTGGTCCGTGGAGCTGTCCCCTCCTGTGGCCGTGGATGTATCTGCAAACAATTAGGGAAACAGACAAACATCAGTCACCTGCACTGACCGCACACACCACAGTAAGTACAGCACATCACAGAGCAAGCCCCGGCATCCTTAGTTGAACATTGCCTAAAGTCCTCACACAGATTCGGGAAGCCAATTGTCAGTCTGATGGTCAACCATGGGACTCACACCCCTCCTGCCCTTGCACCCATCTGTCTGGTGCCTGTCTGACGGTAAGACCCCAGTGTGGACACATGCACCACCTACACAGTTGTTGGACATTGCAGGGAACACGGTGAAGTATGTGAACATGCACACATCACATCTCTTGCCACTGAGTCAGTGCAGGTGTCCGGATAAAGGGATGGCCAGAGTCTAAATAGAAATGCATGTGATGCATACCAGCACCAGACACCATGATGCACCCATGTCTGGATAGTCAATGCCACAATGGGGTGCATGTTGCACATGTCACTCCCCTGCAGGATCAGTCTTAGGAAGTTTAATGCCATGACACAGGCATGCGTGCAAAGTCATACATCACTGTCTCCAGTCACATGGCCATGGCAGCCAGCCAACAACACTCTGCACTGTGTCACAATCCTAGGACATGGGGAATGCAAGTTATGTAACTGACAAGTGCACATGTCCATCCCCCAAAACCACATCATCAGAACTACTATTTGTCCACGTCATACCAATTGGACATATGGGGGACATGAAACACAACTCTCTGAACATGAGCACCTCACAGTGTGCTGTGAATGAAAAACAGCTGCCTGAAAGTCACAGTCGCATACACCTGTGTGCACAGTCAAGTGATCAGACACCTATAAGTCACAGAAGTATCGTCTATCATGGTCACATCTCCGATGGCATGCTGAGCCCTAACCGATAAACATACCAGTAGTCCTGACAACGAAGACACAGCACAATGAGACAGAGGCAGACACCTGAGGGTACATTTCACTGATCACAACATGCCAGATGATACACGGGAGTGGGAGTACAGAGTGTATTGTATGCCCTGGAGTAGGCATGACTGTCCAGCTCCACCTGTAAGAGGGATGAGTCATGGACAGTAGGCAGGTGGCTTAGCATGTGTGACACACTTGATACACATACTCCTGAGGCCCAAACATTGTTCCCACCGGCAGCATGGGTGTGTGCCAAATTCCCCAGGGACATGTGGTGATTCAGATCAGCAAGTGGATCACATATCAAAGTTACACCCAGATTACATGTCAGAACTTAGGCATTGTGTAAGCAATTGACCCACCCATGAATCGCACAACATAGTCACGGGAACAAATGCTGTCCCCCACCTTGAGCGAAGCTAAATGCAATGACACAGTCCCCAAGTGACACAATTTCCTGACTGTAAGGGCCACACATATGCGTATCAGAGGAGAAGTGGGCATGTCACAAATGAGGGACATGGCTCCTGGACCACATGACTGATGTACCGTGGAAGTTTAACCAGGCCAGAGGAGGGCACATAGCATGTCAGACAAAGTGCACAGTGCAGTCATGGACTCACCCCCTCCTTGCTGCTGTCTTGCCTTCAGCTGCCCATCCAGGTCAGGGAAGACCACCGCCAGGATCCGGAGCATGTGGGGGGTCAGGGTCCGGTGTCCGCCCCTCCTGCGAGGAGGCGACAGCTTCAGCTGGACCCTTGCGATCCTCCGGGTCCAGCCCCGAAGGTCCTGCCACCTCTTCTGGCAGTTGCGGATCCTGCGCCTGTAGACCCCCACGGATCTTACTGCCCGGGCGATGGTCAGCCAGATTTCCTGCTTCTGGTGGGCATCAACCTGTGAGGATGACAAAGTGAAAAGGCCATTACTACACATGCAACATATACGTGCATCACACAGTTGGAGATACATGTCTCAATCACAGGGGCATATGATGTACATAGGCAGTGCAACAATGGCTATGAACAGTTTGCCAGCAGTCACTACATGGTATCATTGCATGGGAAGTAAACCTTGTTGGAAAGCACTGTTACTGCACTGTACCTGTTCAGTGCATGTAACTACACACTTTGGGGTGTGACAACTACTCAGTGAGCATGCTAGCCAGTGGTGTGCACACTGTAAGTCCTGCTAGTCAGACAACATGCACAATTAGTAAGGCAGTGGACAGCACACTCACCTGCTCCCCTGGTTTCCCATACAGCTTGCTGTACTGTGGAAGGAGGTTGTCCAGCAGGGCCTGGTTCTCCTCAAGGCTGAAGGCTGGGGCTCTCTCCACAGTACGTGCCATTGCAGTAGCCAGAGGATGCAGAGACAGCAGCAGTGTTGGTGGCAGATGTCGTCCTGGAGCATGTAGTGCAGGCAAGTGAGCTCTCAGGGGAACAGCCAGCATTATATGTGTGCTGCAGAGGCAGATACTGTCCCATGTGTCCAAAGTGATAGGTCCAAGTCGTTTGCATCTTCTGAATCTGACCAATCCATGGAATAGCAGCACTAATACACGCCCACAGCATCCTTCAAATCTTCAACTTCATGACACCCATGATTTTGCAACATTGTTGTGGCTGGCCAACTGAATTCACTGCATCAGACTCGTTGGAGCTTCGAAAACGCGTCCGTTGCCATGCCAGGCCCCAGCCAATGCGTGCGCACCGATCGGTCCATTGCTGTACAACGCGTATTTCGGGATACAACGCGTACCCGCTCACAACAGATGCAATGGGCCGGCCGGGCACACCGATCGGTCCATTGCTGTACAACGCGAAGTTCGGAATGCAACGCGTACCCGCTCACAACAGATGCAATGGGCCGGCCGGGCACACCGATCGGTCCATTGCTGTACAACGCGTACCCGCTCACAACAGATGCAATGGGCCGGCCGGGCACACCGATCGGTCCATTGCTGTACAACGCAACGTGCACCCGCTCACAACAGATGCAATGGGCCGGCCGGGCACACCGATCGGTCCATTGCTGTACACACGTATTTCGATGCAACGTGCCCGCTCACAACAGATGCAATGGGCCGGCCGGGCACACCGATCGGTCCATTGCTGTACAACGCGTACCCGCTCACAACAGATGCAATGGGCCGGCCGGGCACACCGATCGGTCCATTGCTGTACAACGCGTATTTCGGGATGCAACGCGTACCCGCTCACAACAGATGCAATGGGCCGGCCGGGCACACCGATCGGTCCATTGCTGTACAACGCGTACCCGCTCACAACAGATGCAATGGGCCGGCCGGGCACACCGATCGGTCCATTGCTGTACAACGTTTGGATGCACGCGTACCCGCTCACAACAGATGCAATGGGCCGGCCGGGCACACCGATCGGTCCATTGCAGTACAACGCGTATTTCGGGATGCAACGCGTACCCGCTCACAACAGATGCAATGGGCCGGCCGGGCACACCGATCGGTCCATTGCTGTACAACGCGTACCCGCTCACAACAGATGCAATGGGCCGGCCGGGCACACCGATCGGTCCATTGCTGTACAACGCGTACCCGCTCACAACAGATGCAATGGGCCGGCCGGGCACACCGATCGGTCCATTGCTGTACAACGCGTATTTCGGGATGCAACGCGTACCCGCTCACAACAGATGCAATGGGCCGGCCGGGCACACCGATCGGTCCATTGCTGTACAACGCGTACCCGCTCACAACAGATGCAATGGGCCGGCCGGGCACACCGATCGGTCCATTGCTGTACAACGCGTACCTGTACAGGTCAGTCGCATATGTCACCATGCTTGTCACAGGTGAACGTATGCCAGCCACATATACCTGCCAGAGACCCAGGGGCACACCTCCAACACCACACCCAGTCCACAATGTTTCCTAAGGCATGTAAGGCTGCATTAACTTTTCTGTGTATGGGGGTTAACATGTGGTTTCTGTGGTGGCACTTGTGGGCAGCCACACCCAGGCTGTGCATGTGTTCATGGGGACAGGGTCCTTTGTGTGTTGTGCACATGACCACTGTGATGTGCTACAGTTCATTTCGGAGCATGTGGCATGGTCACATTTCCAGGTTGTGTATGTGTGTGACATGTCACATACCCCCAGGGTCCCATGGGGGAATTCATGTACGTCACAGGATGACCCATTGCCACAATAGTGATGTCCCTCCACAGTCTGTGTGCATGTTGTGTTTCCGATGTCTCTGATTCCATGTGCACGATGGGAGACAGTCTCCACATCAACGTTGTTTGTGCATGGACTTTGATGTTGTGCGTCACTGGCGTCCATGTCTGTCCTGCGGAGGCGACAGGGGCCACTACCTGTGGGAGTCATGTTTGTCTTTGCTGACGTGTACATGATACGCCATGTCATGCCAGTGTCCATGTGGCAAGTCAGGGTCACTGGGAATCTACCTGTCAATGAGCTGTGATGCCTGTGGCGCATCTGTCCAGACATGTCACTGTGGTGTGTGTGTGGAACGTGACAGCAGTAAATGGGTACTGTGACACAGCCTAATGGTTTCCCATAGCACAACCTGGTACCAGTTGTGCACACATGTTGTACTGAGAAGTTAGATGATGGGCATGTAGGTGCGAGTTATGTCCGAACAGAACGGCACACACATCAAGTACTTGTGTCTCGTAATGATGTATCATGTGAAATTGAGTATGGTGAATGGCACATATGTGGGGTGACTGACAATCTTCCTTTCTTCAACCTATGCACTGCAGGGCTCCAGCTGTCCATAGACCATTCCCTGACCTGGCAACGATGGTGGAACGTGACAGCATCCGACGGTACCGCTTCACCAGGCAGCTGATTGAGGATTTGGCAGTGCGCTTGGCACCACATTTGCAACCTGGCCGGCCGTACCCTACGGCGCTGACCCCCAAGGTGAAGGTAATGGCAGCCCTACACTTCTTTGCCACCGGTACCTTTCAACACACTGTGGCGACTGCCGGTGTGATGTCACAGACTATGTTCAGCCGTTTGCTACGCAATGTTTTGGAGGCAATGTTGAGATGCCTGAACCAGTACATCTATTTCCCTACACGTCAACAACTCACTGACGTGAAGAGTGACTTCTATGCCCTGGGGAGGATGCCACATGTCATTGGCTCCATTGATGGGACACATGTGGCTTTGATACCACCACAGGCACATGAGCAGGCATACCGGAACCGTAAACATTACCATTCGATCAATGCTCTGGTGGTATGTCTTGCAGATATGAGCATCACACATGTGTGTGCCCGTTTCCCTGGTTCAGCACACGATGCCTACGTGATGAGGAGTAGTCGCATCCCGAGGATGATGGCACAGATGCAGAACCAGCGTGCCTGGCTTGTCGGTGTGTACTGACTTTGTACCATTGTGTGTGTTCTTATCTGTAGTATTCCACCCACTTTTCCAACTCAGCTAATGTGCACTTGTCTGTCCGTAGGTGACTCCGGATACCCCAACATGCCGTGGTTGCTGACACCCCTCAGGAACCCTGTGACACCAGCCCAGATGCGCTACAATGAGGCACATGGTCGGACCAGGAGAGTGATTGAGCGGACCTTTGGTCTCCTGAAGAGCCGCTTCCGCTGCCTGGACAAGACAGGAGGGGCCCTCCCATATGCCCCAGCAAAGGTGTGCAAGATTGTCATCGTCTGCTGCATGCTACACAACCTGGCAGTGCGGAAGGAGTTGCCTCTCATCCTGGATGACGATGACCAACGTCCGCCACCTGTGGAGGATCCTGGCCTGGACCACGATGCCAGTGATGATGATGATGATGATGGTGATGTCCGCACACAGCTCATCACCAACTTCTTCAGCTGAATGTGAGTATCCAGGGAGATGTAATGTGAATGATGTGAGTTTGCATGCTATGTGTGGGTGGTGCTGTGGTGCTTTTTGAGTGTGGCCATGTGCTACTTGACTGGATGCGTGCAGCAATGTGTCCTTACAGGTAGTCTGTACTCCCCAACAGTTTTGACATGCTAACTTGGTTTAGTGTAGTTGTCTTGTGACATGTATTGGGCATGAGTATTGCAGTTCTGTCCTGTTCTTCAGTGATTTTAACTGTGTGTCATGTCTGTCCTTCACAGGGTGCTTACTGAGTACTTTGGTCAACTTGGATCCCCCGACACCATGATTCAGCTTTCAGGGTGGCAGCAGTAGTTTGCCTACAAGTGATGTGCCACACGCCCCTGGACTTCATATCTTCTGCACTTGTTGACTGTGTGGCCACTGCCACGTGGGTAAACCTTGCATTTGTAGTGGATACAACATGTTGCAAATGTGTAATAAACCTGTGCTTCACTTTGGGATGTGCGTTGTCTGTGGTCACACATCTGACTGACATTTGCTTACTGCACCTGTGGGCTAGTTGCCACAGACTCTGAATAGGTGTGGTGTCTGTGCATTCCACTGTATTTCCTGGCAACATCACTGTGGGCGATGAGTCCGATGGCCCTGGTGTCTCCGTGTCGTGTAGCCCTAGTGGTGTGTCTCCCTCATATGTGTCACGTCACCATGACTCACACGACGGTGTTGTACTTGCTGTGGCAGTTAGCATACACAGTGTAATTTAGCAGATCATCATCACCATAACAGTATCCACATTTGAATAACAACAGAGGCAAGTATGGTGTACTAGTGATTTTATTTACAGACATGTGTGTGTGTATATTGCACAGGATGGTGGGTGCTGTACATTGGGATTGTGATCCAAAGTTCCCAGATGAGTTGGAAGTCTTGGTAGCAGAAATGTCCTGAGTGAAGTCCACAGTCATATGATACATTAGTCCAACTTGAACTCCCCATGTCATGTGGGAGAGTAGTGTTGCATTCGACAGGGTGAAACGTTTGCACACAAAGGAGAATTTCCGGAACAGGTGTTGGCTTCCTGGGGGATGTACGTGGCCATCAACCTCTCAGTTTTCCTTCCTCGGACGACCCCTCTTCTTTGGGGGGGACCCTCACGTGCAGGCTGCTGCGGTGCAGGGGAGTCTCCGCCAGAGTCCTCCTCCCTCCCTGTGGCGGTGTCAGTTGTTGCAGCACCAGATGTTGTGGGCACACAGGGAGGTGTGGCCATGTTGTTGCTCATCTGGCGGAGGCATGTCAATATGTCCCTGTGCACCGCTGTCAGTTCTTGCAATGTGTCCCACTTGGACTCCATGCCAGACATGTGTGTCTCCACATGGGACATGTGTGTCTCCACACGGGACATGTGTGAGTCCAAGCGGGCATGATGGGCAGCCTGCTGCTGTTGTATGTCCTTGAGGATCCCCACTACCTGTCTGACCTCTCCGGTGCTATCCTGGTACGCATCAGCGATGCGTGCCAGTTGTGGGTCATCATGCAGTCCAGACCCCTCTGCAAGCAGCGACCTATGTCTACCACCCCTCCCACCACCCCTGGCGACACGTGCAGGACCTGCGATGGCACGCACAGGTGACCCGAGGCCCCTTGGGGGTTGTTGGTGGTGTTGTCGTCCATTGCTCCACGGTGGGCCTGGGACCTTGTGCTGTTGTCATCGGTGGTCCTTGGTCTGTCCGTGTCGGCGGGGTGGTCTGTGTGTTGGCAGTTGTTGGAGGGGTGGGTGCAGGGGGCGCAGGTGTTGTTCCAGCTGGTGCTGCATGATGACTCACACCGGAGGTGCCAGGTAGGTCTTCGCCATCCGAGGAGGGCAGAGGCTGTTCCACACCAGTGAGCTCTGTGTCCCCTGGAGCCTGGGACAGGGACTCCTCCTCGCCTGCTGCTGTGTCCCCATCATCATCACCTGTATTTGGAAGAGACACACATTGTATGTTA
Source organism: Calotriton arnoldi (assembly GCA_963921515.1). NCBI lineage: Eukaryota > Metazoa > Chordata > Amphibia > Caudata > Salamandridae > Calotriton > Calotriton arnoldi. Next base: position 1,120,665 of record CAWUFW010003342.1, on the reverse strand, counting down.
TGTTTCTACAGGCATCAATGGTTCACACACCGGACAGTTGTGACTGTACCTCTGGATGCAGGCATGTACATTGCATTGTCCTAAGTTGTCACAGTAAGAGGTTGATATTGGTGTAGCACATTGTCATGCATACCTGGGGCATTTCAATGTGAATGTTGAGGTGTGTGCATGGCCAGCATTGGTTGTATTTGGTGGACATCCGGCCATCCTTCTCCACCTAGCCCAGTTATCCCACCATGAAGCATGCCACCCTTGCAGTGGGTTCAGGTTGACTCTCAGGATGTCATTCAGTGGTGTCTTGCTGTTGGTTGTTGCACAGTTCCCAGCAGGGCCTTGTGCACCCCACAGCAGTACCCAGTGTCAGCCATCTTGTCAGTCCTTATCCACTCCCTGTGATGTGAGCATGGTTCAGAGTGGTGTTGATGGGCCAATTGTGAGGGTGAGCAGTATCTGTGACTACAACTCCCATCATGCTATTGCCTACACCCCCTTCCCAGCATGCCCGTACTTCCTTCCTTTTGACTCTGCTTCCCTGTGGGGTAGTGTGCCTGTGCTGACAGGAAGGCTGACAGTGTTGTCCTTGCGTTTGTTTGGCTACAAGTCCCAAGAGTGTCCCTGTGCTTCACACAGCATTACCCAGGGTGGTGGTTCTTTGTGGGATCTTCATTTGGTATGTGAGGCATTGCATTCTCCCAGGTGGGTTTATGTGGAGTTTGTGTTGAGGGTGTGTGTGAGGTGAGCTGCTTGTAACTATGGTCAGTGCTGTGCAGTCCTCCTTCCCACCCAGCCAGATATCCTGCCATGCAACGTGACTTGCATTGCAGGGAGTGCAAGTTGGCTTTCAGGATGTCAGGCAGTGGTGTTCTGCTGTTTGTTGGTGCCCAGTTCCCAGCAGGGCCTTGTGCTCCCCACAGCAGTACCCAGTGTCAGCCATCTTGTCAGTCCTTATCCACTCCCTGTGATGTGAGCATGGTTCAGAGTGGTGTTGATGGTCCAAATGTGAGGCTGCCCATTATCTGTTACTACGAGTCCCATCATGCTCTTGGTTACACTGACTTCACCAGCATACACAGGATTCCTTCCTTTCTGTGAGCTTCCCTGTGAGGTGGTGTTCTAGTGGTGGCTCAATATCTGACAGTGTTTGTTGGTTAGATTTGTGCCACTGCCTAGCTCAATTTGGTATTGGATTTGTACATGTCATGACACAGTTACATATCACTATGACATGGCATGTATTGTGTTTATCTGACTAACATACACTTCTTGGGATGATTATCTTTTGGTTGCTGTTGATTTGCTAGGGGTGCATGGTTTGACTGTCCCCTTGACAGTGATGTGTGTGTATTGTCACACAATATTGTGTATATTAGTTGTGTACTCACCAGGCTCTGGGATGTTTGTTAGTCCATATACGCTCACTGGTGGTAGGATGGCCCGCACCTTCTCCTCCCAGGGCCTGAGGTATACTGGTTTGGCAGGAGGGCCACTGCCGGTGTGCTGGCTCAGGAGGTAATCCTTCTTCAGTAGGTCCCTGACCCTCCTGCGTACATCATACCACCTGTTCTGGATGTCTTCCTTTGTGCGCAGACATGGTGATTGTGCGTTCACCCTGTCGACGATCCTCGCCCACATCTTGGTTTTCTGTGACATGGGGGTCTGTTGGACCAATGTGCCAAACAACTGTGGCTCTACCCTCAGGATCTCGTCTACCATGACTTCCAATTCACTATCTAGGAACTTTGGATTCTTCTTTAGGGGCATGGTGATGGGTGGTGGTGGTGATTGATGTGTGTGTGTGTGCAAGTGAGGGTGTGTGAGTGTAGGTTTTGCTGGGTGTGTGTGAGGGTGCTATTTGTTGAGGTGCTAATGGTGTGTGGCTTTTGTGTTGGATGAGCTGTGTGTGTGTCTGTGTTTGCTGTGTGATGGTGTTCTCTGCTGGCAGGTCAGTGGTATTTGCAAAGGATCATGGTAGGGATTTGTGGCCTTTATGTAGGTGGAGTTGGGGGTGTGTCCTTGTTCCATTTTTTCACCCCCTGTATTTATTGGCTTTGTCATTGCTTGTTTGGCCCTTTTTTTTGTATTTTTTCATTTGTGATTATTGTGCATGTAGGAGTCGTTCTTCTGACCGAGTAGGACGTTGCAGTTGTCTCGTGCGCGCCTCTCCGAGTCGTTCCCGCTGTGTTTCAGCTCAGTTTCATATGCGGCGTACGCGTCGGTCGCGGAGTATTGTGTTTGTTCGGCTTGCTTTCGTATGCGTGTCGGTCGTACGGCTTGGTCTCCGTGCGAATCGGTCTGAATTTGCACCCGTTGCATCGTACTGCGCGGGTCGGTGTTCGCGGGTACGTTTCGTTCGGGTTCTTTCCTGGTGCGTGTCGGTCGGTTCGATTCGCGTGGTTTCCCGGCCGGATAGCTTTTTTCCGTCCGGGTCGGTCGTTCGCCTTGAGTTCCGTACGAGTCGGTCGTGTTTCCCATGCATTTTATCGTACTACCCAGGTCGGACGGCGCCGGTACGTGTCGGTCGGACTAAATTCCCGTACCGAGTCGGTCGGTACGTTTTCCGGCCCGAATCGGAATCGACCCCTTAGTGTCAGCGCAACACCTTCAAGGAGAGGGAGACCCTCAGGTGGGTTGGTGATATGGGTAAGGATCAATTTAAACATCATCATAGACGTCATAAGCATCGATTCCCTAGACATCCTGGGGTTGAAGCTGAGAACCTCCTATAAAATTGATCTAAATGTGTTTAAAGTATATACAAGACTGAGATTGTCCTCTACAGAATCACAAGTGATACATTTATTAGATGAGGCCTTTGAATCTATGAAGTTAGAGGGAGTAGTCCTTGTTGGGGGAGATGTCAACTGTAGATACGAATCTATATTGGGGTTAGAATCAATCTTTGAGGAGGAAGATTTGGCTAGAGAAATCACGCAATTAAGCGTAGACTCTTCGGTGCCGTGTACCACAGCAGCCATGCAGCTAGTACATTTTACCACTGAGCGAGGGCTAAGAGCTTGTAATGGTTGGTTTCCTTCTGATAACCAATGCTCCCACACCTTCAGAAGGGGCACAACTAAATCTAGAATAGATTACATTATGGTGAGCACAGCACACTGGGTATATCTAATCGATTTTAAGGTGGACAATAGGAAGGAAAGTGACCATTGCCCATTATGTCTAACTATGTCAGGGAGGTTGACTGGAGCCTATATTGCTGGTAATAAGAATATGTCCCCACAATTATTGATCACTAATAATCGGAGATCGGTTAAATGGTCCAAAATTGTTGATAAATTTGAGCCCCTTACACATATCTATAATGCCTTTATGATGTTCTTAATCCCTACAGTGACCAAAGACCGGACTCTATACCTATAGTACAAATTCACTATCGATTAACCGAGAGAATAGAAGCCTATTTAACCAAACCACAAACATCAGGCGTAAACCCAGATACTGTGAACTTATCTAGCACTCCTTGGTATAACAAGGAATGCGCAATAGCTAAAAAAAGATTATTAGCGGCACTTAAGTCAACTAATGTGACACAAACTAGACAACTAAGGATAGAATATAAAGGATACAAAGGCGGCACAAAAGAGCTGGGACAATACTATCTGGGACGACCTTATTATTGCAGCCAGAAGAAAAGATTATTGTTCCTTTTGGAGAATAATAGCACACAGCCATAAAAAGGGCAGGACTTACACAGACCACTATTTGGACCCCAACTCATGGCAAAATCATTTCTCTGCTTTATGTGCAAATCCAGAAGAATCATGTGCAAATGCTATTTCACCTTAGGTAATCCCTCCTCATGATCGATCAGAGGCCAGCCTTCAATTTAATATGGAAGAGACTAGATTAGCAATAGACTCTATTAAACCAGAAAAGGCACCAGGACCAGACAAAATTCCGGAGGATCTCCTGAAACATGACTTGGAAATATGGGTGTCATATTTTAATCTTTTAAGCAATGCAGTAGCTTCAGGGGCCCCTATTCCCGAGTCTTGGAAGCGTGCAGAAATCGTCCCCATCCATAAGAAGGGTAGTAAGGATGATTCGGCCAATGATAAGCCTTTAAGCTTAATAGATACCCTCCAAAACTTTTACGCGAAACAGTTACTGCAGAAATTAAATGATTGGATAGCGGAGGAAGATATTCTTTCACCATATCAGGTGGGCTTCTGGGTGAAGACAAGTACAGTCAATCAAGTTTTTAGATTGTCATATATAGCCTGGAAATACGCTAAACTAAGGGCTGGCCACTTGTATATTGCATTTATCGATCTAAAGGCCACATTTGACTTGATACCAAGGGATCTCCTCTGGGAATCCTTACAACAGCAGGGAGTACCACAGGAGATCCTGAAAAAGATAGTCAGGCTTCATCAAGATAATTTCGCTAAAGTGCGAAGGGGACCGGGGGGGGGACTGACAGAGGCTATCCCAGTTAGGAGGGGAGTAAGACAGGGTTGTGTCTTGGCCCCTACCCTCTTTTTATTATACGTGAACGATCTAATTCAACACTTACAAAATTGTATTCATGATTCACCAAGGTTGGGAGGGGATCATATAAGTGCACTGATGTTTGCAGATGATACGATCTTGCTCTCCCAAACCCCTAGAGGACTTCAAAGAATGTTAGATAGTTTTAGTTGTTATTGCAGACTAAAAGGTCTCGAAATAAATCCGAACAAGACTAAATATATAGCTATTAGACCACACAAACGTTTCAAAAATCAAATAGTGCTAGAGCACACACCACTTGAGCATGTAACCAATTTTAACTATTTGGGTATGACAATAGATGCAAAATTATCCTGGAAACCCCATATAAATAAGGCCAAGACAGTCCTGCTCCAAAATGCCATGCCAATTGTCAAAAAGCAACAAGCCACTAATGCCAAGGCAATTTCCCTGGCATTAGAGGTATATAAATGCAGAGCTCAAACAGCATCTCTTTATGGGGCTGAACTATGGGGTGGTGAGAACTTGAAATCAATCATTCTGGGGGAAAATAAAGTGATACATATGTTAACATCTCTCCCCCCAAAATACCCCTTTAACTCCCTTGTTTTATGACAATGGCATTAAGAGATTTGAGCACTTGGCTATGCTGAGACCCTTACTATACTGGATTAGAATTTGGACAACAGATGAATTATATCACTATAGACAAGGCCTGAGAGAACTATTGGAGCTTGATGGCCAGCTCACCTTTCCCTGGTTCACCCACTTGCGAAATTGGTTTTCCAAGTTGGGATTGACTAGATTTTGGCCAGTTCATTGACAACAAACTCAAAGAAGGACCTAAAGGGCATTTATTGGGATTTCATTCTGAACAAAGCTATTTTAGACTGCAGAATGGGGAAACTTTCTGTACAATTTATATTATTTAAACCAATGCCACGCTCTGGACACTTTTTGGATGAGATCCAAGCCCAGCTAGCCTAAAACCCTCTATATGAAATTTCGCTATCAGACCCTTTTGACTAACACATTTACAGCCAAGTGGTTAACTGGTCCAGTAACCGGAAACAATATAAATGCACTTTATGCTCTCTAGACGCTAAGGAAGATATCACACATCTTTTATTTTTTTTGCCCAGAATATTTTAATCCCAGAAGAAAATGGATAAAACCACTTTGCTTGGGCTTGGGGACGAGGGAGTTACAAGAGGCCTTAAGACTACTAAAAACAAACAGTTCACAACTGATTGTATTTGGAGTCTGCCATTTTTTAAGTGCTGTGAAATATTTATGAATAAAGAAAGGCCTAAAATTTTAGTGCCAGTAAATTATAGCAGTTACTTGATTGACGGTTACGTGAAGATTGAACAGTAAATTGTAGAATATTGGCCTCTCATTAATGGATACAAACATCTTTTCAAATTTGCGACAAATGTTAATGATTCTTAGTTTGGTTTTAATTGTGACAAAAATTATCGTGATTGCTTGCCATAAAATATTGGTTTTAAATTTCCTATTTAATGATCGTATGAATTTGCTTCCTTTGAACATATTTATGTCCAAGTTTTGTATATATTTTTTAAAGTCACAAGTGTATCGTAGAGAAGTATTGCACTTTATTGTAACTATGTACTTTTATGGTTCTTTTGAACCGAAATAAAGGTTCAAAATGAAGTGATAAGAGGGAGCGCCAGAGAGATGAACTCAAGATGTCGGCTTAGAGTGTGAGCTCCACAGACCCGACTTCAATAGATGGTCCCCTGGCCACCGTAAGCCAGAAAACCTCAGTGAATTCAGCGTGTAGCTAAAGCAACCCCCACAGACATTGTTGGGAGCCCCAGTCCCAGAAAGATCAATGTGATCTGGGTGGTTCATACCAGCGGGCCTGTGTGGCCTAGCAGAGCTCATGGACACGCTGTGCTGGGAATACGGGCTGGGCCAGTTGGGTTTAAAAGAAACTGTGGGGCGGCTGGCCCGATGACTGCGACCAGGAGTTGTTTCTCTCAGGATCCTGCCAGGGACGTACCGTTGCCCGCCCTCACACACCACAACCCATCGGGCGCAGCCCTCCGCTATGGCCTGACTGGGCTGCCATAGCCTGTACCACTGCTACAGCCTAAGCTGGGCCTATACCTGGTGGGATGGACAGCCAATGACATTCATCCCATCTTGTACATCTCTAGCCCTGGAGCTCCTGCTGTGACCGGGGGCCCAAGGATCATCAGGGTGACATCCGGATGAGTGTACGCCACTCCACCCTGCCTGGGCTCTCAGCCAATGACTTTAGCTGCTCTTTTGACGGGGCGACTATGGGGAGCTGGGGGATGCCCTCGGTGGCACTGAGGGGCCACTTGGCCTTTCTGCATTCCTGTATTCCACAGGACACTAAATGAACCGGCGTCTCTAGACTGTCTCCTTGTGCTGCTGCAACTGTGTGAAGTGCCACAGGTTTGTACCTACTTCATCAAGAGCCGGATCTAGCTTCCAGACTGGGCGTGCATTCCCTGCTGTGCTCCTTCAGTCTTGCTGGGTGTGCTACCGGCTCACACATCGGGGTAGGTCACCCTTGATTTCATGTGATGCACAAAGATAGAGCTGGGAGGCAGACTGCACCTGAACTACTTGACAAAAGGGAGTGCCTTTTCCAGCAACACATCACTATGGGCAAAGTGGACTCAATCAATCAATCAATCACAGAATTTGTAGAGCGCACTACTTACCCGTGAGGGTCTCAAGGCGCTGGGGAGAGGGACGGGGGGGGGGATGCTGCTACTGGTCGAACAGCCAGGTCTTGAGTAGCCTCCTGAAGGTCAGCAGGTCTTGGGTCTGTCGTAGGCTTAGTGGAAGGGTGTTCCAGGTCTTGGCGGCGAGGTGTGAGAAGGATCTGCCACCGGTGGTTGTTCTTCGAATGCGAGGGACGGTGGCGAGGAGAGGTCGGCGGAGCGGAGCTGGCGGTTGGGGACGTAGAAGAGGAGTCGTCTGTTGAGGTAGGCTGGGCCAGTTTTGTGGAGTGCCTTGTGTGCGTGGATGAGGAGTTTGAAGGTGATCCTCCTGTCGACGGGGAGCCAGTGCAGGTTCCTCAAGTGGGGGGTGATGTGGCTGTGGCGTGGTACGTCGAGGATCAGGCGTGCGGAGGCGTTTTGTATGCGTTGCAGTCGCTTGATGAGCTTGGCCGGGGCTCCCGCGTAGAGGGCGTTCCCATAGTCCAGTCTGCTACTGATGAGGGCCTGGGTGACTGTTCTTCTTGTGTCTGTCGGGATCCACCTGTAGATCTTGCGAAGCATGCGGAGGAGTGTTGAAGCAGGAGGAGGAGACTGCGTTGACTTGCTTGGCCATGGAGAGCGTTGAGTCGAGGATGACTCCCAGGTTGCGTGCGTGGTCGGTGGGTGTCGGGGCTGCTCCCAGCGTCGTTGGCCACCAGGAGTCGTCCCAGGCTGAGGGTTGGAGCCGAGGATGAGGACCTCCGTTTTGTCCGTGTTCAGCTTTAGTCGGCTGATCTTCATCCAATCGGCGGCGGCCTTCATTCCTTCATGGAGATTGGCTTTGGTGGCGAGGGGTCCTTGGTGAGGAGAGGATCAGTTGAGTGTCGTCGGCGTAGGAGATAATGTTGAGGTCGTGCTGTCTGGCGATGCGTGCGAGCGTGGCCATGTAGATGTTGAACAGTGTTGGGCTGAGGGACGATCCCTGGGGTACGCCGCAGATGATCTCGGAGGCTTCGGATCGGAAAGTGGGAGGCGGACTCTCTGGGTTCTGCCGTCGAGGAAGGAGGTGGTCCATTCCAGGGCCTTGTCTCGGATCCCTGCATCGTGGAGGCGTGCGCGTAGAGTGCGGTGGCAGACAGTGTCGAAGGCGGCGGAGAGGTCCAGCAGGATGAGGGCTGCGTTCTCACCATTGTCCAGCAGGATCCTGATGTCGTCGGTGGCGGCGATGAGGGCAGTCTCAGTGCTGTGGTTGCTGCGGAACCCCGATTGGGATGGGTCCAGGATGCTGTTTTGTTCGAGGTATCGGGTTAACTGTTTGTTGACGATCTTCTCGATGACCTTGGCTGGGAACGGAAGCAGAGAGATGGGCCGGAAGTTCTTGAGGTCTCTCGGGTCCGCCTTGGGTTTTTGAGTAGGGCGTTGATCTCTGCGTGTTTCCAGCTCTCTGGGAAGGTCGCGGTCTCGAAGGAGAGAATTGATGATGTTGCACAGGTGGGGTGCGATGGAGCTGCTGGCTTTGTTGAAGATGTGGTGCGGGAAAGGGTCTGACGGGGAGCCGGAGTGTATTGTGCTCATGGTCTTGATGGTGTCCTCGATGTTCACGCTGGTCCAGGCTGGCAGGGGGTCGTGGTCGATGGTGTGTGGCGGGTCTGGTGCATCGGTATTAGTTGGGGCTGTCTGGGTGTTGAAGCTGTCATGGATGTCGGCGATCTTGCGGTGAAAGAAGGTGGCGAGGGAATCGCACAGGGGTTGCGACGGCGGGATGTCGTTGGTGTTGGAGCTGGGATTGGAGAGTTCCTTCACGATGTTGAAAAGCTCCTTGCTGTTGTGTGCGTTGTTGTCGAGGTGGTCTTTGAAGGAGATTCTCTTGGCGGACCTGATGAGGTGGTGGTGGTTACGGATGGCGTCTTTGTGGGCTGCGTGGCTGTCCGGTGTCTTATCACTGTGCCATTTCTTCTCTAGTTTCCGGCAGGTACGCTTGGAAGCTAGGAGTTCCGAGGTGAACCAGCTGGCTCTTTTGGTGGTGTCGCTGTAGGTGAGCTTTTCAGCGGGGCGAGGGTGTTGGCACAGTCGTCCATCCATTGTCTGAGGTTGCAGGCAGCGTCGTCGGTGTTGGATGGGTCGGAGGGAGGGCTGAGAGCGAGGTTGCCCGGAGTTGGTCTTCGGTGACTTTGCTCCAGCAGCGGCGTGGGATCTGTTGGGTGCGGTGGTGTGTGGTGGGTTTCTGGAAGGTGAAATGGATGCACCGGTGGTCGGTCCAGAGGAGTTCCGTGGTGTGGCTGAAGGAGACGTGGGAGCTTGAGGGAGAAGATGGGGTCAAGCGTGTGGCCGGCGGAGTGGGTCGGTGTTGTGACGAGCTGGCTCAGGCCGAGGTTGGCGAGGCTGTCGATCAGGGTGGTGGAGTTGCTGTCGTTGTTGTTCTCCAGGTGAAAGTTCAGGTCTCCGAGGAGGATGTAGTCGGTAGAGGTCAGGGGGCGTGCGTGCTGATGAAGTCGGCGATGGAGTCGCTGAACTGGGGTCGGGGCCCCGGGGGTCTGTAGACAAGGGTGCCTCTAAGGGTGGTGTTGGGGTCCGTGTGGATCTGGAAGTGCATGTGTTCGGCGGTGCTGAGTGTCGTCGGTGCTGGTCGAGACCCTGATGGTGTTCTTGTGGACGATGGCGATTCCTCCTCCTACTGCGTTGATGCAGGCAGTCTAAGCTGCAGTTGGACAAACGACATGGAGGACCCTTGACAACACCCTCACATGAAAACCCCTCCAACAATGCCACTGGGGATGTGACAGTGCCTTTGCGAGACATGAGAGAGAGCCTCTATTCTATCGACAGTAAAACTGACACCCTGACCAACATAACAGACGATTTTCAGGAACAAATGGATAATCAAGACCACAGGCTCATGAATGCTGAATCCAGGATATCGGATATGGAGAATTTGCAGCAGCAAACAACCACCACCCTCGCCCGAGTGCCTCGAGATCTCCAGATTGCGAAAGCTAACAATTAGGACTGGGAGGGCCACTCCCTCCACAAAAAAATCTGCAGACTGGAAGTTACTGAATATACCAAAATTGTCAATATAGAACTCTTTGTGGAGCAGCTTATAGAATTCCTCTTTGGTCGAGAATCCTTCTCTGCAGTTTTCTGTGTGGAACGGGGACACTGCTCTCTGGCCCCTGCACTGTTCCCAGAACAGAGCTACAGGCCTATCATAGCCATGCTCCTAAACTACAGAGAGAGGGACCAAGTTCATCTTCTTAATAGGGCCACCTGAGATCTCCACTATGCTGGCTCACCAGTTGCTTATTACCTGGATTTTACTCCCATGTTTCAGGAGTCTAGACGATCATCCCAAGAGATCAGAAAACTACTATGTGCAAAGGACGTCAGGTACTGTTCCTGGTCCACCTGAGAGTGGAACACATTGGTAAAACTCATGTATTACACAACCTGACGCTGATATGAAGTTCATGAACCTACACCTTAAATGCAAGGATGCCACTTGATCCGCCATCAGCAATCCAGCCTCTTCTAGGGGATGTCACCCACATGGTGGCTCAAATCTTAGTACCAATGACTGAGTGCATTGACTTCATGTTTGCTTACGTACAGTCTCCTTTTACCAACTCTCAATATGCTATTATGTTGCTTGTTGTTGCCTAAGTGGTTCTTGTTGTCAGACTTATTAGATACTGCTTGCTCGACATTATGCTATTATCATTCTTATCAAGGTGGTGCCCCAGTGATTGAGTGATGGGTTTATACTTGCTGGTACTGCTATGGAAATTACCCAGGGCTGGTCCATGCTCCATGCTCGGCAGTGCCTTCCCTGCGTGGATCGCATATTTGGCATTGATGACTGATGCTGTTGAGGATTCACTTTCTTTGCTCCTTTGTAATGGGGTGTTTGCTAATGTTTGGGGTTGGACTCAGTCGGGTATGGGGAATGGGTACTTTAGGGCTGGTTTGTTCTCTTAAACACTGTTGGCAGTGACATCACAAGAAACCTACATTGGTCATCATAGATTGATTATTCCTTAGGTGCAATATCCTTTGTCAATATTATCACTATATTTATCTCCAACAAACTCAATGGTACAATGCCTTAGTTGGAATATACACGGGTTGAATAACCCCGGCAAAGCTCGACAGTTGATGGTTTACCTGAACAGATACAGGGTTGTCGTTGCACTGGTCTAGGAGACCCATTTCCTGCCATCCCTTAGCTCTGTGTTTACATACTCATTGGTGTAGGAGAGTAGGATCTGCTTCACATGGGTACCCCCACTTTTTGCTGATGCTTCACTGTTTTTCGACCTTAGTCTGGCTGGGGCCCTGCTAATCAGAACCCCAGCCTAGCTGCTTCCTCTTTAAAATGGTTTCCATGTGCCTTAGGCACATCTCTAATTGGAATCTGGAGTGCCCTTATAAGTCCCTAGTATATGGTATACTATGTACCCAGGGCATAGGTACCTCAGAGGCCTACCAGGGGCTGCAGCATGTCTTATGCCACCCCTGGAAGGCCATCCAAAATGACACCACAGGTCTGCTACTGCAGCCTGGGTAAGGTGGTGCATGCACCCCTTGCTGTGATATAGGTTACCTATATCACTACATACTTACACATATATAAACCTATAAGTCACTCCTATAGCAGGCCTTATCAATCCTGAAGGCAGAGTGCTTGGTTCTTATGTGAGAAGGTGCCACTGCATGAGCAGGGCCCCTCTGCAGTGCCCAGAGTCCATTCTCTGGTGCTGTTTGTAAATGCGGTTAAACCATATACTCTTAAGTGCATTATATCCTCGCGGTAGAATGCTAACTTTGGAATGACTGCATCAAAACATGTCGTGTTTGGTGTCAAACATCTTGGAATACTACCCCCCGCCAATCCTGGCGGCGGGGGTAGCATTCCACCCTTCTAGAGGGAGAGACATGTACACACTGGTCTACCCGGTAACTTCTTCCTAAAGCCCTGGCATCACAAAATGGATGCTGCTGCCACAGACACAAGTCTGGCCTCCTGCTGCTGGACGAAACTCCGGCAGGGGAGGCCTGGACAATAGGTTTCCTGTTGCAGGGAGGTGTGACCACCTCCCCAGACAGGATAATGTGTATTGGGGCTGGGCGGGAGCACCCTCTGGGTGCTTTGAAGTCCTGCACTGGGGGCACATTTGGTGTCCCTGTGCATACCCCAGTTCAAACCGGATCAGGGGCTTCCAGCCCCTGCTTTGGCGCGAACTGGACAAAGGGAAAGGGGTGTAGCCACCCCTCTGCCCTGACCCACCCATAGGTGGGGCCACAGAGTAGTCCAACCCCTAAACTTAGTATAAGTATAGGAACCCAGTCCTTAGGACTTTAGATTATCCCTGGACGAAACTCTGACACAGAATCCTGGACCTTCGACGCTCTACTCAAGATTAGAGGACAGAAGAATCTCCCTTGGGGTCAAGGAGTGACTCCCCTGCTTGGCAGGCACCAAAGATGCATCTGTCCGGTCTGCATTTCTGAAGCTCCCGTCGGACGCCGAAGTCTTCGCATCACCAGAGGTGGATTCTCAGACTTCCCCGAGGCTACCCTGAGTCCCCAGCAAAGCTGAGGCCCGTAGCTATCGTGGGTAACGTGGAGACCGTGACCCCTGGACACCGAGCACATTTGCAAGTGCATCCTCTTCTGGGTCTCCCACGAAGTCGTGCTTTGGGCTCCGAGTAGCCCCAGCCTCCAGCACCAACTGCACCGAAGATCACTGGCCTCCACTCCACGAGTGTCCTGTGAGCCAGCTCCACGTGCGACGTCTCGAGGCTCCTTCGCGGTCGCTAGCCCGTTGGCTAGTAGCCCTTCACGAAGGCCAATCCTTTTCTTCTTGGGCTCCCTGGTTGCTCCAGGCTTGCCCTCACTTACCCTTGCTGGGTGAGTTCCTCAGACCTTGCTGGTCTGAATCATCGACGATCTTCATCTTCACCGAGACTTGCCGTTGCCAAGGCTTGTTGGGTCCAATCCGGTCGCCGATGCCTCAGCACTCGACAGACATCGTGTACCAGCCCGAATCCTGCTTCTGGTTGCTGACAACACCTCCCGGACCTCGTGGCTGAAGAGTCAAGACGACCGTCAACGCACCTGAAGCACCCGACATCGGTGGGCATCTGCTCATCGCCTTCCTGGTCACTGGCTAGTGACCCAGACTCTGTCCCCTCTGCTTTCAGGTTCTTCAGATCTCCGATCCACTCTTGGATCCACCCGGACACTTTCCACTTGGTCGCCAGCAGCACTTTGCAGCAGATCGCCATTCAAATCGACGACGAAACCCGACCCCGAAAGGCACCTATGCACCCGGCTTCCCTGGGTGAGGTAACACGAGTACTCCGGTGCTCCCGTGGGTAGAGACTCTAGAAAGTCCTAGTTCTCAAAGGGTTTGCTCCAAGTCCTCCTTTAAGTGTCCCTTTTCTTTAATTTCCTGATCGCGACTTTCTCCATAGAAGTTAACGGCGTATCGCGGTTGTGTATTTACACTGCACGCGTCCCCCGTGGGTCCCCTGTGTCACTACCTTGGGTGGTTCCTTGTGGTCCAAGCACTTCTAGAGGCTCTAGGCCTAGTGTCTAGCTCAGTCGTGGTTCTTATACCACTTTATTGGTATATGGTTTGGTACGCCCCTAGGGCCCAAACGTGTATTTGTGCTATTACTGTGTTTAAATAACTTATAACTTGTGTACTTCGAACTCTAGCCTCATAAAGAGACTAGAGGGGTGTGTTTAGCAATAAATACATATATTTTGAATATATACCTGGTGTGGTGCTCTTTCATTTGGTCACTCAAGAGATTATAGACTGGTAAAACAAGCTGCTTTACATTCCTTCAAGACTTAGCCTGAAGGCTGCTCTCCATAGCTACCACTAGGATAGCTTTCAATAAAGGTTGTCTTTAACCTATCTCCAATAAGGGGTTGTTTGGACTGGTGCAAGGTGCCCACTATAATTAGTGGACAGCATATACCAGGCCAACTTCTCACATTGGTGTGCAGCGTGTGGGATTCCAGCTTGCTATTGTTTTACCAGATAATCTCAATTGAATTGATCAACTGAAAACCACTAAAGGTACCTAAGGTACATATAATTTAAGCTTAGAATACAGTAAGTTCTACTGAACTTAGAGTTGTGTGTTAAGGGATAGCACAACCCTTTCTACAACTCAAGAGAGTTTAGTAGGCCACACTAGAGTAGGTAGTGCATACACCACACCACACTAGTAATGTCTTTAAAGGAAGGACCTAAAGAATCCTTGCCAGAAGCCACTGGGCTTCTTCCCTCCAAGTATGATACACTCCCATTCTTGGAATTGAGAGCATTATGTAACTTGAGGAAATTGAGGACAGGCCAAAGTCCCACCACCCAACACCTTAAAGAGTTGTTGGTGGCTTATGATCTCAGCAGGCCCTTAGGGACTGAAGGGGCAGGAGCAGAGGGTGGGGCAGAAGATGAGGATGGGGCCAGGGGTAGAAATACCCCCAGCCCCCCCTCTGAAACTGGCCAGGAGGGTGACAATGACCCTGACCTGGATAACCCAATCCCTCCTGTGGAAGATGAAGAGGATGATCAGAATGATCCCCACTTTGTCCCCCCAGGAAGGATTATGAGTGTGCCCAGAAAGTCTAGATCTCCTTCTCAGGAGTCTAACCACTCTGGCACCTCCATAGGGACCTCTGTCTCCTCTCATAGGAGGGAATCCTCTCATGAGAGGAGAAAGAGGCTGGTTCAATATGAGGAAGCTCAGCTTGAACTCAGAAAACAGCAATTGGCTATAGACAGGGAGTCCCTAGATCTCTTTAGAGAGAGAAGAAAGTTGGGACTAGAGTCCCATGGTGGCAGCCATGTCCCTAGAGATAGGGAAAGGTCCTATGACCATAGGAACCTGAGCAAGATTGTCCCTCCCTACCAGAGTGGGGATGACATCCACAAATGGATAACTGCTTTAGAGAGGGCCTGTAAAGTACAGAAGGTCCCTCAGGAGCAGTGGGCAGCAATCTTGTGGCTCTCCTTTGCAGACAAAGGTAGAGATAAGCTCCTCACTGTAAGAGAAGAGGATGCTGATAATTACAAGGTCTTGAAGAGTGCTCTTATTGATGGGTTTGGCCTAACCACTGAACAGTACAGGTTGAAGTTCAGAGATACCCAAAAAGCACAGACTCAAGACTGGGTAGACTATGTGGATTGTTCTGCTAAGGCTCTGGAAGGCTGGTTGATGGGCAGTAAGGTGTGTGACTTCACAGGATTATACAATCTGATAATGAGGGAGCAGATTCTTAATAACTGTCAAAATCAGCTGTTGCATCAGTACCTGGTGGACTCTGATCTGACCTCTCCCCAAGAATTGGGAAAGAAGGCAGACAAATGGGTCAGAACCAGGGTGAGGCAGAAGGTACAGAACCAAGGTGGTGACCCTAAGAAGCAAGATTCTAAGAACTCTGATAAGGGTGGGGAGAAGGGTAAAGACCAGAAGTCTTCACAAGGTCCCCAAAAATCTTCTTCAGGGGGGATTCACAAACTACCAAAGGTAAAGGCCAAAGAAAACCATGGTGCAAGGTCTGTAAGCAAAAGACCCACTGGACTAGTGATTGCACCAAGTCCAAAGACTCAAGTCCAGCCCCCACCAATGCCCCTAAGGCACCTGTTCCCCCTAGTACAGTTACAGTTGGTGGGAGTGCTCCAGCCAAGGGTTTAGTAGGGTTCACCCTGGGTACTGAAGTGGGCTCTGACCTAGTCAGAGAACTCACTCAGGCTGTGTTAGTCTGTGATGGAGGCATGGATATGACCTCCTCTGTGAGTCCCAGTAATCTGGGCAAGTACAGACAACAGCCTTTAATCAATGGACGAGAGGCTTTGGCATTTAGGGACACAGGGGCAAGTGTCACAATGGTGACACAAGACCTTGTGGATCCTGGGCAAGTTATACTTGGTGAGATGTACCAAGTGACCAATGCTAGCAATGTCAGAACAGACCATACTCTGGCAGTTGTTAACTTCTCCTGGGGAGGGGTAACTGGCCTTAAGAAGGTTGTGGTAAGTGCAGACCTACCAGTTGAATGCTTGCTTGGCAATGACTTAGAAACTTCAGCTTGGGCAGAAGTGGAGCTCAGGACTCATGCAGAAATGCTGGGCATCCCTGCAGATGTGTTTGCTGTGACCAGGTCACAGGCCAAAATGTCTAAAACTGAACAGGCCTTGGATTCTGGAAGAATGGACCAAGTGCCTTCCAAGAGGAGGAGTAGTAGGGTAAAGGCAGTGCCTTCCCCCTTGGCTCAGAAGGAAGATCAGTCTCTTGAGGGAGATGATCTCAGTCCTGAGGAAGGAACTGTCCCAGAGGAGCTTGAACCTGAACAGGTTGAGTTCTTGGGGACAGGGGGACCTTCCAGGGCAGATCTGAGCCAGGAGCAGCAGAGCTGCCCCTCTCTTGAACCCCTCAGACAGCAAGCTGCTGCTGAGGCTGCTGGGAAAGCTAGTGGTCCCCATACAGTGTATTGGGATGATGGACTCCTGTACTCAGAGTGTAGAGACCCCAAGCCTGGTGCCACCAGGAGGTTGGTTATACCTCTAAAGTTCAGGGGCTTCCTATTGACCCTAGCCCATGATATTCCCTTGGCAGGTCACCTGGGCCAGAACAAGACTTGGGACAGAATTGTCCCTCACTTTCACTGGCCCCACATGTCTGAAGACACCAAGGAGTTTTGTCGCTCCTGTGTAACCTGCCAGGCCAGTGGCAAGGCAGGTGGCACTACAAAGGCCCCCCTGATACCACTACCTGTGGTGGGGGTGCCCTTTGAAAGAGTGGGGATTGATATTGTTGGTCCCATGGATCCCCAAACAGCATCTGGGCACAGGTTTATCCTGGTGGTAGTGGATCATGCCACCAGGTACCCAGAGGCTATTCCCCTTAGGACCACTACAGCACCTGTGGTGGCAAGAGCCCTCCTGGGAGTTTTCTCAAGAGTGGGCTTTCCTAAGGAGGTTGTATCAGATAGGGGTGCAAACTTCATGTCTGGTTACTTAAAGGCAATGTGGAAGGAGTGTGGAGTGACTTACAAGTTCACCACACCCTATCACCCACAATGCAATGGTTTAGTTGAGAGATTCAACAAAACCTTGAAGGGCATGATTAAAGGGCTCCCAGAAAAGCTTAGGCGAAGATGGGACATACTCTTGCCCTGCCTTTTGTTTGCATACAGGGAGGTGCCTCAGAAGGGGGTTGGCTACAGCCCTTTTGAACTTCTGTTTGGTCACCCTGTCAGGGGTCCACTGTGCTTGGTGAAGGAAGGATGGGAGTTACCTCTCAAGCCCCCAAAGCAAGACATAGTGGACTATGTACTTGGTCTCCGCTCCCGGATGGCTGAGTATATGAAAAAGGCAACCAAAAACCTTGAGGCTAGCCAGGAACTTCAAAAAGCTTGGCATGACCAAAAGGCTGTACTGACTGTTTACCAGCCAGGACAGAAGGTGTGGGTGTTGGAGCCAGTGGCCCCAGCAGCTCTCCAAGACAAATGGAGTGGACCCCACACTATTGTTGAACAGAAGGGTGAGGTAACCTACTTAGTAGACCTAGGAACACCCAGGAGTCCCCACAGGGTTCTCCATGTCAACAGGTTAAAACCATATGTGGACAGGGCAGACATGGGCTTGCTCATGGCTACTGATGAAGGGCAGGAGGAAGAGAGTGACCCACTCCCTGACCTGCTCTCACAGAACCCTGACGATGGGTCAGTAGATGGTGTGGCCTTGGCAGGCAGCCTCACTACCCAGCAACAAACTGATTGCAGACAGGTGCTCAATCAGTTTAGACACATGTTTTCACTGACACCCAGTCAGACCACCTGGTGCACTCATGAAGTGGACACTGGGGACAGTCTGCCTATTAAAAATAAGATTTATAGGCAACCTGACCATGTCAGGGACTGTATCAGGACTGAAGTCCAGAAAATGTTGGATTTGGGAGTTATTGAACCCTCAGATAGCCCTTGGGCTAGTCCAGTGGTCCTTGTGCCAAAACCTCACACCAGTGGTGGAAAAAGAGAGATGAGGTTTTGTGTGGACTACAGGGGTCTCAATGCAGTCACTAGGACTGATGCCCATCCAATACCAAGGGCAGATGAGCTCATAGATACTTTGGCCTCAGCCAAATATCTCAGCACATTTGACTTGACAGCTGGCTACTGGCAGATCAGATTAGCTGATGATGCAAAGCCAAAGACAGCATTCTCAACCCCTAGTGGGCATTACCAATTTGTGGTGATGCCCTTTGGTCTGAAGAATGCACCTGCCACTTTCCAGAGGTTGGTGAATACAGTTCTCACAGGTCTGGAAGCCTATAGTGCAGCATATCTAGATGATATTGCTGTCTTTAGCTCCACCTGGGAGGATCACCTGGTCCACCTCAGGAATGTTTTACAGGCCCTGCAAAAGGCAGGCCTGACTATCAAGGCCACCAAGTGCCAGATAGGGCAGAGTCAGGTTGTGTACCTGGGCCACCTTGTGGGTGGAGGCCAGGTTCAACCACTGCAGAGCAAGATTCAGACCATCATGGACTGGACTGCTCCAACTACCCAGACTCAGGTGAGAGCCTTTTTAGGCCTGACTGGGTACTACAGAAGATTTGTCAAAGGGTATGGATCAATAGTGACACCTTTGAATGACTTAACTTCTAAGAAAATGCCCAAGAAAGTTCAGTGGACAGCTAACTGTCAAAAGGCATTTGATGACCTGAAGCAGGCCATGTGCACTGCTCCCATTCTACAGAGTCCTGATTACTCCAAGAAGTTCATTGTTCAAACTGATGCATCTGAATTGGGGGTAGGGGCTGTACTGTCACAATTGAATGTAGAAGGTCAGGATCAGCCAGTAGCTTTCATAAGCAGAAGGCTGACCCCTAGAGAGAAACGTTGGTCAGCCATTGAGAGGGAGGCCTTTGCTGTGGTCTGGGCTCTGAAGAAGTTGAGGCCATACTTGTTTGGTACTCACTTCCTTGTTCAAACAGACCATAAGCCCCTCTTATGGCTAAAACAAATGAAGGGTGAAAACCCCAAACTGCTTAGGTGGTCCATTTCCCTACAGGGGATGGACTTCACAGTGGAACATAGACCTGGGAGTAACCATGCCAATGCAGATGGACTCTCTAGGTACTTCCACTTAGAACATGAAGACTTAACTGGTCAAGGTTAGTTTAATGTCCCTACGTTTGGGGGGGGGGGTTGTGTAGGAGAGTAGGATCTGCTTCACATGGGTACCCCCACTTTTTGCTGATGCTTCACTGTTTTTCGACCTTAGTCTGGCTGGGGCCCTGCTAATCAGAACCCCAGCCTAGCTGCTTCCTCTTTAAAATGGTTTCCATGTGCCTTAGGCACATCTCTAATTGGAATCTGGAGTGCCCTTATAAGTCCCTAGTATATGGTATACTATGTACCCAGGGCATAGGTACCTCAGAGGCCTACCAGGGGCTGCAGCATGTCTTATGCCACCCCTGGAAGGCCATCCAAAATGACACCACAGGTCTGCTACTGCAGCCTGGGTAAGGTGGTGCATGCACCCCTTGCTGTGATATAGGTTACCTATATCACTACATACTTACACATATATAAACCTATAAGTCACTCCTATAGCAGGCCTTATCAATCCTGAAGGCAGAGTGCTTGGTTCTTATGTGAGAAGGTGCCACTGCATGAGCAGGGCCCCTCTGCAGTGCCCAGAGTCCATTCTCTGGTGCTGTTTGTAAATGCGGTTAAACCATATACTCTTAAGTGCATTATATCCTCGCGGTAGAATGCTAACTTTGGAATGACTGCATCAAAACATGTCGTGTTTGGTGTCAAACATCTTGGAATACTACCCCCCGCCAATCCTGGCGGCGGGGGTAGCATTCCACCCTTCTAGAGGGAGAGACATGTACACACTGGTCTACCCGGTAACTTCTTCCTAAAGCCCTGGCATCACAAAATGGATGCTGCTGCCACAGACACAAGTCTGGCCTCCTGCTGCTGGACGAAACTCCGGCAGGGGAGGCCTGGACAATAGGTTTCCTGTTGCAGGGAGGTGTGACCACCTCCCCAGACAGGATAATGTGTATTGGGGCTGGGCGGGAGCACCCTCTGGGTGCTTTGAAGTCCTGCACTGGGGGCACATTTGGTGTCCCTGTGCATACCCCAGTTCAAACCGGATCAGGGGCTTCCAGCCCCTGCTTTGGCGCGAACTGGACAAAGGGAAAGGGGTGTAGCCACCCCTCTGCCCTGACCCACCCATAGGTGGGGCCACAGAGTAGTCCAACCCCTAAACTTAGTATAAGTATAGGAACCCAGTCCTTAGGACTTTAGATTATCCCTGGACGAAACTCTGACACTGAATCCTGGACCTTCAACGCTCTACTCAAGATTAGAGGACTGAAGAATCTCCCTTGGGGTCAAGGAGTGACTCCCCTGCTTGGCAGGCACCAAAGACGCATCTGTCCGGTCTGCATTTCTGAAGCTCCCGTCGGACGCCGAAGTCTTCGCATCACCAGAGGTGGATTCTCAGACTTCCCCGAGGCTACCCTGAGTCCCCAGCAAAGCTGAGGCCCGTAGCTATCGTGGGTAACGTGAGACCGTGACCCCTGGACACCGAGCACATTTGCAAGTGCATCCTCTTCTGGGTCTCCCACGAAGTCGTGCTTTGGGCTCCGAGTAGCCCTAGCCTCCAGCACCAACTGCACTGAAGATCACTGGCCTCCACTCCACGAGTGTCCTGTGAGCCAGCTCCACGTGCGACGTCTCGAGGCTCCTTTGCAGTCGCTAGCCCGTTGGCTAGTAGCCCTTCACGAAGGCCAATCCTTTTCTTCTTGGGCTCCCTGGTTGCTCCAGGCTTGCCCTCACTTACCCTTGCTGGGTGAGTTCCTCAGACCTTGCTGGTCTGAATCATTGACGATCTTCATCTTCACCGAGACTTGCCGTTGCCAAGGCTTGTTGGGTCCAATCCGGTCGCCGATGCCTCAGCACTCGACAGACATCGTATACCAGCCCGAATCCTGCTCCTGGTTGCCGACAACGCCTCCCGGACCTCGTGGCTGAAGAGTCAAGACGACCATCAACGCACCTGAAGCACCCAACATCGGTGGGCATCTGCTCATCGCCTTCCTGGTCACTGGCTAGTGACCCAGACTCTGTCCCCTCTGCTTTCAGGTTCTTCAGATCTCCGATCCACTCTTGGATCCACCCGGACACTTTCCACTTGGTCGCCAGCAGCACTTTGCAGCAGATCGCCATTCAAATCGACGACGAAACCCGACCCCGAAAGGCACCTATGCACCCGGCTTCCCTGGGTGAGGTAACACGAGTACTCCGGTGCTCCCGTGGGTAGAGACTCTCCAAAGTCCTAGTTCTCAAAGGGTTTGCTCCAAGTCCTCCTTTAAGTGTCCCTTTTCTTTAATTTCCTGATCGCGACTTTCTCCATAGAAGTTAACGGCGTATCGCGGTTGTGTATTTACACTGCACGCGTCCCCCGTGGGTCCCCTGTGTCACTACCTTGGGTGGTTCCTTGTGGTCCAAGCACTTCTAGAGGCTCTAGGCCTAGTGTCTAGCTCAGTCGTGGTTCTTATACCACTTTATTGGTATATGGTTTGGTACGCCCCTAGGGCCCAAACGTGTATTTGTGCTATTACTGTGTTTAAATAACTTATAACTTGTGTACTTCGAACTCTAGCCTCATAAAGAGACTAGAGGGGTGTGTTTAGCAATAAATACATATATTTTGAATATATACCTGGTGTGGTGCTCTTTCATTTGGTCACTCAAGAGATTATAGACTGGTAAAACAAGCTGCTTTACATTCCTTCAAGACTTAGCCTGAAGGCTGCTCTCCATAGCTACCACTAGGATAGCTTTCAATAAAGGTTGTCTTTAACCTATCTCCAATAAGGGGTTGTTTGGACTGGTGCAAGGTGCCCACTATAATTAGTGGACATCATATACCAGGCCAACTTCTCACAATTGGGCTCCCTTCATTACTTCTCCAAATCAACCTATTCACGTGGGGCGGTGGCATTAATCAGGAAATACCTAGGATTTAACCTTACAGAGTTCATTGCCGACACGGATTGTAGACTGATGGCAGTGGTGGGCCTGCTTGACACATGACCTCTATTACTGATCGAGGTCTATGCTCCGAGTCTTGATGACCCTAATTTTACAATAATACAGAGACATGCCCATACTAGGGGGAAGCTATTTCAATGTGGTGTTACAGAATGTCTGACTCTAGTTGGCACCCTGTGAGGGCAGAAGCGATGTTGCTACACATGTTACACATGTATGGCCTAGTCAACACATGTAGTGCTCTCCACTCTTGTGTTCATAATATGTCCTACCACATTGATATGTAGCTGTCATCCAGAACCCTCCTGTCTGAGGTGCGTGAAGTCCACATCCTGCCCAGGATGCTTTTGGATTACTAACCAGTCCTGCACACTTTGGAGGCCACTCGTCCACCTCCACAGTTGATAAGCTCGCGCCTGAAAGGATACGAGCACTGAGAACCAGTGTTCTGCTCTGAGGTTAAAACCACCATCCTAGAGTATTTCCAACTGAGTGAACATTCAATGTCGGCAGTCGAAACTCTGTGGGAGGACTTTAAAGCTCCATAGGGTCTGTAACTCTAGGGAAGCAGGCATCCTTAAATCTCTACACATACTTGATCACCTGGAGACAGAGCTTAAAGTCTTTGAAAGCTTTGAAAACCACTCTGGCCAAGACCCAGGAACTGATGTGAGAGGGCTGTGAGGAGATAGACAGAGAAGTACTATACCTTGGAAAGCATGCACGAGCCTGTAAACTTGGTGAGGGAGTCAGTCCCTGGAGAAGGTTGGCCTCGGTAATTAGAACCGCTGCTGATCATTCCCACATCCCCTGTACAAGAGTGGACAATGATAATATCTTGAATGCTCCATCAGATGTCCTAAATGCATTTGTTCAGCATTATACTGAACACTATGGGGCCGATTCCGATCTCGGTCGGAGGCGCACCCAATACTATTCGGTCGGGAAAAAAGCCATGCGAAAGCCAGTTTCCCGACCGATCCGTACAGTACACCGAACGAGCAAGTACGATGCGCACAACAGCAAAAATCCCGGCCGAGCCGTACTCACCCAAACCAGGTCCTGTTCTCCGACCGAGGCGAATCCGGAAACGCCGAATCGAGTCGCACGGAAGGAAAAATGCAGCCCCGTCCGGCCGGACAAGTACGATGCGCTTTCCGTACGCGCCGAACCCGTCGCTACGCACGGCACGTCAAAGCATCCGGGAGAGGCGCACATAAGCTCCGAATCGCGCCACAACACGATCCACGGCTACGAGACGAACACAGCACCGACGAGGACGACGCGAGAGCGGCGAGGACGAAGCCAAGCGACGAGGACGACGCGAAGCAACGAGAAGGACGAACGACACGAACCAACCATGAATCCCTTCGTCCCGATCATACCAATATTCTACATCTACTACCGGAACAGGCACGGACGCGTACGGCGCAGAAGGTAAGTCAGACACCAACCACAAAACACATACAACACGTACACGACACATCACACACATACACTGGGAATCTGAATATACTTACACCAGCAACAGCAGCACCATAGGGGCGGGATGCCCATCACCAATGCCACATATGCACACAGGGGCCTGAATGCGCGCCACCACCCCAACCCAGGGGGGCTGGATGCCAACCACCACAACCACCCTCAACCAGGGGGGCAGGATGCCTACCACTACTACCACCCTCACCCAGGGGGGCAGGATGCCCACCACTACTACCACCCTTAGCCAGGGGGGCTGGATGCCTACCACCACCCCTTAGCCAGGGGGGCTGGATGCCTACCACTACTACCACCCTTAGCCAGGGGGGCTGGATGCCTACCACTACTACCACCCTCACCCAGGGGGGCAGGATGCCTACCACTACTACCACCCTTAGCCAGGGGGGCTGGATGCCTACCACTACTACCACCCCCACCCAGGGGGCAGGATGCCTACCACTACTACCACCCTCACCCAGGGGGGCAGGATGCCCACCACTACTACCACCCTTAGCCAGGGGGGCTGGATGCCTACCACTACTACCACCCTCAACCAGGGGGGCAGGATGCCTACCACTACTACCACCCTCACCCAGGGGGGCAGGATGCCCACCACTACTACCACCCTTAGCCAGGGGGGCTGGATGCCTACCACCACCCTTAGCCAGGGGGGCTGGATGCCTACCACTACTACCACCCTCAACCAGGGGGGCAGGATGCCTACCACTACTACCACCCTCACCCAGGGGGGCAGGATGCCTACCACTACTACCACCCTCACCCAGGGGGGCAGGATGCCCACCA
The DNA here is from genome assembly GCA_963921515.1 of Calotriton arnoldi. Lineage (NCBI taxonomy): Eukaryota > Metazoa > Chordata > Amphibia > Caudata > Salamandridae > Calotriton > Calotriton arnoldi. The sequence continues at coordinate 1,096,108 of CAWUFW010003342.1, read as the reverse complement.
CTACTACCACCCTTAGCCAGGGGGCAGGATGCCTACCACTACTACCACCCTCACCCAGGGGGGCAGGATGCCCACCACTACTACCACCCTTAGCCAGGGGGGCTGGATGCCTCACCACCACCCTTAGCCAGGGGGGCTGGATGCCCACCACTACTACCACCCTTAGCCAGGGGGGCAGGATGCCTACCACTACTACCACCCTCACCCAGGGGGCAGGATGCCCACCACTACTACCACCCTTAGCCAGGGGGCTGGATGCCTACCACTACTACCACCCTCAACCAGGGGGGCAGGATGCCTACCACTACTACCACCCTCACCCAGGGGGGCAGGATGCCCACCACTACTACCACCCTTAGCCAGGGGGGCTGGATGCCTACCACCACCCTTAGCCAGGGGGGCTGGATGCCTACCACTACTACCACCCTCACCCAGGGGGCAGGATGCCTACCACTACTACCACCCTCACCCAGGGGGGCAGGATGCCCACCACTACTACCACCCTTAGCCAGGGGGGCTGGATGCCTACCACTACTACCACCCTCAACCAGGGGGGCAGGATGCCTACCACTACTACCACCCTCACCCAGGGGGGCAGGATGCCCACCACTACTACCACCCTAGCCAGGGGCTGGATGCCTACCACCACCCTTAGCCAGGGGGCTGGATGCCCACCACTACTACCACCCTTAGCCAGGGGGTGCCAGATGCCCACCACTACCACCCTTAGCCAGGGGGCAGGATGCCCACCACTACTACCACCCTTAGCCAGGGGGGCTGGATGCCTACCACCACCCTTAGCCAGGGGGGCTGGATGCCTACCACTACTACCACCCCCACTCATAGGATGGACAATGCATGACACAACAAGCACACCACAACCTAGGGAATGCAAGATTAAGACATCCCCCCACCACCATGACAAGCGTGTGAGCAGGCTGTGTCAAATGCCTACAACACCGAACATGACATTGAACATACAATGTGACCCCCTAGCACATGTGCCACACATATATGTGTGTGGCACCCACAATGCAAGCAGCCCATGACCATTGTGGCAATGGGGCCTAAACCCCCATCATCACAGTGACCAAAAGGCAAGTGTGGGGTCCATAGCTGAAGCACATTTTGACCATTGTGGCAATGGGGCGTAAACCCCCATCATCACAGTGACCAAAAGGTAAGTGTGGGGTCCATAGCTGAAGCACAGTTTGACCATTGTGGCAATGGGGTCTAAACCCCCATCATCACAGTGACCAAAAGGCAAGTGTGGGGTCCATAGCTGAAGCACATTTTGAACATTGTGGCAATGGGGTCTACACCCTCATCATCACAGTGACCAAAAGGTAATTGTTGACAAAGAAAGAGCTGCAACTGCCAAACTGCATGGATCATTCCTGGTCACAGAACCAAAAACTCATCTGTGGCAAAGTAGTGTATGTGTCCCATTGCAACATAAATTGGGGGAGCCAAATACTGCAGTGCAAATGAAACATTCCTTTGGCCATGTGCAGACAAACAACACCCATGGTGGCTGAGACCGTCAACAGTCATCAATGACACAATGACAGAAGTGACCATCAGAATGCAGAACCACATATTTGCACCAATGGGCACACAAATGCAGATACCCTGTGGAGACAGCAGATGTGAGGTGAACAGATACCATACCATGGCAGCAATGGGACACACAAACCATGATCACTGTGCTGACCGATGACCTAGGAGTCCCAGGGACAGCAGGGGAAACACACCAAACAACATACAGCCAATGGCACACCCAAGATATGCCAATGCAGTGGTGCAGATGCACAAACACAAACAGGCAGACCAACACTGTCATCATACACAGCAGGTGAGGGGTGGGGGTGCCATTGTCCCCAGGCAACAACACAACACATGAGGAGAGCTGAATACCAATCATACAGATGTGCATACACTGCCACACTAAGGTAACTCATGGATCCAAATCCCCTATGTGGGCAAGCAGGCATTGACAGGTGAGAGGGAGCACAAAACACACATGTCACACAGGCACGTAGGAACAACAACTAACACAGCAAGTCACAGACACACCACAGCACCACCCCCAGGGCCCCCACAATGTGGTGACCCTGGGCTGAAGAAAAATACCACTGTGATGACAAAGCTAAATGTCGTTCACACTGTGAACCACAGTCAGGTGTCCTGAGCAACTAACTACCATCACACCTACACAAGCACAAATCAATCAGCATGGCCAGTAAGCCAAGGCCAACATGGAGGCAGGGGACTAGCCGGGCAACAACTCTCATCTGCACACACTCAACACCACACCCTCGACCTCCAACAATGTGCAGCAGTGAAGTACACATGCACTGGTGACATTGCACATGCACCCATTACTATTCCAGGGTGGTGGGTGGGAACCAAGGTGTAGAAACACATCACACATGGACACTCAACAAGACTCCTGAATGTCTGACACACTGCACACTACGCTGTACATGGACATGACGGCAATACCACACCGACCAATGGGATCCCAGCCACAGTCACACACCAATGAAGAAACCAAGGTCACCCACAAAGAACACACATAGACAACAACCAACATTGCAGCCCGGACCCTAAGGAGTGCCAGCAGTCACACACACAACGTGTCACAATCACTGAAAGATAACACAAACTGGAAATCACATGACAGGGGCAAACAACAAGTGCCAAAGGGAAACCTGACTGTGACCCATCTGCGTCAGCACACAAACTCTGCCCTGACAGCAAACACACCTATGGGTGACACCCTGATGACCAGTAATGTGCCATGCACCCACATCACAGAGAACACAGGGAGAAGACTTTGGGGGAACATAGCTCAAGTCAGCAAGCATCACAAACAGGTACAACACTAGGGATCACAGCATGCGCAGATGAATGGAAGTGAACACACAGACATGCACATACAACACACACCTTGGGCGCAGGCAATGTCACACGTGTACACACTGCCATGAGGGGACTCCACTCCTGTGTGAGGAAAGCTGTGCCATATGTTGCCTCAGTAGGGCCCCATCATGTCAGCTGAGCACTTGGTCACACAATCAACAATTAGCACCAAATGAGGGCTCCCATCACATCAGCCTGGTCATGGATGTGCCAACGGAATCATCAGCACAGATCCAACACACTTGTATAGCAATGTTGCACTGACTACACGGATGAGTCCCTCCCCATTGATGCCCAAACCTGCATGTCCACTGGAGATGGCAACACGGTCAGGGAAGTAGACAAATGCAACGATGGCAGGCACAACAGATGTGCAGGGGTGGAAGCCACAGATGTGAAATTGCCAATGTAAGTAGGAAACCCATTGCCAAATACTGAACACATGACACCCTCAGATGCTGCTATTGATGACATGGATACACCACATGATAGGACACATTCCCCCTGGACCACATGGGTTCCTGCACAGTAACACTTCATAATCATGAGACCAGATATCACCATCACTGCAGCAAGGGCATGGTTAGCTGCACCAACAACATGTACATCTGAAGCATGAGCACTAGAGAAAAGAAAGTTGCTTTATTCAGCATATGTGTTGAGGCCAAACGAAGTCCTGAAAAAAGAGCAAAGGCCAATGGCCAGTCCATTGTCAAAGTTCAAACAGGGTGACACTGGCAGATGTCACCCTACGCATGCCTGCACAATACCAGGGACAATCCACTAGGAGGGGCAACCGGGGGGCAGGCCAGGCACCGCAGGGACAGGATCAGGGCTCACCAGGGGGAGTCAGGGAAGGGGTGGTGGGTGCTGGAGAGCCACTGACAACTGCAGTGGAGGTGTCTGACATGGTGTGTGCCGGCACAACTGGGGGGCATGACACAGATGTCGTGGGTGCCGGCACAACTGCAGTGGACCCTGCAGATGGGGTGGACAGGTCCGCCACTGCAGTGCCCAAGTCAGACAGGGCGGTAGTGGACTCCACTGCAGTGCCTACCTCCAGGGGAGGAGAATGGGGAACAGGCAAGGTGGGTTGGACAGAGGGGAGGACACCCTCACCACATCAGTGGCACAGACAAGCGCAGCGGGGGGTGTGGTGCTGGGAGAGCAAGTGGCAGGGGGAGAAGGCCGGAGCATCTTGGGGATGGTATATCTGTGGGTGGGGGAACCTGGGGCAGGGTGTGGTGGGGGCACCTGTGCAGTGGGGGCCTGAGGGATGGAGGACGGAGACCTTGTGCCTGAGCTGCAGGGCGGTGGCGGGGTCTTGCTCTTAGCACTCCGGGGGACTTGCGGGTGGGGGCCTCAGTCCGTCTGCGCCTGGGGGAGGGTGTCCGGGGGCGAGGGGCACTCTGCTCCGTGTGGGTGGGCTTCCTCTTCCCCCGGGATGCTGGAGCAGCTTCATCGGTGGGGAAGAGGCCGAGGTCACAGAGGAAGAGCTGCTGTGACTTTGGGGTTGCAGGTGAGGCAAGGGAGGGTGCTTTGGAGGGAGAGGGAACTGAGGACTGCGCAGTGCATGTGGATGCGTGTGTGTGTTCCAGGGCCCCATCCCCTGTGAGTCTGGCTTCAGTCCCCTGAATGTGCTTGCGTGTGCGTTTTGTCATTGGCGTGTGTGTCAGTGTGCTGGATGTGTGTGTGCTGGTGTGTGCCAGTGTGTGTGTGCCTGGGATGGGTAAGGTGCTGGGGAGTGTGGATGGAGCAGAGGCAGGAGGGGTGAGGGACCGTTTGAGGAGGGACACTGCTGCCGTCAGGGAGGAGTCCATGGACCTATTGCCCCTCTGTAGGTCAGACATGCCCGATGAGATGCCCTCCATGAACGACACCAGCTGAGTCAACAGCGCGGTGTGCGCATGGAGGACACTCAGCATGGCTGTCTGCCCTACATGGAGCTGGCGAAGGAGGTACACAGACTCCTCACTCAGGGCAGCAGGGGACACAGGGGCAGGGGGTGCGGTGCCTGGCCCAAAGGAGACACGCTCCCGGACATGGGAGCCTCCACGGACCTGGGGAATGGGAGCCGATGGGAGGGCGGTGGTGGTGCTGGTGGTGGCGGGGACAGCAACACTAGCTGGGGTGTGGTGGCTGCTGACACCCGCCTCCACAAGGGAGTCATCCTCCGAGTTGCTCTGGTCCTCAGCTGAGGTGGATGCTGCTGAGGACTCCTCGGTGTGGCTCCCCTCGCCCTCCGTGCCACTGGGTCCCTCCGACCACTCCTCGGCTGCTGACCCAGTCTGGCTCTCCGGCTCCTCCTGGTCCGTGGAGCTGTCCCCTTCCGTGGCCGTGGATGTATCTGCAAACAATGGGGAAACAGACAGACATCAGTCACCTGCACATAACGCACACACCACTGTGAGCACAGCACATCCCAGAGCAAGCCCTGGCATCATTAGTTGTACATTGCTAAAAGTGCACTAATTGAACAGGAGAAGTCAATTGTCAGTCTGATGCCAAGCATGGCACTCACATCCCACATGGCCTTGCACCCATCTGTCTGGTGTCTGTTGGATTGCAACACCCCAGTGTTGACACATGCACCAAGTACACAGTAGTTGGACAGTGCAGAGGACACGGTGTGGACACATCACAGCTCTTGCCACTGAGTCAGTACAGGTTTACGGATGTAAGGGATGCCCAGAGTCAAATAGGAAATGCATGTGATGCATACCAGCGACAGACACCATGATGCACCCATGTCCTGATAGCCAGCGCCACTATGGTGTGCATGTAGCACATGTCACTCCCCTGCAGGATCACCAATCAGTAGACACATGCCATGGCGGAGGCATGACTGCAAAGTCATACATCACTGTCTCAGTGATGTATGACTTTGCAGCCAGACAACAACACTCTGCACTGTGTCACAATAGTAGGTCATGGGGAATGCAAGTCCTGGAGCTGCACAAGTGCACATGTACATCCCCCCCACTACACATCCTCTTAACCCTCATCTGTCCAGGTCATACCTATTGGACATATGGGAGACCTGTGACACTACCCTACATGTCAGAATACAGGCATTGTGTAAGCAATGGACCCACCCATGATGCCCACCACAGAGTCAGGGAAACAGATGCTGTCTCCCACCTTGAGTCAAGCAAACTGCAAGGACACAGTCCTAAGTGACAGAATTCCCTGCATGTAAGGGCCACACCTGGGTATCAGATGAGGAGTGGGCAGTGCACAATAGAGGGACATGGCTCCTGGACAACATGACTGCTGTACTGTGGCAGTTCAACCTGGCCCGAGGAGGGCACATAACATGTTAGACAGAGTACACAGTGCAGTCTTTGACTCACCCCCTCCTTGCTGCTCTCTGGCCTTCAGCTGCCCATCCAGGTCTGGAAAGACCACCGCCAGGATCCTGAGCATGTGGGGGGTCAGGGTCCGTGTTCCGCCCCTCCTGCGAGGAGGCGACAGCTTCAGCTGGACCCGTGCAATCCTCCGGGTCCAGCCCCGAAGGTCCTGCCACCTCTTTTGGCAGTTGCGGATCCGGCGCTTGTAGACCCCCACGGACCGGACAGCCCGGACGATGTCCTTCCAGATCTCATGCTTCCGATGGGCAGAAGCCTGTCAGGATGACAAAGTGATAAGGACATTACTACACATGCAACATATCCGTGCATGACACAGTTGCATATACATGTCGCAATCACAGGGGCACATGGTGTACCCAGGCAGTGCACGGCTGCCCATGGACAGTTTTCCAGAAGTCACTACATGGTATCATAGCATGGGGAGTAAAACCCTGTTCAGAAGCACTGTCACTGCACCATACCTGTCCAGTGCAAGTCACTACACACTATGGGGGTGACAACTACTCAGTGAGCCTGCTAGCCAGTGGTGTGCTGACTCTCAGCCTTGCTAGTCAGACAAAATGCACATTCAGAAAGGCAGTGCACAGAACACTCACCTGCTCCCCTGGTGTCCCATACAGCTTGCTGTACTGTGGAAGTAGGCTGTCCAGCAGGGCCTGGTTCTCTTCAAGGCTGAAGGCTGGGGCTCTCTCCACAGTACGTGCCATTGCAGGGTCCAGAGGGGCAGAGACAGCAGCAGTGCAGTGGCAGATGTCGTCCTGGAGCATGTAGTGCAGGCAAGTGGGCTCTCAGGGGAACATGCAGCAATATATATGTGCTGGAGAGGCAGATACTGTCCCTTGTGTCCAAAGTGATAGGTCCAAGTCGTTAGCATCTTCTGAATCTGGCCAATCCATGGAATAGCAGCACCAAAACACGCCCACAGCATCCTTCAAATCTTCAACTTCATGACATACATTATTTTGCAACATTGTTGTGGGTGACCAACTGATTTTCCAGCAACCGACTCGTTCGAATATTCAAAAACGCGTCCGTTGCCAGGCAAGCCCATTGTCAATGGGTGCGCACCGATCGGTCCATTGCTGTTCAACGCGCACAGGGGTACAACGCGTACCCGCACACATTGAAAGCAATGGGCCGGCCGGAGGCACCGATCGGTCCATTGCAGTACAACGCGCACAGGGGTACAACGCGTACCCGCACACATTGAATGCAATGGGCCGGCCGGAGGCACCGATCGGTCCATTGCAGTACAACGCGCACAGGGGTACAACGCGTACCCGCACACATTGAATGCAATGGGCCGGCCGGAGGCACCGATCGGTCCATTGCAGTACAACGCGCACAGGGGTACAACGCGTACCCGCACACATTGAATGCAATGGGCCGGCCGGAGGCACCGATCGGTCCATTGCTGTTCAACGCGCACAGGGGTACAACGCGTACCCGCACACATTGAATGCAATGGGCCGGCCGGAGGCACCGATCGGTCCATTGCAGTACAACGCGCACAGGGGTACAACGCGTACCCGCACACATTGAATGCAATGGGCCGGCCGGAGGCACCGATCGGTCCATTGCTGTTCAACGCGCACAGGGGTACAACGCGTACCCGCACACATTGAAAGCAATGGGCCGGCCGGAGGCACCGATCGGTCCATTGCTGTTCAACGCGCACAGGGGTACAACGCGTACCCGCACACATTGAATGCAATGGGCCGGCCGGAGGCACCGATCGGTCCATTGCAGTACAACGCGCACAGGGGTACAACGCGTACCCGCACACATTGAATGCAATGGGCCGGCCGGAGGCACCGATCGGTCCATTGCTGTTCAACGCGCACAGGGGTACAACGCGTACCCGCACACATTGAATGCAATGGGCCGGCCGGAGGCACCGATCGGTCCATTGCAGTACAACGCATCACTGTACATGTGACTGGCATATGTCAGCATGCCTGTCTCAGATGGACATATGCCAGCCACAGATAGCTCCCAGGGAGTGAGGGGCACACCTACATCACGACAGCCTGTCCAAACCTTATCATAAGGCATGTAAGGCTGCATTTCCTATTGTGTGTATGTTGGTGTACATGTTGTCCTGTGGGTGTCACCTGTGGGCAGCCACCCCCAGGCTGTGCACGTGTTCATGGGGACAGGATCATGGGTGTTACGTGTACGTGACCACTGTGATGTGCAACTGTTCATATCTGTGCATGTGCCATGGTCACATTTCACAGTGGTGTTTGTGTATGTCATGTCACATACCCCGTGAGTCCCATGTGGGACGGTATGTTTGAGCCAGGGTGTCCCAGTGGCACAATAGTGATGGCCCTCCACAGTCTTTGTGCATGTAGTGTTTACAATGTCTCTGATTTCATGTGCACAATGGGAGACAGTCTCCACATCCACGTTGTGTGTGCATGGACTCTGATGTTGTGCGTGTGTGTCACAGACGTCCATGGCTCTCCTGCCATGGCAAGTGTGGCCACTACCTGTGGGGGTCATGTTTGTTTTGTTGTGGTGTACACATGATACTCCAGGTGATGCCAGTGTCCATGTGGCATTACAGGGTCCCTGGGAATGTGCCTGTCGTTGAGCTGTGGTGCCTGGGGCACATCTGTCCTCACATGTCACTGGGGGGTGACTGTGACACAGCATCATGATATCCAATGGGCCAAACAGGGACAAATTGATGCCACCTGTAGGACCGTGTTGACAGATGTTGGCCATGTATGTACCATGAATGTCGTTCCGGTACTGCACACTTCATGTAGTTGTGCCTCATGATGATGTATGTTGGGATCTTGAGTGTGTTCAATGCCGCATATGTGGGGTGACTGACGATCTTGCTTACTTCTCCTCTGCACTGCAGGGCTCCTGCTGTCCATCGGCCATTCCCAGACCTGGCAACGATGGTGGAACGGGACAGCATCCGACGGTACCGCTTCACCAGGCAGCTGATTGAGGATTTGGCAGTGCAGTTGTCCCCACATTTGCAGCCTGGCCGGCCGTATCCTACAGCGCTGACCCCCAAGGTGAAGGTGATGGCAGCCCTACACTTCTTTGCCACCGGTACCTTCCAACATACTGTGGCGTCTGCTGGTGGGATGTCACAGACCATGTTCAGCCGTGTGCTCCGCGATGTTTTGGCGGCAATGTTGCTCTTCCTGAACCGGTACATCTATTTCCCTAGACTGCGACGACTCACTGACGTGAAGAGTGACTTTTATGCCCTGGGGAGGATGCCGCATGTCATTGGCTCCATTGATGGGACACATGTGGCTTTGGTACCACCACAGGCCCAGGAGCAGGCCTACAGGAACCGCAAGCACTACCACTCGGTCAATGCACTGGTGGTGTGTCTTGCAGACATGACCATCACACACGTGTGTGCCCGTTTCCCTGGTTCAGCACACGATGCCTTTGTGATGAGGAGTAGTCGCATCCCCAGGTTGATGGCACAGATGCAGAACCAGCGTGCCTGGCTTGTCGGTGTGTACTGACTTTGTGCCATTGTGTGTGATCTGATCTGTAGTATTCCGCCCACTTTTCCAAGTCAGCTGATGTGCACTTGTCTGTCCGTAGGTGACTCGGGATACCCCAACATGCCGTGGTTGCTGACACCCCTCAGGAACCCTGTGACACCTGCCCAGATGCGCTACAATGAGGCACATGGTCGGACCAGGAGAGTGATTGAGCGGACCTTTGGTCTCCTGAAGAGCCGCTTCCGCTGCCTGGACAAGACCGGAGGGTCCCTCCCATATGCCCCTGCGAAAGTGTGCAAGATTATCATCGTCTGCTGCATGCTCCACAACCTGGCAGTGCGGAAGGAGTTGCCTCTCATCCAGGATGACGATGACCAACATCCGCCACCTGTGGAGGATCCTGGCCTGGACCACGATGCCAGTGACGATGATGATGATGATGGTGATGGTGATGTCCGCACACAGCTCATCACCAACTTCTTTAGCTGAATGTGAGTATCCTGAGGTGTCATGTGAATGATGTGAGTTGGCATGATGTGTGGGTGGTGCTCTGGTGCTGTTGGAGTGTGTCCATGGGCTACTTGACAGGATGTGTGTTGCGATGTGTGGTGACAGGTGGGCTGTACTCCCCAACAGTGTTGACATGCTAACTTGGTTCTGGGTGGGTATCTTGTAACATGTATTGTGCATGAGTTTTGCTGTTCTGTCCTGTACTGCATTGCTTTTGACTGTGTGTCATTTCTGTCCTTCACAGGGTACTTTCAGATTCGTTTGGTGAACTGTGTCCACCGACGACGTGATTGCACATCCAGGCTGGTAGCTGTTGTGTCCCTACAGGTGATGTGCGCCACACCCATGGACTTCCTTCAGTCTACAGTTGTTGACTGTGTGCCCGCTGCCAGGTGGGATTACCTTGCATCTGTAGTGGTTACAGCATGTTGCAACTGTGTAATAAACCTGTGCTTCACTTTGTGATGTGCGTTGTCTGTGGTCACACATTTGACTGCCATTTGCTTACTGCACCTGTGGGCTACTTGACTACAACTGGGAATGGGTGTGGTGTCTGTGCATTGCACCGTCTTCCCTGGCAACATCAGTGTAGGCAATGAGTCAGATGGCCTAGGTGTGTATGTGTTGTGTAGCCCTGGTGGTGTGTCTCCCTCATATGTGTCACGTTGCCTGTACTCACATGCCTGTGTTGTCCTTGCTGTTGCAGTTCGCATACACTGTGTAATTTTGCAGTTCATCATCCCCATAACAGCACCCACGTTGGAATCACGACAGAGGCAAGTATGGTGTATTAGTGTGTTTATTGTGATAATAGTGCATAGGATGGATTGTGCTGTACATGAATCTTGCAATCCCAAGTTCCTAGATGAATAGAAAGTCCAGGTAGACAGGATCCCCAGTATCGGGGCCACTGTTGTCTGACACATTGTTCCAACTTATACTCCCCATGCAATGTGTGGGAGTAGTGTTGCCATCAACAGGGTGAACAGTCTGTGCACAAAGGCGAAAATCCAGAACAGGTTCAGGCTTCCTGGGAGTTGCGCTTGGCCATCAGCCTCTCACTTTCCCCTCCTCGGACGACCCCTCTTCTTGGGGGGGGGCCCTCAAGTGCAGGCTGCTGCGGTGCAGGGGACTCTCCGCCAGAGTCCTCCTCCCTCCCTGTGGCAGTTGCAGTTTGTTCGGTACCAGATGTTGTTGGCACACAGGGAGGTGTGGACTGGTTGCTGTTCATCTGGCGGAGGCATTGTAAAATGTCCCTGTGCACCGCCGTCATCTCATGTAGTACATCCCACTTGGACTCCACGCGGGTCATGTGGGAGTCCACACGTGACATGTGGGAGTCCACACGTGACATGTGTGACTCCACTTGGGACATGTGGGAGTCCAAGCGGGCATGATGGGCAGCCTGCTGCTGTTTAATGTCTCTGAGGAGCCCCACTACCTGGCTGAGCTCTCCGGTGCTGGACTGGTACGCATCAGCTATGCGTACCAGTTGTGGGTCTTCATGCACACCAGCAACGTCTGCAAGCAGCGACCTCTGTCTCCCACCCCTCCCACCACCCCTGCTGACATGTGCAGTGTGTGCAGTTGCACGCACAGATAACCCTGGTCCACCTTGGGGGTTGGTGGTGGTGGTGGTGTCCATGGCCCCAGGTTGGTCCAGGGTCACTGCGCTGGTGTTGTTCCTTATTCTGTCCATGTCGGCAGGGATGGTATTCGTGGTGACAGTCGTTGGAGGGGTGGGTGCAGGGGGTGCAGCTGGTGGACCTGCTGGTGCTGCAGCTGGTGGTCCTGCTGGTGCAGCATGTTGACTTGCACCGGATGTGCCAGGTTGTTCTTCATCGTCCGAGGAGGACAGAGGCTGTACGACGCCAGTGAGCTCGGCATCCTCTTGAGCCTGGGACTGGGACTCCTCAGCGTCTGCTGCTGTGTCCCTATCATCACCTGTTTTTGGGAGACACAAACAATGTATGTCATGTTTCTGCAGGCATCAGTGGTTGACACACCTGACAGTTGTGACTGTGCCTCGGGGTGCGGGCCTGTACATTGTATTGTCCTAAGTCGTCACAGTCAGGGGTTGATATTGGTGTGGCACATTGTCCTGCATTATTTGGGCATTTCTATGTATTCTCTGGGGTGTGAACATGGTCTGCATTGATTGTGTTTGGTTGACAGCCAGACCTCCTTCCCACCCACCCACCCACCCAGTCAGTTATCCCACCATGGAACGTGCTTGCATTGCAGGGAGTGTAAGTTGTCTCTCAGGATGTCAGTCAGTGGTGTCCTGCTGTTTGTTGGTGCACAGTTGGCAGCAGGGCCTTGTGCTCCCCACAGCAGTAGCCAGTGTCAGCCATCTTGTGAGTCCTTCTCCACTCCCTGTGATGTGAGCATGGTTCAGGGTGGTGTTGATGGGACAGTTGTGGGGGTGAGCTATGTCTGTGACTACGACTCCCATCATGCTATTGCCTCCACCCCCTTCCCAGCATGCCCATGCTTCCTTCCTTTTGACTCTGCTTCCCTGTGGGGTGGGCTGGCTGTGCTGACAGGATGGCTGGGAGTGTTGTCCTGGCAGTTGTTTGGCTAAGAGTCCCAAGAGTGTCCCTGTGCTTCACACAACATAACCCAGGGTGGTGGTGCTTTGTGGGATCTTGTGTTAGGATGGAGGGCATTGCATTCTACCAGGTGGGTACTGTGGAGTTTGTGTTGGGGGGTGTGAGGGGAGGTGCTGGTGACTATAGTCAGTGCTGCAAGTCCCCCTTCCCACCCAGCCAGCCAGATAGCCCACCATGGAACGTGCTTGCATTGCAGGGAGTGGAAGTTGTCTCTCAGGATGTCAGTCAGTGGTGTCCTGCTGTTTGTTGGTGCACAGTTGGCAGCAGGGCCTTGTGCTCCCCACAGCAGTAGCCAGTGTCAGCCATCTTGTGAGTCCTTCTCCACTCCCTGTGATGTGAGCATGGTTCAGGGTGGTGTTGATGGGACAGTTGTGGGGGTGAGCTATGTCTGTGACTACGACTCCCATCATGCTATTGCCTCCACCCCCTTCCCAGCATGCCCATGCTTCCTTCCTTTTGACTCTGCTTCCCTGTGGGGTGGGCTGGCTGTGCTGACAGGATGGCTGGGAGTGTTGTCCTGGCAGTTGTTTGGCTAAGAGTCCCAAGAGTGTCCCTGTGCTTCACACAACATAACCCAGGGTGGTGGTGCTTTGTGGGATATTGTGTTAGGATGGAGGGCATTGCATTCTACCAGGTGGGTACTGTGGAGTTTGTGTTGGGGGGTGTGAGGGGAGGTGCTGGTGACTATAGTCAGTGCTGCAAGTCCCCCTTCCCACCCAGCCAGCCAGATAGCCCACCATGGAACGTGCTTGCATTGCAGGGAGTGGAAGTTGTCTCTCAGGATGTCAGTCAGTGGTGTCCTGCTGTTTGTTGGTGCACAGTTGGCAGCAGGGCCTTGTGCTCCCCACAGCAGTAGCCAGTGTCAGCCATCTTGTGAGTCCTTCTCCACTCCCTGTGATGTGAGCATGGTTCAGGGTGGTGTTGATGGGACAGTTGTGGGGGTGAGCTATGTCTGTGACTACGACTCCCATCATGCTATTGCCTCCACCCCCTTCCCAGCATGCCCATGCTTCCTTCCTTTTGACTCTGCTTCCCTGTGGGGTGGGCTGGCTGTGCTGACAGGATGGCTGGGAGTGTTGTCCTGGCAGTTGTTTGGCTAAGAGTCCCAAGAGTGTCCCTGTGCTTCACACAACATAACCCAGGGTGGTGGTGCTTTGTGGGATATTGTGTTAGGATGGAGGGCATTGCATTCTACCAGGTGGGTACTGTGGAGTTTGTGTTGGGGGGGTGTGAGGGGAGGTGCTGGTGACTATAGTCAGTGCTGCAAGTCCTCCTTCCCACCCAGCCAGCCAGATAGCCCACCATGGAACGTGCTTGCATTGCAGGGAGTGTAAGTTGTCTCTCAGGATGTCAGTCAGTGGTGTCCTGCTGTTTGTTGGTGCACAGTTGGCAGCAGGGCCTTGTGCTCCCCACAGCAGTAGCCAGTGTCAGCCATCTTGTGAGTCCTTCTCCACTCCCTGTGATGTGAGCATGGTTCAGGGTGGTGTTGATGGGACAGTTGTGGGGGGCAATATGTGTGACTGCGACTCCCATGATGCTATTGGCTACACTGACTTGGCCAGCATACACAGAATTCCTTCCTTTGAGTGGTCTTCACTGTGTGTTGGTGTTGTTGTGGTGGCTACATGTGTGGATGTGTGTGTTAGTTCTATTTGTGCCACTGCCTAGCTGTAGTTGTGGTTGTGTTTGTACATGTGTTGGCACAGTTGGATGTGACTTTTTTGATGGCATGTGTTGTGTTTATCTGACTGACATACACATTTTGGGATGATTCTGTTCTAGTTGCTGTGTAATTGCTATGTGTGCATGGTTTGACTCTCCCCTTGACAGTGATGTGTGTGTTTTGTGGCAGTTTATTGTGTACATTTGTTGTGTACTCACCAGGCTCTGGGATGTTCTCTAGTCCATATACGCTCACTGGCGGAAGGATGGCCCGCACCTTCTCCTCCCAGGGCCTGAGGTATATTGGCTTGGCAGGAGGGCCACTGCCGGTCTGTTGGCTGTTGCTGTAGTCTATCTTCAGCAGGTCCCGTACCCTCCTGCGCACGTCATACCACCTGTTCTGGATGTCCGTCTTTGTGCGCCGACATGATGATTGGGCGTTCACCCTGTTGATGATCCTCTCCCACATCTTGGTTTTCTGCGACATGGGGGTCTGTTGGACCAGAGTGCCAAACAGCTGTGGCTCCACCCTGAGGATCTCGTCTACCAGGACTTCCAATTCACAATCTAGGAACTTGGGATTCTTCTTGGGGGGCATGGTGATGGGTGGTGATGGTGAGTGATGTGTCTGTTGGTGTGCAGGTGAGGGTGTGTGAGTGTGTGTTTTGCTGGGTGTATGTGAGGTAGGTATTTGTTGGTGTGCTGATGGTGTGTGGCTTGTGTGAGGGATGAGCTGTGGGTGTGTGGTTGCTTTCTCTTGGGTGCTGGCAGTGAAATGGCATTTGCAAAGGCTCATGGTAGTGATTTGTGTCCTTTATATAGGTGGAGTTGTGGGTGTGTCTTTGTTCTCTGTCCCCACCCCCAGTATTTATTGGCTTGGTAATTGCTTGTTTGGCCTTTTTTGGGTGATTTTTCCTTTGTGCTGTTTGTGTATGTTGGAAACGTTCTTGTGACCGAGTCGGACCCTGCATTGGTCTCGTACGGTGTTTTCCGTTTCGTTCACGCTGTGTTTGTGCAGTTTTGTATGCTGCGTACGCGTCGGTCGCGGTGTATTGTGTTGCTTCGGCTCGGTTTTGTATGCGTGTCGGTCGTACGGCTTGTCCTCCGTCCGACTCGGTCGTGTTTTTCGCGCCTTGCATCGTACTTTGCGGGTTGGAGTTGGCGGGTACGATTCGGTCGGATTTGTTCCGGGTGCGTGTCGGTCGGTTGGATTCGCGTGTTTTTCCGGCCGGATTGCTATTTTCCGAGCGGCTCGGTCGGTCGGCTTGGTTTCCTGACGTGTCGGTCGGATTTATCGCGCCTTGCATCGTACTTGGCGTGTCGGGCGCCACTGGTACGTGTCGGTCGGTATTTTTTCCGGATCCGAGTCGGTCGGTGCTTTTTCCGGCCCGAATCGGAATCGACCCCTATGCATCTAAATCCTACTGTCACCCCACTGAGATTGCAACGTATTTGGACGCCCTGGCACTGAATTGGGCTAAGGGCAAGGTGAAAGAACTCCTCAACTCTCCACTGACTACTGAGGACATAAAAGCTGCCATCAAAGATCTCACACGCAGTGAAACCCCCGGAGATGACACCTTTCCGGTTGAGTTTTATAGGAGTTGATAGATATTTTGGCCCCTAGATCCCAAGAGGTGTAATGCTTGAATCTACAATCACTGTTTGCTTTAAGCCTGGCAGGGAACCAATCTCCTGTGCCTCTTATAGGCTGTTACCCCTTCGAAATACTGATAACAAAATATTCACATAAAGCATGGTTTAGCGCTTACAGCCACTCATGCAATTTTTGGTGCTGGTGGATCAAGCCAGTTTTATACCTCAAAGATCCACTGCTTTCAATCATCGCACATGAATGTCCATAATGCACTGAGTGGACCCACATCTATTCACCATGGTGGTTCATTTGGATGAAAAAAAGGCGTTCAATGCTCTGTAGTGGCCCTTTATGCATGAGGTGATTCGTCGAGTGGGATGATTACTAAAAAGCCCCTCGATTAGAGTTAGGAATAAAATAATAAATTCAGGTTTGATAACAATATGACAAGCTTAAGACAGGGTTGCCCCTGTTGCCCCTCATCTTCGCACTGGCAGTGAAGCCCTTGCCTTATGTACTTCTCGAAATTCATTTGTCCCATGGGCTACAGGTTGGCAACCGCTCATTAATATTCTTGCTATGTACAGATGACATCAACCTGTATATCCATAAAACTGATGTAAATCCATCCCAAGTGATTAGGTAGATTATACAATTTGGTGGATTCCATGGGCTTCAATTCAACTGGGATAAATCTGAAATGTTTATGTTGATGGACACTGCCACGGGCCCTATGGCGGAGTATCCCCTAAATTGCAGCAGTACCACGGTGAAGTCCTTAGGTATTCACATCCCCAGGGATGTCCCTGAACTGCTCCAGGGCAATTCAGGGACATCATTAGAACATCATAGAATTGTGCTGATCGCTGGTTGCACTGACTCCTCTTAATGTATGGATGTATTTTCCTGATTATGTTGGTGGTTCTACCAAAACATCTATACCCTTTGCAAACATTCCCATTCCCCATTCCGATGGAATTTTTTCAGTACAGACAGTTGTTGACGTGCTTGATTTGGGGAGGAGAACAGCCATGCATACAATGGTATACACGCATTATGCTGATGAAGGCTGGGACCCTCTCAGTCCCTGACCTCTATACTTATTGCCTGGTGGCACGAGCCAACTATGCAAAATGCTGGTTGCCACCTTGACCATCACTCACTCACACCCAATAGAACAGACTTTGTCCCATCCTGCTTCCTTGCTTAGCTCCATTTGCTGTAGTTCAATGATTCAATGGACTACCAATTAAGAAAGAGAGTTGATACTCCTCCTGGTCTTGAGAGAAGTCTCACTGGCAATGTTTGTTTTTGCTTCCTTTAAATAGCATTAGAACATTGGAATGTTGAGAGCTTCGATGAAGAGAATGGAATGCCTTATGGCCATTAATGGGTGGTACACTCCTTCTACTCCAACATTCTACTGTCTGTTTATCTGTTTCTCCCTTAATTTAGAACATTCTTCCCTCAGCGGGTAGAATGTTCTAATAGCATTAGATACCTTCTGTCTAAGCGTATACCAATAGTTAAAGGCCATAACCATCATTATAGGACCTCAAGCCTATACCTTGTGTTCAGGGCCTTTATCAACTGGCATAGCTCTCAGAAGTGGGCCCTAAGGTATAATATGAAATTTTCTTTAAGCCAATGGGAAGCTTTCCTTTCAGATGCGTTGGCAGACAACACAAATTGGTAAACTAAATATTATTTTTAATCCTTTCTAAATTGTAGAACTTAGATGTAGGACTAATTATCATTAGTGGCACCAGCGTCAAACAACTGTTCATAAAGTTCTGATGTTTTCTGAGAAGGTATAGATTTCTGTAACCTATTGACTGCATTTCTCTTCAATCTTTCAAACATTTGGGCTGTTATCTGGTATTGTCTTACCTAATCTCTGTTACTAATACTTTTCTGATCACTTACATATTGTTACTAATTTTGAATTGCATTAATTGACACATTGACAAAGATGTCACATTGACCTAAATGGCATGGGTATCTATCTTGAGTGCATGAAGGTTTAATTTTATTTTATTTGGTTTCTCTAGGGGCTGTTTTCACAGCCCGTGAATCTAAACATGACACAAGTCAACTTCAGGACATATAGGCATTTAAGTTAACCTAATTAATTTATCCTTAACTATCAACATATAACCTGTATACTTATTTATTACTAATGGAAAAGTGCTGATATGTCTCTGAGCATACCATCTTGGCTCACTCATCTATAACTGTTGAATTGGAGACTAGAAACAATAAATATAATTGTAGGATGTTTGGTTTTCAAGAATTGACTGATTACAAAGCACATATTTAGAAATGTACTCCTGGTCTCTTAATGTTTCCAGGCTTTTAAAGCGGATAAGACTCATTGTATCCTTTCCAAGCTCCTTTCCTGAGACATTAAGCACAGACAGTCATTATCAAAATGTTGAGACGGAAGCATGAAAAATCTGCACAAGATGCTTTGCCTTTGACTGCTTTTGGAACAAGAATCTTCATTCTTCAAGGTTTTACTAAGCAGACTGTCAACGTATTATGGGATAGTCAACCAAGATTCAATTCTTTGAAGTACAAATATGGTTTGCATGGTATAGCCAGTATGATAATTTCCTTCAAGGGTAACGCTAAATAATTTTTCTTCACATATATTGATCTCGACTACACAGTGCAAATTGATGTATCCATATAGTTTTCTATTAGTTTAGAGTATGTCACTGTTAATTAATTCTAGAAGTCTCATTCTACCTAACAGACTTGAGATGCTATCTGTGATCTTTACTACTGTTTCTAACACACATTCAGTTGAGTATGGACTGGCTTGTGCAGAGTCGCTGCTGGGATTTTTTCATTATGTTACCATCATTTGTTAAACTACATGCCTTTATCACAGCTATGTACTGACATGGATCACTGTTAAAATATCGATCACAAAAACACCGTCATACAAAAATATCGATGTGAAAATATCGGATACAAAAATATCGCCATCCGATACATAAACAAGATTTTACACAAATATCGATATTTAAATATCGCCGTAATAAATATTGTGAACAAAATATCGACTACAAACATATCGATAAAAAAATATAGAAAAATTTAAATTATAAAGAGACACAACAAAAATATCGATAACACTAATATCGACTTACAAATATAATTATAACTTATACAAAAATATCGATAATACTATTCAACATTAAAAAAACACTCCTTACAACTATATAATAATTTAATATATTAAAACAAATCATATTAAATAATACAAAAGATACTGTATATTAATGTAAACTTTATACTGTTTTACTTTACCATTATATATATATATACCAAAAAAATGTAAAATGTTTAAAAACTGTCAAATACATTTGTACATCAATGTAATAAAATATAATTTGTACTCCCGGGACGTCAAGGTACACAAGGAAGAATATATGAACCATGGTACAATATACAGCTCCGCGACCTGAAAAGGGAAATCGCAAGGGAAGCGAGAAAAACAGCTATCACAGTAAGAGCGGGAAAAATTGTAAAGAACAATAAAATCACAGACATGAGGAAGAAATACAAAGAGAGGTGTAGGGTGGCAAAAAAGGAACATACGGAAAACCTCTGGGAGAAATTACTTTGGGCCAGCAAATTGCCAAACAGTTGTGAATTTTGGGGTATAATAAACAAGTTAACAAAGGGAACAGGAATGCTCCAAAAAGCAGGAATAAGCGAGGTAACATGGGTACAACACATTCAAAACGTATATAATAACATAAATAATGAGAAGACAACGAGGTTGGAAACTGGGCTGGAAGCTCTGCAGGAGGAAAAGCATAGAAAAATAGCCATCAGTCCCCTTTTCCAGGAAAAAGTACAACTGGAAGAAATCTCACTCCTCCATGAAAAAGTACAATTTGAAGAAAATTCACAGGAATTAAATCACAATGGCTCAAATACCTTAACTAATAACACACAATTAAAAGGAGTAATAAAAAAACTGAAAACGGAGGGAGCAGCAGGGCCAAACGGTCTGCCGAATGCACTTTTTAAATATGAACCCAACTTTTGGGCAAATTATCTTACGCCTCTCTTCAATCATCTGTATTCTCAAAATAAGATCCCTAACTCTTGGAGAGGGAGCCTATTTCACCCCATATACAAGAATGGAAGTCGTAATGAGCCCAGTAATTACAGCCTTATAGCCCTGATGGATGTTGATGCAAAACTTTATGCATCCTGTATATTATTACAATTACAAGAATGGATGGAGGTGAAAGGCATAATTCCCAAATATCAAATCGGTTTCAGGCAAGGAATGGGCACAAGTACGAACTTGGCAGCATTGGCAATCCTCACGGAAAAAGTAATATCCAAGAAATCAGGTCTATTTGCATGTTACATCGATTTAAAATCTGCCTTCGACAGAGTCCCACGAGATCGACTCTGGACAAAACTGAAAGGATGGGGAGTACCACAACAATTAATCAACACCATAGTAGCCCTCTACAGTGAAACCTGGGCCCGGCTGAAGCTGGGATATGGCAGTATAGTATCATCCAAGATAGACATAAACAATGGTCTGAAACAGGGTTGTGTCTTGGCCCCAAGCCTTTTTAATATGTACCTTGCTGACCTGCACACCCATTTGTTAAAAATAAATGGCCATCCTCCAAAATTGGCAGAAGACCATATACAGTATCTGCAATATGCAGATGATATAGTGGTCTTGAGCCAAACCCCAATTGGCTTACAAAGAGTCATTGACCATCTGACAAATTATTTTGACCAACAAGGGTTGGAGATAAACAAGAAAAAAGCAAAGGTGGTGCGATTAGCGGGCCCAAGGCCCAAAAAATTCAGGTGGTTCGCCAAGGGGAACAAATAGAGGAAGTCGGCACTTATAAGTATTTGGGCATTAACTCGGGCGATGCATGTCCTTTACTGACCAAAAAGAGCAATAAGAGCAAAGGCCCAAACACTAATTTTTGCATATGAACAGCTGCAACTGAAACTGAGTTGCCCTTCATATAGCCATCTTTTAAAAGTAATGGCTGCACAATTACTTCCAGCGCTGGCATACGGTTTAGAAATATGGCATGGCCGGGAATTTGACATTTTAAACGAGCTACAGACAAAGGTGTATAAAGCCGTTTTTAACCTTCCCAAAGCAGCGTCACCAGCACAGATCCGCCTGGAATTTGGGCTTCAAAATCAGAAATTCCAGAGACAATCTGTTTTCGTGAAACTGTGCTGGAAACTTCGCTCCTCCGAACCTGGTTCCATGAATAATCTATGCTGGACAGAAATAAAGGCCCAGTTTGATCAGAAAACATCGTATTCATGGGGCGAATATTTAAGATCAGCTCTGCTGGAATTAGACATCCAAGAGGTATGGGACAGTAAAATGGAAAGGGTTGCGTTTAACAGAGTGTGCAATGGCGCCGCAAAGAAACAATCTTTTTTTTAAGACAAAAATACAGTGGTAAAACGTCAACACTCTTGGACTGTGATAAATTCTTATGTAAAACTTAAACCGCAAGCTTATCTAGCAGCGCACTTCCGATTGACACTAAAAAAGAGGTTCTTGCTGTACAGGTTAGGAGACCATGAAACTAAGGATTTGCGACCAATATGGAAAGGGAAACACCAAAACGCAAATTGTCGTCTATGTGGATACTACAATGAATCCTTATGCCATGTGATGTGTGTCTGCCCTATAGTCAAAGAAGTTAGAAGGACGCTTTTAAAGCCAATTTTAAAAGAACTTAATATTCGTAAGTGTAGGCAGACTATAACCCGCTGGACGGGGGGAACATCAAACATCCTAATTTGCCGAGGGGCAAAGCTCTTAACTCTGATTGACTCACTTTTAAGAAAAGCGGACATTGAAACAGCAAATAAGGTTACAAATGAGTTGGAAAACTCTGCATAAACCCAGAAATAATTTTAATGATCCTCTTTTTGAAATATTGTTTTAACTTGTATTTTAATAATTTTTAGCATTATGCTTTATGGTTGTGAAAAGCCAAATAAAGAATTTCTTCTTCTTCTTCTTCAATTTGTTTAACATATTTAAACAAATGTTACAATATCCTAATAAAATGTGAAAAAACATAACAAGGTGTATTATTTCTTGCAATGTTGTAATAAATTGTAAAAAAAAAAAATGTCATTTACTATTCTAACTGCAACTCCAAAAAAACATATGGGAAAGTGCTGGATGTTAAACCATAATAATTTACTATTCTAACTCCAAATCCAAAAAAACTCAGGGAAAGTGCTGGATAGTAAACCATAATAATTTACTATTCTAACTCCAAATCCAATTAAACTCTGGGAAAGTGCTGGATAGTAAACCATACTAAATTACTATTTTAACTCCAAATCCAATGAAACTCAGGGAAAGTGCTGGATAGTAAACCATAATAAATTACTATTCTAACTCCAAATCCAATGAAACTCAGGGAAAGTGCTGGTTAGTAAACCATAATAAATTACTATTCTAACTCCAAATTCAAAAAACTCATGGAAAGTGCTGGATAGTAATCCATAATAATTTACTATTCTAACTCCAAATCCAATTAAACTCTGGGAAAGTGCTGGATAGTAAACCATAATAAATTACTATTCTAACTCCAAATCCAATGAAACTCAGGGAAAGTGCTGGATAGTAAACCATAATAATGTACTATTCTAACTCCAAATCCAATGAAACTCAGGGAAAGTGCTGGATAGTAAACCATAATAATTTACTATTCTAACTCCATATCCAATTAAACTCTGGGAAAATGCTGGATAATAAACCATAATAATTTACTCTTTTAACTCCAAATAAATATAAATTGTAAACAATAAATATTTAATATCCACCCTTTCATTTACAGTATGAATAAATATATATACTTAAAACTATATATATGAAATTACTAGAAATTTTCTTTCTACATTTAAAAACTAAATATTTAAATGATAAAAAATTGAAAAATCCTTTATTATTATTAGTATTTTTACAAATTTGAAATATAAATATTTTTTTATATTAAACTATTTCATTATTAATTAGATAAATAATAAATAATTATAATAATTACAAAACATTTCCAAATATAATTTAAATATTATAAAAATAAAATATTTATCTACATTTACATTGATTTTTATAAATTTCTCTTTAAAATTTTAATTAATATATTTTGACTTCTAACAAATATATTATCTTCATATATTTTATAATTAAATTTGTAACATCCAAATATTAAATTAATTAATTTCGATAATATTCAATATTTAATGATTTAAAAGAAATAAAAAATATTTAAAATTATCAAACACAATTTATAGATTTGATAATTTATTTATAATAACAAATTATCATTTATAATTTAAAAACATAATTTCGCAACAATTATAATTTCTAATTTTAAATTATACATTTCTAATTTCTAATTACATTTTTTCTAAATTTAAAATATTAGTATTAAAATTGTGACGCAACATTTTTAAATTACTACCCACCCTTATCCCCTATAAACCCAACATCCCGCTCCTAAAATATATACAAATTTAATAAATTTAATAAATTTAAAATAACATTTTTAAATTACTACCCACCCTTATTCCCTATAAACCCTAAGATTAGTATGAAAATTAGAAAAAATAAATTATTTCACATTTATTATTTCCATATAAACATTCTAAATTTGAAAAAATAACATAAAATAACTATTAAAAAACTAAATAAAGAGTTACATCATAAACATAAAATCGATATTATTTACATCGATATTATTTACATCTATATTTTTAACATCGATATTTAACACTCTCGATATTTTTACACAACTAACAAATCGATATTTCTAACATTGATATTACTTACATCGATATTTAACATTAACGATATTCTTACCTCGATATTTATGTATGTCGATATTTTCCCATCGATATTCTTGCTCTGCACCTACTGACATATGTAGATCTTCAGATGTTATTGGAACATGAAACTTCTTTTTTGTGGCTGTTTCTTTCTTTTTATTTGGTTTATGGATAATGATTATACAAAATTGCAGGCCTAAATGTAACTGTTTGAAACATCCAGCAGACAGACATAAGATGGCTAAATATTCTAAAAGATTATTGTGTTAAGAGGCGAAACAGATATTTCTAATAATATGATGGTACCCATGAGTACTGTATTTAATTTAGCATTTATATAGCATTTCATACCTTTTATAGGCTATTAGGATGTAGTTTGGCCTATTATGGTACAGTTGGATTACATATGCGACCTTCAAGGGCATGTTTCAAACACTGTGGGCCAGATGTATCAAGCTAAAATGCGATCGCAAACGAATTTCAGTGTTTACGATCGCAATTAGCTGTGTGCAATGTAGGAAAGAAAAACCTTCTGGCAAAATAAGGAATCGCAAAATTTGCGATTGCCTATTTTGCGCATGCATTTAGAGACTCGCAATTTGCGAGTCCCTAATTGCTATGCTAGTAGCCATCGCAAATTGCGATATTGCTATAAGGAATCGCAAATTACCACCAACTTCTAGTTGGTGTTAATTTGCAATTTCCTAAAAAAACACTTTTTAGCTTTTTTCAAAGTGCCATGTGGCACACAAACATGCCCTTAGGGCATGTATGTGCGCCACATGTGCACACATGCACATTTCAGGGGTGCAACAGGGTGTCCTTTTGGAACCCTTGCACCCTTGAAATTGCATGAACAATTTGCGAGTACCTATTGGGTACTCGCAAATTGCACCTGCAATTCCCATTCATTCCTATGGGCCTCTTGGCCCATAGAAATGAGCGGGAAGGGATTCCTTAATTGCGAAACGCTATTTGCGATTCCCAATTAAGGAATCGCAATTATTATTGCGATTTCTACCTACATAGCATTTTGCGAGTCCTTAATAGCGATTCGCTAAAATTCGCTATTAGGGACTCGCAAACTGCTACAATGATACATCTGCCCCTGTGTGTTTAACATTACTTCACATAAACTAGGATGTTGTGTAAAATACTAAAATAGACACAGTCATGCATATCAGCCCTTGAGACCACCATGTACCATAGCATGAGGACAGGCGGGGTCCATCAGAAAGTCCACCAGGGAATACTCTATCTGGAGTGCAGCCAGAAGCAATAGAGATCCTACCACTGGTATGCTGGTAAACAATCAGGATATATGTCCCTCCCCCAAAAGAAGTTTACCACAACTCCTGTGGTACTGCTAAACAACCAGGTTATTACCACGAGGCGTCCACCCAGAAAAAAACAGAGGCACAACCCCTGGAGGTAATGTTAATTAACCCAGGCACTTACACTGTGCAGGATCCACCTAGAGGAGACAGGGACACTACCTCTAAAGGCACCCTTAAGCAACCAGTGCATGTAAGAAGAACGGTGGGTGAGCTATAGCTGGAGTGAGGCCCAGTCATGTTCTGGCTTTGACCTTAGCAGGACTGCATCCTGCATATGCAAGGGTGAAAAAGGAGTGCTTGGAAAGTTGTTGCCTTGACAAAACAAAACTGACTCAGTCTACACCATGTTTCCTTGCTATCTTCACCCATCTGTATGAGGCCAGTGTAATCTTTTTGATCAAAGAGGCCCTTGCTATTTCTAGTTAGTATGAGGAGGCAAGGAATGTATGGCATTACAATGTATGTCTTTTCCACGCAGTCTTTACAATGCCTACACCACGGATTGTAACTATATATGTAAGGTAAGTTAAACCCCCCATTTTCATATATTAACGTATGCCCTAAAGTCATTATAACTCACGCTCCTTCATGCACAGTGTTGTGAATGCAATATGGGAGGTAAAAGCAGTGCATTGCGAGGTTGCAATTTATAGTTACTTTAGGGCACAAGTTATAATTACTTGAGATAACTGTAACTGGTGAATTTCAGTGGTTTTCTTTGTTTAAAACAGTATGTTTTAACTGACATTTTGACCTGACTATAACGTCCCTTTAACTTTTGTTTTTTTCAGTACATTTTTAAGATTTTTTAACATATAGTAAGATGTCCATCACTGTGCGCAGTGTGAGATTGGACCCCCAACACCCGTGGGTGCTCTGCTCCTAGCAGCCCATGGCTTTCAGCCATCCACAGCATGCTGTTGGGGGCATGGTCTGGCCACAAACACTCACCTCCCCAAGTGGTGCCCAACCCCCTTGTATGCACACGTCTGACTATGCGATTGCACCAGAGGGAGTCAAAAAATGGATGGTAAGGGAATGGAGGCTAGAGAGAGGGGCACCATGCCCAACTTTTCTTTGGTACAGCTCTCACTTGTGTGATATCTCTGGTCACAGTGTAGGTACTGATGTATACTCTCTGGAGGAAGTGTGACTCACTAGTCAAAAATGTGGTATGTGTTAAACAAAAATACATGCTATTCTAAACAAACATATACTAGGCTTATTTACTCACCAACTTCTGAAAAGCAGGACACTGTGAACTTAAGACAAGAAGAAGTGACTTGGGGACTGATTTAGATCTCAGTGGACAGGTTTCTCCATCACAACAGTGACGATATCCCGTCCGCCAAAATATAAATCCTATAGGATTTAATGGGATTTATATTTTGGCAGACGGGATATCTGTCACCGTTGTGATGTAGTAACCCATCCGTTGAGATCTAAATCAGGCCCTTGGACACTATTCTGACAGTATTGTGAAATGCCTATTAATTCCTTATCCATGCTAAGCTTTGTGGAAGCCAGTTTGATGTACTTGCTGAAAAATCACTTACCTATTATTCCCTTCTCATTGCTCTGCCTCCACTCCTGCAGGCCAAGGATAGGTGTTGGAATTCAACATATCCATGACTGGCAGCTGCTAGTCTTCTCACACCCCAGACATGTGATGATCATGAGCTCTTTTAAGCCTCAGTTTCAAACCAGCTTGGTTATTATTGCAGTGTTCATATCCGGCTGGCCATCTGTTTCCAGAAAGTTCTATTTTCCTGAGCTATTTCTAATCCTTGTTTCCAGAACATTCCTGGGTAATGGCTAATCCTTGTTCCTTGAACTAGTACTGGCCTGTAGTGCTTCCTTTATACCTGATTCCTGACTCTGCCCTATTTTAGTACATTCCTTGATTTCATTTACTTGCTCTATTTCTGTTGTTACCTTTTCACAGTTCTTTACCTTTACTTTAGTTCTAGTTTACTACTTTCTTATCCTGATACCAGGGCATCCAGTTTCCTAGTATGTTTGTTAACTTTATTTCTGTCTTCTGTTACCTATGTTTTACTATGATTTCTTGTTAAGCATTCCTCCTCTCTAGCTACCTGTCTAGCATGGCTGTGTATTCGTGGGCACATCTGACAACCTAGGTGGTGTGTCCCATCTGCTACATTTCCTTTGTGAATTAGAAAACTTTCTGCTTTCCATATAATGACGATATCAGTTAAGAGTAGCATTCAGCATTGTTAAAATAGGCTTCTTGAATTGCTCCTAGAAATTAAATATTATGGACTAAATGATCTATGTGCCAAATTCATTTTAAACCTCAATCTTGCGACTGGAGGAATAGAAAGATGGTGGTGGGCTGACTTTGCCACAAATGTTTTCTCCTCTGCGCTCCATCCCTGCTTGCCACTACCCACCCTCATTCACTGCCATTAACCGAGTGCCTACCTGTGTAATTTCGGTGGCGGCCGGTAGGATCCCTCAGTCAATAAGGCTGCCCTGTCCTAGAAAGCCTTACCATTCCTTGGCGGATTCGTCTTTCTTGGTGTGCTCCCTTTCAGGCAGATATGGCTATGTCAAGCACTACACGTCCCACAGAGGACCAGATAATCAGGCTGCTTTCAACGGAGGCTGGAGCCAGTAAACTGCTTGAAGAGTGCTTAGGAGCTGAATCTATCTCCGGCATAGCCCCGCCAATTGTTGAGCTGTTGATGGACGGGTCAGAACTGGTGCGCCACTTTCACCTTGTCAGCTTGCTTTCCTGGGGCCTTCTGCTCCACTGACTCGCAACAATGTTTCAGCCGCTTTGGTGACCACTGGAACTCAAGCTAACATTGTTAATGCTGGTGACTCTTCTCTTAATTGTTCCCACAATACTTCATGCGCAAATGATACTCTGGCTCAGCAAAGGGATCGCCCTAACTCAGAGGGGCAAAGGGGAGTTGAAAGCAATGCTTTAATGATTATTGTCCCTTCTCCATCAGACTTGACAAAACAACTAGCGGCCCTCGACACACATGGCATGGGTGTTGTGAAAGAAGCATTGTTGACTGATTCTCACAGTTGTAACGAGGCAAATGAGCCTCTGGCAGCCACTTTGAATGGAGATTCTCAACTAATCTCGGTTGGTCCGAGGGTCTGAATTCAGTGAAGGGCCACAGGAGGACTATGATAACATCCTCACATACATGGAGGGGATGAGAGTTATAAACATGGGCCGTAGTGACAGTAAGGAGGGGCACAGGCAAAGTAGGCAGAAGAGCACTGATCTAAGTGATTCACCCGCAGTTCAGTCCAAGGGTATCCCTCTGCTGCATTGGGTCACCTAAAAAAAAGAAAGCCATTGGTACTAGAATCTGAGCAGAGGTCAGTCCGACCCTCAGAATGCTGTTGTTAACCACCGCAGAGTTGTTTCTTCCACTGGTAGCACAACTTCATCTGGCGATATTCATGCTGGGCACGATCCAATCCAGGTGTTGACCATTAATGAGTAAGCCCATATTTTGGCCTCCCCTCAGGTTAATATCGGCACATCAGGTAGGCCAACCACTTCTAATCTCAATCCCGCTGGGGGTGCCTCATCTACCATATCTGCCTCATCTGTTACTCCTGAGCCATCACTGTCTACTGTCATTCAAATGATCAAGGTTCAGTGCTCTGATGACTACAATATTATGCTCTGGCCAGAGCAGATAATTTGCAGCTAGAGAAATCCATGGATAAGATTGCAGGTGAAGTCATCATACTGACTACACATGTTGCAGAACTTCAGCAGCGGGTAGCAGGAGCTGAGGAGGTAGGAACGGCTTCTGTCAGGGCACTCAGAGAACATGAGTGCCGGGATTGCCTCAGTCCAATCTAAGATTGGAAGATTGGGAAAATTGTCAATGCCGCAACAATCTTAAGGTCTTTAGGATCCCCAAAGGAAAGGAAGAGGATGGCCCCCGGCAATTTATTGTGCAACTGTTTTGGGAGCTTTTCCTGATTTGTCGGACTGGGACATGAACTGCCAAATTCAGGGTGCACCTCGCCTTCCACAATATCTGGACCTGCCTAAATCAGTAAATCTCACCCTGGCCAATACTGATCTACATTGGTAATTTGTTATTACGATTGGCAATTTATCTGAAGACTCAGCCCGCAGCCCTAATCCTTGTTGATTCAATGACACTGTTTGTATGATCAGATATTTGTAAGTTAACAATGGACAGGCATTGGAAATTATGGCAGCTGATTTATCCATTAAGTGGTGGGGGCATACGTTTTCCTTCAGGAGCCTGCCAGACTTAAGATCCTGAGAGAAGGACGGACCTAGTTTTGTTATACTGAATCTGATACAGCCTAGATTCTTATACAATGGCAGGGGTAGCTGGCTCCTATCCAGTGATGTTTCATGGTATTAACCTATATCTTCTGCTCTTCCCCTCTCGTAGATTCAATGGACTGGGTACGGTCTCTTAGTCTCTAGGTTCATGTGCTCCTTCTTGGTCCTTTTCCTCAGCTACTCAGGATTGTGCTCTTATCTTATGAAGGGTCTTTCTTTTCTCTTTTCCTTCTTTCTCAGGGTGGCGGGAACAAAGGCAGGGCACTTGGTGGAGGAACACACAAGGGCTGTCTGGTTATCTGACAGCTGTAGGGCGGAATGTTTTATTTCCTGAATACTAGGAGGTGGGTTCATCGGGGGAGGTTTTGTCATTTAAATTTGCTATTTGCTCAGGGTCTCTTTTTTGGGTGGGTATCTTTGGGGTTGGGGAGGGAGCAGGGGAATACGAGTTGGTTTGATCGCTTGGTTACTCTGGATATGGGTATCCATCTTAGGATTCAGATTTGACAGAAAAGTCAGATGGGCTTTCTCATTTCTAAGAAATGTTTATTATGTCCCTGTTAGAAATTGGGGTCTCTAGTAGGTAGTGGTATACACCCAGTCCAAGTAGGGAACCTTCCTTCTAGTCAGGATGAGTAAAGCACACACCTAAGTTGCCTGTGCTCACCCTCTGGTAGCTTGGCACAGAGCACTCATTCTAAACTACAGAGGCAATGTGTAAAGCATTTGTGTATAACCCACAGTAAAACAGTGAAAACACCACAAATGGACACCACACCAGTTCAGAATAAAGAAGTATCTTTATCTAAACCAAACAAAACCAAATCAACAAAAATCCAACAAACAGATATCAAAATAACACTTGTAAAACATTTCTTGCAAAAATATAGCTCTCAGAAGACAATAGCTCCAACTGGGACTATCTCGACGTCATGACAAGTACAAATCCAAAGTACGGCGCCAATCGCGAGGTGCACAGGCTGGCCACAGAGAAACAGTACCTTTTGTGATGATCCAAACAACGGCGTCAGGGAGGTGATGTGGTGCCTGTGCCGGGCAGCGGCGGTTCCTTACTGCCACAGAGGAGATGAGGCTGCGATTCCTTACTGTCACAGGGGTGGTGAGGGATCAGTTCCTTACTGCTATGCAGTGGAGGTGAGGAGTCGGTTCCTTACTGTTGCAGAGAAGGTGAGGCGTTGCTTCCTTATTGTGCAGGGGAAATGATGCAGCATCGGCGGTGGTGCATCCGTTCCTTATGACGGTGCAGTGTCGGCCAGTCACCCATGATGGTTATCAACTCTGCGATGGTTGGCGGGAGGCTCTGGCGTCGGTTGGCGTCAGGCGGTGCTTTGTTCGCTCCATGAGCAGCACCCTTGGCCCAGATGCAGGCAGAGGCCTCGATGATGGCGTCAGATTAGATGCGGAGACGGCTTCGGCCAGCGTCAGGGCTGCAGTGTCGTCACGGTCGGTCCTGTGCTCACCCAGAGAGCAGTGACCACAGCGTCGGTGCAGGCATCGGCATTGGAAACGGCATCGGAAATCCTTTTCTTGAGGTTTGCAGTCCTAGCAAACATCTTCAGTGGCCCAGAACTGGGATTGGTACCACAAGGCAGGTCAGAACTCCCAGCAGTGGAGTTCAGGGAGGCTGCAAGTGAAGTCTTTGTGTCCCTGAGACTTCTTAACAGGAGGCAAGCTCATTTTGAAGCCCTTGGAGATTTTCTCAAGCAGGATTCACAGCAATGTTCAGTGGTTGTCCTCTTTGTGGTAGAAGCAGGCAACTGCAGGCCAACCCAGAAAAGCAACACACAGCAAAAGGGCAGTACTCCTCCTCAAAGCTCTTCTACCCTTCTCCTTGGCAGAGGGTCCTCTTGATCAAGAAGTAATCTAAATCTCAGAGGTTATAGCTCGAATACGTATACCCCTTTTTCCCTTTGAAGTCTTTGTTGAGAAAGTCTCTCTTGCTCAGTAAACCCAGTTCTATCCTCCCTGGTCCAGTTTCACTACAGTAGTTGGAGACAGCATTGTGCAGAGCAGCCACAGCCTTTTCAGGTGGTAGTGACAACTTCTCCCACTACTCTAAATGCAGAAAGGCCTATTCAGCCTGGCTACAAGTCACCCAGGAAAGGCAGGACAAACCTCAACCCCCTTGTGACTGTCTAGAGTGAATGCACATCCCCAGCTCCTGTCACTCCAAAACCAGACGGTGAATATACAAACAAGCAGAGGTACATAGGAGGGTTAAACAAGAAAATGCCCACTTTCTAAAAGTGACATTTTCTCAAACACACAATTTAAAAACCACGTTTACTAAAAGGTGGGTTACTAAATTCTGAGTTCAGAGAGCCTAAACTCCAAATCTCTAGCTGTTCCCAATTGAAAGTTACACATGCAAAATGTAACACAAAGGCTCCAATGATAGCCTATGGGAGAGCTAGTCCTTGAAAGAGTGAAAAATGAAATGCACAGTATTTCACTATAAGGACATGTAAAACACACCACTACATGTCCTACCTTTTTATACACTGCACCCTGCCTTGCACCTTAGGGGTGACTTACTTGCAAGAAAAGAGAAGGTTAAGGCTTGGCAACTGGGTGCGCTTGCTAGGTCAACATAGCATTGGCAGGTCTGAGACACATTTGAAAGGCTACTTGTGTGGGTGGCACAATCAGTGTTGCAGGCCCACTAGTAGCATTTGATTTCAGGCCCTGTACACACACAGTGCACTTTACTAGGGACTTATCACTAAATCAAATATGCCAATCATGGATAACCAATCATAATCACATTTTACACAGGGAGCTTATGCACTTTGGCACAGATCAGCATTGGTAAAGTGCCCAGAGCCCTATAGCCAACAAAAATAGAGTCAGAAAAATAGAAGGCAAAAGGCAAAAAAGTTTGGGGATAAACCTGTCAAAAATGGCTAGGTCCAACAGTCCCAGCTTAAGGTAATGTGCTGGAATGTCGCCGGTCCCAACCGCCCTCTAAAACATCGGCTGGTTAAATATGAAATAGATAGGCCTCAGATGCTGTGCCTCTCGGAGATCCACCTTGCATATAAAGAGCGGTCTTTCTTTAGTCCGTTGGGCTACTATAACTTCATTTTTACCAATCAATCAGTTTCTATACGGTGGGTTGCTATACTCTGTTCTAGACATCTTGATTATAAAGTCGTCAAATCTTCCTCTGACTCTAAGGGCAGATGGGCAATTGCCCAGAAAATTATCTCTCATAAGAAGTTTACCTTTTGCACTGTGTATGGCCCAAACAGTGATGATCCTGGGCTATTTGATTAGTTGAATTTAGAATTATTGGTGTGGTTAGGTGATTTATTACTTGGTGGTTGCTTCAGCTGTATAATGAAGTTTTGTGGTTGATACTACCAATCATACTGTCCATCCCAGCATGATCAGAACTAGGGCAGCTATCCTCGAGTTATCTTGGGTATACCTTCTATTCCTAACCTCATAAGCAGTTTTCTAGAACTGATATGACTTTCATTGGGCAGAGGCTAACCCAACTTGCTGCTGTCAAGGTTTGTCCCAAGATAACATCAGATCATAATCTGGTCTTGTTCACATTGATGTTATCTGACACAGGCAAGGAGGTGTGTCGTTTTACGTTTCCCTGTTCTAGTCTCTCCAATTCTGCTTATAGAACCCGCCTGTCTGGCCTGCTTAGGGAGTTCTTACCTGTGAATTCTGGTTCAGCTCTGCCTCATATTGTTTGGGATGCTATTAAGGCATACATACGGGGGCGACACTGCAGTTCATTCTTGATTCAAACAAATCAGAGAAAGATGTGCCACTTAAGTCGCAACTACAAATACAGGAACTCAAGTACCAGCATGCCCATGCAGTCTAGGATAAAAACCCATCTATCTATCTTCAGTTAGTCAAATATCGTTGTATACTTGATTGGGGGTTCAGAGATAAAGTGGCATCCAAGTTTCATAGACATAGGGTGCTCCGATATGAATATGGGGAGAACATTAGTAGGGTATTAGCTCATCAAATCTCTGAAAGAAAACATAGATACACAATACAATGTATAAAGGACAAATATGGTACTCTTCACTATGGTATGCAAGCTATAGGGAAGCAGTTTAGGGATTTCTATGAGGATGTCTATGGTCAACCACAGCCTACTAGAGGGTCCGAGATTGATGAATACTGACAGGGGGCAACTTTACCTTGTCTTGGCCCTTTTCAGGCCTTGGTATTGGAGAGAAACATCGCTATTTTGGAAATAAAGGTGGCAATTAGATCATTGCCAATGGGGAAGGCAACAGGAGAAGACACTATCCCAATGGAGTTTTGACATTTAGTCAGATATTTCTCCTGGAATTTATGAAGCTGGTTATGCATCTTGATGATGGTGGTGAGATTCCCATTTCCCGGTGCTGTACTAATATAGTGGTCTTCTAAAAGAAAGAGAAACCTCTCGAGGAGAGAGGGTCATGCTGGCCTATCTCCTTGATCAACTCTGATGCTAAAATCTTTGCTAAAGTGTCAGCCTCACAGCTTGCGCCCCCCCCCCCCGTCCAGCATTTGATCTCACCTCAACTGTTTCATACTGGGCAGAGATGCCACCTATCACATGAATGCAGCAGGCACCTTCTTCGATGTTGCAGAGTTAACAGGTAACAGGGTCGGTATGTTACTACTAGATGCAGAGAAAGTCTTCGACCGGGTATCATGGGATTTTCTGTGGGCAACAATGGGTGCCTTTGGCGTCAGCCACAGATTTATTTTTTGAGCCCAGAGCCTTTATAGAACCTTTAAGACCAGTGTGGTCCTAGATGGACACACTACTCCATTATTTAATATCTTTAGGGGTACTCGCCAGGGCAGTCTGCTGTCTCTCTTATAGTTTGGTCTCTAACGTGGAGACTTCTGAAATTTGTTCCACTAATATGCCTGCCTCAAGGAAGTGCAATATTTGATGCAAATCCATGTTTACAAATGTTAGTAGATAGGGATTTGTCTCAAAACCCTTGGGTGGTTGCATGAGAACATCCAAGTACCACCAATAGCACACACCCCTTGACACAACGCAGCACAAAATCATGTATTGCGATTAAAGTTAATCCCACTGAAATACTGTGTTCTGGGTTTGCATAACGTTTGTAATACAAACCTGACACAAAGTGGTTGGAAATCTGGGCCATAATGTCTACCAGACTCAAACTGTGTTCTGTATTTTTTTCTCAACTCCATATGTTGGTTTCCTTTCTCTCTCTCACTATTTCTCTCTCACACTCTCTCCTTCATGCCTAGTTTTCATTGTTTCTCTTTCCCTATCTCCATCGCTGTTGTTGCATTGCCAGTCTCTGAGCTCTGTCACAGCATTTTGGAGAAGTGGTATTTATGAGGAACCTCATAAATAACAGATAGAAGGGGGCCTATTAAGAAGTAATAATATTTTCTTTGTAGCCTAATCTGCTGCGCAATTAGGCCCAATGTCATGCACCAGTACATTAAAGAAAGACCTACTGGCTTTGACAATGCTTGTCTGAGTTTTAGTTCATATGTAAGAAGACACAGTGGCTCACTAAGTTAAATACTTGCTACTGTCATCCGCAGCAATTTGCAGCTCACAAACCTGCTGTATGGTAAGGTCATCTCAGTCTTCTATATTTCCAAGGTCGATACATGGATGACTATCAAACTAGTAATATATCTGCACAGAGGATGTGTGTGCATGTGTGTGTGTTGTGCATGTGTGTGTGTGTGTGTGTGTGTCTGTGTGTGTGTGTTTTACTGAAACATTGTAACAGGAGTATTTCTTTATAGGAGCATGTTTGTTAGTGTGAAAGTGTGAGTGTGAGAATGATTGTGAGAGGGATAATGTTAAACCTGACAGCCCTGGACTGGCATTGCCTTCACCCCTCCTGTTTGCTGAATAAATCTTTGTTGGGTTTATGTCTCTTTGCAGCTTACCACTGCTAACCAGTGCTAAAGTGCTTTTGAGCTCTCCTTTAAACAAGGTGAAATTGGCCTACACCTAATTGGCACATTTAATTTACTTGTAAGTCCAGAGGACATTTTACTACATGTACCCAGGGCCTGTACATTAAATGCTACTGGTAGGCCCGCAGCACTCATTGGGCCATCCACTGAAGTAGTGCTTTAAAACATGTCTCAATTCTGCCACTGCAGCCTGCAGTGCAGTTTTGAACTGCCATTTCAACCTGGCAAAATAAACCTTTAGGTCTACTTAAGTTTAACAAGTCCTGACAATGAAATACTACTAAAGTTGTTTTTCACTTTAGTAAGGCCTATTTCTCCACTCGGTTAGCTTATTACATTTAATAAGTGCTAACTTTGGATTGGGAGCAGATAGAAATGCTATTTAGACTCAAATTAATTGTAATTTAAAAACCTTGGATTTTTAAGTCACAATTCTAAAAATGCCACTTTTAGATAGTTAGAAAAAAATGATGAGGATGCACTCCTTCCCTTAATACGAGGTAACATGCAAACTTGACTAGAAAGTGCGTGCGAACAGTAATTGCGGCTCGCCCCAAACCACAAATACTACAAAGTATTAAAAAACAGAGCTCTACACTTGCGCTCCTTTACTGTCGCACTGCTGAAAAAGGGAACAACTCCCTCAATTGTATAAAGTTCATCCAGGTAAACCACAGTACTCATAGTTATCGTAATATATAATCCTCCATTATTCCTGGCTTATGTCATCGTCTTCTTCACCACAACGGAGACAGTGAGATCCAATCCATAATCTTTATTGAACATTTCCAATACATGCTGTATGCCATTCTAGGCTTTGTACAACAGTACGTACAAATTGGTCTCCATATGAAATATGCACAACATGTCCCAATGCATTTCGAGCCGTGTGGGCTCTTCGTCAGGGGAATCTAAAACATGTAAAATGAACAGTGTAACTCATCCAATTCATTGTAACACATATGAAATGTCGAAAAAGCTGCAATGATTCTTTTCATTCACACCAAAAGTGTATTAAAACACCCTCCCATTGTCCACTTCAGTGATACTCATTAATTCAACCCATCTCTGCTCCCCTGCCCGAACATACAATTGCCCTATTTTGGTTTGAATGAAAAGAATCATTGCAGCTTTTTCGACATTTCATATGTGTTACAATGAATTGGATGAGTTATACTGTTCATTTGACATGTTTTAGATTCCCTGACGAAGAGCCCACACGGCTCGAAATGCATTGGGACATGTTGTGCATATTTCATATGGAGACCAATTTGTATGTACTGTTGTACAAAGCCTAGAATGGCATACAGCATGTATTGGAAATGTTCAATAAAAATTATGGATTGGATCTCACTGTCTCCGTTGTGGTGAAGAAGACGATGACATAAGCCAGGAATAATGGAGGATTATATATTACGATAACTATGAGTACTGTGATTTACCTGGATGAACTTTATACAATTGAGGGAGTTGTTCCCTTTTTTCAGCAGTGCGACAGTAAAGGAGCGCAAGTGTAGAGCTCTGTTTTTTAATACTTTGTAGTATTTGTGGTTTGGAGGCGAGCCGCAATTACTGTTCGTACGCACTTTCTAGTCAAGTTTGCAAGTTACCTCGTATTAAGGGAAGGAGTGAATCCTCATCATTTTTTTCTACTTAGAATTTTCGCCTCAACGAGTTTTGCACCCTACTGATTGAGTATTTACAGAAAACAAGTGGATAACATTATAAGATAGAGTTCATCATTACGGAGACAGCGCAAATATGAAGACGGCTGAAAATCATCTGGACATAGAATTTGGATAGGTTTCATTGATTCATTGGGCAATTTGGAATGTCTTATATTTTAGTTCTCTCATGTTTTTGATGTATTCTTTTATGTACTGTTTCAATCAAAGCACAGTATATTGGTTGTGCGTCTTAAGAGCATAGTCATTTAATTTTATTATTGTGATGTAGTATCGCATGTTACCTTGTTTAGTGTTATGGTTGGGGTGAACGTAGATGCATTTGGTATTTAATTCATTTGTTCATGGAGTCACGTATTAGTTAACAGTGCCGTTTTGTTAGTACGGTGGGTAGGAAGTGTATTATGGGAATTAGAGTTCGGAGGGAACGTTGTTCATGAGTAGGTTTTGATTATGTTGGATAAGTGAGTTGGGCAAAACGTCACTTGGAGAGCTAATGAGTACGCCTGTTTGGTATTTAAATGAATGTGAGGGAAGAGCATACGATTGTATCATTATGCATGCATGAGGACGTTATTTCGTGGAGTGAAGCCAAATTAGGTGAGATTGGTGCGGGCGGTTAAATAATGAGGGGCAGTATGAAGCCGTGAGGGTGGTATGAATGCGGTTTGGAACGTGTGTAAATATGGGGATTAGCATGTTGTTTAACAGTGAGGGATCAGGTGTAGGAGTAGGAGTGTTTACCACGAAGGAGGGTAGTTACAGAGGAGTTTGGAGAGAAGGGAGAGGAATTGGGTGGTGGATGTATGGAGTAACGGGGAGTACGGGGTTTTGGATTGATTGGTTGCCAGTTTGTAATTTGTGATCGTGAGTGCGTGGATTAATTTTGAGAGATTAGGTGGAAGAGTGTGTGTGTTGTGCGTGGATTAATATTGAGAGATTAGTTGGAAGAGTGTGTGTGTTACGAAGGAAGGAGGGAGTTAATGGATGAGAGGGTAGTTAGACAAATAGGAATGGGGTTTCTTTGAGTACGTAGAGTTGAGCCTTTGAAGTTAGGGGTACAAAGGTCTTTACGGTATGGTTGTGTAGTTTAATAGGGCAATTGTATGTTCGGGCAGGGGAGCAGAGATGGGTTGAATTAATGAGTATCACTGAAGTGGACAATGGGAGGGTGTTTTAATACACTTTTGGTTTGAATGAAAAGAATCATTGTAGCTTTTTCGACATTTCATATGTG
The DNA here is from genome assembly GCA_963921515.1 of Calotriton arnoldi. NCBI lineage: Eukaryota > Metazoa > Chordata > Amphibia > Caudata > Salamandridae > Calotriton > Calotriton arnoldi. Next base: position 1,057,518 of record CAWUFW010003342.1, on the reverse strand, counting down.
TTACAATGAATTGGATGAGTTACACTGTTCATTTTACATGTTTTAGATTCCCCTGACGAAGAGCCCACACGGCTCGAAATGCATTGGGACATGTTGTGCATATTTCATATGGAGACCAATTTGTACGTACTGTTGTACAAAGCCTAGAATGGCATACAGCATGTATTGGAAATGTTCAATAAAGATTATGGATTGGATCTCACTGTCTCCGTTGTGGTGAAGAAAACGATGACATAAGCCAGGAATAATGGAGGATTATATATTACGATAACTATGAGTACTGTGGTTTACCTGGATGAACTTTATACAATTGAGGGAGTTGTTCCCTTTTTTCAGCAGTGCGACAGTAAAGGAGCGCAAGTGTAGAGCTCTGTTTTTTGAATACTTTTAGATAGTTGGCATTTTCTTTTACCAACCAACTGTGCCTTTCTTCCAGTGTCCTAGGTCACATGACTGTGGATGGCTTTGCTGTTGGTATTTGTGTACTGCTTCCTGACAATGATACAAAGGGGGCTTAGGTATGGACAGGATGGGCCATCCAGAGAGGATAACTGGGGAGGGGCTGTACCCACTCTCCCTTATGCTTCAAAGGTCTTTGCCTACAGCCCACACAAAAGAACCTCACACAAGGCATTCCCTTCCTTTTGTCACCAGAGACAGTTTGGAGCCTTGCCAAAGGGAAGGAGAACAACTTTCTAGACCCAGTTGTGGAGGTAGGACAGGGAGTCTCCCCACAAAAGCTGGCGCCACCTCTGGATCTGTGGAAGATGCAGAATAACGATCCAAGGACTGCCCTGCTACTTGACGGACTGCCTTGCTGTCTGAAGTAAGAACACTGGACCTGTTTGCCTTGACCCCAGGCTAAACAGAGTGACTCCAAGGGTCAATTGGCTCTCCTCCTTTGTGAGGTATAGGGGCACAACAATCTTCAGAGGCCTCCCTGCAACTACCCAGATGACCAGCTGCAATTCGGCTTGCCTGGACCTGCATGCCAATGCTGGAGTGAGTCTTGATCCCCAAGAGGTGTGCCCCAGATCTTGGACCATTGAGTGGCATCGGTGGTAGCTCCTTCAAAGAAAAAGGTGGAATTCCTGAGGGTTGGGCACCTCATGTGCATGAATGGGCTCGTTCAGACCAAAATACTGGCGCTCGAGAGAGCACCAATGTGAACCTCTGGTGAGACGTGCTCTTCAAGCCGACCATAACTATCTGCGATGACCGGAAACGTGAGACTTGCAGTTCAAGCTACAGCAATGACAGCCTGCGATGACTGTCAATGCGTGCTCCAGTGGTGGCTGGATCTTCTCACTACAACAATGACCATCCGCTACATACGACCTGCTCTTCATGCCGGAAGCCTCCTCCTTGCATTCGTCTTCAACGTGAATGGAACTCTTTGTACTGGACTTACGAAGGAAACTTTTCAGGAGGACTAACATGGTCCCTGCATCTGGCCCATGATGAATCGCGATCGGCCTGACCATGCGACTTTCCCCTGCTCTAGCGCGACCAAATGACTGCAAATGGCGCTTGTGCTTTTTGGTGCTATTGTAACTTAAAACTTTAAAGTTGAATATCTCTGGTTCTACTGATTAGATTTTTGTTGTTTTATTTATCAAAATGTAATCTATTTTCCTAAATTGGTTTGGGCTTTTTCTAGTGTTGTGTTTTCACTTTATTATTTGTGTGCTTCATAAATACTTTACACATTGCCTCTGAGTTAAGCTTGACTGGTTTCCTCTAAGCTACCAGAGGGTTAAGCAAAGGATTCATTTTTGTGGTTCGCCCTGACAAGGATAGTGGTTGTTGCCTGAGTGGGGCTTCTACCCCCTTCAACCAATAACCCAATTTTTTACAGACACCATGTGTGTGCATTTGCATGTGAGTGCCTATGTGTGTGCATCAGTGTACTAGTATGAATAAACTTGAGTCAGCATGAGGATGTGTTAGTGACAATAATGGAGTGTGTATGAATAAGTGCTTGAACTGATGTGTGAATAAGTGTGCATGGAAGCTACATTGTGTATAAGTGAGTGCCAGAATGTATTACGGAGTAGTGATAAGCATACAAGAGTAACAATCTAATAATAAAAAAAGCACTGAACTCAAAAGGATTACATTTATGCTTGACCCAGCCCCCATATCCTGCAGCACCACATGAATGAATGAATGAGTTTTTTATATAGCGCAACGTTCACTCCAAGGAGTATCTTGGCACGGTATGCGGAAAGGGAGGGCACCTACCAGGAGAAAGAGCTGGCGTAGATTTAGATAATAGAGATTCAGAGAAAGGACCAGGCAATATTATCTGGAATACCAAAAATCAATGTTTTTAAGGACTTCCTGAAATTGAGTTCAATTTGTGTGTGTCTAAGTTGAGTTGGCAAGGAGTTCCAGGCTTTGATCCCTATGGCCGCCAGTGTCTTTCCGCCCCTGGTTTTAAGTTTAAAATTGGGTGTTGTTAAACTCCATACACAGCTCCTAGAGCTATGAGATCAAAGAATTTCTCCCTTCTTGCTGTTCCTAGAATTAGGAGAACGAGAAGTAGAGGTCGCTCATTTGTTTACCTATCCTGTAAACTTTGGAATTCTCCCTGTTAGAAGGTGGTTCTGACCGTCTGAGCCGCCCGGATTTTTTGCTTTTTGAACACCTATTTGTTGAGCTTTTACTGTGGGAGAGCCTCATAAGTTGGGACTCACCCACCGTGAACTCATGATGAAAGGGACTGCATGTGTATTTTACTGGTGTCCCCCTGGCGCGAGTAGGCCGCTGCGCTGCAGCCAGAGTAAGGGGCACTGGGCTGGTTACATGCAGACACGTGTGTACATGCGTGTGCACAAGTGTAAGGGCTGCACAGAGGAGATTCCTGGCGTGCGCAGCCCAGGAGCAGCTATAAAGTGAATGGTGTGGCAGAACTTACGCAGAGCTGGGTGGTGACATGGAATAGGCTTTCTACAATGGGAATAAACATTTGAGGGATAGTCAGTGTGCTTTACTGTTTTCACTCCATTACTCTCCTATGAGGATGGGGAGCACATGGGCTAGTTTCACTTTCCTAGGGCCTACAAATTCCAGACACCCACTAAAGTCCACTGTAACTTATGTGAGAAGAAGTATTCTGCAGAGTCCAAAGTCATATTTGTACTGCTTTTGGGTCATCCAGAAATGTCATATTTCTCTGAGTCAGCTCATAACCAGGGCCTGGCTGGGGCTGACCCTGCCAGGCTAAATTGATGACCTTCCTCCCCAAGCTGTAGCATCAGAGGCCTAGCCCTGCACGACAAGCATTCCAAGGGCGAAGGCCTCCTCTCCAAGAAGAGACGATGGGTGGAGCTACAGATTAATCCATCAGCAGCTGCCACCTGGTGCCAGGCACCAAGCTGCTCAGGAGGGAAGGCAGCGGGGGGGAAGGGGCTTTCAGAGACCATGTGGCATAAGACCCCTGGACGACGCCATTTTGAACAGACCCAGAGGCCTGGGCAGGAAGGAGGGAGCAGGGGCAGAGAAGTGATGTGTCGCTGTTTGATAGGGCAAACAGAGACTTCCTGCCAGCCCCCTCCAAATTCTTTAAAAGAGTTTGCACAGGAAGAGGAGCTCTCTCTGGGGTGTGGTCTGCTGAGGACGACTGGTGCTGGAGCCTGGCACCATGGGCAGCTAGAAGGAAGAACCTCCAGACTGGCCCAGGACCCTGACTTGCGTCAAGAGGGGAGACCAGGACAAACGACCTGAAGCCTGGGCCTCTGCGCAAGGAGAAGAGAGGCCCAGGAAGAGAGCCAGGCGAAAGGCTGGAGCAGGGAGCCAGTCAAGACCGCGCCCTTCTGCATTCACCCTCCTGGAGAACAAGAGGGCGAAGGAAAGTGCTCCCAGTGGCTGGGGAGCGCCACCAGGAGCAAGAAGAGGCCAAAATCGGGAAGATCGGTCCCCTGGGGGCTGAGATATGCCCCCCAGAAGGTAGGCGACCTTTGGCCGACCGACGACAAAGCGCGTGGGGCTCCGCCGACCGGTCCAGAAGCTGCCCCCGGGGTGGGTCAGGTCCCGGGGGCTTCCCCCAGCAGAAGATAAGTCGGGGAGCGCCGTCATGCTCCCCGTGAAAGTGCCCCGTGGGGTGCCAGGAGCCCACCCTGGCCCCGCCGAAAATGGAGGCAGGGGAGCGCCGTCGCACTTCCCTGGGAATAGCGTGAGGGGCCCGGGATACCAACTCCGGGCCCCGCTGAATGCGGGGAGCGCCGTTGCGCCCCCACGAAGATGGAAGCTGGGGAGCGCCGTCGCGCTCCCCATGAAGGTGTCCCTGGGGGGGGCCCGGGATCCCAACTCCGGGCACTGAATGCCTGAAGCCAAGCCGGGGAGCGCCGTCGCGCTCCCCGTGAAGATGGGCCCGGGATTCCATCCCCGGGCCCCGACTGGAAGAGGAGGACAGGGGGGTGCCGCTGCACTCCCCCCGCCAGGCCGGAGGCTGCACCAGAATGGAGGTGCCGGCTCCCACGGCAGCACGCAAGGGTGCTGGCCGGGAGGGGAGCCAGCGGGGGCAGCCGGGGGTGGGCTCCCCGGGCTGCCCTCCAACGCTGCCGCACTGCGGGAGGCCCGGGTGGGACCGGGCCTCCATGAACAGAAGAGCAGCTGGGGGTGGGCTCCCCGAGCCAAAAACCACTTACCGGATGGCAGCAGCCAACGATGGGCCAACACCGCATGAGCAGCCGGGGGTGGGCTCCCTGTGCTGCAGTAATAGCTGGGGGTCTGGGTGGGATTGGGCCCCCCCCACGAGGATCAGAAGCGGCGTGAGGCCGCCCACCAGGCAGAGCGGCTCTCCCCAGTGCAGCGGGGGAGCCGCTGCTCTAATATTCATAGAGCCAGAAAGAAGTGCCCCATAATGCTTTGCAGGCCCGAGGTGGCCTGCAGGAAAATGCCTGTTTTTCTGCGTGTGGTGGCCCCAGGAGGACGGACGGGGTCACCACGAGGTGTGTGCCAAGGTGCAGGGGGAGCTGCAGGAGCAACGCAGTCTCTCCCAGCACGAAGGAAGAAAGTCCCTCCCTAAGTCTCTGGGGACTTGCAAAGAATAACCCCTCAAGGGCTCAGCATAGATATCAACAGCATTCTGTGGCTGGAACTTTTGTTCTTCAGCTGGGGGTGCGTGAAGGATTGTGCCAAGGAGTGAAATGTAAAGGGCTGAGTTTGGGGATATCTGAAAGAGGGCATCCCCTGGAGATGAAAAGGTGTAATTGAACCAGAAATGCATTTACCCATGTTATTTCTTTTTAGAGGGACTGAAAGTCACACATGTAATGTGAAGTACTTGTGTAAGGTGAAGTCATAAGCAAAGTGAGGTTATGTTGCTGGACACTCCTGCTAGGGTGTCTGGCTGTATCTGCTTAATCCTGTGATTTTAATTGTGATGCCTTTTAGGGGCTTTAACTGCAATGCATTACAACTGTTAACAGCTATGATGAGTACCTCATTTAAAGTGATGCCCAAACATGTATTCTTGCTACTGTGTTAGGGGAAGAACAACCCAGAATGTTAGCCACTAAGATGTAGAGGTGTATACTGTATGGTCAGTATGAGATGATCAGTCAGGGTTATGTGTCCCCAGGGCAGGTGTACCTATTTTAATGCTTGTTGAGATGATGGAGTGGGTCGCCACGGGGATGGTGCCCGTGGGCCAGGCCCTCTCTCCAGGTTGTGTCAACCCACTGCATTAGGGGGTAAGATGATGTGCATACATGGGAGTGGTGGTACTAGACCCCACCCATCCTGCGGGAGGGGCGGAGATGTTATGCAATGTCACAAAGTAATTCCAACAGCTTATGTATATTTGTAAATTGGTGCATAGTATTAAGTAGTGTGTGTATTTAATAAATGTACTCTTACTTTTATAAAGCAAAGTACAGACTGGACAATCAATTATTGAGTGTTATTTCTGCGCACCTGTAATGTCAATTACTAGCCCACACCACCTCCCTTGAGTAAGCCTTAGACTGCTCTGCAACGCTACCCTCTGAGAGTCAAGCGCTACAATAGGGTGTTTGGTTCCCAGTGAAGGACAAATGTGACATGTTATTTGTGCAGGCCTCACGGATACTGCCTCGTTTTCCAACATTTGTATCTAGCGGAGGAAAACATAGTATCCCATTCTGGTACGCATTTATAGCATTTGATAAGTCCAGTTTTGCCACACATTACCTATGCAGTAATGAGCAAATGGAGGAGCACAAGGCTCTGAGAAGGGTTCAAAGTTTTGGTTATGTGAACTAAAAGTATGGGAAAGGAAATCCCCGCTCACATATATGTCATGTGAAGATATTATGGTTTAAATGTAAACTGTATTGATATGACTGAGTTATGTTGATTATCAAGTGATAGCGGGATGGTGCTTTCCAGGAAATTATTGCATACAAATGTTCTAAGCCATATAGTACACCTTTGAACCCTAACACTACACGCACTACACCTGCATGAGGAGGGTGTCTCCTCAAGAGATAGGCACAGCAACTGATACCTACATCACAGGTGGGGGTGTAGGGGTGGATTGACCTTTGGGGGGACAGGAAAGGTAGGGGGTCCTGGGAGATTCCGCGCTTTTTAAGGGCAGGGAGGGTTTCCACAGAAGGGGCCCCAGATATCCTTCCCCCGCTGTACGTTTTCTTGCCATTGGTGCAGGCCAAAACCACTGGAAGGGTGGGGCAGGAGGTTTCTTTACCCTGGGTAGTAACACCCCAGGGGTTCCCATGGTGGGGGACCCAAAGAAACTTTTCCCACGGTGGGAGGAGGGTGTGGTAGAGTTGTGTGTCCGGCAGGCCCCCCCCCCCCCAGTTTAACTGGTGGGGGAGGTGAGCAACCCAGGGATGGCACATGGTAGTGGGTGGCCCCAAAGGAGGGTGGTTCTTGAGCAGGATGTCTAGTGGTAGCCCCTAGGTACACTAGGTGGGCTAGGTAACTGACCCAGTGGAGATCTGAGTGGGGGTAATGTGCTCCCTAGATTCCAGGTGAAGGGTTAGGGATGGACCCTGAGGTGTCGGGGTCGGGTAGGTGGTTACCCAAGGAAACAACAGGATGTCATTCTGGAGCTGGTGTTGTGAACCTGAGGTGGTGCCTGGGGCGATGCCTAGCCGGTAAGTCCTGTGGGGGTTGGACCCCAGGATCAGGAGCATGGGCGTGGTCCCCTAGCTCTGGGCAGGAGGTGGACTTCTGCAAGGTAGTACCCCCTGAACACAGGTGGGGCCCATCTTAAGTGAAGGGACCCTGTGTTTCCCAAAGGGGTGGTGCAGGCCTAGACGGGATCTTTAGGGTCCCTGGCTCAGTGTGGTAGTACTACCCTGAAGGCAGGTGGGGCTTATCTTAAGTGAAGGGACCCTGCTCTTCAGAAGGGAAGGTGCAGGCCATCCAGGGATCATGAGGGTCCCTGGACGGTCTCCCAAGGCGCTGCAGGGAGACCGAGGAGAGCTATGAGAGGTGGGCCTGGGTGTAGCTAACTTGGGGCCCACAGGCTTTCTAAGGGTGCTCCGGGAGGAGAGTGCGCCTCTCGGAGGGAAGGGTGCATAGGCCCTGTTCTCGCAGTGGAGAACAAGGAAGGGGTCTAGGTTCCCGGGGTAGTTTCCGTGTGGAGCTACTGACGGGGGGAATGAGCTGTAGGTAGCCTGACGAGGCACCCTCAGTGTTCCTCCCTGGCACTGCCAGTGTGGTAGTGAGGCTGGTCTGAGGTCCTATCAGGGAGCCAGGCCAATGGCCAAGGGTGCTTTTCTGTGTGGGGAAAGTACGAATGGCTGTGCTTTCTTTAGGGAAGACAGTCATCCCGAAAGGGTGGTGGCAGCTGAAGGACCTCAGTGGCAGGCTGAGGGTGAGGGTCCAGAGAGGTTGCATCTTTGGGGTGCAAGGACCAAAAGGAGAGGGGGTACTGGTTGGAACAAACTCCGGAAGGGAGACCAGCTAGTGACCCCGGGGATGGGATGTAGACCTATCCCAGAAGACCGCATCGGTGCTGAGGCACTGTACCCTTGTCCAGAGAAGTGGTAGGCATAGGCAAGGGCAAAGGGGAGCCTAGTTAGGCTGAGTCCATGTAGACCGTGAGTGACCTAGAGGTATCTAACCTAGAACCCGGAGGGTTCTTAGGGTAGTCTGGGATCCCTGTCATGGGTGGAGGTCTCATGGATGGGAGGAGTAGGTGGTCTGAGCGGATAACTGGTGAGTAAGGGGGGTCTGGTCAGAACCCCTTATAACTAGTTATCGCTGACTATGGGAAGAGTACCCATGTAGAGTGGCTATTTCTTCCCTGTAGGAATCAGCTGGGTGCGGCGTGTGATAGAAGGTGGTTCTGACCATCTGAACCGCCCGGATTTTTCGCTTTTTGAACACCTATTTGTTGAGCTTTTACTGTGGGAGAGCCTCATAAGTTGGGACTCACCCACCGTGAACTCATGATGAAAGGGGCTGCATGTGTATTTTACTGGTGTTCCCCTGGCGGGAGTAGGCCGCTGCGCTGCAGCCAGAGTAAGGGGCACTGGGCTGGTTACATGCAGACACGTGTGTACATGCGTATGCACAAGTGTAAGGGCTGCACAGAGGAGATTCCTGGCGTGCGCAGCCCAGGCGCAGCTACAAAGTGAATGGTGTGGCAGGACCTACGCAGAGCTGGGTGGTGACATGGAATAGGCTTTCTACAATGGGAAGAAACATTTGAGGGAAAGTCAGTGTGCTTTACTGTTTTCACTCCATTACTCTCCTATGAGGATGGGGAGCACATGGGCTAGTTTCACTTTCCTAGGGCCTACAAATTCCAGACACGCACTAAAGTCCACTGTAACTTATGTGAGAAAAAGTATTCTGCGGAGTCCAAAGTCATATTTGTACTGCTTTTGGGTCATCCAGAAATGTCATATTTCTCTGAGTCAGCTCATAACCAGGGCCTGGCTGGGGCTGACCCTGCCAGGCTGAATTAATGACCTTCCTCCCCAAGCTGTAGCATCAGAGGCCTAGCCCTGCACGACAAGCATTCCAAGGGCGAAGGCCTCATCTCCAAGAAGAGAGGATGGGTGGAGCTATAGGTTAATCCATCAGCAGCTGTCACCTGGTGCCAAGCACCAAGCTGCTCTGGAGGGAAGGCAGTGAGGGGGGAAGGGGCTTTCAGAGACCATGTGGCATGAGACCCCTGGACGACACCATTTTGAACAGACCCAGAGGCCTGGGCAGGAAGGAGGGAGCAGGGGCAGAGAAGTGATGTGTCGCTGTTTGATAGGGCAAACAGAGACTTCCTGCCAGCCCCCTCCAAATTCTTTTAAAAGAGTTTGCACAAGAAGAGGAGCTCTCTCTGAGGTGTGGTCTGCTGAGGACGACTGGTGCTGGAGCCTGGCACCATGGGCAGCTTGAAGGAAGAACCTCCAGACTGGCCCAGGACCCTGACTTGTGCCAAAAGGGGAGACCAGGACAAGTGACCTGAAGCCTGGGCCTCTGCGCAAGGAGAAGAGAGGCCCAGGAAGAGAGCCAGGTGAAAGGCTGGCGCAGGGAGCCAGTGAAGACCGCGTCCTGCTGCATTCACCCTCCTGGAGATCAAGAGGGTGAAGGAAAGTGCTCCCAGTGGCTGGGGAGCGCCACCAGGAGCAAGAAGAGGCCAAGATCGGGAAGATCGGTCCCCTGGGGGCTGAGATATGACCCCCAGAAGGTAGGCGACCTTTGGCCGACCGACGACTAAGCGCGTGGTGCTCCGCCACCGGTCCAGAAACTGCCCCTGGGGTGGGTCAGGTCCCGGGGGCTGCCCCCAGCAGAAGAAAAGTCGGGGAGCGCCATCACGCTCCCCGTGAAAATGCCCCGTGCCCACCCTGGCCCCCGCCAAAAATGGAGGCAGGGGAGCGCCGTCGCACTCCCCTGGCAATAGCGTGAGGGGCCCGGGATCCCAACTCCGGGCCCCGCTGAAGGCAGGGAGCGCCGTCGCGAAGACGGAAGCCAGGGAGCGCCCTCGCGCTCCCCATGAAGGTGTCCCTGGGGGGGGCCCGGGATCCCAACTCTGGGCCCCGAGTGCCTGATGTCAAGCCAGGGAGCACCGTTGCGCTCCCTGTGAAGATGGCCTCGGGCCCGGGATCCCATCCCCGGGCCCTGACTGGAAGAGGAGGACGGGGGAGTGCCGCTGCACTCCCCCGCCAGCCCGCAGGTTGCCTCGCGTCTGCCCGCGGGCAGACCAGAATGGAGGTGCTGGCTGGGACGGGAGCCAGCGGGGGCAGCTGGGGGTGGGCTCCCCGGGCTGCCCTCCAATGCTGCCGCACTGCGGGAGGCCCGGGTGGGTCTGGCCCTCCACGAAGAGAAGAGCTGCTGGGGGTGGGCTCCCCGAAAACCACTTACCTGGTGGCAGCAGGGGTCCAGGTGGGACCGGACCCCCAACAATGGGCCAACGCCGCAGGAGCAGCCGGGGGTGGGCTCCCCGTGCTGCAGTAATAGCTGGGGGTCTGGGTGGAATCGGGCCCCCCCACGAGGTTCGGAAGCGGCGTGAGGCTGCCTGCCAGGCAGAGCGGCTCTCTGCAGCGCAGCAGGGGAGCCGCTGCTCTATTATTCATAGAGCCAGAAAGAAGTGCCCCATTATGCTTTTCAGGCCCGAGGCGGCCTGCAGGAAAATGCCTGTTTTTCTGCGTGTGGTGGCCCCAGGAGGACGGGGTCACCATGAGGTGTGTGCCAAGGTGCAGGGGGAGCTGCAGGAGCAACGCAGTCTCCCCCAGCCCGAAGGAAGAAAGTCCCTCCCTAAGTGCCCTCAATAAAACATTTAACATAGCAAAACAAAGACCTAGGTTGTATTTTTTGGGATCCAACACAAAGACACAAAAATTCACTGCTTATGACTATTGATGAGGTTCAATTAGAAGAGAAGTAAAGGTTCCTTATCTCTAATCCTAGTTCTTTTCAAGGGGATTCCTCATCAAAGGCATAGGTAACCCTCCCTCCTCCCAGGAAAAGATGTCAAAAGCAAAGGTCCTTCTATTTTACCCAGGATCCTATTATCTCTGTAAAAATTAAATGACCGAGGTTGGATTCCATACCATGGCAAACAGCAAGTTCTAGAGTGCCCAAGCCATCAATTAGATACGTACTCACATGAGACCACTGCCATATCAAGCTATGGGCCTGATGTACTAAGCGTTAGTGCCCCCAATTTAGTGTTTGCAACCATTAAAATGCTTTTTCTTATTTGCTAATCCATTTTAGGAATCAATTGTTTTTTCCAACTCCTAAAATGGGATTGTGATTGGATAATGATTCGGCATCTGGAAGGGGCATATAGTAGGCAATGCTTCCAAATACCAAATCACCATGACATGCATCAATATTTTGTGACAAAAAAGTGTTTGTAAAACATTGGTATTTTACCAACACCTCCAAGGAGGGGTAGTCCCCTTTGGGGACCATTCCCTTTGTGAATGTAAAGCAACAGTTATTTGAAAATTATTCACTGGCCTACGGAACCTTTTTTTAATGCAATTCTGTTTCTTCTAACAAAACCAGCATCCATCAAAAAAGTTTACTTTATTGAAAGACAATCAAAGACATGGTGGTCTACTGGCTCTGGCATGCTGCCATCTCTGTGACGGCCTCCAATCCTAGTGAGTCATAATTTGCAAACTATATCATTAATATTCATGAGGTATGTCAAATTGCCACTATGATTCTGATTATTAACAACCAACCTGTTAGTACAGAGGTTGGTTCTAAAAAAGTTTGAGCCCAGATATTCATTCATGTTGTCCTTTGACTTGGACTTCTGCAATAAAACGGACAAAACACAGATTAAAAGCATGCTTCAGATTTGTTCCTAAACAGGATAAGTCATTTTAAAATAAGTTATATGTTGCTCATGAGCTACAACGTAGAGGGAGATCCTTTAGCCGGCAGAGCCTTGATGCCTTTGTCACATGATATTCAGACCCTACGCAGTTCCTCCAAGCAACTGTGAAATCATCCAGTTATATGGTCAGTTTAAGATGAAAGAGGCCAATACACACATGATTCAACATGAATGAAAGTCAAAAACATACTTACGGATGGGGGGGTGGGTGCAGGAAAAAAAGGTTGCGTCTAGTCAGTATCTGAAGATGTCTGTGAACGATTTCCCACTTTTTCTAACTTTGGCATAGGACGTCATTGCAGCAGATAAAGGAGAACTGCACACCCTCAAAAGCCAAGGAAGCTACACACACACCAGGCTCTCGAACAAGTGTTCAGCAGCAGATTCATCATGACACCAGGAAGGGATTGTCCACTAAGCCCAGGAGGCTGATGGAGACTTGGCTAATCACTGTAGACTCGCACTTGAATCAGCAAACTTGTGTGTTGGCTGACTCTGGCACCATTCTGGAATGGGACATTTTACCATTGCCTGCCCATATAAAGTGATATTTTTAGTGCCGCACAACTGTTGTGTCATACTATTAAAACAGTGACAGTCGGGTTTAAATAGCTTGTAGGCGAAACAATGATTGTAATGAGCCAAGTAACATTTTGAAAGCATGACTGCCCATGTATTTGCTGTAAAAGCAATGTGCTGAGCAGAACACACTGTGTTTAGCTTCAGGTTTATGAGGTTGTGCTTGGATGCACAGTGTGCCCTTTGATAGGACCACTCTTGTGGAGTCTCCACTTTTAGCCAGCAATAAAGGTTGGCAGAGGCTGGGAGGGATGGTGTACATTCACTGGCTAGGAGTAGTGGCATTTGTTGGCAGCTGTGTTCAGGGACAGAAAGGGAAAAACATGTCTGTGGACTTGGACAAGAAAATAAAGAAAGTGTTGTCATTCACAGAAAGAGGAGACAGTGGCTGAAGATGGCTGATATAAAGGACCCAATTTATATTCTGGCAGACATAGTATTCTCCCTTTGCCTGGCGGAGGGCTTTACGTCTGCCATGTCGAGACTACTCCACCTGCCAGATGTATAAATGACCAACTACCTGGAGGTCATTTATAAAGGCATTGGCGGGAACCACCGTCACAGTAGTTCCTGTCAATGCAGTTTACTGTTTGCAACAGGGCTGCCTTGGAAGGACGCTATCCTGTAACAAACAGTATTCTTTTCCCGAAATAGTATTTTATTTTTTAAAAGACAAAAAGTAATGCACCCCTTGCCAAGAGAGGCTTCTCCCATGATGGGGAAGCATTATAATGTTTTTACTCTTCCTTTCTCTCAGTTTCTACCTGGCAGTAAGGAACAGTAAAAAATGACAACATGTCTATCATATAAATTGGACAGGCAGACATGTAAGCATTTCTCTGAATGCCCTGACACCCCAGGGACATTGGAAGGGATTAATCATGGCTGAGACAGAGTAGTCTCTGCCGTGATTAACCCTAAGATCCTACCACCCATATAAATGCTGTGGGTAAACCAGTATATTAGCGGGTAGGGAACTCCATCGCCATTGTGACAGAGTACCCTCTCTGCCAAGAGATAAATCAGGCCCATAGTCTCTTGCTGTATTCTGTGGTCAGCAGAAGCAAAATGAGAATGACAGCAGAACAGACCAATGGATGAAGAGAGCTGACTCCTCAACAGAAAATAATCATTTCAGATTGAGTTGACTACACATATAAGTACAAGGCTATTCTTAATTCAACACATCTGGCAATGCAAAGTGGTGGGGAGTCATCTTGATTCCACTACACCAATCATCAGCTGAACCTCAACACACTACCAACCAATCAGACACAGTCTGATAACATCGGAAGGTAAACCAGGCCAAACCAATTATTCCACCATATCATTGAATGTCTTTGTTGAATTTTCCATCATTTTGAATTACAATTATATGATGAGGAGAAAGAGGATACATAGGTAGAGGATCAGTATCTTTAGTATGTGCAAGAAAGTAATGCTGACAAGACACTGCTTCTCTCTTTCATCTATTCCTTAACATGGTTGCAGAGTGGGAGCAGCAGCTCACTTCACATAGAGTCTACTCCCAGGCCATTCCTGCTTATGTTAAAATACTTTCTGCACTCCATTTTCGTGTCACAAGACTCTACTCCCAGGCCATTCCTGCTTATGTTAAAATACTTTCTGCACTCCATTTTCTTGTCACTAGATCTTCCTCATGGACCACTAGAGACACAGTGATTATCTCACAAGCTGTCCAATCCTATTGCCTGTGCCAGGTATGAAGATGCTTCACCAGAATAGGGCACCTACATATCATCAAGCCACACTCAATTGATGGAAAACCAAGAGGCGGCAAGGGAATTCAATTGACTTGCACACTTTTCTCAGGCCATAGTTGCCATTAATTAGATTCATTTGGCACTTAAGCAAGACACAACTGACAGTCCGTCAATTTTCAAGGTGCCTTTGATGGAAAGGGCTGGTTCACCGATGTGTACTTTGCCTTTCCTGAGTGCAGATGTGACAGTTACATTTTTTGACAGTCACCTATTGCATCTCGATTGGTTGCTGGGGAATTCTTTAATGTGCCTTCTAGACAAGTCTACCTTACTCACAATGGGACTGTATGTGTACTCAGAAAATGACTTCCAAAGATATTGACTCATAACCTAAACCCATCAAAATACACACATGATAGTAACATTGATTGCATATCTGCAGCATTCTCATGGTAAGAACTATAAAATAAATATCACGTTTTTGCCACAGGTGATACTCGGTCTACCGCACCCCCTCCCCCACAACTCATCTCTTTATCCTCTTCCAATGTCCCCCACTCAGCCTCAACTGAGGTACATTATGGTACATATGCCTATGTAAGCTTTTATTGAGTGCCTTTTTGGCATCCTTAAGGTGAATTTCATCATACCAGAGGATGCTTTAATACTCTCCAGATGTAATGTGAAAGATAATTGTTTTCCTGTTGAATGTTGCTCAACATTGCCATGCACCAGGGTTTACACATACCAAACTCCACCCCAACTGTGAAGTCTTCCTATGGTAAAGTATAGTGGAACATAACAAAGTGTATTTAACTAGATAAAGTAATACTTATATAGTTCTTTTAAATGTAGAACAAAAATAGCACTGTTCATTTTGTATTAATTATTTCATTAAATCAAATATATTACAATTCAATTAAAATTAATTTTCTGAAGTTTAAATTAAGGACTAAGGGGCCCATTACGATGGCGGGCGGAAGCACTACCGCCGTGCTGGTGGATGCAAAAACCACCAGTTACCGCCGGCACGCAGCAGTCCACACGCCCGCCCAATTACGATGCGAAAAGCAGGCCAAACACCGCCGGCAAGCCAGCAACACCGTCCGCCATCAAAGTGCGCCCGCACACGTAGCGGCGCAGCACAACTGACACACACCGTCCGACGAAACACGTCCCGCCCGGCGCATAAATTACGATGCCGCAAACAAACGGCTCCCACGGCAAAGAGACACCGCACGTGAAAGAGAGGCGGAAACACGGACGCAGAGCACGGACAACGAAGAAGCGGCACCCCGGGCATGAATCCAGCACTGCAGGCCCTTCCCATGCTTCTGCTGATGCACCACCAAGGACGCAACGTACCGCGGAGACGCAGGTAGGCACACACACAACAAGTGCACGCAAACAGCGCACACAGTGCAAGGGCGGATAAAGCGGACAACCCCCCACCAGCGCGTGCACACTACACATCCACCATTGCATCCACATATGACACACAGGCCAAATCCTAACATCGCGGAACACATGTGTACACACCACCTGGGACTAGGAACCAACCACCCCGTCACGGCCCCAAAGCGCCGATGACGCCGCCACACATGCGCACAACGCAGAGGCCAACCGCAGCGCCATGCATGCGTCGCACACAGACACAGGGACACAACCAAGCAGCACACACACCAGCCCCACCCCGAACGCACATGACACGTGACAGGCCGGCCACAGACATGTCCCCAACGCCCAATTCACGGACAACACCCAACGCCACACAACCGACGCACACATGTCAGTTAAGTCACGCAACAGCAGGACACACCCCAGTGTAACAAACATGGCGAAGCACACAGCGGCGGCAACACCAACTAGGAGAAGCAGGGCCCCTTCGGGAAGAGGAACGCCAGTACCACACTGAAAAACCCATACCACCCTGCACATATGAACAAGACACATGAAACGGAACACCAAAGAGCCCGGGGACCGACAACAGGTGGCCCAAGAATTACATCCACACACAAGGCCCAACGCAGAGCGGAAAGGCAGCCTGCCGCCCACACAAGGGAGAGCAGACAGCACTGAATGACCTTCCATTCCAACACCGAAACCACAGCCCTACGACAGAAGCCGGTGAATACAGCCATTGTCCAAGAATAGACCAACACAGGCATGCCGAGGAGACCGACCACACGGCAGATAGCGCATATCACAGAAGCACACAACGGACGGGGAAGAAAGAAGAAAACACTCGCCCATGTCGGCCACATGCAAGTTAATTGGAAGGAGTCACACAGCACCGACCTTGAACTGTCTGAGAAGCATGTGGGAAGAGGGCCCGTGTCCTCCAAACAAGCCAACAGAACACAAGTCCTGTCTCCCCACGACTACACAGAGCTCACAGCAACCCCGGAGCGTGCACATTGCAGACTGCACACACAGCCGGAGCACGCCACCTCTACGAACCGCTGCGAAATGGCAACCGCAACACACCTACCCAACTACGCCGAAGAGCTCAAGCTGTACCAAACCAGCACGATACATACATTGGGATGCGATCTCCTGTCCCTGCTGAACGTAAGTTACCGACTGACTTACCGCATCACATTGTTCAGCTGCGTCATGCCCGTCTTCTACTGTCGGAGGTGTCCCTACCAGCATCCCGTCGAGATATGCCTCTCCAACCCGGCATGTCTGAAGGCGGACCTGCTACCACTACTCCTCCCTCTGGACGCACACGACAGGGCCTGCTCTGCCTATGGGGGCATGGCGTATGTGGCCAACATCGCACGCGCACTGAAATGGAACCACTGTGCCTCCACACGACGGATCATCGAGAACAGCTACATCGAATGTCACCCAGCATGCCCCATCATGGTCCTCCAAGGGACAACCTACGAACAACACCTTGACAGCCACCATCCGCTTCATTGGCTGGCAAACATGTACACCACCAATGACATGGAAGCCCTGCTGGACGGCATCGCATACCTGTCAACCTGTAAATACGTCGGACCACAACGCAGGTTCCCCGAGTGACCTATGAAGTCCAACCCCGCACCCATGCTCAGCTTCCGCACGGACTGGCCAGTCACCACCACAACAGCCATACCAAACGACCGGCAACTGTAACCACACCATCAACGACATCGCCATGACATCGGATATGACCGGGACATGCACACTGTTCCCCATCACATCCAGGAACACCGCATGCATCGTGGGAGGCAGTGGCATGGGCTCTGTGCATCGCACCCACATGGACGGAACTGCACGAACAACCAGGACACGACATGGATCCAGCGCCCATGGACACACACACCGCTCAGTGGACATGAATAGGTCGCCTGGAGTCTGTGGGTGCTGCACCCCTCCCACCCCCGCCCCGGGAATCCCATACCAGGACCTTTGCATGGACGACAAGTGCATACAACAACAACACGACCCCAGTGACTGTGACATGTCCAGTAACCACCACAGTGCAACAACAAGTGGCACGCCGCTGCATGCACGCAAGCACATGCCCTGATGTCATCTCACATGCACGCGTGCATGAGGAACAACCGCAGCAAACCTGTCACATGGAACTGAGATGGACTGTGCCCATGATGCCGAGCGGTCTGGTAGGCTACATGTATACCGTCTGTGTCAAAGTCCGCAGCTCCGCAGCCATACGTAAATGTACATTAGCACAGCCTTGGCCAAGCAGATGTAACCCCACACCCTATCCCATTTGTAATCATGCTCAGTATATCCTCAACATGTATCCCGCTGCCAGTAGTGTCCACTATACTGCATCACAGAGGACAGAAGACTCAATATAATGTTTGAAACCAAAACTGTCTCCGCTGACTCATTTCACAAGTACGAATGAGAGAGGATGAGAGTATGTGAAGTACACGGCAGTCGTGACATGACCATGTAGTCCACTGGTATTGGATGTCAACGCAAATGAGTAGCACTACTGTGGAAGACACACATGTGTCGTGTGAAGTCGTATGGACGCAGTGCTCAGGTGGGTGGGTGCGACGGGTAGATGCGCACATGCCAAGTTGGAGCACGCCGTGTTGGGAGGGGTCATGAACAGTACACCACCGCTTCCCTGGGCATTGTGAGAGGACACCTGTCGGGGGGAGTGAACACGTGTGTGCACAGCAGCCGGGCACACGTACAAAGCGGTACCAGGCGCACCTCAGCCCACCCTCTGTGGACAAGCTGGATCCTGTTGTGCGCCCGCCATGCCCCTTGACAAGGCACACACAGCCCCAGTCGACCAGGTGTAACCCCAACATAGTCAATCCACACAGGCGATACAGGGCACGGGATGGCAGTGGAGCATGGTGTGTGAGAGGTCTCCTCGCGCTCCTCCTGGTCATATCACGCAGGCAATAGAACCTCAACGTCCAGCATGGCAAAAGTCAAATGGAAGTGTAGGGGGACGCACCACAGCACGAGCAGCACTGACGTCACGGGAGGTGGCTCGCACCATCCCATCCATTGCCCATCATACCAACCACGCCACATGCCATTGCGACTAAGTGCAAGCGCGTGCGCCACCACCCCTGAGCCCTCCCCAGAGAGGCCAAAGAGTGAATGTGTGGGCCATCAGCCACAGACGGACGCGGCATGGCCGCAAGGGCAGCCACAGCCACTGGGTGTTGCAGGTGGCGGATCCGGAAGGCGAAGACTGTGATGCATAGTCCATGCAGGCCGGGTCTCCATTTGGGGCACCACGCAGGTGGACGGCGTCCCGCCACACATCATACCCTGAGACAGCCCACTCGTGCAACTGGACCCACACATGCACTCCTTGCCCTCTCTGGTGCGAGCTTGGGGCTGCCTGTGCAAGCGCTAGCCTCGCAGGTGAGCATGCATATTGGGGGGCGAGGGGAGGACATGAGGGCTGGGGCGAAGATGACTGTATCACTGTCAGTTAGTACAAGGGATGACCCAGATGTGGAAAGGAAGAGACGTGTCCCGTGTGTACTGCAACTAGTCGCCAATCCAACTACCCCCCATGTCCGGAATGTAAGCCCGCACCTAGGCCCGCCCATCCGCCACATCGAACATACCACCAGCACGACAACCTTCCCATTCGAAACACTGACTGGGGGTGGCGACCAGTGAACAATCATGTGTAGCCTACCCACGCGTACATGTGGGCCCTCCATGATCCATGTCACCTGCGGCAAAGACATGACATGCGCAATGAGGGAAGTGAGGAGAGCTGTCCGCCCCACGCGCAGAAGGTGCATCAGCTCCACAGACCCAGCAGCGAGTCCAGCAGGGGTCACATGTGCAGGGGCAGCTGTGCCTGGTGTGAAGGCACATGCATATGGACAGCACATCGACCAATGTGTAGTCTGCCCACATCCACAGTCCATCATCATGCGGACATAGGAATTGAACACAGGGCAACACATCTTAGCTGGTGCACCCACCGTGACCAACAATGCGCAATCATCGACGTACCCGCCCTGTGCATGGCCCCCACCCAACGGAGGCACATCCAGTGCCACCATCCCACACACACAAGCCTTCCACGGAACATGCTGTGTCCAATGGTCAGTACAGAGTCAGCGCCCATCTGGTGGATCCTGAACAGGAGACACATGCACACACATGCCAGCTCCCACTATGTACGACTGCCACCTGGCACGTGCAATGTAACCTCTCACCTGTGACGTGTGACTGCAAGCACACAGCCGTCTTGGCATGGGGCTGTCAATGTGGACACCAGTCAATGTTTCGGGAGCTGTGATCCGTACAGTGCTGTACATAGGGTGCAGTGCTGACACCTACTACTGTCTCATATCCCCTCGTGCCACAGGTCCCACTTGTATTGGCCGCTCAGCCCGTGCCCACATCGTCGTTGTCGTGTGCCATACTCATCCAGCCTCGGAAGCAGTACCATGCTCAGCAGACACTCATGTTGCCGTGGCGTTGCCGCTTGACGAATATGCAGTCAGTCCCCATCAGCACGCCCCGCAAGTCATTGGGGCCTAGATCCCCATGTGCATGCACATGGCAGTGGTATGTCTCACTTGCCATTGCCATTGTTGGGAGACCTGTGTAAGTGTATTGTGGCCGTGCCGTCCCAGCTTGACAGCTGGGCTGTGGCCCATGTGCTTGCTCAGTCATGTCAGTGATGTGTATGCGAAATTGCTATGTGCCGTGTTGCTTTGACATGTGTCCTCTGCCATTTAACCCAGGCGGAGACCGAACATTGACCGCCCATACCAATTGCTGGCGGACATGGACGATACAGAGGTAATCAGGAAGTTTCGGCTGGACAGGCCAACTCTGCATCGACTGTGTGCCATGTTAGAGCCCCATCTCCGTCCCCGCAGGGTGTATCCGACTGCTGTCACCCCACGGCTAAGGTGATGGCCGCCATGCATTTCTTCGCCACTGGGTCATTCCAGCACACAGTGGGCAGTGGAGGAGGGATGTCCCAGCCCATGTTCAGCAAGGTGCTGAGGGATGTACTGGCAGCCATGATGCTGTACCGGAACAGGTACATCAGATTCCCCAGGGCTCGTGAATTGGCGGCAGTGAAGGGTGCATTCTATGCCCTTGGCAGAATCCCACACGTCGTGGGAGCCATTGACTGCACTCATGTTGGCCTTGTTCCACCACAGGCCACTGAGCACCTGTACCGCAACAGGAAGCACACGCACTCCCTGAATGTGCAAGTGGTGTGCCTTGCGGACATGGTGATCACCCACGTGTGTGCAAAGTTTCCAGGCTCGGCCCATGACGCACACATAATGCGCAACAGCATCTTGCCACGACTGATGGCCAATCTGCAACAGGATCGTGGCTGTATTGTCGGTGAGTATGTGGAGTGGTGTAGCGTGCTGGTTGTGCGATGCTGTCCCCTGTCTAGTTGGAATAGCAACGGTTCTCTGTGTCCCTCACACCCAGGTGACTCTGCGTATCCGAATGGGGCATGGCTGCTCAGTCCATTGAGGAATCCTCGCACCCCAGCAGACGATCGATACAATGAGGCACATGGGAGGACCAGACGTGTGGTCGAGCGTACCTTTGGCCTCCTCAAGTCCAGGTTCAGGTGCCTGGACCGCACCGGGGGTGCACTGGCTTACTCCCCACAGAAGGTGTGCCAGGTAGTGGTGGCGTGCTGCATGCTGCACAATCTGGCCATTCGGAAGCAGATCCCCCTCATTGTGGATGACGGAGATCAACCAGGGCCCCAGCCCGCAGACCAGGACAGCTCGAGTGAGGTGGACAGCGGAGAGGAGGAAGCTGGGAATGTGCGCCAGCAGCTCATCGCCCGCTACTTCACTTGACGGTGAGTGTCCATGTACGACGGATGATGTGTCTGTATCTATGCAGGTGTGTGTGTGCTGTGTCAGGGTGGCCGTATGTTCACTGCGTGCAGTGTGTCAACGCTCCATGGCCAGGGTAGTATGCCACTGTTGGTGACTGTGGCATTGTGCCCTATTGCTCTGTGCGATGTGTGTACATTGCTTGTAGTTGTTGACATGTACTGTGTGATGGGTGTGTGACACACTCATTGAATGTGCTCCTGTTCTGTCTCCCACCCCTAGGTCCCTACAGGCCCTCCGGATTCCATTGCCATGCCACGCATCAGGTGCCTTTCCGCCCAAGGTGGCCGTTGTATTCCGTACAATAAAGACACAGGGCACAAACAGCAGTTAGTGAAAAAGGTGCATTTATTACAAACTGTGACATGTGATTGTGTGTAAGGTGATGACAAAAGTGGTGCGTGCAGTGACAATGAGCTGTCGGTCATGGCTGCGTGATGATCAGGGTGTACCCACTGGTTCTATGTCCATAGTCCAACACACACATGCCATCCAGATGGCTGTGTGGAGTGGGATCGTAGAGCAAGTCAATGCAGTGGCTGGTCAAGGAAGGCTGGCGGAAGGCTGGCTGGCTGCCTCACTTGCGACTGGAGCGTGCGAAGTCCTCCCGGGAGATCTGTTTCCTCTTCGGACGGCCCCTTCCACGTTTGGGAGGGGGGTGTGGTGGCGACCTGCTGGTGGTGGGTGAGGTGTGCTCACTGGCTGTGGACGCAGGGGAAGTGGACACTGCTGCCCGAGCCTGCGCCCTAGCAGGTGGTGGCGGAGGTGGTGTTGCTGGCCTTGCCTGTGACCCCACCGCCACCACCAGCTGGCCCATGAGGTCCACGAGTTGGTCCATACGGGACACGAATTGGCCCATATGGGCGTCCATGGACCTCAGCACCCCCAGCACCTCCCGCGTGTCAGTAGCAGACCTGGCCCATTGTCCTTGGGCCTCTTCATAGGCCCCAAGGACTCTGGCCATTTGAGGCAGGGCATGGCTCCCAGGGGAGGCTGGCGTTTCCCTGACCCTGCTCCTCCTACCAGTCCTGCTGCCACCGGCCTGCCCACTAGCCACATTGCTCACCACGGTCCTCGCTGTGGCTCCCAGGGTGGATCCAGTCGGCCGGGCCACCACCTGCGCTGGGGCTGGTGCCAGCGAAGACGTGGTGGTGGTGGAGGCGGTGGTGGTCGGTGCGGCGATGGTGGCGGTTGCGGCAGTGGTAGTGGCCGCAATGACCGTGGGTGTGGCCGCAACGACAGTGGCAGCAGGGGACTGGGACTGTTCAGCATCCCTGGATGATGGGTTGGTGGGTAGGAGGGGTCCTGGGGAGCGGCTGGGCCCTGCCACGCCAGATGGGCCAGCTTGGTGGTCCGTGTCCGAAGAGGTGGACAGATCCTCCAGATCCGTGAGTCCTCGTTGGGGGCTTGTAGGCTGGCTGTGCTGGCTGCTGTCTCCATCCCCAGCGTCCAGCAGTTCGTCACCTGTGGAGAGAATGAGATTTGTTATTGTGTTGCACCTGGCGAAGTATGTATTAGTCGTCTGACATTGGCAGTTCGTGCAATCTCGTACATGGGTTTCCCGGAGGCGAGTGTGTGGCTGTGGCATCTGTAGGTGTGTGTGCTAGGCAATGGGACTGTGTGCTGTGCACATGTGGCATGGGACGGATTGGCCATGCCGATGGGTGTGTTGCTTTGCCCCTACTCATTGTGACTCTGGTGTATGCGGGCTCCTGGCCCATCCTGGGTCTGGTTTGTACTTTGCTTTTGGAGTTCAAATGGAACGCTTAGGAACGCATATGGCAACATGGGGGCCATGCCCCAGATTCGCATTTGGGAGGGAATATGCTTTTGGGGTTCAAATGGAACGCTTAGGAACGCATATGGCAACATGGGGGCCATGCCCCAGATTCGCATTTGGGAGGGAATATGCTTTTGGGGTTCAAATGGAACGCTTAGGAACGCATATGGCAACATGGGGGCCATGCCCCAGATTCGCATTTGGGAGGGAATATGCTTTTGGGGTACATGCTGTGAGCCATGGGTGCCGAACGTGACATGTGTTGTGGCAGCATGACAGTGCATGGTCTGAGGTGTGTGCATGCCTGACATGCCCTGCATATTTGCTGTCTGTTGTGGTTACTGGACATGGCATTGGACGCATCGTTATGAGTGAGTGATAGTTGTGTGCCAGCCAACGTATTGCAGTTGTCCCATCTCCTTGGTGTGCGTGCTGCCCTGTGCCATGTGCATCACTGCAGTGCTCGGGGGGTGTGGCCCATGTTGTGTGTTGTTGCTCACAGTGTGTCGTGCGCTTCATTGACTTCTGGCACATGGTTGGTCATGGGCATGTGTCTTAGCGTGACTGCTGTATGTGTGGCAGCTGTGCGGATGACATGCCTTTCATGAGACTGGGGCTGACGGATGGGATGGATGGTATGTTGTATGTGCATGGTGTGTCTGTGTGTTTGATGGGTTCAGTGGTGTTCGTGTGCATTTATGTTGTACCGCTCTGTTGCGTCTAGTGTTGTTTGTCTTACATAGGCGTAGTTGTGGGGTGTGTGGTTGACAGGCAGTAGGGGCTACATGGACAGGACTTCAATGGTGTTTCGGTTGTGTGTGATGAGTTGCACAGTGGCTGCCGTGTGGGACTATATTCAGTGTGGCTTGTGCATGCAGACGTGGCTCCTTGGGTGTTGCTATGTCTGTGATGGGTCATGTGGGGTGTGAGTCTGCTGTTCATGTCCGTGTGCACATTGTTCACTTGTTCGTGACGGTGGGCGGTGCTGCGTGTTCGTGTGCTACGTGACATGTCCCATGTGTTGGTGGTGTTATGGTCCTCATGCCTCCAGTAATCCAGCCCTGTCCAGTTTCCCACCTGCAAGTTGTTCGTGCGTGCACTGTACTGGATGCCACATGGCTCTTAGCGGGGGTGCTCCATGTTGCAGGTCTGTGGGGGTGGGGGGGTGTAGTGGGTCGTGGGGGTGGCTGTACACCCACTGACACCGATTGCTGTGGACCGTGATGTCTGCCTTTCGGCTGTCGTTGTGCACTGCGGTGGCTGACACGTGGGTGTGGGGTGTGGGGGATGCTCCTCCTTGCTGTGCTGTGGGACTGGGGCCTGGTGTGTGTTGTACTTGGGCTGTCCACCGTCCCACCCACTGCACTTTGTGTTCCTGCCACTTACCTGTTACTTGTCGGTTGATGCAGCTGTGCCTGACACATGGGTGTGGGGAGTGCTCCACCTTGCTGGTCTGTGGGAGTGGGGGCCTGGTGGGTGTTGTACTTCAGCTGTCCCCCTCCGACCCACTGCACTTTGTGTTCCTGCCACTTACCTGTTACTTGTCAGTTGGTGCAGCTGTGGCGGACACATGGGTGTGGTGGGTGCTCGTTGTGGCGCTTCTGGCATATTTGGGGACCTGTTGGTGGTTACGTGGCTGGCTTAGTGTACACATGTCCCCACGCATCTTACAGTTGTTCGGTTTGGCCTGTGTGTGGTAGTGTCTGTTGCATATGCGTGTGATGTGTTGTGTATTGTGTGCTGGACATGGGGGTGTTTGTCCCTGGGAGCTGTGGCATGGTGGTTGCGCATGTGTGTACATAGCGGTGTGCTGGTATACATTAGTTTGTACTTACCAGCCTCCACTCCCCTGCTAATCCGGCGAGGATCTCCGGATGGATTACGACTCGCACCTTCTCCTCCCACGCTTTGAAGGTCTTAAAGAGCGCGGGATTCCCTCCGCCAGTGACGGCAGCCAGCTCTCTGTTTTTGCCCTCCTTCTTCTTGACCAGGCTCTTTACGTCATTCCAACGTTTGTTTATCTCGGTTCTGTTCCTGGGCAGGGTCCCGACTGCATTGACCTGGTCTACGATCCGGGTCCACATTCTGTTTCTGGTGGCTAGTGGTGTGTGCTGGACCATGTTCCCATAGATTTGTGGGTACACCTTGATGATCTCGTCGACCATGACCGTCAGCTCCATGGGCGTGAACTTGGGCATCCTTTGTGGTGCCATGGTGTTTGTGGTGCTGGTGCGGTGTGTGTTGTGTAATGTGCAGGGGGTTTGTGGTGCCGGTGTTTGGTGGTGGTGGTGGTGGTGGTAGTGATGTGTGCGTTTCTGTGGTGTGCTGCTGTCCTTGCTGTGTCACTGTGTCCTCTCCTCTCCTCTCTGGTTTGCAATGTAGCAAGGGGTTGTGGTCTGTGGGAGTGCTGCTTTTGTACTCACCTATGTGGGTGTGTCCTCATGGTCTGTTGTTTTCAGGTGTTTTTGTTTGTCCGGGGGGGTGTTTTCGGGATGTGTACTGTGCTTGTGTATTTGTGCGTGCCTTGCTGTGCGGACTTGTTGGCCATGTTGTGTGCTATTGGTTTTGTGTGCGGATGGTTTCTGTGCAGGTACGTGGGCGCCATGGCTTCTGCCGTGTCGATTCTCATCGGCGTTGTTTGCGCTGGCGGGCGGTATATTTGTTGTTTTTCCGCGCTCATGGCGGTGCGATCGTAATTTCACGTGCGGTGTGTCGGCCGTGTGGGCGGGCGGTTTTGTGTTGTCGTGCGTGTTTCCGTCCGTGCCGGGCGGTTTGACTCCGACTCGGACGATGGCGGGCGGTATTTTGTATGATTTTTCCGCCGATGGCGGTTTTCAGTTTGTGTACTCATAATGGCGTGGTCGGTGTTCAGGCGGTGTGTGCGGGCGGATTTTTGCCGCTTCCATGCCTGGCGGATTTTTTTACGCCGGGTATCGTAATGGGCCCCTAAATTCCCACCCAAAGGGGAAAAAAATACATTTCTCACTATGCATGAGAAAATTAAAATTGGTACATAGAATTAATTAAATGTAATTTAATTCAATGTTACTTAAAAATAATGTAACATTAATTTATAAATTCATAAAAGGTTGTTAAAGATTTTTTAACAGTAATATGTATGCATTTATATTTTTAACTATTTTAAATAAATTAGGGCCATATGTACAAACCATATTTTACATATACAATTGGTATTTGGAAGGGGCATGTTTAGGGCGTCCCTTTCAAATACCAAATCTGAATGGGATGTATAAATGTTTTGCGACCGAATTATGGTCACAAAACATTCATATTTTACTGACTCCTTTTAGAAGGTGGTACCCATTCACAAATGGGAACGGGTCTCCAAGGGACCCCTTCTCCTTTGAGAATGTAAAATCAAATATTTTTTAAGAACACAAAATGTCCCAAGTTTCATTTTTTTAGTTTTTTGTTTTAAACACATCTCGATTTCCTTTAAGGAAAACAGATGTGTTAAAAATACAAAAGATTTCTGTATTTAAAAGCAATCACAGACATGGTGGCTTGCCACCCCAGCAGGCCACCATCCCTGCGATGGCTGCGATTCCTAATGGGTCTCAAATTGTGACCTATCTCATTAATATTCATTAGGTAGGTTGATTTGAGACCCATTAGGATTCACTATTGAAAACTTTAGCATTTTCTGACATCACGAATTGTGATTTTCTAATTGCGATTCACTTAGAATCACAAGTAGGAAATCGCAATTCAAAAGTTCAGTACATGTGGCCCTTAATTAAATCTAACATAGTTTCCTATCGGATTTATTTTAAGTCTCTGCCACCATTCTTTTCTGTGGGAGGGTGTTGCAGTACCAGAGGTTGGCCTTGCCTAGTACAGGAATTATTGCATCATCGTTGAGGATCCTGTTGACAGGGCTGGCGATGTGAAGTTCGGTGTCGGGCATGCGGCACACATTCGGGGTGATGAGCAGGGTCTGAAATGCGGCGAGCCTGCGATGCGGAGTCTGGTGTTGTCGTCAATGTTGCTGTTGATGAAAGATGCGTGGTGGGAGAAGCTTCTAGGCAGTGTCTTTGAAGTGCATGGGATTCCCTACCTCCCCAGCCCTGGCTCCAAGCTGGCTGAAGTGACAATGCAGGGTTGTGAGGCCCTTTGTGCAGTGACAGGACACTTGCCTATTCAGGTGTAAGTGAGGCTGGGCCCAACTCTTCCCTTCCATCCTGCCAGTGATGGTCCCCCTAGACACACCTAAGCTCCTATTGTGTATGGCTGTCTAGGAGGAATACACAAAGCCCAACTGCCAACTACACCCAGTTATGTGACCAGAGACAAGCTGCAGGCACTAAATGGCTAAGGCAAGAAAATGCCTACATTTTAGAAGTGGTATTTTCATAATCATAATTTAAAATCCTACTTCATCATAAGGTAAGATTTTAAATTGGGATCCCAGAGACACCAAACATGAATTATATTTTCCCATTTGGAAATTACACTTATAAAATATAATACGACAACTCCAATGTTATCCTATGGGACAGAAAGGCCTTACAGTAGTGAAAAACACATGTAACAGTTTCTCACTACCAGGACATGTAAAGCTTAAACGTACATGTCCTGCTTTTAAATATATTGCGCCCTGCCCTCTGTGCTATCTAGGGCATACCCTAGGGATGACTTATATGTATAAAAAAGGAAGGCTTGGCTTGACAAAAGGTTTATTTTGCCAGGTCGAAATGGCAGTTTAAACTGCACCCACAGGTTCTGCACATGGGAGGCCTGAGACATGTTTAAAGGGATACTTAGGCATGTGGCACAATCATTGCTGCAGGCCCACTAGTAGCATTTTATTTACAGGCCTTTGGAACATATAGCACCACTTCAGTAGAGACATAAGCAGGGGCGGTGCGTCCATTGGGGCGCTGGGGCGTTGCCCCACTAGCCGCATGGCCCCATTCACGCAAGCGGCAAGCAACTTAGTCGCTCGCCGCTCGCAGTCGGCACTGGCAGTCTGTCAATCGGCTGCTGAAGGGGGTGGGGGTGGGGGCAGGGAGGGCTGGCTGCGGCAGCAAGGGTTGAGTGACAGCAGCGCTTGCAATAGTGTGCGCATGCTCGATTTTGGGCTGGTCATTTTTATGACCAGCCCGAACATGCGAACTACAGGCCAGCCACCTTCTACCATGGGAGAGCAAGGGGGGACCCGAGAGGCCGAGGGTTGCTTCATGCAGCAGCCGCCGGTCTCCTAATGGGCGGGCCCTCTCCATGCCCTAGCCAATCCTGGCGCTGCTAATGCAGCGTCTGGATTGGCTGCCTGAGACTACCGTCACAGAGCAGAAGCAGAGGCGGCGTGGAGCAGAAGCAGAGGCGGCGTGGACCGGTCACGGTCAGGTAAGTTTTTTTTTACATTTTATTAAAACTCCCCCGCCCCCGTTGCCGTTCCTACCCCCTTTCTTTCCAAATCTTGACACATTCCGCCGTGTCTTGGTCAAAGTCTCCCCTCATTCTACTTTTATGCGGCTGCCTGGCCTGATAAAAATGTATGCATGAGCCTCTCCGGGAGACAAGGGGGGGGTCCAGTGGATATGTGAAGAGCAGCCGGGACGGCGTCTCTGCAGGATATAGGCCCGTCCACAGATAAATCAATTCATACATTGGCATGATGGTGTCTGTGTCTGTGAGGGTTGGGCTCAGACCAGCCCAGAGAGTCACACAGGGATTTCGGTGATTTGAAAAGAATGGCGCTGGTGAAAGGTTAGTGTAAGTGAATTTGCGCATTCAGCCAGAAAAACTAATTGGTACATGTCAAAATGTGTCTTGCAATGTGCGTCATGTCGTGAGGCGTGTGCGCAAAGCTGACGCGGGAGTTTACGTGTCTCCAAAAGTGATGGGTACAAAACTTAGGCCCTGGGACCCCATGCAACCAAGCCGCCCCCCCCCCCGACACGGTCCCCTGGTTTAGTGGTTAAAAACATACAGCTATAGTTATGGGGCATTTGGCCCTTCATAACCAGTGGGCGGCGGTGCCACTATACCTGCTGCACTATTGATGGCTACGCTTCTGTATATATTGGAAGACTTGCCACGTGGTGGAAGAGAGCTTGACAGGGCTGAAGCCATGTTTGCATTTCACCTTGAGAGACGGAGGCATATGTCTGTACTTCCAGGAAACGAGGAAAGACAGAAGCCGTAAAGCAGCACCACTAGGGGGCGCCGAATGACAACAAGGCCTGGAACTTACTTCATTAGTATGCAGGGAGCACTCTCATGGGAAATAAAATCTTGCCTGGAGAAAAGAAAATATTTGTGAGACAGAGAGACTTGGAACAGACAAATGGAGTAGGGAGACTGCCCCCCGTGATGCCAAAACTGCTCTACGAGAAATCCCATCACCTGCATAAGAGGCATGACGATATCAGGACTGCACTTGTTTCCAAGGGCCTCCAGGGTGGCGTGGCACAGTCAGCTAGTCCGCGGCTTTTAGCCGCTAGACGTCAGAGGTCTCAAGTTGTGACATGTTAGACACCAGTAGCTTATGCAAGCTTGTCATTTCTTTGCCTTTCTGGTACATCCACATATAACAAAAGTATTTTATTTTCCCCCTGCTACCTCTGCTCTCAAGTTGTTTCACGATCCATTATCCACAGTGTGAAGATGAATAGCTGTGCGCACACCACTGCATGAATGGTTTAGTTTCTTAATATTTCTTTTTGGTTCTTTACTTTGTTTGTTTTCTTTTCTCTTCTTAATTGGCTGCACTTTATTGTTTCGGTTCTCCTTCATTTCCCGTATCGACTTTTGAGCTTGAATAAAGTGTTTAGAAGATAAAAGTCTATATCAATACAGATCTGTATTATGGTTGACTGGCGGTGGAGCATACTCCCCAACAATTCTATATAGGTACCTGATAAAACGGAGCATGCATTCCGGAACATGGACAAGTGTTATTAGTACACCATGTTTTGTTTCTTTGATTATTCTTTTTGCATCCAATGTGGTTTTATTTACATAGATTATGCTATGTGTCATGCTTTACCTAGACGGAGTTCTGTGCCATGCTGTGACTCTGTCATGTGATATGGTGTTATTTACATAGAATATGTTGTGTCATGCCATGCTTTACCAAGATGGAATTACGTGCCATGATGCTGTCGTGTGGCATGGAGTTATTTACATAGATTATGTTCTGTTCCACCCCATGTTTACCAATATGGAGTTCTGTGCCGTGCCAAGGTGTGGTCGTGCGGCATAAGGTTATTTGCATAGATGATCTTGTGCATCCTGCCATTGCTGCTTCTGATGCCAAAAACATGGATTGACTTGCAAACAATGAATGTTAAAAACGTCGAGGGAATGCATTTCAGCGATTTAGTTCCTCTCTTATTTTACATGTTTACTTGATCTTGCATTCCCCACAAGTTAGCTATTTTATAATGTTGCTGTTTATCTGTATTTTTTTCTGTGCATACTTTGAGGCTTGAGCCATGCCAGGTGTTTATGAGGGGCTTTGATTGAGCACGCAGCCGCTAAGGCTAAAGCCAAACAAAGTGCCTGTCAGTGGGTTGGCCTCTCTGCAGAGCACACAGAACAATGTTTGTGTATTCCATTTGCAACTGAAATTCTGTGGAAATGTGTGTGAAGGGGGTACACTGATGTCAAAATATTTGCAAGGCAAAAGTAAGAGAAATTAAAGTGCTTATAATTGAGGGAGTGCAGTGCATGTTGGGGGCGGTGAAGTGACAGAGATGTGAGGAAGGGCATACGGGGAAGAGTGAAAAGAGGATGCTGAAGAGTAAAGAGAGGGGGTTGAAGATGTGCCGATGGACAAGATATGCAGAGAAAAAGAGGATACATATCTAACATAAAGCACACATAATTGAATGCCAAAACTCCTTCCACAGGCCTCAATGCTATTTAATTCACAGACTCCCTATTTCAGAATTTCAGAATTTAAACATTTTCAATGTTAATTATTTATAAGAAATCATTGTTGTTACTCATTTATCTTAAACAGCTAACACCCAGTGACAAAGCCAATCATACTGACAGGCTTTAGGCGTATGTCAGTTGCTGTGCCATTTATCTGGATAAAATTACATCTCAGAGAGAAACCAAAATACCGGTCTGATGGCACACTATGGGAATCACAGAAATGTATTTGGCATGTTCCTTTATAGGGAGCACCCACTTTTTTCATCTCACTTAAAGACCTGTCTGCACTTATTTCTCTATGACTGGTTACAGTCAGCAGCTGTGGGTGCTTCTCGAAGTCTGGTTAGAGCATATTTTTCCAAAGTTAATGCTGCATGCAGTGCAAGACACTGGCAAGCATACATTTTAAAGGGCTAAAGTTGTCATGCAGAACAATTTACATATTACAGTAACTGTTGAACAAATTAATGCAAGAAGATACGGGGCAGTTTTTAATGTGTTTAATATTTCAAGACTATACGTTCCCACTGCTTAACAAGCCTTGCTTTATCGCTGCATTCATTTGCTTTAAAATGCACCATTTGCCAATCTTTTTAAATTTCTTTCTCAGGAAAGGGACTCTCCCTAGACCCCAGGTTTGTCCATTGAACTTGTTCACATCGCTAACTAGTGTTTTCTATTGGAAAGGGTAGAGCCAAAGCAGTCTTGCTTAGTACCCTAGCCCTCTTCAGAAGTCAGACTTGCTTGGCAACTCAGAAATTCTCTGAAGTAATGTATGAGTTTTCTTTTATGAATGCCTAGAAGTACTGAACTTTTAGTCCATTTATCACAGAAATAGTGCTGAAAATCGCACCAAAAAGATGCCAATTTTTTAAAAATTTCTTCACGGCGGGAGAACCCCCCCGAATCCCCCTTATTGCCGTCGGGCTCGCTCGCTGCGCTCGCTCGCATACGTTGATTTGTTCAGCTTCCGCCTCACCACTTTCAAATCACACCAGCCACCACTGCTTATAAGTAAATTAAATATGCCAATTGGGGATTTGCCAATATTACCATATTTAGTGGAGTGAGCACGTGCACTTTTGTCAAGTAGAGACTGATGCAGGAGTAGTAGAAACGTAGGATTTATTCATGAAAAGGAAGCACCACCGGTTACAGGTCTTCAGGCACCGGGAAGTACCGAGCAACTGTCGACTTTGCCTACTCTGACTCAACGGCCCGATCCCATTTCTAGCATAGAACACTAGGCTCGTGCCATGAGACAGAGTATTCAAAGGATGACAAAGAATACACAAAGTACAAGCACGTGCATGCAAGCACGAGAATGGCATAGAACACACAAGGTACCAGAACGTGCATGCAAGTACAAAGAAATACATGCCAACTGGATGTAACAACTTTAGCATTGGTTAGCAGAGATAAAGTGTGCAGAGTCCTAATGCTAGCAAAAATAAGAACAGAAAAAATGGAGGAGAGAGGCAAAAAGTTGGGATGAAGATCACGTTAAGCTGACAGGTCTACCGCTCTGTGTACCAACCATTTCGGACACCCTGATGTTGAGCTAAAATGTTGGCTTTTCTATTTCATTTTAAAATAATGTAATATAAATATATACAATTAATTTACAATAAGATGAACATAAAATATTTTATTGAAAATTAATATATACAATTAATTAACATTAATATTGAATATAAAGACAGTTTTATGTTTAAATATTGTTTGTAATAAAAGATGCAGCTGGTGAGTAAGGCATCAGATCAGACGCAGATCATCAACATTGGTGCCTCAGAAGCGAGAGCAGCTGGAGAGCCAGAACCCATTGAGTATAGCGGGGATGTGTAAGACATCCCATATGGTTGCTCTTGAGGCAGAAGCAAGAGTGAACCTTTGGCAATAGAAGTGATGATGAAGGGTTTCAAAGCCCCATGCAAAGGCAACAATGTAAGATCAACAGGTGGATCCGCTCCAGCCGTTCCTCAGGAACAACAATGGTATGAACAGAAAAGGCTTTAGGCTGGTGAATGCAGAGTATGAAAACTCAGAAACCAGTGTTCCTGTAAGTAGGAGATCAGCCCCACTGCCAAGTAGACATCAATTACTTGACAACAGTTCATCATCTTAGAGAATGATTAAAGTGACCATGCCTACAAAAAATAGAACAATGCCTGTGGTGTAGAGACATGGAATACATCACCAAGCAGGTAAGATAAATGTGTCTGAAGCAGGGCAGGTGCATAGCCGCCCATGAATATTCAGCAGGTGGACCAGCTCCAGCTCATCCTCAGGAAGCACAGCTGGATGCTCCAACTGGATGTTTAGAAAGTTTGTATGAAAGCAGGCTTAACACTGAAGGAGAAGGCTAGTGGCTGGCGGGAGGAGTTCATGAAAAGTAGCTCCGCTCCCACGTAGAAAGCAATTGTATTGACACAGTTTATGATCTTAGGAGAATGATTAAACAACAGAATTATTGCAAAAAAACAAAACCAACATCTTTAAAAACAGTGAGCTCAAAATGTAGGTATACCTCAGAGCACCCGAAAGTCATTACGTAAGCAATGACAATGAAACTGAGGTTTACAGTGATGTAGGAGATCTGAATATTACTTAGGTTCCCAGCCACAAAAATTAGACGAGGGGGATATTAAGAGAAATAATCCCATATTTTAATCACACTAGTTTATTATCATCAGCTTCTATTTTTTGGACAGAATGCATCCCTTGTCGTGAAGTAGCACTAACGAGAATTAAGACTGTAAGATGCAAAGAGTGCAGTACGTTAAAGAGGGACCACTGTAAGTAATTTTAGAACTTGCAGAGCCCAATGCAACTGTGTAATGGCACATTTTAACTTGTTCTTGAGTAGTGTATATATGCTTTCCCTAATTAGCGGCAGAGTTGATTAAGTGACATTAGAGAGAGAACACATTTAGATAGTGTTTAATCTATGACAGGGCCACTGGAATTATGCAATTGTGTGGTCACAGCAATTTTCGCATAATTGTAGATTTGCCACATTTGCCACATAATTAATTTGCCACATAACTTGCAGATTTAACAAAAAGAAATGTTTCTATCTCAAACGGTTCAAAAGTTGGTAAAAGCACAATGACACATGTTTGTGCGCAGTGGAAGGCCCTTTGCAAAGGTTGACTGGCCACCTTTCTGTAGCTTATTGCTATATGTTGGTCTTAAACTGTTAAACTGGTACTCATGAGGTACAACTAATTCACAGACAGTGTTAACAAGCTTAAAAATGAAAAAATAATGAAGTAATACTATGAGAAGATGTGCTGCATATTGCCACATAATTTGCCTTTTGTGCTGCATAATTTACTCAACCCTGCCTCATAATTTGACCTTCCCTTGCCACATAATTCCAGTGGTCCTCTCTATGACAGAAAAAGTGATCTCTATCACTTCTTTATCTATGCCCCTTATTTGTACAACAGCTTCTTTTAAAAATAGACAACACTGTCTCGTATCAAACCTTGACTTAAAACATGAAGAAGGCTTCTCTTTTTTCATAAAGGAACTGAAGCTGAAACATATTCAGTCAAATTGATATCATCAAATACATTTTGTCAGGTGTTTCATCACATTTTAATAATTACTGTTGGCATAGTTTACCAAGACTAAGGCCCTCACTACGAGTGGCCTGGTAACTAATGTGATATTTATCATACCTGAGAAAATTCCACTCCGCTGAGTTAGAATTTTCCAGGTGCGATACAGTACCACCCAATTATGAGTTTTTGGGTAAGAACATGCAAATTTTAGTTTCTACTGCACTAAATTCTGCATGCTCAGGTAAAAAGCAGACCTTTTTTTCTTTGATAAATATTGGCAGGATTGGCCTTACACACATAAAGCAGAGTTTGGAACTATAAGTGTGGGAACTAACAGATCTGTCCTCTGAAGCACATCAAACTCGGCTCTCTGTGCAGGGGAAGCGGTTAATGTTTTGATGTGAATTTGTAGTGGCTTGAAGTCACCATCTTGAAAATGTCTTGCACTACAGGACAAGCTGTGGAATATTTTTGATTAGTGCCAACTGCTGGCTGCGCTGAGCTGTTTGCATAGAAGACTCTCTTGTTCCCATGTATGGGGAGTATGTCAGGAGACTGTGGTATTGCCTGGTGATATTGTGAAATGACCATGATCTGAGTTTGGGCTCACTATCAAATCAATCAGATTCTGAAAGGATGGCCATTGCACCCATACTAAACAAATTAGACTGGGTTTAGTGTGAGAAAAGTGTGCCCTTTTAAAGTAGGCACAAGTAAGGAGAAATGCTTTAATTTCTTTTCCGACTTTACATGTGTGCTGCACTGTACAGCACACATACAAAGAGGGAAAAGGTTTCAAGTGAGTCTCAGCATAGTATTTTGTACTGAACCGCTAGACTCACGGAGACACCCTTGCATCGTGGCGCAAAGGGTGTCTCCGTGACGCACGGCTGCCTGATTTCAAGCGCTAGGGAGAGGGGAGGAAAGAGACATATTTTAGTAAATTTGGCGCTCTCCTCTCTCCTTTTCACGCAGCGCAGCACAGCATTCACAGCTGCTGCACTGCGCTGCGTGAAAAAGTTGTAAATCTCCCCCTCGGTATCAATCCATTGCTCTCAATGTATATTTAATATCTGAAGAAGTGTGCACTAAGAAAGGCAATCTTTGATTCATGGAAATGTATTTTATATCTGTGTTGAGCTTTATAGTCACAATTCTGCTTGTCCTTTCTAAAGATGCAAAAACAACAATTGATGGACAGAATGAAGAACAATGTCATACATTCACCCCAGTACAGAGATCTGGGCCTAAATCCATCGTTTTTTGCTCACCATGCCATTCCAGTTTGAACCCAGCCATATGCAAATCAGTCTTGACCCTGTGCCCAATGGGAACAGTCCAGCCCGAACTGCCAGGCCAGGTCCTCCCTGGACTGGAAACAAGCATCCTAGGACCGGTTTCGGGGTTTCACCCCTCTTCAGCCAGGATAGCTTGACTCCAGTGGCATGGAGAGCACGGGGCCCACGTCTGGGCATACCCGTCCCACTCGGGGTGACAAATGCAAAAACAACAATTGATGGACAGAATGCAGAACAATGTCATACATTCACCCCAGTACAGAGATCTGGGCCTAAATCCATCGTTTTTTTGCTCACCATGCCATTCCAGTTTGAACCCAGCCATATGCAAGTCATTCTTGACCCTGTGCCCAATGGGAACAGTCACCCCTCTTCAGCCAGGATAGCTTGACTCCAGTGGCATGGAGAGCACGGGACCCACGTCTGGGCAACCCAGACTGGGTATGCCCAGACGTGGGTCCCTTGCTCACTTTGCCACTGGATTCAAACTAGCCTGGCTGATGAGGGCTGTTAGCCGGAAACCGGTCCCAGGATGCTTGTTTCCGGTTCAGGGAAGACCTGGCTTGGCAGTTCGGGCTGGACTGTTCCCATGAGGCACAGGGTCAAGACTGATTTGCATATAGCTGGGTCTGAACTGAGGTGGCAAAGTGAGCTAAAGAACGATGATGGATTCAACCCAGATCTGTGACTGGGGGTGAGTGTCTGAAAAGTTTCAGCGCTCCGTCCATCATCTCCTTGTGTTTGCTTTGTTCGCCCTCAGTTGGCAGGGTATGCCCAGACGTGGGTCCCTTGCTCACTTTGCCACTGGATTCAAACTAGCCTGGCTGATGAGGGCTGTTAGCCCGAAACCTGTCCCAGGATGCTTGTTACTGGTTCAGGGAAGACCTGGCTTGGCAGTTCGGGCTGGACTGTTCCCATGAGGCACAGGGTCAAGACTGATTTGCATATAGCTGGGTCTGAACTGAGGTGGCAAAGTGAGCTAAAGAACGATGATGGATTCAACCCAGATTTGTGACTGGGGTGAGTGTCTGAAAAGTTTCAGCGCTCCGTCCATCATCTCCTTGTGTTTGCTTTGTTCGCCCTAAGTTGGCAGGGTATGCCCAGTCGTGGGTCCCTTGCTCACTTTGCCACTGGATTCAAACTAGCCTGGCTGATGAGGGCTATTAGCCCGAAACCGGTCCCAGGATGCTTGTTTCCGGTTCAGGGAAGACCGGGCTTGGCAGTTCGGCTGGACTGTTCCCATGAGGCACAGGGTCAAGACTGATTTGCATATAGCTGGGTTTGAACTGAGGTGGCAAAGTGAGCTAAAGAACGATGATGGATTCAACCCAGATCTGTGACTGGGGGTGAGTGTCTGAAAAGTTTCAGCGCTCCGTCCATCATCTCCTTGTGTTTGCTTTGTTCACCCTAAGTTGGCAGGGTATGCCCAGACGTGGGTCCCTTGCTCACTTTGCCACTGGATTCAAACTAGCCAGGCTGATGAGGGCTGTTAGCCCGACACCGGTCCCAGGATGCTTGTTTCCGGTTCAGGGAAGACCTGGCTTGGCAGTTCAGGCTGGACTGTTCCCATGAGGCACAGGGTCAAGACTGATTTGCATATAGCTGGGTCTGAACTGAGGTGGCAAAGTGAGCTAAAGAACAATGATGGATTCAATCCAGATCTGTGACTGGGGGTGAGTGTCTGAAAAGTTTCAGCGCTCCGTCCATCATCTCCTTGTGTTTGCTTTGTTCGCCCTAAGTTGGCAGGGTATGCCCAGACGTGGGTCCCTTGCTCACTTTGCCACTGGATTCAAACTAGCCTGGCTGATGAGGGCTGTTAGCCCGAAACCGTTCCCAGGATGCTTGTTTCCGGTTCAGGGAAGACCTGGCTTGGCAGTTCGGGCTGGACTGTTCCCATGAGGCACAGGGTCAAGACTAATTTGCATATAGCTGGGTCTGAACTGATGTGGCAAAGTGAGCTAAAGAACGATGATGGATTCAACATAGATCTGTGACTGGGGGTGAGTGTCTGAAAAGTTTCAGCGCTCCGTCCATCATCTCCTTGTGTTTGCTTTGTTCGCCCTAAGTTGGCAGGGTATGCCCAGACGTGGGTCCCTTGCTCACTTTGCCACTGGATTCAAACTAGCCAGGCTGATGAGGGCTGTTAGCCCGACACCGGTC
This sequence comes from Calotriton arnoldi, assembly GCA_963921515.1. Classification (NCBI taxonomy): domain Eukaryota; kingdom Metazoa; phylum Chordata; class Amphibia; order Caudata; family Salamandridae; genus Calotriton; species Calotriton arnoldi. The sequence goes on along the minus strand of CAWUFW010003342.1, from coordinate 1,019,342 downwards.
CCAGGATGCTTGTTTCCGGTTCAGGGAAGACCTGGCTTGGCAGTTCAGGCTGGACTGTTCCCATGAGGCACAGGGTCAAGACTGATTTGCATATAGCTGGGTCTGAACTGAGGTGGCAAAGTGAGCTAAAGAACAATGATGGATTCAACCCAGATCTGTGACTGGGGGTGAGTGTCTGAAAAGTTTCAGCGCTCTGTCCATCATCTCCTTGTGTTTGCTTTGTTCGCCCTAAGTTGGCAGGGTATGCCCAGACGTGGGTCCCTTGCTCACTTTGCCACTGGATTCAAACTAGCCTGGCTGATGAGGGCTGTTAGCCCGAAACCGTTCCCAGGATGCTTGTTTCCGGTTCAGGGAAGACCTGGCTTGGCAGTTCGGGCTGGACTGTTCCCATGAGGCACAGGGTCAAGACTGATTTGCATATAGCTGGGTCTGAACTGAGGTGGCTAAGTGAGCTAAAGAACGATGATGGATTCAACCCAGATCTGTGACTGGGGTTGAGTGTCTGAAAAGTTTCAGCGCTCCGTCCATCATCTCCTTGTGTTTGCTTTGTCCTTTCTAAAGAGTCATGTAAGCCATTTAAATATATGTCATCGATGTATGAGAACAGGGCAGGAGCGTCTTTTAGAATTTCTCTTATTCTAGCTACAAATAAAGCTGGACCGTTTGTGTATCTTTGTGGTAATCTAGTTTTACCCACATTGGATCCCACCAAACTTGAACCCCATCAAGTATTGTGATTCCTTCTCCAAGTTGTGGCTTAAGTACCCATTAGCGTTATCGAGAATCGCCTTGTATTTTTCTTTACAACATTTGCCATCAGACTAGCACTTTTAGCATTCTGCACTGCATGTATATCTGTGTGTAAATTCACATGCCTACAGTCCACTACAATAGGGTAGGTATTGTCAGGTTTAACCACCACACAGAGAGGAGTGTTGATGGGTGAGTGGCACGGCACCTGATTCTGCAATGATGTCAGGATGATTCTAATACAGCACTTCAGCTCTGGCTTCAATTAATACTGAGTATCCACCTGTGGCTCACTACTAGTGATAGTTCCCTTTTGGGTCATAGGGCATGTTCTTTGTAACTTTGGGGATTTCCTGACTTTTGGTTAATCAATAAGGGGAAACAAACGGACTAATCTTTATCCAGGTCCAGCATACATGTCCGTGAATGAACCCTAACACAAATGGTATGCAGTTCCTAATGTTAAAAGCAGGATGAAGTGTTTTCCAATATAGAGACTCCACATAGAGATATGGAGTGGTGAAAGGTGGGGAGAAGAATTCTCTCCTCTTGGAAAAAGACCCTCACACACCCAGCCTGCTAGGTGTCATGCTTCATCATCGGGTCTGCTCCTTATCGGGTCGGCGCTGCAATCCCCGATCGGCACCCGTGATGGGGCCTCCTTGGCGGAGATCTTTATTCCATATGCCGGTGGGTGAAGTGCGTGTGAGGGCCCTAAAAAGGTGTAGGTGATCTACAGGTACCACTTTTTAGGGTGCTGTAATGGTGGTCACTAGTTTATTTCAATTCATTGTTGACCACTACCATTAAGTGTAGGTAGATCATCGTTGGTCCTGAAGAATTGCCATTTAATATATTGTCAGGCAAGAAACATGTTGACCTCTTTTACAAACGCAAAAATCTCTACATCCTTAGAGTGGAGATAAGCGTCTTGTTTTCTTTTTAACCAGGGTAGGGGCCACATTTAATAAAATTATTCTGAGTGGACCACCTCCCTTTTTATTTTCCTACACATCTTTATCACCTACACCTTTTTAGGGCCCTCACACGCACTTCACCCACCGGCATATGGAATAAAGATCTCCGCCAAGGAGGCCCCATCACCACCTTACATTTTTCAAGGATTTGTGAATACAATGAGGTAGCTCCATCTTGGCCCATCAGGCAAATGCTGATTTTTTTTGCTGATTTTATTTTATTTTGGCAACATCAGTAACCAACAATGAAACAGTGCATGGCATGTCCTGATATTGCACACGCAGTCATCTACCTTCCCAGCAGTATTACGTCTGGGAGATCTCTGTACCGCATAGTGGGATGGCAGGTGTATTCTGGAAAGGGAGGAGTAGGCGCACCATTTCTAGAGCTGCTGTGGACAAACTCCTCAACTCCCTCTCGCCCAAGGCAGACCACTGTGGCTCTTGCTGCGGGGGGAGGAGAGGGTGCATTTGTGTCCAGTACTGCTTTAGGCCCGCCAGCAGGGCCGTGGTCATCTCCACCACAGTCTGCTGGCATGTTGGAGGTTACTAGGAAGGAGGTCGGGTCCTTATATATCTTTGGGTCTAGATGTAGGTGGCTGCGTGGTGTAACACGTTTCCAGTTGTTCTTGGCGGTGTCCCATATCCAGCAGCCATTGCTTAGTCATGGAAGCGTGCCACTCCCGCAGGTGAAAGCTCCCTGCCTCTTGGTCAGCAGCACAGCGATAATAACAAAACACCAGGCAGTGCTCCGGAAGCCCCCGTGTGGCACAATAGTGCCAGTTTTGGAGACCAATCCAAGGGCAGTCCACCATTCTGGAGATAGTTCCCAGGACTTGTGTCTAGTATTCATGGTTAGCCGGGCAATACCAGGCCAGATGAATAAAATATGCACCCCAGGCCTCACATTTGAGGCAGCTGGAATCCAGGCGCAGCTGTAGTCTGGCCACCGAAGAGGGGTGCAATAGAGTCTATGCAAGAATTTAAAATGCGCAGTCTGACATTGGGAGACACCTTCCCCATCAGCTCACAGTAATACCCTCATTCCCTCAGTGATGCCCGTCCCCCCCAATGTCCGCATTCCACTCTCACCTAGCGGAAGGGGGCTCCGCAGGGGACTTGCTCTGAGTAATAGTGTAAAGAGTCGTCATTAGGTGACAATTGGACTTACGCGTAACCATTACTTCCAGGGCCACACACGTCGTGGAAGCCCACGGAAACTCAGAATTATATGGTTTACATAGTGCTTTCAAGCAAAGGTATGTGAATCAATCCAGCCCAGCACAATCCACAGCAGTCCCTATAGATTTGTAGCTCAGGAATTTGCCCTCAGGGCAAATGTCTCCCATGACACACTGATCCCGGCTACTAAGCCGGAGCAGGGCCAGCGCTTCCTGTCTAAGCTGTATCAGGCAATGTGTCAAGAGCTGCAAAGGAGCATAGAGTTTTGGCAGTTTGAGTATGTTGTGGAGGAAATTCCGGGCTCTTTGTGCGCATGTTACTGTGCTGATCTCCACGTGGCCTCACTGCCGGCCCCCAGGGGAAGTGAAGGTCGCAGACCAGTCTTCCCCCATGGCACTTCAGGCAAGGCCGGAAGGACAAGGTGGGGATGGGGTCAAGGGAGTAGGGGAAGGGGTGGAAGTAGGGTGGAGTATAAAGGTGTCAGGAGGGGAGGATCCGACCTCTTCCTGACACCTAACACCACCGGAGGGTAGGAGTTTAATTTAGTGGTAGTGGTTTTGGGCCTAGCTAGTCTTGGTTAGTGTGAGGCGTAGTTAGGGCAGTTAGATTCCCCCAGCATTAATTCATCAGGCCTACCTGAGTAGTGCAGACATCTGAGCCATGGCGACACTCGACAGCGAATCGGTGTGGGCCGCCTTGCTGGTGCTCCGCCAAGCGGGACGAGCGTACCTCCTGCGGCCTGGGGTATTGGACCAGGTGTGGGTGGGAATGGTCCGACCCACGTGGTCCGTGTCTAGCGGTGTGGCGGCGGCGGTGGCAGCGTGCTAGGATGAGCCGACACACGCAGCGAAGTCCGCCGGAGGCTGAGGGCAGGTCCAGAAAAAGGACAACGCAGGAGCCAAGCACGGAGGCAGAAGGAAGAGCCTGCCCACGCAGCTTCCTGATGCGACTGCGGAGATTGAGCAGGTGAGTGGGGGCAGGGCTGCCCGATCAGGAGCCGGCGCCGCTGAGCACTGGCGCCAGCAAAGAGTAAACCGGGAATGAGCTCCCATGGGAGAGCGGGCTGGTAGACCTCTCGAGGAGGCCCCCCCCGGGAGTACAGGAGACGGAATAGCAGCCAGCCTGGGCCCCGTATTGAAAAAGTCCAGATGGGCTGGGGCCCCTGTTATAATCAATAGGCCTGGGCGGTAAATTGCGCTCCGCTCGCAGAATTTGTGGAATTTTGGCAATTCCGCATTCCGCGGAGAACGGGGAATTGCCGAAAATTCCGCGATCCGCGGCGTAGCGGAATTCTTTCCTTGTTCGCGCTTTCAAAATGCGTGTTCGCGCGTGCAGGAGTGACTTCCTGGGATCCCTGTGTTCGCTGATGAGTTTTCCTATCCGTTCGCGTGCGCCACGAGATTTTGGTAGCCGTCCGCGCGATCCCGCAAGAGTGTGCGATCGCGAACACGTCATTCGGACGCGCCATCGGACATCCGCATTCGCAAACAGGAAACACGCATCGCGAGCTGGCGGGACAAGTGAAACAAGATGGCCGCGCCAATTGGCGACCGCATGGCAAGTTCGCGAGATATTTCCCCCGAGCACGCAAACAGCATCCCCGAACAGGAAAAACGCATCGCGAACGGGCAGAACAAGCAATTCCGCGTGCTCGCGGAATTCTGCGTAGCTCGCGGAGATTTTTTACCGTTTCGCGGAACTTTGCGTATTGCGACTACGCAAATTCCGCCCACCCCTAATCAGTCCAACAGAGCCCACAGATAAGGACATGGAAATAAGGGACACAAGTAGGGGTGAGGTGGGGGGGATTTCCCCCCCCCACCTTGCCCAGAGAGAAACAGTCCAGATGGGCTGGGGTCAGGTTACAACCAGTCACACAGAGCCCAAAGACACTGACCTGGTAATAGGGGGCACAAACAGGGGTGAGGTGGGGGGGATTTCCCCCTCACCATGCCCAGATGGGCAAGCGTGGATTTGGAGGCACACATTAAGGAACAGCGCCAAATCATCCAGGAGTCAGAAGAGAGATGGGCTAGGAAGTGCGAAGCCAGGGGACGGGTGGAGCAGGCACCCCATGGGTGGGGGAGGTGGACCCCCTTGTAGGCATTCAGGGTGTAGGGGTACAAGTGACAGGAGGGGGGGCTAGTGGGGGCAAGTGGATCTGGGTAGCTGATAGTCACACCTCGGAGAAGGGCAGAGGCACAGTCAGCACGGCGGTGAGGCCTGGTGGTGCATAGGCCCCCACAGGTTGGAGCAGCATGTTGGGGGGACAAGATCGGCAGGTGAGGCGCATAGAAAAGGGGTAATGCCAGCGGGGCGCATGACGGCCCTGGGATGCTGGCCAGAAGCAGCAGGGGGGTCCGCAGCGGCCTACCCTCCAATGAGAGAGAGTGCAGGGAGCACAACAGCGAAGGATTGTGACAGAAAGAGTGGCATGAGTGCGAAAGGACAGAAGGGAGGAGTGTATGACGATGTGTGGGGGGCAATCGAGCTGTATTATAGGGATGAGAGTGATGAATGGGAAGAGGGAGAAGTGCATGATGATGAGGAAGTGATTGCTGGAGGCTCTGGGGCTACGGAGAAGGCAACCAGGAAGATTGGTGTTTTACAGGAGGCAAGTGTGGCCAAAGACAAGTCGAAACCCAGGGGGCAGAAGAAGAACAGCAGCCCGGGCAAGGACAAGGAGGTCCAAGGAGGACTCTCAGGTAATGGCGATTGGTGGACGGCATGGGACGGGGTGACAAAGGTGCAAAGGGGAAATCCTGCCGGTCGGTGGGAGTGGTTGATGGGACAGTGAGGGATTTGGCGGCAAAAACAGGTGCAGCTGCGGCGCCTGTGTTGGACAAAGGGAAAAGCGACACTAAGGGGCATATTGTCAACGGCCAGCGATAATTATCGCTGGCCGTGCTGAGCGACGAATTCCCCAACGCAGGCTATCTCTGGTATTTATCGCCCTGGTACCGCATTATTAACAACGCGTTTCCCCAGGGCGATAAAAATTTCCAGCGATGTTACCTGCAAAACGGCGATAACCTTGCTGATACGACCCTGTCGTATCAGCATAATCCACCCCCCATGTCTAACATAGGTAAGTCAGGATTTTAGCAGACGTTAGATTTTGGTGAAAACGGCCGTTTTCGCGAAAATCTAACGTCTGCTAAAATCCTATGGGCTGCCTTGTAAATATCGCGATGTGAACATCAGTGATATTTGCAAGGCAGTCCATCCGGGGTACGCCCAGTGACGCCCACTTTGCATCTCAATAGAGATGCCAAGGGGGGCGTCGGGAAAAAGGGTGCTAACATGCGATTATGCATGTTAGCACCCTCTTGTTGATAGGGCGATAGTTTTATCTCCGTTTTTCTGGCTTTTAAAGCCAGAAAAACGGAGATAAAGCCCTTGTAGATATGCCCCTAAGTGTTTAGTAGGCGCGAGTGTCCAGACCGACAATGTGGAAGGGAATGAAGGAAAGGATGAAAAAACTGATGATAAGCACCACAAAAAGTTGCCATACATGGGGCTGGCGATGCCATTGGGATCGCATTTATCAGAAAAAACAAAAAACAGGATATGGAAGCATGAACACATTGACGTTTTCAAACTATTACATAGAGAGATACAGGCAAAGGAGGCCTCAAAAGAAGAAGAGTGGGAGTTGACAAGAAGGCAGAGGGTGCCCATTAACATCGAAAACTGCACCTCAGCTTTCCTAATCTATGCTAGTATTTACTGTGAGAAACACGTGGATAGGGCGATTGCCTTGCTGAAATACATGGATATTATCCGTAAGGCACAGATGCATTTTGGGGGTTTCGCCTGGCTGAGCTATGATGAAGAATTTAGGACCAGGGTAAGCATCAACCCAGATAAACCTTGGGGTGAGGTAGATCAAGAGCTATGGATGCAGTGGATGTCTTCTACACAATCCTCGGCATCCACACATACAGCCAGTAAACTGGCAGTGACATATCGGTCCTTTCAGGTGCGTCCCGCTCAGCAAGGAGCGGGAGGGTCTAGTTTCAGGGCAGGAGGATCAGGTTTCACACCAAAGCAGACAGGGGCCACCACGGGGGCATGTTGGAACTTTAATAAAGGATTTTGTTCCAGGCACCCATGTAAGTTTAAGCATGAATGCTCCAAATGCTGGGAGAGGCATCCACTCTCACAGTGTTTCACACTGGCCACCCCAGCAGAACAGTGGAGGGCCACTAAAGGACGGGGGCAGTCTGGGCCAAAGGGCCCCTACCCCAGTTAGGATTGAGGCCATGGGCCCGTGGCTCTCGATTTACCCTGACAAGGAGGCGGTGCTAAGGATACAGTGGAGATTCATCGAGGGCTTCCGTGTAGGATACCAGGATCCAAGGGGGCGTAGATGGGCGGACAACTTGAAATCAGCTAAGGAATTGTCGCAGGTGGTAGCAGCGAAACCAAGAAAGGAAGTTGAGGAAGGTAGGATTGCTGGTCCATTTACGGGGTGGCCCTTGGAGAACTTGATCATCTCGCCTTTTGGGGTGGTGCCTAAAAACAAGCCCGGGGATTTCAGAATGATTTACCACTTATCTTGGCCAGAAGGGGCAGCAGTCAATGATTTCATTGCAGAAGAAGAGTCTAGGGTGCTGTATGCCTCGGTGGATGATGCCATCCGCCTGGTGCGGGCGTTTGGGCAGGGAGCGGAAATGACGAAATGTGACATCAAATCTGCCTTTCGTTTGCTACCCATACACCCAGTGGATTTTCCGCTACTAGGGATGCAATTTGAGGGAGCCATATATGTGGACAAAGTCTTGCCAGTGGGCTGTGCAATTTCTTGTGCCCTGTTTGAAATGTTCAGTACATTCTTGCAGTGGGTCTTCAGAAAGAGCAGCGGTCACCGGGAGGGTGTCTCATTACCTAGATGATTTTTTGTTCGTAGGGAAGGGAACCTCCCAGGATTGTGCAAGGGCATTACATCGATTTGAGGGACTGACACAGGCTTTTGGGGTGCCCTTGGCACTGGAAAAACCGTCCGGGCCCAGTTGCAGACTGATCTTTTTGGGCATCGAACTGGACTCAGTACACTGGATGGTGCGGCTGCCAAGGGAAAAAGTGGAGGACATCCAGGCCTTTCTGCTACGGGTGGTGGGTGAGAGGAAGATTGAGCTGAGAGCGGTGCAGAAGCTGCTGGGCTTCCTGAACTTTGCATGCAGGGTGGTGAAAGCGGGTAGAACGTTTTGCCGGTGCCTAGGCATGGCCATGTCAGGAGCAGTGCTGTCACATCACAGGGTGAGGATTGCGCTGGGGGTCAGGGCAGATTTGGGGGTGTGGCAGAAGTTTTTGACTGATTTCAATGGTGTGTCATTGGATTTTGTGGAGGAGAACACAGTCTGGCAGGTTAAAATCTTTTCAGATGCGGCAGGATCTTTGCACTGTTTTGGGATGGACGATGGTGCGCAGTGAAGTGGCCAGCACACTGGTTGAGGCAGGGACGGAGCATCGCATTCTTGGAGTTTTTACCACTGTTGGTGGCATTGGCTGTCTGGGGTGCTGAACTGGAGAATCGGATGGTGCTTTTCCATGTGGACAACATGACAGTGGTAGAACTGGTGAACTGACAAAAAGCGAGAGATTTGAGGGTTCTGCAGCTGTTGTGAAGGTTTATGCTGATGTGTTTGAGGCTCAATGTTGTGTTCCGTGTCAAGCATGTCCCAGGGGCCAGTAATGACATTGCAGATGCATTGTCTCGTTCGCAGTGGCAGCGATTCCGCGGTCTGGTGCCCAGAGCAGAGGAATACAAGACAGAGCTACCGGACGACATCTAGGCCATGGGGAAGTGAGGGTGATAGGCCTGGTCGAGAGGTCTTTGGCGGAATCCACAAGACGGAGCTACAGGCTGGCATGGTCCGAATTTATGGGCCAATCCTTAGCTGCACTGAGCCTTACGCGACAGGGTACTGAGCAGGGAGTGTTGAGTTTTTTTTTGTGTTGCATAGATAAAGGTTTATCACAGACGACAGTAGCGGGAAAGCTAGCAGGGATATCCTTTTACAGCAAGTTATATCTAGGTTTTGATCCTGCCAAAGATGAGATTTTGAGCAGAATGTTGTCAGGTTGGGGATGTGAACGAGAGGTGGGGGTAATTCCAAGAGAGGCTATCACGTTTGATTCGTTCGAAGAGTTATTGAAGGTTTTGCCAGAGTGTTGTTACAACCCATATGAGGTGTCGATATTTAGACTATGTATGATTTGGATGTTTTTTAGGGCTTTCCGGGTCTCAGAGTTGTTTGGAATCGCACAACAGGTGGGGGTGTCTTATGGGAAGGTGCGCCTGGACCAGGGTCGAGAGGGGATCTGGCTGGGTCGCTCTAAGACAGATCAGGCAGGCAGGAGGAGATGGGTACGGTTGTTGCAGTGGCGCCTGCCCGGTGCGTGAATGGCGGGATTATGTATCAAGACCGGGATGGCCTTTAGCAGGGGTTTTTTGCCATGCGCTAGGAGGACGGGTGACGGCCTTTTAGCTGCTAGAGGTTTTGGGCATGGCGCTACGCAAGGTGGGCAGGGAACCACCCGAGTTTTGTATGCATTCCTTCCAAATTCGCGCTGCTACAGCGGTGGCGCGTTTAGGGTGGTCCTTGGGAAAAATTCGCCAGATTGGAAGATGGAGGTCCAGGTGCTGCAAGAGATATGTGCGCAAATAGGGGACTAGATTAAGGGGTAGAGCAGGGGGAAGGAGGTGTTAGCACACGGGGGAGATTTTCTTCAAGGCTAATCAATTTCCTTTATATTGTAGGATGCGTGAAACGCCCAGGAGCCAAGACAATTGCCTGGATGGTGGGACATTCTTTAGTCCACTGGGCAGCCAAATATGCGGACCAGCAGGTGTATGGACGCAACCTGGGTTTGAGGAGCAGTCACCATGAAGTGTTTTGGTGGGGTAAAGGGGGAATGCGATGGGGGGCTTTATTGCCGTGGTTGATGAAAATGGTTCCACAGAGGGGCTGCCCAGACATGCTGGTGATACACCTGGGAGAGAACGATCTAGTGCTTCAGTCAGGACATACACTACTTCAGCACATGCAGAGGGATTTGGAGGCAATATAGAGGACTTTAGCTGGAACATGCTTAATATGGACTGAGCTGGTGTTGTAATTTGGCAGCACTTAAGTTAAGCATTGGCTGAAGACAGCCTGTATTTAGAGGCTAAATTGTCCGCTTTGTGGAATCCATTTTGTATTTCTGGCAGCCATTTTGGCTGCCATGTGCTACCATGTGCTCACCATGTGCTCTGTCCTACCTTCCTGTCAACTGCTCTTGAAATCTGCCTAGAGACAAGTTAACTTTAGTTCCTCTTGCTTTGCACATGCTCAGTTGAGCTTGCAGCTGTTTCAAGTTTATAAATGTCAGGATGTGTCTACTAAAAGTAGAAACTGTTAGCTCCACCCACTTGTCGACTGTGCATTCTCTGTATGACCTTATATGTACCTACAACCAGCATTTGTGTTTGTACCGCCTTCATTTGAGCCCCTGTGTGGGTATAAAAGGACCAGGATCCTTCCATTCAGTGTGCTACTTCATGCATTACTGAAGGGTGATGTGTGAATGTTAGCTCCACCTTATAAGGTTTAATAAACTCTGTCTTTTATATTTCAGTTTCTGTGCCAACTTCTTCCTAAGTGTCTGAGGACTCTGTGCAGAGAAGGGAGAACCCCTAAGCACTGGTAGGCCTTGCTGAGGCTCACTATTACAAATTGGCGCTTCCAACGTGGGACTCATCAAAAGACTCGGATGCCCGAAGGACTGGTCGCGACGAAGGATTGGAATCTCGCTTTTGGACGCGATCGCTGCCTGAGGAGACCTGAGTCTTGGCACCCATGGCGTTTTTCCTTTCTTTCTGATCTGACCATCCCGGCGGCGCCGGTCCTTGACTGAGATCTCTTCTGTTGATTTGCCGTGCAGTGACCATTTGGTCAATTTGAGAACTTGGCAGTTGGAACCTGGACACCATTTGATTGGTAAGAGCCGTTTTGCGGCACTTGCTGTTGGTTTGATGCCTTTGATTGGTAAGGTAGTTTTAGTAAACACTTACTGTGGCTTTGTTTGTATGATTGGCCAATTTTGGAATTTGTTTTGTAATTATATATGCATTGCAATACATATAGGCAGGTAATGAGGAGATTTTTCTCTATTTGAAATTGTTTGAACAGCGCAACGTACAAAGAGTACCTTAAGCGCTACTTTGATTATAATACTGCATATTCTGCACTATTTTTGGCATGCCTGTTTCCAGTACACTTCGCAGAAAGTGTTGCTGTTTTGGAGGTACCGATATGGATTTAGTAAGTACTTAGTTGACTCCCCTCAGAGGGGATACCTAAATAGGTTTACGTATAGTAAAAAGATATTTCTTCCTTGGTGACTAAGTACCCCATGGACTTAAATATGTACATAAAACGGATCCGGATCTGCGCACTTAGTAACATTCATAAGTGGTGATATGCAGAGCGCTTTTTGAGTGTTCTACCAGCCAAAACTGGCGAATTTGGTGTATTTTGGCTTCTTGAACATGGAACAGTCTTTTGGGCTACTTTTGAGAGCTCTTCTTGTAAATATGACTTACAATTAGTATTTACAAATAGTTTGGTTTTTGCGTACAGTTTGTAAGCTGTCTTAAAGTCCTAAGTGTTGATTTGTGGGTTAAATGTGTGTTTAAATGTCTATGTGGTTTGACATTGGTGATACTTGTGTGAGTAAATAGCGATTGCGCTCTTTGTGTAAGAATGGCTAGCTTTAAGCGCGCTGTATTGTGTGCTCTGAGTATATGACCCCCTTTTGTAAAAGTCTGGAATGAGCTCAATGAGTTTGTTTATATTTTTTTGCTGTCATCATTCTGTTATGCAAACTGTCATTTAGTTACTTATATATTAAATAAAAATCCAGAAATGAATTATATAACATACGCTAAACAGCTGCATGTTACTATTAAATTGACAGAGTAAGACACTATACATGTGTGCAAATTGCCACAATGCTAAAGATAAAATTAGAATTCGTATTCAATAGGATTAAAATAGGCCTCATACAGAGGAAGAAAAACGAAATTGTGTGTTTTGTAATCAATAGACTAAAATACACAATGTTTCAGCATTTTCCTTAAATACATTGTATTAGACATTAAAAGGCATGCACATCACCTGAGTGAATTTGGTCGTTGCTGAACTAAATACACATTATAGAAAGTTAGATTTGACTGCATTGAAATGCCTCAGTTTTTAAATAGACTGTGACATGCTTTCTTTCAGCACCCGAGAAAAAAGCTTTCCAACAGCTGTGTTTAAACTGACTAACTGAAAAGAAACTGTTTGACACAGCAAATGGGGATTTAACTCTGTCAGGGTATTTCAAATAATAAAGGGGTTTTTTTCCTGAGAAAGGCGTGAAAATTCGACGCTTGCTGACAAACAACAGCTGCATAAATAGCATATGGCTATTCCTGCTCACGGCCACAGACAGGAATGCTGAGTCAGCACAATTTTAAGTCAGTGTAAAACTGGTATACAGGCCTGCCTTACTTTAAAAGTTTCAAAACACCAGTTTCATTATTTTAGATAACAGAGAACAAAATTGAAAGTAGGGATTTCCTTTCTTAATGCCTTTTTTACATAAGTACATCTGTGGTTCTGATGTTAAATGATAACTGTCCATTAAAAGTGGCGCAGACTTTTCATGTTTCAAGTAAGGCTTCTGTGCTTAGGGTTATGAATGAATGCGTTTAAATATGATAGGCTACGAATGAAGCTTGCTTTTCCAATGTGGAATCATCAAAATGGTTGGTTTTGATTAAAAAAAAAAAAATTAATTATATGAAAAAAATATATTAGTAAAAATAAATGCTTTAAATTCGTTTTTTAATCTTTATAAAGCCTAATCATCATACTGTGAATTCCTAGCATCAAAGTTGAATTTAAGCAGTGCTGTACCGGAAAAAAGGGAACTTAAATGTGAAATGTCACTTTACCCAGCCGTACAAAACTCATTTTTTATAAGGGTATACCTTATACATTTCTGATTTCCCCTTCCTGGGCTATCTAGAGAACACTCTGGGGGTTCCTATTATGCAAAAATATTGTAGGATATTCATTTTTAAGTGCCCCTACCACCAAAGTCGAAATTGAGCTAAAGTCACTATTTTACAAGCAGTTCTACCACTCAGGGCAGGTTTCAAACTGATTCTCAAGCTAGAGCTAGTACATATGCAAATATAGAACAAACAGCTGACCTCTGTCTTACTAGACTGCACACCACACACTGTACACAAATGAAAATAAGTATACAGAAACCAGCAGACGTTATTATCCTACCTTTAAATTACTGGCAAACGGATCGGACAGGACTGCCTTTTAGCTGTGATTCTCCAGAGTTGCTTTGCATTACAAAACCGCATGGCAAGCCTTGCACACACAAATGAGCAGCTGCTGAACGGGTCAAAGGTCGGAGTTCTGCATTTAGCAACTTAGCAGGGTGAAGGGTAATGTTTGCTGGGACACTTCGACCTCCGAAAGGTTTTTGAAAGACGAGATGATAGCGCAAAGAGAGGAAGAGAAGCTTTGCTTCCTATTTTTGGCAAACACGCGCAGTCATATGAAACGAAGGAAAAACAATCCTCAGTTGAGCATTGATCTGCCATGTATATAAAAATAATGGTTTTAGTTTAAAGAATACTGTGTAGGGGCTAAGATAAGGAGGAAATGGATTTTAGTTTGCATTCATGCGCCCTCATGTTAATCTAGTACAATTGCTGTAGGAATTGGTTTAAAGTTAACTCAATTTGCTTGTGTTAGGCTGAATCAGAGAACAGCCACTTTCTAAGATATCTCCTACAAGTTTGTTTGTGCCCAGTTGCTACAAATAGGGGTTGAAAGTGTTGACAGAAGTAAAACCTGTTTCAGGTTTTCCTACTGTCAAAATGGGGGAAGGAGGCTAGCTCCTCTACAAATTAAGGGTAGGCAAAATTATGTTTTCTCTCTTCTTTTTCTCACTTTTTTTTGAGTCTGTCTAAAGCTGTCTAGGAAATGGCCATGTGACAGTTATTGGCTATTCTGTAATACTGTTTTAAAATTGTTAGCATTAATAAAATGATACAATCTAAGCTATGTTACTGCCCATCCTGTATGAAAGAATGAGTAGAACAGATTGATGTTCCCTTATTTGATCTTTAAGGAGAACTGTATAGTGGCGGTTTCTGTTCAAAAATCTCAGGTGGCAACACTATTATTGTTTATGTTATTCTCATGTTCTATACAGTTTTGCAAGGGCATTGCTAGTTTTTTATTAGCTAGTCTCTGTCAATAAGCTGACAGCCCTTATTAGAGCTGGAGATAGGGTTTTTTTTCCTTTTGAAAATGATGTTACATAGTCCAGATCGTGAAAAGTACAATGCAGGAAAGACGCTCATGTGATCCTTAGCAAACATTTTGAAGGAAAATATTGTTTTATAGGAGTTTGTTTGTCATAACATGTTCTGCTGAAGAAAATGTACCCACTATGTTGAAGTTTAGTTCTTTTTGCAATAAGAATCCCTGTTAAATTAGCAGTTTTAGATTTTCCTGCTGCGCCTATAACATGAGAGCATGGTCCTAAGCATAACATGTAAGAGAAATTATTTTACAAGTGTCTGCAGTCCTGTATAAGTAATGTAAAATCTATGAGTAAAAGTGTAGAACATTTCCTTTTTCTTGAGGGTTCTTCAGATTAGTAATATAGGAATACACCAATGTAAGTATTTGGAGTATGTCTGTATTGTTTTTCTCTTTTCCTCAGAATTTAGTAAATGAACACAGACTTCCTTGGCTGTTTGGGATTGGGTGATGTATTACTCTTGTCAGTTCACCAAAACGTTCCTTTTATACTTGCCAATAGGTCCAGGGTTTTCTACTCTTAGATAGATGAAGTGGTTCTTGGGTGCCTTGCTAATGTATGGGGTGCCCCAGGACTAAGAAAGTATTCTGAGACTATCCTCTCTGTTGATAGATTATTTCTGTGCCTTGTCTAAAGACCTCTTGTTCTGTCCACCAATAGATATTTGCTGCCTTACAACCATTGCCAGAGGGGCCCGGACATCAGATCCAGCCTGGGGAGTCAGCGCCACTGCAGCTTGAAGCCAAAGTGAAGGTAACCAGCACAGGCGTTGCTGGCAACTAGGACCTCAGTGAAGGCGGAAGCCCTGGGATGTGAATTGTGTACCCCTGCCACTGTCTTGGGCGAAAGACGGGGTCACAAATCAGAAAGGAGAAATCATGGATCAAGTTTTTGATGCCCAGCTGAGAGAGTCACAGACCGACCAGAACGGCAAGGAGGCTTTGCTTGAGGTGACCCCTTTTGAAACAAGGGTTGCTTCAGAGATCCTAGCATCAGGCCTCTTAATCCTGGTCCCAAAGTGAATGCAAGTTTGCACCTTTGTTTGTTGATCAAGAGATACCTGGGCACACTGGATGCAATTTGTGGCCCTAACAAAAGAGCAGTGCGCCAGCAGAGCAATATAGGAGTTAGGGAAGGACTTGAGTTTAGGGTACAGGTGCTGTGCCTCTGGTGCCTGTTAGATTAAAGTGAAGAGAACTTGTGCACTGCTTGAGACACTGGACAGGATCGTTGAAAGACTTTTTCTTCTCAAACTGGGCCGTGATTCTTGAGTTGCGAGTTGTGCAGCTCCACCGTGGGAACAACAAGAGCCTGCCTGTGAGGCTCAAACGGACACAGGGAGAAGACTCCCCTCTGGCTGGTTCCACAGCAGCTAAAATTTCCCAAGGACTCTTTTTTTTGTTAGTAATGTACCCCTTTGGTCGTCCCATTTTTGAGGAGGAGCAGCCCTTTGCGGCTCCTTGTCCTAATTCCTATGGCCCTGTGTGGTCCTCCTGGTCCTTTGGAGCCAGGATGGTTTTTGTAATAATCTGTCTGACTTCTTTAATATTTGCATTACTTATAATGCTTATTCTACACGAAAAATGTTTTCCTGAGCAGTTGACAAATATTACTTTGCCCTCCTCCTAAAAATATATTAAATTGATATTTTAGCCCTCACAAAAGAAATACTGGAAAAGTCTATTGAAAATGTTTTTATTAAGTATGTGCTGTTGGCTATTAATTGAAATAGATAGTCACTGAAATACATCAGAGCCCTGAAACTTAGAATTAGACTAGATGATTTTGGACTCTTGTTTCTGCTTGGAGCTGGAAGCTACTGACTATCCTGTGTGTAATGATTAATACTTTTTACATGCTGTGTATGTATCCAATGTGGTCCAATGCTTTGCTCCATTTGCATCTCTGCTTGTATACCTGGGAAGAGGGAACGTTGCTGAAACAAAGGCCCAACAAATGTTGAATAAAGAGGTGGCCGAAATAATGTTAATAGATGTACGGGATGAATATCTAGATTACCCCAGATAAACGAATGTCTTCAGCCAATGCTGAAAGGGCCGTCTGTTGTAATTTGGCAGCACTTAAGTTAAGCATTGGCTGAAGACAGCCTGTATTTAGAGGCTAAATTGTCCGCTTTGTGGAATCCATTTTGTATTTCTGGCAGCCATTTTGGCTGCCATGTGCTACCATGTGCTCACCATGTGCTCTGTCCTACCTTCCTGTCAACTGCTCTTGAAATCTGCCTAGAGACAAGTTAACTTTAGTTCCTCTTGCTTTGCACATGCTCAGTTGAGCTTGCAGCTGTTTCAAGTTTATAAATGTCAGGATGTGTCTACTAAAAGTAGAAACTGTTAGCTCCACCCACTTGTCGACTGTGCATTCTCTGTATGACCTTATATGTACCTACAACCAGCATTTGTGTTTGTACCGCCTTCATTTGAGCCCCTGTGTGGGTATAAAAGGACCAGGATCCTTCCATTCAGTGTGCTACTTCATGCATTACTGAAGGGTGATGTGTGAATGTTAGCTCCACCTTATAAGGTTTAATAAACTCTGTCCTTTATATTTCAGTTTCTGTGCCAACTTCTTCCTAAGTGTCTGAGGACTCTGTGCAGAGAAGGGAGAACCCCTAAGCACTGGTAGGCCTTGCTGAGGCTCACTATTACACTGGTGCCTATGGAGGGGGGCTGTCAAGCATGCAGCCATTGAAAAGGCCTGCAGGAAATTGAATAGGGCAATGAGGGTTTACTGCCAGGCAAAAAACATAAAGGTGATTGCCCATGTAGGACTTAAGTTGGAAGAGCCAGTATTGTTTAGGGATGATGGGGTGCACCTTTTGCGGATGGGGAACGCTTACTACATGATGAAAATGCGAGATGCTATTAGTAAGTTGTAGAATGAGTCCATTTTGTGTCGCAGGAAACACTGAGGGAAGGCAAAAGGTGCACAGGAACTGTTGGGGGTGGGGCAGGTAACCACCCTACGGGGGTTCCCTGGTTGGCGGTACTTTGGAGGGGTGGTGAGACATATACGGGCGGATCCACCCCTCGGGGGGAAGGGTACACAGGTGACTGATGACAGAGTGCGGGATGCAATGAGCACAGAAGAAATTCATGAGAGGAGGTTTGGAGGGCAAGTGAAGGGAGAAAGGGGATATGAAGGAGATCGCAGAGTGAAATGGGAGGAGTGAAACAGGTGAGAGGGTTTGAAAATGGCTGGGAAAAATGAGATGTATGGTTATGATAAAAGTTATATTTTTGCAGTTATGTATTGTTAATAAAGTTTAATCTGTTGCAACCTTGTCCTAATAAATGGCCCTTTTACCATTCAAGTAACAGCGTGGAGTGTGGTTATTGCGCAATGCCGTCCCCCGGGGGAAGTGAAGGTCGCAGACCAGTCTTCCCCCGGAGCACGTCGCGCATGGCAGGATGGACAAGGTGGGGAGGGAGTCAAGGGAGTAGGGGAAGGGGCGGGAGTAGGGTGGGTTCTAAAGGTGTCAGGAGGGGAGGATCCGGCCTATTCCTGACACCTAGCACCACTGGGAGGGTAGGAGTTTAATTTAGTCCACCCACCCACCCTACAGGTTGTAGGAAAGGGTACGGGTGTAATGGTTTAGCGTGTCAATTTAGGACAGGTTGCGGGGCATAGCATTGCCGTATTTTGGAGGGGTGGTGAGTCAAATATTGGTGGATCCACCCCTCGGGGGGGAAGGGCACACAGGTGACTGATGACGGGGCACGGGATGCAATGAGCATGGCAGAAATTCATGATAGGATGTTTGGAGGGCATGTGAAGGGAGAATGGGGATATGAAGGAGGTTGCAGAGTGAAAGGGGAGGAGTGAAACAGGTGAGATGGTTTGAGAATGGCTGGGGAGAATGAGATGTATGGTTATGATAAAAGTTATTTATTTGCAGTTAAGTATTGGTAATAAAGTTTAATCTGTTGCAACCTTGTCCTAATAAAATGGCCTTTTACACTTCAAATAACAGCGTGGAGTGTGGTTATTGCACGATGCGCCCTCATCCCGATCGATGCCGGTAGGGGGAACGGTAACTCGTGTTACATTGCTTTACGTGCCATGTATGGTGAGGGGATGTTGCAAGTAATGAGCAAAATGTGCTTGTGCACAAGTGTGTCAGAGTTCAAAAGGTAATGTAAGGGTCTCCCAGCAGATTTGGGGCTGCTTGCAGGCCCACAATAGAGCAACCATGTGCGTGCGCAGTGTTTTGTAGAATTGTTCATTCGAAGGGGAAAGTTATAGAAAAGGTACAGCAGCTGAGGCAGGTTGATAATTTTCATTAGGGACAACCTTCCCACTAGCTAGAGAGGCAGACAATGCCACCTATGTACTCGATCCTCTATATTAGACATGGCCATGCCATAATTTCAGACAGTACCACGTTTTTGTCTAGGCTAACCCACACCCCCAGGTTCTTTATTGATGCGGTGCACCACAGGATCAGGAACTCCAGCCCAACTGCCTAGCATGGGCGTAGGAAGTGTGGGGGATGCGGGGGATACATCCCACCCTGATTTTGTAGTGGAGGGGGACAAGGGTGGGGGGGCAAGGGTACAAAATAATTTCCCCTCTCTCTTCTGTCTGTAGCAGGGCCATTGGTATGTCAAAGCACGAGTACTTTGAAGTGCTAATGGCACTGCACTTGACTTGTGACCTTCCCTTTTGTTGTGCTGCAAAAGCGCCAGGAATATTTTCACATCTTGTCCTCCCGGCCACCACTGCCTGCAGTCTGCATTTACTGGACAAAGGAAAAGAGGTAGTTTGTTGATTGCTGACTGCATCCTGCCCCTCCTCAGCCCGACCCTACATTATTTGACTGTTTCACAGTGAACAATTCAGCCACACAAAGCCTAATGTTTTGTTGAAATGTTTATTTTGAGCAGTTGAACCTTGCCCTGGAACATGAGAACAATTAGTATCAGACATAGTCTAGGCACACATCTTGCATTATGTTGTGTCAGATGTGTTGGTCTGTCCTAATATTTACACAAATAACAATTTAAATACCACTATTTTGTCTTATTTCTTTTATAGCGCTACGCAACCCAATACAGGGTGTCGGAGTGCTTTAAATCACACATACACATTATACTTTGACAATAAATCATATGTGTGTAAATCAATTTACAGGATGTGTTACATAAGATAGTGAGGGTTACAAGGTGCATGAGTCCTTTCCTTCATAGTTCACTGTGCTATATTAGAAGGATTACAATTTATAAACTGCAAGTAACTAAAGGATCTCTGTGTTAAAAGCAATAACCCACTTACCCATCTACATAAAATAAAAAACAGTCAACTGTATATCACATGATGTGCTTTGCGTGAGACATATTAACCCTCTATGCTACTTTGATTCAAAACTGGGACTAGACAAAACACTTGTCTCTCCAGCAAGAGCATTAACCTCCAGAGTTATCTTACCATTATTATTATTTCCTGAGATTTACTGGGTACACAAAGATCTATGCAGCAGGTGCCTTAACCCCATAGGATATTTTAAAATGCAGACTTTGTAACCAATTAAGCAGAAACACATATACTGCAACGTTTCTCCTTGTTGCCAATTTATTTCTTGCAGAGTTTTAATAAATAAATGTATAAGTGGATACCTAGATCTTGCACTGGGGTTGCATCAATTTTTTGGCACCACTCTGACTCAAACTCTAATTTGTTAAATATTGTAATACGCTCAAATGTACTCATGATATACCTGCTTAACATATGCGAGGTCTTAGAATCTGATGTCATTTTTTGTGACATCACTTCCTGTGAGGTCATGGGTTGTGATGTTACGTGAGATGTCATGCGCTGTGATGTCACTTACATGCTGCCTAACTTGGTTAGTGCCCCACTTCTTTTTTTTAGGACTTGTGCCCTGGTGGGAGAAGTATATTGGAGAACTGGTGTTGGTGGTTGTAGGAGACTGGCTTAGTATATGGTGCACACTCTCAGAAGTGATGCACCTTACACTAATCCAGGCAACCCTTATGGTGATTTTAGTGGTCTTTGATAACCATAGAAAGCTCTCAAAGTGGTGGCTATGGAGAGAAGCCTTCAAGCTTATCTTGAAGGAGTGTAAAGCAGTTTGTTTTACCACATTTAATTGACAGTGTAGATTAGATGAAAAAGAACCACACAGTGTTTATAAAAATAAGGCTATTTATTATGCAACACAATCACTAACACATTGGTATATCTCCTACCCAGAGATATCAACAATACACACAAGAATACTTCAAAATAATTAGGTAAGTAGCACAAATATACACTGGTGTCCAGGGTAAGACCAAACCATTATACTAATAAAGTGGAATGCAAACCTCAAGGAGAATGGGACTCCAACCAGAAGAATCATAGGAGATGGGGACACAAGGAACTACCCAAGGTAAGTACCCAGGAACCCCACGGAGGCTGTGTGCAGAGTGGAAACACAGCCGCGTGCCCAATGGAAGTCAACAGAGAAGTCGCAGTTGCAGTTTTACAGAAGAAGGACCCTTCCCAGAGGACCCCGAAGAAACCCTTTGGAAGACAGGAGGTTGGAGAGTCACCCCACCCGTGGATGCCCCAGGAACCAGGTTACCTGCACCAGGGAAGCCGGGTGCATAGGGGCGAAGTGACGTCGGAACCTGCCGAAGATGACAATGGAAGATTTTGAAGAAGATGCCTCTGATGAACATTGTGAAGGAGTCCGGTGGAATCCAAGAGTGGATTCTTGAAGAAGAAAACCTGCAAGCAGAGGGGACAGAGTCTATGCCACTCAGAAGTGACCAGGAGGCACGGAAGCACAATGCCCACAGATGTTGGGAGGTTCAAGAGTGAAGTCGGTGGCTTTGTTGCTGCAGCTGTGAGGATCAGGGGATGCTGAGGAAGACCAGGAGCCATACATGAGCTGTCCCATATTGGGTGTCGGTGTTCAGGTGGTCGGTGTCTAGCGGGAGGACCAACTAGCCTTGGTAGCCGCAACTGGCGTGGAAAACAAAAAGATGCAAACATTGGGACCAGTAGGAACCAAGCGACTCACCAAGTTCAGGAGAGTCAGAGCAGGCCCGAGCAAGCAGGGGAGCCCACTGAAGCAAACGAAGACCCTCGAGAGGACCCACAGGCTGAAGGCACAGGAGTCGCAAGAGGACCTCAGGCTGTTCACCAAAGATGGAGGCCCACAGTGCAGAGGATGCAGTGAGGATACTGATCTTTGAGGGATGAGGTGCTAGAGGCTGAAGCTTCTTGTAGCCCAAAGATATCTGGAGTGCAGAGCCAACAAGCCTTGGCAACGACAAGTGATTGCAGTGCACATGGGTTTGGTACCTGCGCCTTCGATGAGGGATACTGTCCTCAAAATTGCAGAGAAGACAGGTCAGGCCTCTAGTGAGCTGTAAAACTACCACCTGTGTTGCTTGGCCTCAGGAAGTTGGTTGGATGACAGGAACATCAGACCGGTCAGCTTTGTTGCGGTGCCTGCAGATGCAGGGGAGTGACTCCTTCACGCAGAGGGAGATAACTTCGGATGTCCTTGATGCCCACAGGCCTTCTGGAGAACCTGGATGATGCACAGATACAGATGACACAGAAGACTTGAAGAACAACGAGACAAGGAGCAATAGGAGTCTTTCTTGATGCAGTCTTGGGTCCAGTCGAAGTCTGACGAAGTCCAAGTGTCCAAACGGTCGAAGAGTGTCTTGGTTTCAGAGGTGAGTCTTGTCCCACAAAGAATCTGCAGACCTACCCATGGGGGAGCCCTTAAGTACCTTGGGGAAAGAGTTGGAGTGACTTGGGGGTCCCTCCCAGAGGAGGGGCTGGACAGAGGGGAGGATACTCCCCTGTTCTTTCTCCAGTTTCACGCCAGAGTGGAAACCAAGAGTTCCTGAACTGTCTCAAACAGGAGTATGCAAGGAAGGCACCAAATTTTCCCTTCAAAGCAGTCTGGTGCCACTGGCAAGCGCCCCCAGCCCAATACACTAAGTCCTGTCTGGGAGGTGGTCACACCTCCCTGTGACAGGAAACCCATTGTTCTAACTTCCCCTGTTCAAGCTCAACTCAGAAGCAGGAGGGCAGAATTGTGCCTGTGGTCGGCAGCAGCACTAGGTTGCTTGAAAGGCTGTTACTTGGAGTACAGGGGGCTCCCCTAAGGAGCCCCCCAGTACTTGGGATCATTCTTCTAGCACCAGAATTGGTGTTGGAGTATGATTCCAACATGTTTGATACAAAACATGACCAGGTCCAGTGCAGCCATTATATAGTTAGACATCTCGTAATAAATGATATCCACTATATACCACAAAATGGCTGACCACTCGTACAAAGCCTGGAGATTTGACTCTGGGGTTGGTAGGGGTGTCCTGCTCATGCAGGGGCACCCCCACATTTGTAACCAAGCACCCTGCCTACTATAGGGGTGACTTATCGTTTTTAAGTGCAGTGACCTCAAATATAAGGAAACTTATACCTGTTGTGAGAGGTGCAAGCACCATCTCACACAGGCTCCAATGGCAGGCCTGTAGTCAAGTTTAAGTGGACTCCCATGGGTGGTAAAATACATTCTGCAGCCCATGGGAGCCTCTGGTGTACCTATGTCCTGGGTGCCTTAGTACCATATACTAGTGACTTATAAGGGTACACCAGTAGCCAATTGTGGATGTACCAAAGTACTTACCAGAGCCAATTTAGAGGAGAGAGCACAGTTACTGCAGTTCTGACTAGCAGGATCCCAGCAGTCTACAGTCAAAACACACTGACACCAGGAAAAAAGTGGGGATAACCGTGAAAGCAGATCCTACTTTCCTACACCGCCCCCCCCAAACGTAAGGACATGAGGCTAACCTTGCCCATGTGAGTCTTCATTTTCTAAGTGGAAATATCTGGTAAGTCCCTCTTCATTGGCATGGTTACTCCCAGGTCTATGCTCCACTGAAACGTCCATCTCCTGTAGGGAAATGGACCACCTCAAAAGTTTGAGGTTTTCACCCTTCATCCGTTTAAGCCATAAGAGGGGCTTATGGTCTGTCAGAACAATGAAGTGAGTGCCAAACAGGTATGGTCTCAACTTCTTCAAGGTCCAGACCACACAGCAAAGGCCTCCCTCTCAGAAGCTGACCAACGCTTCTCCCTGAGGGTCAACTTTCTGCTTATAAAAGCTACTGGTTGATCCTGGCCCTCTGCATTAAGCTGTGACAATACTGCACCTATCCCTACCTCAGAAGCATCTGTATGGACAATGAATGGTTTGGAGTAGTCAGGACTTTGCAGATTTGGAGCAGAGCACATGGCTTGCTTCAGGTTATTAAATGCCTTCTGTCAGTTAAATGTCCACTGAACTTTCTTAGGCAATCTTTTGGAGGTGAGATCATTAAGGGGTGTCGCTATGTATCCATAACCCTTAACAAATCTTCTGTAGTACCCAGTCGGGCCCAAGAAAGCTCTGACCTGAGTCTGGGTAGTGGGAGCAATCCAGTCCATGATGGTCTGAATTTTGCTCTCCTGTGGTTGAACTTGGCCTCCACCTTCAAGATGGCCCAAGTACACAACCTTGCTCTGCCCTATCTGGCACTTTGTGGCCTTGATAGTGAGGCCTGCCTTCTGCAGGGCTGCAAGAACATTTCTGAGGTGGACCAGGTGATCCTCCCAGGTGGAGCTAAAGACAGATATATCATCTAGATATGCTGCACTATAGGCTTCCAGACCTGTCAAGACTTTATTCACCAGCCTCTGAAATGTGGCAGGTGCATTTTTCAAACCAAAAGGAATCACAATAAATTGATGATGCCCAATGGGTGTTGAAAATGCTGTTTTTGGTTTGGCATCCTCATTGAGTCTGATTTGCCAATAAACAGCAGTCAGGTCAAATGTACTGAGATATTTGGCAGAGGCCAAAGTATCAATCAGTTCATCTGCCATGGAATTGGATGGGCATCAGTCCTACTGACTGCATTGAGGCCTCTATAGTCAACACAAAACCTCATCTCTCTCTTACCATCCTGGGTGTGAGGTTTTGGTACAAGGACTACAGGAGTAGTCCAAGGGCTATCTGAAGGCTCAATGACTCCCAACTCTGGCATCCTTTGGACCTCTGTCCTGATGCAAACTCTTACATGGTCAGGCTGTGTGTAAATTTTGCTCTTCACAGGCAGGCTGCCACCTGTGTCCACTTCATGGGTACACCAGGTGGTTTGACTGGTTGTCAGAGAAAAGAGACCAGAAAACTGAGAACCTATCTACAATCAGCTTGCTGATGAGTAGTGAGGCTGTCTGCCAGGGCTACTCCTTCAACTGATCCATCAACAGGGTCCTGAGAGAAGAGATCAGGGAGAGGGTCACTCTCTTCCTCCTGTCCCTAATCAGTGGCCATGAGCAAGCTCATGTCAGCCCTGTCAACAAAAGGTTTCGGGTGAATCACATGAAGTACCATGTGGGGACTTCTTGGAGTACCTAGGTCAACTAAGTAGGTGACCTTACCTTTCTTTTCCAGTATAGTTGGGGGGCCACTCCACTTGTCTTGGAGAGCTGCTGGGGCCACAGGCTCCAACACCCACACTTTATGTCATGGCTGGTAAAACGTAAGTACAGCCTTTTGGTCATGTCAAGCTTTCTGAAGCTCCTGGCTGACCTCAAGGTTTTTGCTGGCCTTCTTCATATGCTCAGCCATGTGAGAACGCAGGCCCAGAACATAGTCTACTATGTCCTGTTTAGGAGGCTTGAGAGGTTGCTCCCATCCTTCTTTGACTAGACATAATGGACCCCTAACAGAAGTTCAAATGGGCTATAGCCCACCCCTTACTGAGGAACCTCTATGGAGGGAAAGAGAAGGCAAGGTAGTAAGACATCCCATTTTCGCCTCAGCTTTTCTAAGAGTCCCATGATCATACCTTTGAGGGTCTTGTTGAACCTTTCAACAAGCCCATTGCCCTGTGGATGGTAGGGTGTGGTAAACTTATAGTTAACACCACTCTCTTTCCACATAGCAGTGATGTAGCTAGACATGAAATTAGTACTTCTGTCTGACAAGACCTCCTTAGGGAACCCAACTCTGGAAAAGATTCCCAGGAGAGCGTTGGCCACTACAGGAGCTGTAGTGGTCCTAAGGGAAATAGCCTCTGGATAACTAGTGACATGGTTCCCCACCCCAAGATAAAACTATGTCCAGATGCAGTTGGAGGGCTTAAGGGACCTGCAATGTATATCCCTACCCTCTCAAAGGGAACCCCAACCACTGATAGTGGGATTAAGGGGGCCTTTGTAGTGCCACCTGACTTACCACTGGCTTGGCAGGTGACACAGGAGTGACAAAACTCCTTGGTGTCTTCAGACATTTGGGGCCAGTGAAAGTGAGGGACAAGCCTGCACCAAGACTTGCTTTGCCCAAGATGTTCTTCAAGGGCATGTTGTGTGCCAGGATCAATAAGAAACCCCTGAACTTGGGGGTCTCTACTTTCATAAAACAGGAGCCCTTCTTCCTAATAAGTCATGTGGGACCCACTGACATTCTTTGCTTTCTCAGCAGCTGCCTGATGTCTGAGTTGTTCAAGAGAGGGGCAGGCCTTCTGCTCCAGACTCACGTCTTCCCTTGAAGGATCCCTGCCCCAGTAGCTCTGCCTTGCCAGGCCCAAGCTCCTCTGGGACAGTTCCTTCACAAGTACTGAGATCATCTCCCTCAGGAGGCTGATTCTCATTGGGAGTCTGAAAGGAGAATACATCTTTATCCTTCTTGCTTCTTCTCTTGGGAGCTGACTAGTCTATTTCTTCAGGATCCAGGGCTCCCTCAGTGCCTAACTTCTTGGCCTCAGCCCTAATGACAGCAAAGACATTGGCTGAAAATCCTATCATTTCTGCATGAGTCCTGAACTCCACTTCAGACCAGGCTGAAGTTTCCAAATGATTGCCCAGTAGACAGTCCACAGGTAGGTCGGGGGATGTCACAAGTCTCTTTAGGCCAGTTACCCCTCCCCAGCTGAGATTGACAACTGCCATGGAATGATCTGTCCTGGTATTGTTAGCATTGGCCACTTGGTAAATCTGACCAAGCAGAATCTGCTCAGGAGACACATGTTTCTCTGTCACCATAGTGACACTGGCCCCTGTGTCCCTGTATGCCACAGCTTTCTGACCATTGATGAGAGACTGTTGTCTGTATTTGCCCAAGTTAGTGGGACTTACAATAAGGGTGGCAAACTCAGTGCCACCATCACAGATTAAAACATCCTGAGTGGGTGTCCTACATAGGCCAGAACCCACTTCAGTGCCCAAGGTTAACCCAGCTAACCTCTTGGGGGCACTACTACTACCAGTGCTATTGCTAGGGGCACTAGGAGGTTTAGGAGTAGTAGTAGCAGTATTGGTGCTAGATTTAGAGCAATCGGCATCTTTTGCCCTATGGCCTTTTTCCTAACACAAATAGCACCAAGGTTTCTTCTTAGAGGAGGAAGAGAAATGGGACCTACCCCCAGAGGAAGATTTTTGAGGACCTTCAGAAGACTCTTTCTTTTCTTTAGATTTCTCCCCACCTTTCTCTTGGGCCTTAGAAGAATCTTGCTTCTTCTGGTCACCGCCACCATGAGATTTTTGTTTCACCCTGGTGCGGACCCACTCGTTTGCCTTCTTTCCCAATTCTTGGGGAGAGGTCAGATCCAAGTCCACCATGTACTGGTGCAGTTGCTGATTTTGACAGTTGTTAAGGATGTGCTTCCTCACAAGTAAATTGTACAGTCCCTCATAATCATGCACATTACTTCCATGAAGCCAGCCTTCCAGAGCCTTAATAACACTATCTACAGAATCTACCCAGTCTTGAGTGTTTGCCTTCTGTGTGTCCCTAAACTTAACCCTGTATTGCTCAGTGGTTAACCCAAACCCATCTAAGAGGGCACTCTTCAAGACTTTGTAATTGTTTGCATCTTCTTTCTTCACAGTCAAGAGTTTGTCTCTACCTTTGTTAGCAAAGGAGAGCCACAGGATAGCTGCCCGGTGGCCCTGGGGAACCTTCTGAACTACAAAGACCCTCTCTAAAGTAGTAATCCACTTATGGATGTCATCACCATGCTGGTAAGGAGGGACTATCCTGCTCAAGTTCCTAGTGTCAAAGGAGTGTTCCCTAACTCTAGGTTCACTAGTGCTGCCACCATGGGATTCTAATCCCAAATTCTTCCTAGCCCTCTGGACTTCTAGGGTTTCCTTATCTAGGGCCAACTCTTCCTTCTTGATTCTGAGCTTGGTTCTCTCAACTTAGAGCAGGTGGTATTCCCTTTCTAAAGAATCCTCTCTTTTGATAGAGATGGAGGTCCCTATTGAAGTGGCAGAGGATGTTAAATTAACTGTGGAGGACCTGGACCTCCCCTGAACACTTTGTGCCCTCCCAGGAAGAATAAAGGGGGTCCTACCTCAAGGGAATCCCTCTGTGTCACTAGAGCTATTCCATGGGGGACTAGAGTTCTCCAGTAAGGGGTCTTCAGACTGGTCCTGGACATGCTCAGAAGCAGAGTCATTGGTGTTGGACACCCCTGGCTCATCTTCTGAAGCATCACCACCCATATCCAAGTTATCCTGTCCATCTGACCTTTTTTTATGCGCATTAAGCTTTGCATGTCCTCGTATTGAAAAACACCTACATTCGCTTTTCACTTCTGTGAGGCCTACTCCTCTCATAGATTAACATTGGGAATTCCTCAATATACTCTTTTGAGCTGTAATTCCTGTTTAGAAAGGAGTAGTTGTGCCATGTTTTGCATCTTTGGAATGGCAATGATAAATCCTCTTTACTGGTAAGGTTGGATTTCATATTACTATTTTAGATGTGCCACTTTTACAAAGTGGACATTTCTCTGCTCTTACAGCTCTGTGTGCTTGTAGTCTGTCTCCTACACAGTCAAATATTAGTCCAATTGCATTTTGAGGTTTAGGAATGTCACAAATAGCATTCAGTTTACTCTTCCTTTTTCGTCCCACCTTTGTTTGCTTGGTGCATGAAGATGTAAGATTCAAAAACATGTTTTTTCACATTTGGTCTAATTACTTTGTGAATGTAAATAACAAGTAAAGCATACTTGCAAACTGTGACTATGTGCCTGCCTCTATCAATGTTTCACTCCAAACTATGCGATTGTATTTGTTCAATGGAGTGTAAGGTTCTCAGACAATGGTCGATTTGTATCGGGTCACTGGAAAGTCCAAAAGGTTGTCCTTGTTCCCCCCACAAATGTAGTGTCTCCTACACCCCTGCCAGCGAGCTTGCTAAGGAGGAGGACCACTGCCTCAGAACCAGTGTCCACAAGAAGGTATCTGTGGGGAGATCACCACAAAGGTGAGCAGGGTCCCCGCTAGAAGAAAGAAGGGGGAGATAAAAATAAAAACATGGAGCTCTCTAAAAAGTCCCCATAATAGTTCCACAGGGCTGGATTCCCAATCCACACCTGAAAAAAGAGGAATGGGTATCCCTGATCAAAAGTCCTTAGGAAAGTTCACCCCTAAGTGCTATGGGTGCCATCAGGTTGAGCATTTCAAGGGTGATGCCAAGTATGCCAAGAAGAGAACATCCCCCCACTGATGGGCAGACACCAGGGCTGGCTAGTGTATAACGGAGGGAGGAGGTTGTCCCAGTTGATAATGAGTGGGAAGTGCAGAGGTTACCCTAGTGTTCCTTCCTGGGTGACGGTGAGATGGTGCAATGGGCCCACATGCCTAGTAACACTAAAAAGTAAAGGAAGTGGGTCACTGTCAATGAGCAACTGGTGGAAGCTCTGACTCTGAGAGACACCGGAGCCAGCATGACTACTATCAGGTTTCGACTGGTGTCCTCAGACCTAGTCATCCCTAATGTAGTCCACCAGGTTGTAGTAGCTGACAACCATGAGAGTGACTACCCAGTGGCTCTGGTTCTCTTTGAAAGGGGGGGGGGTTCAGGATCCTTGAGGGTACCTGTGAGTCCATTGATGCCTATGGATTGTCTGCTAGGCAATGACCTGGAGCACACCATCTGGAGTGATGTGGAGCTCAGGTCCCACTTGGAGATTTTGAAGGTTGCCTGAGTGGGTGTACCTAAACGCACAGTTCATGGGTGCCTGAGAGGGTAGTCAGGAGGACCAGAAGCCTGGAAGAATGGCCCAGGTACCTGCCAAAAAGAGGAAGGGCAAGGGGCACAGGAAGCCCGCTCCTGAAACTCCCTCTGTCCGGGAGGAGGCGGCGCACCAGATCCTACAGGTGAGGAAATTTTCGTCCTGGGAAACTTAACTGAACTGGCGAACTGGCAGAAGGAATGACCCATCAGGGAAGAGTCCTGCAGAGCACAGAAGGAGTGCCTTATTCTGGGGGGCCTACGGCAGCAGGCCAAGGCCTAGGAAGCTGACGATGGCTCTGGTGAGAGCCTGATTTACTTGGAGAATGGTCTCCTATACAGCGAGCCTAAGGTTCTTTGGCCTAGTGCAATGCGTGTGTTGGTGGTCCCCCATTGCTACTGGCCTTACTACTTGAGCTGTCTCATAATTTTCCTCTAGTAGGTCATCTACGGCAGGGCAAGACTGTTGGCAGGCTTGTCACCCACTTTTATTTGCCCTGGAGGAAGGTGACCTGCATGTCCCACCTGTCAGGCCAGTGGGAAGTTGGGAGGGAAAGACAAGGCTCCCCTGGTTCACCTTGCAGTCATTGGCACCCCCTTTGAAATGGTGGGTATCGACATTGTTGGGCCTCTGGACCCCAAGACAGCCATAGGCAACAGGTTAATTCTGGTCTTGGTGGACCATTCCACCTGGTACCTGGAAGCTATTCCTCTGAGGACAGTGACTGCACCCACGATGGCCAGGGCACTGATGGGGATAATTACCCATGTAGGGTTCCCCAAGGAGGTGGTATTAGACCATGGTACCAACTTCATGTGGGACAAATGTGGAGTAACATACAGGTTCTCCACAACTTGTCTTCCCCAGACCAATGGGCTTGTTAAAAGGTTCAACAGGACCCTCGAAGGGATGATAATGGGCATATTCGAGCCCTTGTGGTGGAAGTGGGACGTCCTCGTGCCTTTGCTGTTGTTTGCTTACAGGGAGGTACTGCAGAAGGGGGTTGGATTCAGCCTATTTGAACTTCTGTACGGTCAGACTGATGTAAAGACCCTAAGGTATGACTCCATCTTATGTATTCCGGATTGCATCTGGGTCCATGGAGGTCGGCATCTTCCTTAACTTAGACAATGGGTGTCGCCATATTCCCTGATTTATGCAGAATTACTGTCATGTCTGCCTTTAGGCGCAGATGTTGCCCAACCTTTTCTTTCTAGGATTTGTGATAGCATTACGTTTTTTAATTAATGACATAGATACACCCGTCTGGGTCAAGTGTCTACTCTTCACAATGTCAAGGTTAAATAAGAATTCATACAGATATATAGCCAAAATAATGTAGTCTGAATTGACGACCTTTTGTCTTTTATGTTCTTAAGGAACCATCTAGAATGCACACCTTGATGCACATAATCTATATAAGACATTCCTAAACATGTCAGAAATTTCAATTTCTGATAAGATTTAGTATAAAAATACAGCCAATTGACCACCCGTCAGGAGAGCTTCTTCGCCCAGATTATCACACAAGGTTCTGTCAGAAACGGTCTCACCTATTGTCAGCACACTTCACACCTTACAGATGCTACAACATTCCTGAAGCTGATAAAGGCAAATCCCAGAGGAGGTCTGATCAACTGCCACCACAGCGTGTGTTTCCCCTTAGCAGGGAACACTGTCTTCATGCCTCCACTGATAAATGCAGCCTTTACTATCAACAAAGCATGCAGTGCATCTCTTTTCCCTAAGAAACTGTAGACTGCAAGTTGATTTACCTTCCATGCTATCTTAGTATAGCACATAGAAGTAGACCTTGTGGTGTTAGGTTTTAGATGACATTTTAACAATGTTAGAAATGTTCATTTTTTTCTCACTATAAGTAATATTCCTGTTTGCTATTTTTATAATATTTTGTGTAGTTGTTTTTGACTTATTGAGAACCAGATTATTCCTGTAGCAATAAATAATTTTTACTTAAAAACACTGCCTGTCTGTAATACTTGGTATGACAATAAAAAGGTTTGTGGCTATTACCACAGTGCCCGTAAACCATTTACGGGATTGTTAGCAACCCAAAGGCAATACTTCTATGTCAATTACTCATTGAGTAGGATACTGCAGACTACATTAACCTGTGTTTCACATTCATTGTGGTTCATTGAACCAAGCTCACCTGCGTCACACATTAATGGGAAGGCACCCCTTGTATAGTTATGCCAAATATTTAACTTATGCAACAACCCTGTCAGAGGACCCCCCAGTCTGGTAAAGAAGGTTTGGGAGCAAGCTCCCAAGAAAGACCTTCAAGAGGTGGTCAGCTACATGCTGCCCTTATGCACCCAAATGAAGCACTTCTGGATGAAGGCCAGAGAGACTTTGGAAGTCAGCCAGTAGTTTATAAAGCCTTGGCATGACCAGAAGGCCACTCTGGTTGCGTTTACGCCTGGCCAAAAAGTGTAGGCGATGGAGCCTGTGGAGCCCAGGGGCCCACAAGACTAATGGCCTGGGCCCTATGAGGTGAAGGAGTGCAAGGCGAATGTTGCCTACCCAGTGGACCACAAGACCTCCAAGAACCCTTTACAGGTCCTGCATGTCTATCACATCAAACCCCATTTTGAGATGTCCAAAATTACCATGCTCCTGGTGATGGATGATGGAGTGGAGGAGTAGAGAGAACTTCTCCCCACCCTACTTTCTTTCAAGGAGCAGGATTGGCCAGTGGGGGGTGTCAGCCGTTCCCCTACATGACACTAGAGCAACTGATGGACTGTCACCAGTTGGGTCAATTTGCCTCCCTCTTCTCACTAATCACAGGGCTCACTACATGTTGTACCCATGATATTGGCACTGGGGACAGTATGCCTGTGAAGAGTATGATCTACAGACAATCTGACAAGGTGAGTGCCAGCATAAAGGAGGAAGTCTCAAAGATGCTGGTCCTAGGGGTAAAGGAGCCCTCAAGTAGCCCTTTGTCCTACCCGGTGGTGCTGATCTCTAATGCTGCTCATGCAGATACCAACCCTGAACTCTGGTTCTGTGTGGACTACCAGGGGCTCACTTCAGTCACTAAGACTGATGCTCACCTCATCCCCCAAGCTGATAAGCTCATTGATCTGTTGGCGGCTGCCAAGTTCGTCAGCAAGCTTAATCTGACACCTGGATACTGGCAGATCCCACCAACTGAGGGGCCCAATGAGGCCACTTCTAGTTTTGGGTAATGCCCTTCTGGTTGAAGAATGCCCCTGCCATCTGCTGGAGATTGATCAATCAGGTCCTTGCTGGGTTGGAGAACTACAGTGCCACCTCCCTAGATAACACTGTGGTCTTCAGCTCCAGCAGGGAGGACCATCTGTGCCACCTCAGGGAAGTGTTTTGGGCTCTGCAGAGAGCAGGTTTGACTGTCAAGGTCAGTAAGCGCCAGCTAGGGCAGGGTTCTGTGGTCTACCTGGGTAACCATGTTGGAGGGGGCAAGCTACAGGCCCTCCAGGCCAAAATTCAAGCCATTTTGGGTTGAGAACCCCCAAGACACAAACACAGGTGAGGGCCTTCCTGGGCCTCACTGGGTACTACAAGAGATGTGTCAAGGGATATGGCACCATTATTGCTCCCTTAACTGGGCTGATTTAGAAGAAGCACCCAAGACAGATGATCTAGACGGAGGCAAGCCAGAAAACATTTGACACCCTGAAGAAGGCCATGTGAACAGCACCTGTGCTAAAGGCCCCTGAATGTATCATGCAGACAGATGCTTCAGAGCATGGCATACTGGTACCTGCTAGGGTTAGTGTGCTACATAGTGGTATAGCTCTCACAGCTAAGCAAAAAGGGCCTAGATCAACCAGTAACCTTCATCAATAGGAGGTTACTTCCTAGGGAACAGAGGTGGAGTTCAATAGAAAGGACGCCTTTGTAGTGGTCTGGGCACCGAAGAAGTTGAGGCCATACCTGTTTGTGTCTCACGTCTGGGTTCAGACAGACCTCAGACCTCTCAGATGGCTAATTCATATGAGGGGTGAGATTCCTAAACTATTGAGGTGCTCCATCTTCCTACAGACAATGGACTTTACGGTGGAGAATTGCCCTGGAACTGACCACGCCAATGCAGAAGGTCTCGTCATGTTTTACACCTTAGCAAACAGAAATTCCATGAGGGTGAGTAGTTCTCTCTGCTTTCAGCTGGGAAGACACATTTTGGACCTGACATACTTGGTGCAGTTTTCTACAACTGCCGTCAATCCTCCTATTTTGCTAACTTTGTTTTTTCTGGCCTTAAGACTCTGCGCACTTTACAACTGCCCATTCGTGAAGCAAATAGGATGCGCTTCCCGAACGGGGCTTTGCTGCATGGCTCCTGGAAGATGTGTGGCTTATTGCAATGCATAATCTTGAGTTTTACCAGGTAGAGCATGGCATCTGGGATGCCAGCCCTCTGAAATTTGCATTTTATCAGCAGGTATTTCCATATTGCAGCCTGAACCGAGGGTGAAGTCAGGAAAGATGGAGAGGGCATTTCGGTCATGGATCATTCAGAGCCTGCTTTACCCTTGCCTCTATAATTTAGGGTCTCGTTGGGCCCATGGGGTGGCCTCGGGCCCAGTCACCAATGTGCCCTCTCTACCCCAAACATGGGCTAGAAGCATTCCACACCAGATAAGGCTTTGAAGAGAGATTCCTTGTACTCTGCCTTGTTAACAATGTTGGTGAATACGGACAGGCCATGGAGTCTAAGGTTCCTTTGGCGGGACCTGGCCTTCAGGACTTCATTCTTTGCCTGTATCACCTTCAGGACTTTGGCCATGTTGAGTAGTTTGGCCCCATGGCTCAGTGTATCATCCTCCAAAGTTGAAATGTGGGTCTCAGAATTCAAAAGACGCTGCACGTGCATGTCCAGCTTGGCAGATATCCTGTCCACCCTGGTAGTAAGTGAATCCAATTTTCCATCAATGGAAGTTAGGCTCTTCTGCCTGTTTAACAGGAGTGTTTTTATGCCTGGGTCATTCTCGGCCTCCTAGGTCACCCCTGAGAACTCCAGCCTTTCCACTGTGGTGCTCCTACTGTGCTTTATGTCGAATTGCAGCCTGGCCTTCCTATGGTTCCCCTTCCCTATATTCTGCCCTGGCGTGATAGCTGTTATTGCGGCCCCTGTGCAGGTTGCTCGTTTCACTGTCTGCTGGATGTGCATGCTGGTGTTTCTCAAAGCCAGTTATTTTGGGGAGCCCAAAAGCCTGTCCCTCAGTGTCAGGAGCTACCCCTGGTACTTCTACTCGCCTGTGATGTCAACAATGCAGGTGTAGGCCCCCGCCCAACCAGGAAGCAGGCCCCTTTCCTCTCCAGTGGAGATGATTTACTGGATATGCCCTGCAGTCGCAGGCTAGCGTGCCTCTCCTCCAGGTGGGCCTAAGGGTTTAGGCGATCCTAAGCGCTGCGTCTTCATTGCACCTGCGCAAGCTAGGACTCTCACAATCGGGCCTCACAGTTGGCTGGAGCTGTCTACCGGCCAGCTTCTCCCACGGTCATTCATGTACGGGTCCGCATTGCGTCGGTGTTGAACTTCGCTGGGGCTCTCTGTTAACTTGGGGCCGCCATCTTGCAGAGGCCCAGGCTGGGGACCAGGGATCTCGCGCCCCAGGCAAAATCTCTTCCTTCGATATTTCCCGGTGCTCAGCAGGCCTTCAATAGTTTCATGAATGGGAATTTAGCCGTCGAGCTCATTGGGGCACCTTCCTCCGCCCAGATGCTGTCGGATACTGCTCCCAGGACAAGAAGCATCACGTGATTGCAGCCTCTTGGGGCCAGGCACTTTTGTGCCCCCTCAGTAGGGTGACCAGGCGTCCTGGATTTGCCAGGGCAGTCCCGGTTTTCACCAGCTGTCCCGGCAGATTTCCGGAAATTTAGCTCACGTCCCGGTTTTTAGAGAGGGTCGACTAAAAGTGGTGGCAGTTGTCTATTTATGTTTTCCATACCAGGGATAGTTAGCAGCTGTTATAAGAAAGCAATTTAATTAACATGCATGATACTGGCTTTAAAAATTGCATTTTATTTATGTTCTTACAGCCTCTTCTGTAATTCTCCGCTGAGGAGCGCTGTCATTCTGTGCGCTAGGTTAAAGTAAAATTGTAGTCTATTTTTGTGAAATGTCCCGGTTTTTGGCTTTAAAATTCTGGTCACCCTTCCCCTCAGACAAGCGCAGATATGAACAAAACTTAGGGGCAGATTTACAAGCCCCTTGCGCATTCTTGCGCCGCCATTGCGTCACTTTTTTTGACGCAATGGCGGCGCAAAAAATGCAGCCTATTTACAACGTGACGCATCTAGGGAGATGCGTCACGTTGTAAAGCCCTGCGTCACATTATACTTGCGTCAGGTATAATGTATGCAGGGTGGGCGTTACCACACAGGAAGGCCTCGTAAATCTACAAGATTTCACTGCGCCACTTTTAGGACGCCACTGCGTCAAAACCTTACGCCTGCTTGAAGCAGACGTAAGTAGTGACGCAGTGTAGTGGGAATAGGCCTCAACACGCATTGCTGGAGTTTCGTCGTGCTTGCGACACAACTCCAGCAATGCGTTACTTTTCCGCCAACAGATGAGTCAGAATTTCTGACGCATCTGTCAATCCTTGCGCCATAGTGCGCCGTATTGTAAATACGGCGCATCTATGGTGGCGCAAGGGTTTCTAAGGGTGGCCAGGGAAAGTGACGCATCTATACAGATGCGTCACTTTCTTGTAAATCTGCCCCGCAGCTTGTAAGGAAGGAATGGACAGGTTATGACATACAGATCAGTTAAACTTACGTGGAGATAATGTGTAATGGGCATTTAACAAACCTGCCAGATAATGTCCGGCATTTGGGTGTATTGTTTTGAGTTTTGGCAACTTAAGCACAAGTACACATACAAAAGAAAACCACACCATTAATTTTAAAGGCTTTATTTTGAGCCAATATTAGTGTAGAAGAATTGTAATAGTATCATTGTAGTAGAAACCAGAGAATGTAAATATTTTAAAATTAGACAACATACTGCACAGTGCATTTTTGAAGTATCTCAAAACTCCTTATTCTTAGCATCAAATGATTACTGTTTTTGTGAGTAACATCAACAGAAATACAAAACCTTTTCCATGTTGCGCAACTGGAGATGAAGCTCGAGAATTCAGTGAATTCTGAGAATACCATCAGTGCAGGAATTGCAGGGTTCAGATAAGTGCTGGGAAGGTGATACAGCAATGTTGCTTGTGGATTTTCATCCAGGTAAATGCACCTTAAATAGTGGCTGTGCGCAAGATGGCTATTGCAATTTTGGGAATTCCCCCAAGATCTTCCAAGAAGATGTTCATGGGAGGTCCTGTCAAACTCCACAATATTTTTAGACATTGTCTCGAATTTTGAGCATCCATGCAGATTCTAGCAAACACTGTATGTGGATTTCAGTTGCCTAATAATGAGCAAGCTCAGGAAAGTGATATGCAAGGCCTTTCATGAGATTAGGAATCAGGAAGTAGGATTTTGCCATGACACATTGGCATGGTTCTGCTATGACACAGATATCAATGTTACCCTAATCATTGGGCAAAGATATTGGTTTGACACATGGGCATGGGTCAGAGAACTACTATACCACCTGACACTTCCCTCAGGTCGGTGCAGGCCATACGAAGCGACCCCCTGAACCGTGTGTAACTTAATTGAGCGCAAACACGCTACAGCTGAGCCTGTTCACGCTGGGACAGGCACGATTTTAATCTTCTCTCTGTTTACTGTCCCAGTCGGTGACGGTACTGCACCCTTTCGCCATGATCCAGGGGGAACTTCCCCAATACGGAAGAAGTAAGAGAATACATCCTCGCATCATTAGTTGGACACCTTGATAGCCAGATCATGAGCACCCTGGTTTGCCATCTTTTCCGGGGCATGTGGAGACGGTGGCACTCTATCCCCTCTCTCCCTCTCTGTCTTCTGTTTTGAGCAACACACTATCGATTTAATTGTACCTTGCGTGATTGCTGTGCGCAAAATCGACTTTTTCCTGGTATTGTTGTGACCAAATCATACTGATTACAAGAATGTCTTGATATTTTTACCTGAAATGTGTCAATTTGATGTTGTGCGACATTTTCATATCTACTGTTACAGTGTGGAATTTCAATAAGAATTTTAGCACGCTACATCTTAATAATGGGCGAATTTGATGCATTACTCGCCATGCTTAACTGCAATGTCTGGTGGCCAGTTCAGCGCCAGACGGACACAGTGGTCCACTTCTTGGGACCTTCTGGCTGTTAAGGAGATCCTACGCCAGAAACATTATAACACCGCTGTACCCTTTTTTTTCTCTCTCTCTCTACGTTCTAGGTTGAATTACTCAAGATAGGATCCAATAGGTGGCACCACCGTACTATAGGGAGGGCCACACACACTTCCACTCTCATTTTATTCTTTTATCTGGCCCTGAAGAAGCACCAAGGATTTCTGTCCAAGACCAACAGGGGCGCTAAACATGTTGACCCAATAAATATAAAACTGTTTTCACTTATATCCACATTTGAATGTCTAGGGCCAATATAACCCTCCAGCCCTCTAGTGGCACCAACCATCTGGTTTTTTGGTCGAGCCTAGACAGCGCATGCACTGTTGCAAGACCTGAAGTATTCAGTAAATTGAGGTAGCTCCCGCCTGCTACCCGCCTGCTGCTTACTATTTGTTCATGGCAGTGTCGGTCTTCTTTGCTGCTGTGTAATTGGTTTAGACAGCCAACGTCACTTACGTTTTTTTCTAAGTGCAGCACCAAGCAAGTACAGTTTTGTTACGCTTAGGCAGTGTAACTGTTATTTGGGGAACTCTTTTTAGCATCATTCTTGTGTCAGTGCTCGATGCATGTCTGTGTCATCCCCCCCACAGCCACCCACCCTCGGTGTTGTCACCCCCCACCACCACCCACCCCTCGCTCCTTGTTTGTTCTTTCCTCATCCATGTCTACCCCCCGGGTCCAAGCTTAATTTTGCAGCACAAGACCGCTTTCACTTTTAAAACATGGGCACGCACATTTAACAATGGCGCCCGTGCAGCATCGCTCTTCTTGGCTTCCTCCCAATTGGTTCCGGCACCCGATAGATCAGTTTAGTTTCAAGCTGAGGAGCACCGCTCAAGTACAGATTAATTCAACTTGATTAGTGCTCCATCGCTGATGCATGCACTATTTCTTCGACCCCGTTGTATTTTGCCCGTCTGTCCCTTCCGCCCTATTGCTCATTTTCCCCTCTTTCAGTAATTGCTTTTTCCTTTCATGTTTACTTGCTTGTTTTAACTTTTTTTTTTAATAACTTTTGTACCCGTTCTCCGAAAGTATCGGAGCTCTGGCTCGAACGCAGTTCCTCAGCATCAAAGACAGCCGCTCCAGCCATTACCATGTCATCCTCATTGCGGTCTTCTGTTTGCTCCGCCCTCCCGGCACTAATAACAGGAGCAATGGGATCTGTGTTTCAGTGATGGCCACTTTATCCATCTTGTGAATTTCAGCAATTCATAATATTTTCTGCCATACTTAGGAAAGGAGCGCGGCCACCGTTAAAGGGCCGCATGGGCGTTTTTATAAAAAAGCATTTGTAATGCAATAGGTGTCGCATTTACGAAACTCTCGTAAATGCGAGACCTTTTGCATTGCAAATGATTGTTTAATTTTGACAGAGAAATCCACCAATTAAATCGACATAGCATTGATATCCTCTAGTCAATTTTATATTCACTCACTTCCTTATGAGCACTTCCTCACACGCATCATACAGCGAGAATTTTAAAAGATCTCTCCTAGAGTGATCCTTCGTGGGACCCATGGGGCATAGCAGCATCGGCCCGATGAGGAGCAACTGCCCTATGATGAAGCATGACATCCCTTGGGATGTATGATGGCAACAAGTAAGAGTCTCTTTGATTCTACTATCTACACCCTAGACCGTCCTCCCCCTTTTCTTCTTTAGGAACAGTGACCCCTCTTTTTGGAGAATAGGGGTACAGCTTACCCATCATAGGGTCTGAGATTCAGCAGCACTAAGAGCAGATCTTGAAGTGTGAACGATGTTTTTAAGAGGTTTTAATGGAGTTGTAATCTAAAAGTATGTAGTTCCTCTTATAGTGGTGCCTAGGAGAAAAAGTGTGAGTCAAACCACCGTCGTTTGTAATTACAACCTCGGTGGAGTGAGGTGTGGGGAGGAGAATAGGGAAAATTCCTTATTTTGGAACTAGGGTCCTCACACACCTAGCAAGCTAGATGTCATGCTTCATCATATGGACCTGCTCCTCGTCGGGACGACGCTGCAATACCAACGGGCACCCTAAAGGGGCTCTTTCGCGGAGATCTTTTGTTCCTTGCCGTATGATGAAGTGCGAGTATGCGTGATGTAGTGTGAGTGTGTGGGCCGAGGGTGTAGATATCGTGCAGGGGTAATTAAAAGAAGTAGGACAGTCCAAATAATAATTTTATTCTAGCTGGCTATCCACTTCGTTAAAAATAAATAAAGAGAGTGGCAGCCTATCTAACTCAAAGGTTTAGTTTAGGCTATGTCCAACTCTACAGGTCAACATGTTTCTTGCCTAATGGTCAGGTTGATCCGTGGCAATTCTTCAGGACCTACTCAATGAATCTATCTACACAATGTGATGGGGTCAGTAACTACCTACCACAAGTTCACACTACGCATCAAAATACTGTAGTGTATCCAATTGATCTAAAGGGAGAAGGGAAACAGGGTGAAGTTATAGCTGTTTCACACATCTGTAGGTTACACAAAGTCCATTTATTCTCTTTCCGGTCACCTCAAAATGAAATCGGCATACTTAGTTAGTGTAAGAACCTAGGCAAGTGATAAAAACGGAGCCTATTATTGGACACCCGATATTGTGAAGTAAAAGTCTAAAAACATAGAAGACTGTTCTCTCCAATTAAAAGCAGTCAAAGGAACGGCATTCATACACTTATTATACTCATTTTCATAAGTGCTCGTGAATCCCACCTCAATAATAGGACTAAGATGTGGGTCCACTGTCAATAAAACTCACCTCTCTACAATGAGGAGTCACTCCAGTCGGTGTCCGGCGGAGTATGAGGACACCTGTATCATGGTGTCCTATAAAGCATAGATGAGAAATCAAAGAGTTACACGGGCTTAAATTCAGAAACCACAAACCCCATGCAGGTAACTCACATGGAGTGCGTCTATCATGGAGCACATAATTTTATCCATCGGCATCCAACGGTGTCAATCGGTGCCCCCTCGAAGGGGATGAGCCAGAGGAGGGAGGACCCAGCGATACCCCGAATGAGCCAGGCCAAGGTATTATCTCCCAGACAACGTGGGGCGCCCATACTCTCTCTAGGCGCCCACACATCATCCGGTCCCATAATCTCGGTCCAAACCCTCGCGGACCACCTAGGGCGCACCGTCAGTCCGATCAGTTGCGCGGTGTACACAATCAGCGCTAATCTTACAGCATCCATCCAGTCTACCTGTTATGGTCATGCTTCAAAATCCAACCCAGTAATCGTTTATTACTCACCTTCCCGTAGTGCAGGAGGAGCCGAATCACCTACCCCTATCGCCGGTACCGGAGAAGTGTGGTTCAACCCCATAATAGGTGCTAAAATACTCTTCCCGGGTTTGGCGCGACACGGGGCGGGGCCCGGAACACGTCATTACGTGTGCAGGTGCAGCGCTAGTCCAATATGACGCTATGAGTGCAG
This sequence comes from Calotriton arnoldi, assembly GCA_963921515.1. Classification (NCBI taxonomy): domain Eukaryota; kingdom Metazoa; phylum Chordata; class Amphibia; order Caudata; family Salamandridae; genus Calotriton; species Calotriton arnoldi. The sequence continues at coordinate 978,243 of CAWUFW010003342.1, read as the reverse complement.
TAGCGGCCATATTGGAATGGGGATGGTGGCTAATCACCCTCGTGTTGTGGATGTCATCATCGTGTCAGTATTGGCACCAGTTACACCAAAGGACCAGAATCGGTAGTATGTTGTTATTACTCATAAGTGAGCCCTTGAACTCAAGGGTGGTGTCCGGTAGTTACCCACTATCGAGTTACCACGCCGACAGGGCGGCCATCTTGGAGTGGGGATCGTAAAGTATATTATATAGTATATCCCCAGTCCTCTAATGTTGTCTTGATTAGCCTGTATAGGCACCAGTGATTGGTCTTGAAACATCTCAGTATAGTCCACCATTGTATCCACCCATCATGCTGTCTGGTTGTTTTGTTACACATTGAATTGGTGGCTATAGCGTAACCATAAAGCGTGAGTCCAATGTGTCAAGCATACGTAAGAGGACCCTGGAATTAGCCAAAGAAGAACCTGACCAGGTCAATACTATCTGTTATTCAAAGAGGCCCACGGAATATCATCATTCAGTCCATGTTGGACTGTGGACAGACGGTGTATCCACCGTTGCTCTATTCTAAATAGTGCGTGGGGAGTAATGTTAGTGTGGGTTTCTAGAACAAGCCACTGTAACGATTCTGGACTATGTCTCTGCTCTCTATAGTGTGTATACATCTTGGTCGTGACCTTCTGGCATCTTATATTACTCTTGTGTTCTGTTATGCGTATTCTGATTGCTCTCATAGTCATCCCTACGTATTTCTTATCACATGGGCATATCAGCAGATATATGCATTTTGATGTGTTGCAGTTCGTATGGTTTTTAAAATCCATGTGAACGTGTCTGTTAGTGTTATCGTCTTGATAGCTTTCGTTTGTTCACAGACCGAGCAGGTACCACACGGGTAATTCCCTGTGACCGGAGGGAGATCCCAAAGTGTTCTTTGTGTTCTGTTGTTCACAGTTTTAGGTCTTGTGTGTATAATGATATCTTTCAGATTTTTGGTTCTTTTAAAGGCAGTTCTTGACCAAGCATTCAGGGTAACCTCTCTGTTTAAGATTATTTGCCAGACCCCTCGCCTCAGTCTTGTAATCTATCAAGGTACTGCAGTTTCTCCTGATACGGAGGACCTGGCCAAATGGGAGGTTGTCTTTCAAGGCCTTGGGGTGGTGACTTTGGTATAGTAGAAGGCTATTCCTATCTGTGGGTTTCTTGTAGAGGGTGGTGCTTACCACCCCAAGGCCTTGAAAGACAACCTCCCATTTGGCCAGTTCCTCCGTAAACAGAGAGGTTACCCTGAATGCTTGGTCAAGAACTCCCTCAAAAGAGCCCTTAACAATCCCAGGGAGGCGCTGTTACAAACGAAACCAAAAGAACTGACCAACACATTGACATGTGTTACCTCTTACACACCAGACTCCACACGCATCAAGGGCATCATTAAAAAGCACTGGGGAATACTTAACACAGGAGATATGGAGATCCCAACACCTAGGTTTGCCTTTAAAAGAACCAAAAATCTGAAAGATATCATTATACACACAAGACCTAAAACTGTGAACAACAGAACACAAAGAACACTTTGGGATCTCCCTCCGGTCACAGGGAATTACCCGTGTGGTACCTGCTCGGTCTGTGAACAAACGAAAGCTATCAAGACGATAACACTAACAGACACGTTCACATGGATTTTAAAAACCATACGAACTGCAACACATCAAAATGCATATATCTGCTGATATGCCCATGTGATAAGAAATACGTAGGGATGACTATGAGAGCAATCAGAATACGCATAACAGAACACAAGAGTAATATAAGATGCCAGAAGGTCACGACCAAGATGTATACACACTATAGAGAGCAGAGACATAGTCCAGAATCATTACAGTGGCTTGTTCTAGAAACCCACACTAACATTACTCCCCACGCACTATTTAGAATAGAGCAACGGTGGATACACCGTCTGTCCACAGTCCAACATGGACTGAATGATGATATTCCGTGGGCCTCTTTGAATAACAGACAGTATTGACCTGGTCAGGTTCTTCTTTGGCTAATTCCAGGGTCCTCTTACGTATGCTTGACACATTGGACTCACGTTTTGTGGTTACGCTATAGCCACCAATTCAATGTGTAACAAAACAACCAGACAGCATGATGGGTGGATACAATGGTGGACTATACTGAGATGTTTCAAGACCAATCACTGGTGCCTATACAGGCTAATCAAGACAACATTAGAGGACTGGGGATATACTATATAATATACTTTACGATCCCCACTCCAAGATGGCCGCCTCTGTCGGCGTGGTAACTCGATAGTGGGTAACTACCGGACACCACCCTTGAGTTCAAGGGCTCACTTATGAGTAATAACAACATACTACCGATTCTGGTCCTTTGGTGTAACTGGTGCCAATACTGACACGATGATGACATCCACAACACGAGGGTGATTAGCCACCATCCCCATTCCAATATGGCCGCTACTGCACTCATAGCGTCATATTGGACTAGCGCTGCACCTGCACACGTAATGACGTGTTCCGGGCCCCGCCCGTGTCGCGCCAAACCCGGAAGAGTATTTTAGCACCTATTATGGGGTTGAACCACACTTCTCCGGTACCGGCGATAGGGGGTAGGTGATTCGGCTCCTCCTGCACTACGGGAAGGTGAGTAATAAACGATTACTGGGTTGGATTTTGAAGCATGACCATAACAGGTAGACTGGATGGATGCTGTAAGATTAGCGCTGATTGTGTACACCGCGCAACTGATCGGACTGACGGTGCGCCCTTAGGTGGTCCGCGAGGGTTTGGACCGAGATTATGGGACCGGATGATGTGTGGGCGCCCTAGAGAGAGTATGGGCGCCCCACGTTGTCTGGGAGATAATACCTTGGCCTGGCTCATTCGGGGTATCGCTGGGTCTCTCCCTCCTCTGGCTCATCCCCTTCGAGGGGGCACCGATTGACACCGTTGGATGCCGATGGATAAAATTATGTGCTCCATGATAGACGCACTCCATGTGAGTTACCTGCATGGGGTTTGTGGTTTCTGAATTTAAGCCCGTGTAACTCTTTGATTTCTCATCTATGCTTTATAGGACACCATGATACAGGTGTCCTCATACTCCGCCGGACACCGACTGGAGTGACTCCCTCATTGTAGAGAGGTGAGTTTTATTGACAGTGGACCCACATCTTAGTCCTATTATTGAGGTGGGATTCACGAGCACTTATGAAAATGAGTATAATAAGTGTATGAATGCCGTTCCTTTGACTGCTTTTAATTGGAGAGAACAGTCTTCTATGTTTTTAGACTTTTACTTCACAATATCGGGTGTCCAATAATAGGCTCCGTTTTTATCACTTGCCTAGGTTCTTACACTAACTAAGTATGCCGATTTCATTTTGAGGTGACCGGAAAGAGAATAAATGGACTTTGTGTAACCTACAGATGTGTGAAACAGCTATAACTTCACCCTGTTTCCCTTCTCCCTTTAGATCAATTGGATACACTACAGTATTTTGATGCGTAGTGTGAACTTGTGGTAGGTAGTTACTGACCCCATCACATTGTGTAGATAGATTCATTGAGTAGGTCCTGAAGAATTGCCACGGATCAACCTGACCATTAGGCAAGAAACATGTTGACCTGTAGAGTTGGACATAGCCTAAACTAAACCTTTGAGTTAGATAGGCTGCCACTCTCTTTATTTATTTTTAACGAAGTGGATAGCCAGCTAGAATAAAATTATTATTTGGACTGTCCTACTTCTTTTAATTACCCCTGCACGATATCTACACCCTCGGCCCACACACTCACACTACATCACGCATACTCGCACTTCATCATACGGCAAGGAACAAAAGATCTCCGTGAAAGAGCCCCTTTTAGGGTGCCCGTTGGGTATTGCAGCGCCGTCCCGACGAGGAGCAGGTCCATATGATGAAGCATGACATCTAGCTTGCTAGGTGTGTGAGGACCCTAGTTCCAAAATAAGGAATTTTCCCTATTCTCCTCCCCACACCTCACTCCACCGAGGTTGTAATTACAAACGACGGTGGTTTGACTCACACTTTTTCTCCTAGGCACCACTATAAGAGGAACTACATACTTTTAGATTACAGTATCTGACTGGGCATTTATGTTGGACCTCTAAATAAGCCCCTTATTCCCCCGCTTGTTGATTGGTTTTAATGGAGTTGCCATGTGGTCGTTGGAGGAGAATTTTCATTGACATTTTTTCGGATGTAGTGGGTGCTGTTGGATTTGGCCTTTTTTGTGAGGGAAAGTGATGTCTAGAGCATTGGCCAGACACTTGGAAGACTGACGGTTGAAACATTGTCTTTTTTGCATTTTTTTCCACTGCTTGTAGCCCTGGCTTTATGGGGTATGGATCTGGCAAATAAGATGGTTACTTTTAATGTTGACAACAGCACAGTAGTAGATTTAGTGAATGATCAGTTAACGAAAGATATAAAATTACTGCAGTTATTACAGTCATTCATGCTCAGGTGTTTAATATTCAACATTGTATTTAGAGCCAAACACGTGCCAGGAGTGACCAATAACACTGCAGGTGCCTTATCTCTTTCACAGTGGCAGAGATTCTGTAGTTTGGCACACGGAGAAGAACTGCAGGAGGCAGAGGTACCACCGGAGATAAGGGAACTGGGGGATTGAGGGTAATGCAATTGGTGGAGAACTCCATTACAGGCAGTACCAGGACAGCTTATGGGCAAGCTTGGGATGAGTTTATGAGTAGCAGTGCAGGTAGACAAGGTCAAGGGACAAGTGATATGACAGACAGAAGACAGGATTTTGTGAAATTCATCATGAGTAATGTTTCCGGAGGCATTTCTGACACCACAATTGCAGGGAAGTTGGTAGGGATCAGTTTCTGCAAGGTTAGTCAAAAGAATAGAAGAGGGTGGATCTGTTAGATGGTTCCCATGATTTAAGTAGGACTGTGTATCTGGACAACATAAACGTCAAAATATGGGGACACGGCCCACACATATCATCAGAAATGATGCCCTAATTTCCTAGATAGCTCACAGTGCCCCATCTGAACCCCTAACCTTACCAGGGTACCAGATGGTCTTGGCAACCTCAAACACAACCACTCTTATTCCACAAGGAAATTATGGAAGCAGGCCTACCCTTTTGTTGTTTACTTTTGCATTTCCAAGGTAAACACAATAAACATATGAATTGGCTTTTCAAACATTTATTGAAACAATAGTCATCTTGTATAGAAAGCGTGTACTGCATATTAGACAGAAACACAGCATTGTAACCAGCATTATGTAAATGGTGAAAATAAGAACCAGTTCAACCATGATAGCTTTATTGGTTGATTACACTCCTACCTAATACTTCCTACACAATGGAGAGCATAGTGGGAGTACCCTCTGCCAGAACCAGTGGGATAGCCTAACACCCGTATCTGGGTATGATGTATCAGGAAGCAGATCTGATGTAGAGCAGGCTACAGTCCTTTGTAGGATAGAGGTCAGAGTCAGCAGGGCTGCATTTTCAGTCACAGTGTTTATCATTTCAGGATAATCCCAGTCGAAGTGCTCTTCCTCTGAAAGTGGTTCAGTGGCTGTTTATATAATAAAAGCACTGTTCCAATCGCACTGTGTCAAAAGTGCAGAGCTGATGCAATTATTTGTCTGTAAGCCCAGAGCTGTCTCCAACCGGACAACACAAATGCAGGGGAATTGCATTTTATGTGCCTAGCTTGTACAGAGTGTAAAAATCACATGAGAAATAAAACCTATTAAGAAAGAACTGTATGTGCAACTTCTTCTTAGTATATTATCGTATAAGTGTAAAGCATGTAAAAAGTAACTTATTAATAAGCAGGCAAGTTAAAATGTGAAACTAAAATGGAGACTTAGAGCGGGCACTAAGGTAAACGTACGAGAGATCAGAAGAGAGACTCAGCGACAACTTTGAGATTAGTTAAATCGTTATGAGGCCTGCAAGAGGTATGTTAGTCAGTTTTTGAAGTAAGCTTGTTTCAGTTTTGCATGTTGTGGCTGTTTTTCGGAGCCTTACGTGTTTCAGACTTGTCTGGTATAGGTTTGGATGGGGGTTTGAGGGTAGAGGATGTCAAAGCTCAAGGGAATACACTGCATTTCTTTCCAAAGAAATCCAACACATATCAGAAGGGTGGAGGACCAAGGGTTGTTTTGCACGGGATAGAAAATAATGTGCGTCCAGTTCAAACATGGCACAACTTTAAGGAGATAGGGGGCGCTCGGTTCAGTTTTGTTTTCTGTCATAAAAATAGAAATATGCTATTAGCCTCTAAACTGTTAGCTGTGATGAGAAAAGTGCTTTTGATGTTGTGGGAGAGACCTATGGATTTTTGTACCCACTCTTTTTGGACTGACGATGCATCTGAGTCCGCCAGGCTTAGTATCTCAATGGAGGAGGTCAAGAGGTTGGGGAGATGGTCATCCAGCTGGCCTTTACACTATATCAGGAATAATGAAATATTATAAAAGACAGAGCTTTACATTAACATTTGTCTTGTCTGATTACAGGATGCGTAGCTGGACCATGGTCAAGAGGTTATTTGCGTTTGGTTTATTGGCCATTCATTTGTAAAATGGGCAGCAAAACAGCTGAAGACTCACCCTTTTAGTAAGAATTTAGGTTTCAGCTCTGCAGAGAGCTGGATTGAGTGGTTGGGTATAGGGGGCATGAAATGGGGTCAATTACTGCCATGGTTGTTTAATCTAGTTTCTGGACGACCATACCCGGACATTCTCCTGCTCCACCTTGGGGAGAATGATTTGGTGCAGTTATCTGGTTTGGGGTTGCTGAAAGAAATGAAAAAGGATCCTGACATATTTGGGAGAATGTGGTCTCGAGCATTTGCTTTTTGGACAGCACTGGGGCCAAGGAGGGTCTGGTGTGGGGCAGTAAAATACTGTGCGGTGGATAGAGCAAGATTGAAGGTTAACAGAGAGATACATAGGTTTTGCAAAGGTAGGGGTTAGGTGTGGTTGAGCAAGGGGGATATTAAAAGAGAAGATTTCATGTTTTATCACCAGATAAGGTTCATTTGTCTTTCATGGGGAATGAACTTCATTTGCTCAACATAAGAGATTGCTTGGTGAAAATGATGTCAATTTCAAGTTGGTAATTTTGAAGTTGAGTGTTGTTAGGGCGATGGGATAATTACCTGTTCAAAGAGGCTGTTAGGACGAGAGTCAAGTCACCAGTTCTCAGACAGTGATACCAAAGCAGTTGGGGGGGTCCGTGTAGGTGGTTCAGCTCGTCGCCCAATAAATTGTAGTAATTGAAGGACGGCGGCAAAGGTAGGTTTCTTCACTCTCTTTATTTCTGAACCACCTCAGGCAGAGCTCGGACAGCGTCTGTCTCAGCTGCCACTGACCAACACCCGCACATGGAACACACGCACAGAGAGGTTCCAAGAAGAGCTAACTACTACAGAACGATGATGGATTCAACCCAGATCTGTGACTGGGGGTGAGTGTCTGAAAAGTTTCAGCACTCCGTCCATCATCTCCTTGTGTTTGCTTTGTTCGCCCTAAGTTGGCAGGGTATGCCCAGACGTGGGTCCCTTGCTCACTTTGCCTTTGGATTCAAGCTAGCCTGGCTGATATGGGGTGTTACCCCAAAACCGGTCCCAGGATGCCTGTTTCCAGTCCAGGGAAGACTTGGCTTCACAGTTCGGTCTGGCTATTCCGATGAGGCACAGGGTAAAGACTGATTTGCATATATCAGGATCTGAACCAGTGTGGTGAAGTTAGCTAAAGAACGATGATGGATTCAACTCAGATCTGTGACTGGGGGTGAGTGTCTGAAAAGTTTCAGCTCTCCATCCATCATCTCCTTGTGTTTGCTTTAGTCACCATAAGTTGGCAGGGTATGCCCAGACGTGGGTCCCTTGCTCACTTTGCTACTGGATTCAAGCTAGCCTGGCTGATGACGGGTATTACCCCAAAACCGGTCCCATGATGCTTGTTTCTGGTCCAGGGAAGACTTGGCTTCGCAGTTCGGGTTGGACTGTTCCCATGAGGCTCAGGGTCAAGACTGATTTGCATATAGCTGGTCTGACCTGGGGTGGCGAAGTGAGCTAATGAATGATGATGGATTCAACCCAGATCTGTGACTGGGGGTGAGTGTCTGAAAAGTTTCAGTGCTCCATCCATCATCTCCTTGTGTTTGTTTTGTTCACCCTATGTTGGCAGGGTATGCCCAGACGTGGGTCCCTTGCTCACTTTGCCACTGGATTCAAGCTAGCCTGGCTGATGACGGGTGTTAACCCAAAACCGGTCCCATGATGCTTGTTTCCGGTCCAAGGAAGACTTGGCTTCCCAGTTCGGGCTGGACTGTTCCCATGAGGCACAGGGTCAAGACTAATTTGCATATAGCTGGTTTGACCTGGGGTGGAGAAGTGAGCTAAAGAACGATGATAGATTCAACCCAGATCTGTGACTGGGGGCGAGTGTCAGAAAAATTTCACCACTCCGTCCATCATCTCCTTGTGCTTGCTTTGTTCGCCCTAAATTGGCAGGGTATGCCCAGACGTGGGTCCCTTGCTCACTTTGCCTTTGGATTCAAGCTAGCCTGGCTGATGAGGGGTGTTAACCCAACACCGGTCCCAGGATGCTTGTTTCCGGTCCAGGGAAGACTTGGCTTCGCAGTTCGGGCTGACTGTTCCGATGAGGCACAGGGTCAAGACTGATTTGCATATAGCAGGATCTGAACCAGTGTGGTGAAGTGAGCTAAAGAATGATGATGGATTCAACTCAGGTCTGTGACTGGGGATGAGTGTCTGAAAAGTTTCAGCTCTCCATCCATCATCTTCTTGTGTTTGCTTTGTTCGCCCTAAGTTGGCAGAGTATGCCCAGACATGGGTCCCTTACTCACTTTGCCACTGGAATCAAGCTAGCCTGACTGATGAGGGGTTTTACCCCGAAACCGGTCCCAGAATGCTTGTTTCCGGTCCAGGGAAGACTTGGCTTCGCAGTTCGGGCTGGACTGTTCCCATGAGGCCCAGAGTCAATACTGATTTGCATATACCTGGGTCTGAACTGGGGTGGTGAAGTGAGCTAAAGAACGATGATGGATTCAACCCAGATCTGTGACTGGGGGTGAGTGTCTGAAAAGTTTCAGCGCTCCGTCCTCATTTCCTTCTGTTTGTTTTGTTCACCCTAAGTTGGCAGGGTAGGCCCAGACGTGGGTCCCTTCCTCACTTTGCCACTGGATTCAAGCTAGCCTGGCTGATGAGTGGTGTTACCCCGAAACCGGTACCAGAATGCTTGTTTTCGGTCCAGGGAAGACTTGGCTTCGCAGTACGGGCTGGACGAGTCTCATGAGGCACAGGATCAAGACTGATTTGCGTATAGCTGGGTCTGAACTGGGTTGGCGAAGTGAGCTAAAGAACAATGATGATTCAACCCAGATCTGTGACTGGGGGTGAGTGTCTGAAAAGTTTCAACGCTCAGTCCATCATTTCCTTGTGTTTGCTTTGTTCGCCCTAAGTTGGCAGGGTTTGCCCAGACATGGGTCACTTGTTCACTTTGCCACTGGATTCAAGCTAGCCTGGCTGATGAGGGGTGTTACCCCAAAACCGGTCCCATGATGCTTGTTTCTGGTCCAGGGAAGACTTGGCTTTGCAGTTCGGGCTGGACTGTTCCCATGAGGCACGGGTCAAGACTGATTTGCATATAGCTAGGTCTGACCTGGGGTGGCGAAGTGAGCTAAAGAAGGATGATGGATTCAACCCAGATCTGTGACTGGGGGTGAGTGTCTGAAAAGTTTCAGTACTCCATCCATCATTTCCTTGTGTTTGTTTTGTTCACCCTAAGTTGGCAGGGTATGCCCAGACGTTGGTCCCTTGCTCACTTTGCCTTTGGATTCAAGCTAGCCTGGCTGATGAGGGTTGTTACCTTAGAACTGGTCCTAAGATGCCTGTTTCCGGTCCAAGGAAGGCTTGGCTTCGCATTTCGGGCTGAGTGTTCTGATGAGGAACAGGGTCAAGACTGATTTGCATATAGCAGGATCTGAACCAGTGTGGCGAAGTGAGCTAAAGAACGATGATGGATCCAACACAGATTTGTGACTGGAGGTGAGAGTCTCAAAAGTTTCAGCACTCCATCCATCATCTCCTTGTGTTTGCTTTGTTTGCCCTAAGTTGGCAGGGTATGCCCAGACGTGGGTCCCTTGCTCACTTTGCCACTGGATTCAAGCTAGCCTCGCCGAAACCGGTCCCAGAATGCTTGTTTCCGGTCCAGGGAAGACTTGGCTTCGCAGTTCGGGCTGGACTGTTCCCATGAGGCACAGGGTCAAGACTGATTTGCATATACCTGGGTCTGAACTGGGGTGGCAAAGTGAGCTAAAGAACAATGATGGATTCAACCCAGATCTGTGACTGGGGGTGAGTGTCTGAAAAGTTTCAGTGCTCCGTCCATCATCTCCATGTGGTTGCTTTGTTCGCCCTAAGTTGGCAGGGTATGGCCAGATGTGGGTCCCTTGCTCACTTTGCTTCTGGATTCAAGATAGCCTGGCTGATGAGGGGTGTTACCCCGAAACCGGTCCCAAGATGCTTGTTTCTGGTCCAGGAAAAACTTGGCTTCGCAGGTTGCGCTGGACTGTTCCCATGAGGCACAGGGTCAAGACTGATTTGCGTATAGCGGGGGTGGCGAAGTGAGCTGAAGAACGATGATGATTCAACCCAGATCTGTGACTGGGGTGATTGTCTGAAATGGTTCTAGCGTTCTGTCCATCATCTTCTTGTGTTTGCTCAATATTCATTGCCAAGCTTGGCAGTGGATATCTCTGAAATCTTGCAGAATAGGCCACCTTCCAAAAGGCCCTGTATCCAGGGCAGGCTTTAGCGCTGGTCGCGCCCAGTGCAACAGTCTTATTTGGTGCCCCCCCCTTCTCTAGTGATCTCCTCCTCGAAATTCCTCACTAACATCCTGCAAAAGTGCCACTCATCTCTCCATAGCCCTTTTTCACATGGATTTAATTTGTTTTAAAGTGCTGGTAAAGGCGTAAAGGCTGGCTTTACTAATCCCCTCAGGTAGCCTCATAAAATACAGATCTGTTTTTTGCAGCAGGCATATTAACCCTCTGCACTACTTTATGGTGAGTCGAAAACTGCCACTAGACAAAACTCTGATCTTTCTCCAGCAGGAACATTAATCAAAAGAGTTATCTTTACATTACTATCGCTGCCTGAAAGCTGGACACTCAAGGACTTCTGCAGCAGGCGCTTTTAAATCGTAAGGTATTGCTAAACACAGCCTCACCCCCCCCCCCCTCTAAGATCAGTGCTTTATAACACAGCAAGAAGGACGCCGCCCCTCCTGAGACAAAGACTCTGATTACTGGGGTCCACAGGCCCATCAGCTGTCTGTGCTTCCGGCACTTTGGGACATGTAGGAGCACTTTATAGTGCTAAGAGAAGGACCCCACCCCTACTGAGGCAAAGAACTATGGCATTGTAGGCCACGGGCCCACCAGCGGTCTCTGCTTAAATCTTTATTTAATAGACACATAGTAAATTCAATCTTTTTTTCTGAAATTTAAAATAAAAATAAATTCCCACCTGAAAACAAAAATGTTATTATGCATTAATCATTATTAAACGTGATGTATAGAATTAATTAAAATGAATGTAGTTATAGTTTAATAAAAGTATTGATGCATTACTTGTTAAATGCAAATCACAGTATTACAGTATTTTATAATTAAATTATATTTGTGCACTATTTCTTTTATTTCTATTTCTTATATGTATTAATATTAGATTATATTTATTTATATTTGTAACATTTTTAATTAATTTAATTTAACATTATTTCCTACTGGGCTTAATTTTAATTTCCTACTTCCATATCTTTTTGTGAGAGGGTGTTGTAGTGCCTGGCCATGTGTGGTGCTGGATTTACTACTGTTTTTTTTCTTTTGATGTTTAGTAGTAACTTTCAGAATTTGTAAATAGGCAAAAAGTAGTAAACTCACTCAAAAGTGTAGAAAATTGGGCTGGTGGGTTAGGGAAATACACATAAATAAATAAGTAAAGACTTACCTGATCTAACGTTGCGTCGCCTCTCCTCTCCAGCTCTCCTCCGATCTCCCGGCAGTACATGGACCTCAGTACAGGCTCCCCACCCAGTCCAGACACTGCTCTCATGCTTGAATGAGAGAAGCACCTGGACTGGCCAGACTGGGCTAGCCTGATGCTCGCTCAGGCACAGGGAGCCTGTGGCTTTTCTCCAACCCGACAGTGCAACACAGCTGGGTTGGAGAAATAAAAGTGCGCATGTCTGTTTAGCCGACCTAACAGTCAGTCACTACCCCAGTCCTCTGCTACTACTTGGCAGCAGAGGACACGCCACCTTTTTTCCTGGCTCGGGCAAGTTGGGGGCTGCAGTGCTTCATAGTGAAAAATAAAATGCCAATGAATCATTTCAGTGCCATTTTATTTTTCACGTTTAGCATGCACAGTGGGTAGGGGGCAAAGCCCCCTACACCCTAATGAAGAAACTGCTGCTGACTACTGCCATATTTAAAAGGTTGCAGGACCATGTGGAGTTGTGTGTAGTAGTCTGTCCACCACCCATTCGGGGGTTGTGGTCTAAATTTTGCAATCCATATTCGGTTGGGATGAATTTGATTAGGATGGGACATGAGTTGATGGTGAGCTAATATCAATGATGGACTAATTGTCTAGGTCATGTATTATGGAGAACGTTAGTGATGATGGCTCAAGCAACATAATGCTATTGTTAAAAGTACATTTTACAATTGATACGTCATTCTACACATGCACATACAAAACCTGTGTACAAAATTATTTTTGCTGACACATCTTGCTTACTAAAAACAAGCAGAATTGAGGAACAAACATAGACAAACAGTCTCATGCAAGATTAATTTACTCCACACTGAGGACTCTCATATTGGCATATTTCAACTGGTGTAATTTGCTTCAGAGCCTTTCATCAGGAACTATGTGATGTTCATTTGACAATTTCTCCATTGTATTATTGATATACAATGCATTTTAAAATATTAAAATAGAATGTGGTACGTGACATTAAAGTGCCCACATGTAGTAACCTTAATTAATTCATATACTTAATTTTAGAATGTAGAGGAGCCTAAATATGATATTGCTATCCACATATGTATGGGATGCACATGCACTGCTACCACATGTCCACGGATTATGAAAACCAATTATCAGGTGACTATTCCTGCCTTGTTCATTATCAGGATGCATAGGATACGATTGTCATTTTCCTTGAACAGAAATGTGAGTAAAATTTGCATTTAAGGCTCTAAAGACTAGCTTGTATCTTAATTAAGCAAGCGGTGTTTCCTTATAACAATTGACCACCCTCTCAAGAAGTCTGCTCTTTACTTTTTGGACCATTTGCTGCACACCTTGTCGGATCTCTGACATTTTCAGTGCATAAATTATAGGGTTTGCCACTGGTGGAAGGAGCAGGTAGGCATTTACCACAAGGATGTGAACATAAGGTGGAATGTTGCTACGGAATCTATGAATGATAAGTGAGAATAAGATGGGAATAACGAAGAGAGACATCACAAAAACATGAGCAACACAGGTGCTGAAGGCCTTCAATTGGTCTTTGTGGGGAAGATGCAGCACTGCCCGAAGAATCAAAAAGTAAGACACCGCAATCGAGGAAAGGTCCATTGCTCCAAAGGTGATGGTGGTAGCCAACCCGTACACACTATTGAGAGTGATGTCAGCACAGGAAAGCTTTACCACAGCTATGTGTTCACAAAATGTATGGGGAATGAATCTGCCACAGAATGGTACTCTTAATGCAAGCAGTGACTGCGGAAGGACTGTAACCACTCCTCTTGCTAGTAAAGATGCAGCTATTTTTGCAACGAGTGAATTTCTTACTATAGAAGGGTACCTCAGTGGTTTGCACACTGCAACATACCGGTCGAAAGCCATTGCTGTGAGCACGCCAGATTCCACCCCAGCAAAGGTATGTATGAGAAACATCTGGAAGAAGCAGGAATTGAAATTGATTTCTCCAGTGTTGAAGAAGAAATTGTTAAGCATTTTTGGAAGAATGGAAGACGATAACACCAGGTCACAGCAAGACAGCAAGGAAATGAATAGGTACATGGGCTTCTGAAGGTTCAGAACTGTCTTTACAGCTAACATCACAATGCAGTTTCCCAGAAGAGTGACAAGATACATGGCCAACAGTGGGGCAACAAACCAGATGTGGAAAGCTTCCAGCCCAGGAATGCCCATCAGGATGAAGGAGAAAGGTCTTAATCTGGTGTTATTGGCTGGTGACATGATAGGTAAATTTCACTTGTCATGGCTGGTTGTGGAAAAGAAAACATAAGACATGATTTTATAATACTGCACAATTTGCAACCAAGTAAATTATTCTAGGAATACAAAGAACTCCACATATATGTCAAGTCACAAAAATAATTTTCTGTGTATTTTACAAGCTGGTTGCAATTTTGTTTCACATCTAAATATCAGGATTTCATTTTTCAAGATGACTCCACTTTCTATCCATTATGTCTTTTACACAACAGTCTGTTTCATGGCCAGCTCCTCATTAGACAATTGTTTTATAAATTTGAACTACAAATCATTATCTCCAAACTTAATCCATCAAGTCTCTTTCTGAATATATAGCCAGCTAATCTATCAAAAGAGATCCAAATTGTACTGCTCCCTAACTGGCCCAATCTCATCAATCTCCGTTTGCAGCAAGGAATATTTCCCGACTTCCAAAAGTCTTCAAGATTTCCAAAAAACTGATTCACCCTCACTTAAAAAAAGAAAAACGACCCAGAGGACTTTACCAAATACAGCACAAGATCAGGACTTCCATTTCTTGCTAAAATCTTATAAAGTTCACTTAACACTTAGATAAATGAATTTGATAGGGGAAAGAGCCAACTTGGGGGCATATTAACAAGGCGGCGTTAATGAATTATCGCCGCTTTAGCGTCCGTTTTCGGACGAAAAGCGGCGATAATTTTATCGCCGAATTAACAAGGACACGCTAGCGCGTGATTCCTGACCTAGCGTCCGTTTCTGCACGCCTCCCATCGCATCGCTAATGAGATGCAAAGGGGCGTGCCTGTGAATACAACAGGGGAAATATCGCTAACCCAGGTATCGCCATATTAGCAATGTGGGTTAGCGATATATTAAATTGCGTTAAGTATGCCTTAACGCAGGAATTTAACGTCTGCTAAATTCCTGACTAAGGCATACCTAACATGGGGGTGGATTGTGTGGCTAAGACCACAGGCCCTATCGCCAAGTATATTGCCGTTTTCCATGGGACATCGCTGGAAAACCAGCGATGTTCCATGGAAAACATCGCTATCACTGGGAAATTATCGCCTTTGCGCTAAGCGTTGTTAATACAGCGCTAGCATGGCGATAATTTCCAGCGATAGCTGTTAATATGCCCCTTGATCAGTACCGGCCTGTTTCCAGAGATGGCCACATCACTGAGACTGATATCTTGCTGATGAGGCCCTCGACTCCTGCCTGCTAGTACTTTAAGTCCTCTTGATGGAGTAAACCATGAAATGCTCCATCACACATTAAAAGAGCAGAATGGCTTCACAGAGATAGTCCTGAATTAGTTTAAATTGTACCTTGGGAACCATTCTCAACCATGTCATGTTACATCTTGTTACAGTTGTAGCTCCCACCTTGTTTAATCTATACCTTGAACCCTTGTGTGAATGTGTTAAGAACTCAGGCAAATCCTAACACCAACATTTGGATGACACCCAGTAATAGATGAAAGTCTCTTCCCCAAATGATGCATCCATATTTGCATCAACCCTGGACAATAGAAACATGGTTGAGACTACACTACCTCAGGTTTTCTCCTCAAAAGTTTCTCCTCTTCCGACCACAGGTTACACACGTACCCGTCCAAGCAAGGTTGGATACAATGAATATTCTAGAATTAGGATGTTGCATCCCCATCATTTACAGAGGCTTTATCTTGGACAACTGGCTTAATTGCCCAAAAATATCAATTTAAGGGCAAAAAATGCTAAGTTCCAACTGAAACTCCTCAGAAGGATAAATACCTCCCTGTACGACTTGAATTGAGTCATCCAAGTGATGGCCTTCTGTAGGCTTGCTATGGAATTGACATCCTTGCCTGTATTCCCAAAACACATTTAGCCCTGATTAAAGCCTCCTTTCATGCTGAGCTCACCTTTCATCAGAGATCAATCATATTGACCATATTGCCTCATCTTGTCTTCTGTGAGTTTGCTTCTTACTGAGTGAATTTCTATGCTTAAAGTTGCTGGCTTACTCCACAAACCTATACACTCTGATCAGACTCACTACCTCAACAACAAAGGGAAATTATGCAGTGGATCTTGTCAACTCAGAAGCACAGACTCACTTCTTCTTGATGTGCCAGCCTTCTAGAAACAATGCATTTTAAAACAGTCTTTTTCTGTTTGTGCTCCCACCGTATGGGTTTCTACCCCCTGGAAATCCAGACTTAAGCTTCCATTCCAGCTTTCAAAAAAACAACTCAGAGTTCTTCTCTTCAACAAATTCTTTCCCTATTCCTCAACTACAAAATAATTTGTACTCCTGCACCAAGATGTAAGCCTTGATGTATTTCAAAGGAGTTGAACCTCTGTGTCACATTAGAATGGATCACGTTGTGGTCTTATTTTCCAGTTTTGCATGTTGTAAGAAAGTGCATTACTAATTGGGGAGAATGGGTGTAAACCGCAAGAAATTAGGATACAAGTTTGTTAAGGGAAAACACAGTTTCAGTAATTTCAACCTGGGCTCCAACCCTGATTAGGTATAGCAGGACAGACAGGCTTAACTTAGGAAAACGTATAAAGTATTTTGATGTAACAAAACAGTAAAAAGATAACATACAACACAAGAAAAACCCCACAACCAATTTATAGAAATAGTGAGAAATCTAATGAGTAAATGGCAGCACACAAAAATCTAACAAGGGGAACTAGAGATATGAATTGTGAAAGGATTAGGACAAAAATCTCCAATAAAAAGTAAAATGCTAATCAGTAGCCCCTTTCAGTGGCTGCCCGGTACCTAGGTGCAATTTAGGGCCAACCACAATGGAGTGCAGGCTGGATACACCAAGTAGGTTTGTCCTGGTCAAAGATTTTACCTTCCGACTCAGTCTCTGATATGGAATTCCAGGTCCTCCAGAGAGGTAAGGTTGCAGGTTGTATTCACTTTAGTCCACAAGCAAGAAAAAAATCAGACTTCCACGGGATTGTGGCAAAAATTGCTGATTTTTTTATATTTGCCCCCAGGAGGGTTCCTCTGGTTCCACCTCACAGGCCTAGGGGGGCAAGGTATCTCTACCCTACCCCCTTACAAATTATTTCTTTTTTTTAACTTCAGGACTAGGGGCTAAGTCCCAGAGCCCTGTAATGGCCGCCAGAATCTTTTTTCTTGTGTTGCTGGCAGCCAATCAGAGTGCTGCTCCCACGGCAGTCTGACCCCCTCGAGAGAGAATTGGCCCAAGGGGAAAAAGTTTGCTAGGCCAATCAGAAGGCTCTATGTTTTTTAAGTTGGGTTAAGGACCTCTCACGAGATTCCCTCATACCCAACAGTCCAGATATTCAAATATTTTTGAACTTTAATTAAACTACTGAACGGATTTACAGCAAATCACAAAAAGCACAATCTGCGTACCAGGATCTCGCTTCCTGCCAAATTTGGTGTAATGACACCAAAGGTATTAGCAAACCAAAAAACGCATTGCCTATGGCAATTCTAAAAATAACTACCCAGTGGTGACCACACTGGGGTATATAACTATATATATACATATATATATATATATATATATATATATATATATATATATATATATATATATATATATATATATATATATATATATATATATATACAATAGAGTTCGCCACTGCAATCCACAGCTGAGACAGACGAAACAGACCCAGTACTCGGTGCGAAGTTTTGGTTTATTATTTAGATGCCCTTCGTGTCCGCCATGACGCGTTTACATTTTTAACTTGGCTGGTTTCCTGTTTCGAGTATTCAAAAGACACTTGTCAAAGTAATTTGCACATTTCAACTAGTGCTTTAAGATTACCACATGGTTCAAATCAAACGCACGTGCATGTATATTTAAGCAAGTATGGCGCGCCTTTCAGTTGATAAAGGCTTAAGGTTCAAGCCGAAACGCATCCTGAGTGCTGCTGTTCTTGCAAATAAAAACAAATTAAATTCCCCGCATTGGAGTGCAGACAGTTCTCTTTATTGCAGAGAATGTAGTGTGAAGATAGAGTGATCCGTCAATCGGGGCAGAGAAAAAGGGGGGTCCCAAAACCCTTTTTTTACATGTTAATTTCCATTTGAAACTTTAGACGCGGCTTCAGCCTGAACTGCTAAACGGAATTACACCAAATTTGGCAAAAAGGTAGCTCTTGGTCCAGAAAGAACTCTTTTTGTTAAATGGTGTAAATCTGTTCAGTAGTTCCTGAGAAATGTAAAGATTTCTCAGATATACAACTGTGGCCACGGTGGATCCGCGACCCCTCCCGATCTGATTGACTGCCAACACTTCAAGCCAGGAAGTGTTGGCAGCCATCTTGTGACTCGGTTGAACCGAGTCACACAAAAAAACGTTTAAAAAAAAAAAGAAGAAAAGGGTCAGGGTAGAAACACCCTGACCCCCTAGGCCTGTTCAGCGGGTCCTAAGGGTCTCCCAGGGCAAAAAAAAGCATTTTCTTTTACATTTTCGGCAGGAGTCGCGGTGCATCCGCAGATCCAGCTGAAAATTACAACCAAAAAAATGAAGCGCGGGATCCTGCGCTTCATATTATTAGCCTCCCGGTTGGGCCAGGTCTCGTGGGCAATATAAGCAAAAGACACACAATTGATGGACGGAATGCAGAACAAATCAAAACATTCACCCCCAGTCAAGAGATCTGTGTTAAATCCATCATTCTTTTTCTCACCATGCCACCCCAGTTTAGACCTGGCCATATGCAAATCAGTCTTGACCCTGTGCCTCATGGGAACAGTCCAGCCCAAACTGCCAAGCCAGGTCCTGCCTGGTCCTAAAACAAGCTTCCTAGGACCGGTTTCAGGGTTTCACCCCTCATTAGCCAGAATAGCTTGAATCCAGTGGCACAGTGAGCACGGGACCCACGTCTGGGCATACCCGGCGCACTTAGGGCGAGAAAGCAAAAGACACACAATTGATGGACGGAATACAGAACAAATCAAAACATTCACCCCCAGTCAAGAAATCTGGGTTAAATCCATCATTCTTTTGCTCACCATGCCACCCCAGTTTAGACCTGGCCATATGCAAATCAGTCTTGACCCTGTGCCTCATGGGAACAGTCCAGCCCGAACTGCCAAGCCAGGTCCCCCCTGGACCGAAACAAGCATCCTAGGACCGGTTTCGGGGTTTCACGCCTCATCAGCCAGGATAGCTTGAATCCAGTGGCACAGTGAGTCTGGGACCCACGTCTGGGCATTCCCGGTGCACTTAGGGTGAGAAAGGAAAAGACACGCAATATAAAAGTAATTATGGGGGGCCCCGCAGCCCCCCTCCCTTTGTTTTTAAAAAAAAATTGAAAAAACGAAAGGCCAGGCCCCAGGGGATGGGGTCTTTTCAGTGAATTTCTAAGGTTTTTTAAATGCTACTTTCTTACTATAACGTCCCTGTAACCTTTTTTCAGTGAAGTTCTATAGTTTTTTTAACTAGTAGCCATGTTTGCACAGTGGTGGAGAAAGGGGGCTGGACCTCTGACCAGCTTTCAGGAATCTTGCTATGTAGGACTTACAGGAGGTACCAGGACGGCGTCTTTGCCCTCCAAGGTCCATCAGGAGTTAAGTGGACTTTATGGCCTAACCAGTAGTGCACCCTAAGCTGCGTTTGCAGAGTGGTGGAGAAAGGGAGCGTGGCCTCCGAAGACCTCTTACCAATCCTGCTGTGTGATACTTGCTGGAGGTAACAGGATGGGTAGTTCACCCCCAAGGACGTCCCTGGGGGCCCACACAGCGGATTTGCTGAGACCTGGTAGGAGGCCACACCCCTGTTCTCCACCACTCTGCAAACAAGCCTCCTGGTGCACTACTAGTATGGAGGTTGAGGTCCCCTTTGTTATTGAGGGTCCTTGGGGGCCAACTCCCCCTACTGTTACCTCCAACACGTCGCACACAGTGGGTTACTGAGAGGTTTTCAATGGCCATGATCCCTTTCTCCACCACTCTGCAAAAGCACCTGCTGGCGCTCTACTAGTTGGTGGTTGAAGTCCAATTGGCTCTTGAGGGTTCTTAGGGGTCAACTAGCCCTCCTGTTACCTCCAGTGAGATCCACACAGCTGAATTGCTGAGAGGTGGTCGGAGGCCATGCCCAATTTCTCCACCATTCTCCAAACGCGCCTCCAGGTGCACTCCTGATTGGGGGAAGAAGACCACTTTAGTCCTGATGCCCTCACGAGGCAGGGGGACCTCATCCCCCCACAAGCAGTGTGCTGAGAGGTACGTTTGCAGAGTAGTGGAGAAAGGGGGGTGGCCTCTGACCACCTCTCAGTAATCCCACTGTGTGGTGCTTACTGGAGGTAGCAGGGGGCTAGTTGACCCCTAAGTACTGAGTGGGTGTGTGAGTACTGGTATAGGTCTGTGAATGGGTATATCAGTGGTTGTACAGGTGTGTGAGTGGGTGTACAAGAGGTTCTGTGGGGTGTGAGTAGGTGTGTGAGTGGTTCTGTGGATGATGCCATCAGTGATGTCATTTGAGATGTCATCAGTGATGTCACTGACCATGTCATGAGTGATGTAATATGTGAGGTCATAAGCAGTGTATTCTGGGGGCACGAGTTATAGTTAACTTAGCTAACTATGACGGCTGAATTTCTCTGGTTTTGTACGAGTCAAATCTGACCCTAACTATAACGTCCTTGTAACCTTTGGTTTTTTCAGTGAATTTCTAAGGTTTTTTAAATGCCAATTACTATCTATAACGTCCCTGTAACCTTTGGTTTTATTAGTGAATTTCTAAGGTTTTTTAACTAGCAGTCACGTTTGCAGAGAGGTGGAGAAAGGGTGCTGGGCCTCCAACCAGCTCTCAGGAATTCCGCTGCATAGGACTTACGAACCCAACTTGTAGTGCGCTGGGAGGCATGCTTTCAGAGTGGTGGAGAAAGGGGCTGTGGCCTCGGACTACTTTTCAGCAATCCTGCTGTGTGGGACTTACTGGAGGTAACAGGAGGGGTAGTTGGCCTCCAAGGACGTCCTTGGGGGACAACTACCCCTCCTAATGCCTCCAGTAAGTCCCATACAGCAGGATTGCTGAGATCTGATAGCAGACCATGCCCCCTTTCTTCACCATTCTGTAATTGTACCTCCTGACACACCACTAGTAGGGGGATAAAGTCCCCTTGGCTCTTGAGGGTCCTTGGGGGCCAACTAGCCCTCCTTTTACCTCCAGTAAGTGTCACACAGCTGGATTGCTGAAAGGTGGTCAGACGCCACACCCCCTTTCTCCACCACTCTGCAAATGCACCTCCTGGCGCACTGCTGCTTAGGTGATGAAGTCCACTTTGGTCCTGAGCCCCTCAGGATGCAACCCAGTCACAAGATGGCTGCTAACACTTCCTGGTTTGAAGTGTTGGCAGCCAATCAGATCTCAGGCGCGAGATCGAGAGGGTTCATGGATCCACCGCAGCCAAAGTTGCATATCTGAGAAATGTTTAAATTCTCAGGAACTGCTAAACGGATTTGCATCATTTAACAAAAAGAGTGCTTTCCGGACCAAGAGCTACATTTCTGCCAAATTTGGTGTAATTCCATTCAGCAGTTCGGGCTGTAGCCATGTCTAAAGTTTGCTATGGAAATTAACATGGAGAACAAGCGTTTTGGGACCCCCTTTTTCTCGGTCCGCCAGTAGGTAATATAGATATATATAGACATATGTTTACAGGCTTTTGAACCTTCAAACTGCATTTCTATTTTATTTCATTTTATTTAAAAATTCAGGACTCAATGTTTCTTCTATGTCTATGATTCATTTAGAGAGTATATATATGAATCAAAGATGGCACCAAAAACGAGATTGACGAAGGCTGCTGCGACAGCCGAAACGCGCGTCTCTCTGTGCTTCCTGGGCTGTGACAGGCAGAATGAAATAAAGAAGCTTTAAGTTCATCAGCTTCGTGTGCGTGCTCTCTATCCGGATGGTATGAGAGTTTTGTGTAATATATAGACATATATATATATATATATATACAGAGCGAAACATAACTGTAGCTCGGAAGCCTCCTATGAGAAAACCAAAAAAGACATGCTGAACAGGTTCAAAGAAAGAGGATACTCCACTAAGACATTACGTAAGGGAGTCACTAAGGCAGACAACATAAAGAGAGATGAGGCTCTGTTTCAACCACCCAAACCCAAGAAAGGAGCAAATAATGACACAAACCCAATAAGATTCATCACCACGTACAATACACAGGAAGTAGACCTGAAACATCTCCTAAGAAGGAGATGGGATATCCTTACACAAGACCCTCTTCTGGTGAAAAAACTGGGTGGGTCACCCTCTGTTTCATACAGAAAAAACTTATCCCTGAAAGATCTCCTAGTCAATAGCCATCTCAAACAACGTAAAACCAATTGGCCAGATCAAGGTGGAGGATTCCACAAATCACAAATGCAAGAAGTGTAAGGCCTGCAGTCATAGCTAACCCTGGGCGTAGTTCGAGTAGTAGCGCTACGCGTAGCTACGCGAAGTGCACTTCGCGCTACGCGTAGCTACGCGAACTGCGTAGTGCGGTAGGGAAATGAATTTGCACGCGTCTTTTGTTGTGCCATTAAAGTTCCTTAATTTGCATCTCAAAACCGGAGTGGCTGGTTATTCTCACCGGACCTGTGTGAGGAATTTCGTTTGCATATAAATTTGCATTTTTATCCACAACTAGCAGCAGGCAATAAGATCGATATCTTCCATGAAGCAATAATACAAGACCTTTACAAATTGAAGGAAACAAGATATGTCGACAATCTGAACATGAAGGAGAGAAAAGCATTATTAGATCTAACTCAGGATGAACAAATTGAAATAAAGATTGTGTATGAAGGAGGCAATATCATTATTTGGGATAAATCTGACTACATAAAGGAGGCGCATTACCAATTGAGAAACACCAACTATTATGAAAAACTTCAAACTAATCCAACTCCTGGTTTGAAAATTGAATTGGATAAAAAACTGAAGGAGTGGACAACAGTGAATCTTATCGATGAGGATGAATGCAAGTACTTAATAACGGAATATCCAATAACTGCAACCATATATTTCTTGCTTAAGATTCATAAACACCCGACAAAACAACCAGGATGGCCAATTATATCGGCAAAAGGATCACTCTTTGAAACGGTTGCAAACTATATTGATCACTTTCTGATGCCTTTTGTTCTAAGCCTTAATTCCTATATCAAAGACACCAGTGACCTATTAAGACATCTAGAAGGGACCCCCTGGCAAGAAACATACAGGTTAATCACGATGGATGTGGTCTCGCTGTACACTAATATAGACAATGAGATTGGCATATTAGCTTGTGAACATTTCCTGAAGGAGAGAAACATACACTATGCCCAACATAATGCAATGTTATTTGAAATGATTAAACTATGCCTGACCCAAAATGTCTTCCTCTTTGGTGATGAAATTTACAAACAAGTTAAAGGCACAGCGATGGGCTTTTCCTTCAGTCCTAGCTATGCATGCTTGGCAATGGGCTGGTGGGAGCAAAAAATGGACTGGCAACCAGACAATGACAGATTTGTAAACAAAACAATCATGTGGCTAAGGTTTATTGATGACCTTCTCATTGTCTGGGATGGATCAGAGGAAGATTTCAATGAATATTTTAACATCTTGAACTCAACATCAGCAAATTTCAAAATCACCTATAATATCAGCCAAACAAGGGTGACATTTCTGGATACTGAAATTTATATACGGGATAATCAAATACATACAACACTATATCGGAAGGAAACGGCAACGAATGCGACATTATATGCAGAGATTTCCCATCAGCAATCCTTAATTCAAAACATTCCATATGGTGAATTCCTAAGAATTCGAAGAATCTGTTCAGAAAAAGATGAATGGCAAAAACATAGTATAATGAGAGCACAAAGATTTAAGCAAAGAGGATATCCTGAAAGTCTGATAAAAAGAGGTTGGTACAAATCAAATACAAAAATGAGAGAGGAAATTTTAAAAACAAAAGTGCCCAGTGAAAATGACAGTCCTGAAACAATTCGGCTTACTACAACATACACAAAGGAATCCAAACAGATTAAAGAACTCTTGAAGAAAAATTGGAAAATTCTCCAATTGTGTCCAGCTACAGCTCGAATCATGGGGAAACATCCAAATGTAACATTCAGAAGAGCTATGAATCTAAAAGATCGATTAGTTCACAGTCACTTCCAAAAAGAACAGTAAACCAACTCAGTGGCTCAACACAAAAGGTTTTGTAAAATTTCACAATTGTAAAGTGTGTCAAATTGCAAAAAACACAAAAGAAATAAACCTGGCCAATAATAAAATTTGGAAAATTCAAGAACTAATTACATGCAAAAGCCAGTATGTAATATATGTAGTTGAATGTCCCTGCACCTTAAATATGTTGGAAGCACAATATGTGAACTAAAGAAACACATCTTGAAACACGTTCGACCAACTGTAAAGAAAGACCGCAGCAATGCGGTGGCAAAACATATGGAGTCACATCATGGATGAGATTGGAAACTACTAAAATTCTTCACAATTGAAACTGTAAACCACCATGTGAGAGGTGGGGACAGGGAAAGAAATTTAAGACAGAGAGAACCTCGACATATTCTGGACTTGCGCTCCTTACGCCGCATGGCTTGAATCAAAGTGAAGAATTATATGTACATTTGTAAAAAAAACTTTGGACAGTTTAATTTTCGCTTCTCAATAATATTAACTTAATTCACTTCATTAGAGCACTGTACAGGAACTATCAAGTCCATTTAATAATCATATAGAACCAAATTACAATCACAATGAAAGATGACAATACGCCATATCAATATGAATTAATGAATTAATTCAGGGGGTTGGGGCATTATTGAATTATCTCTGATAAATCCACTGGAGGAAGAGAATAGACAATGCCAATGAGTATGATCAGCCAGAAGCCAACCCACCGGAGGGTTTAAGTGTTGCTGAAATGTAGAGAAATATACATAAATCAATGCGAATTGGCGTAAACGAGACAATATGTATTATGAACTCAAATTATGCTATCGTAATAGAAAAGAAGTTTCAATGTGGGAACTATAAATATGGGCTTGTCTTTTTAACACCTTTTTAATACTTTGTTTTGGACACAAAAATCACTTATATCACTTTACTTTGCTAAAGTTTCCTTATGAAACTACATTACCCATAATGCTAAACGAAGCAAACACAGGGTATGTGTCTTCGGTTGAATGAATTATGCTTGCCGAAAGAAAAAAGGAAATTTAACCTACCCGTGAGTGCGACCCATTTCTTTTTCTTTGAAGAAGAGTGTTGGATATATATATACATATAATGGTGGTGGGAACTATGCTT
Organism: Calotriton arnoldi; assembly: GCA_963921515.1. Lineage (NCBI taxonomy): Eukaryota > Metazoa > Chordata > Amphibia > Caudata > Salamandridae > Calotriton > Calotriton arnoldi. The sequence goes on along the minus strand of CAWUFW010003342.1, from coordinate 952,567 downwards.
TATTAAAAGCTTTTTTAAATCACACGACTTCTGGAGTGCAGTGCCTTAATTTTGATTGGAGACATTACTGTGAGGCATGGTCTGACCTCGACACATGCACCAGCGGAGAAAAGCGCGCACCGATCACGGACTGTTTGTTTTAAAAAATATATACATACATATATATAGAGCCCGAAACGCGTCATGGCAACATTTATGCACTTAAAATAAACTGGCACAAAGAAATTGGAGTCCGTTTCTCTTTTGCGAGTTCCTGGGGAAAAAAAGGACTGCAAAGCTGGAAAATTGATACATATATTTATATATATATTTCCAACTATAACAGCCTAATTTCTCTGGTTTTGTATTAGTGAAATGTCCAACTAACTATAACGCCCCTGAAACCTGTGTTTTTTTCAGTGAATTGCTAAGGTTTTTTAAATGCTAACTATAACGCCCTATGGTTTTTCAGTAAATATATTCACTGAAAAAACCATAGGTTTCAGAGGCGTTATAGTTATAAATTAGCATTTAAAAAACCTTAGAAATTCACTGAAAAAAACACAGGTTTCAGGGACGTTATAGTTAGTTGGACATTTCACGCATACAAAACCAGAGAAATTCGGCTGCTATAGTTAGTTGAGCTAACTATAACTCGCGCCCCCGCAATGCACCTCTGATGACATCACATATTACATCACTCATGACATGGTCAGTGACATCACTGATAACATCACTGATGGCATCTCAAATGACATCACTGATGACATAATCTGCTTAATATCTGATGCACCTCCTCACACCCTAATATAACCTTTCATACACCCACTCTAAAATACAGACTACCAATACAATATTATATTGTGTCAAAATACCCCATCTGTTTTTTAAGATTCCTCTAAGTTTGTTGGCCTGATTAGCATATTTGGTTATGAATCGAATTTGTTCAATCGCTTCTTGGGGTTTGGCTTTTGGGGTACGCAAGAGGGCCTGTGCCCTAGAAATACTGTCTGCCCTCCGGCTGGCTGTTTTCAATGCTTTCTGTGGGTAGTCCCTCGCTAGCAACCTCTCGTTCATTAGTGTTTTGGTTTCATTGTAACTAGTCTCAGAGCAGCAGTTCCTTTTTGCTCTAAGGAATTCGCTGAATGGTATACTCATGCGGAAATTGGGGGATGGAAGCTCGCTGCATGTAGAAAAGAGTTTCCTGCAGTGGATTTTCTGAATAGTTCACTTTGAAGAACCCCATCCACAAGCTTTAGTCTAGAGTCTAGGAAATCAATTGTTTGTTGGCTATATTGTACTGTGAATCTAAGGTTGACATCATTACAATTCAACATCGAGACAAAAACATTCAGATCGATCTCATTGCCTTCCCATACAAAGAAGATGTCATCTTTGTATCTCAGCAAAAATGCTGATATTCTCTGTCCATTTTACAAGGTCACTGCTCCAGAGTACCTGCTCCTCCCATCAGCCCACCACGAGGTTGGCGCAGCTGGGGGCAAAGCAGGTGCCCATCGCAGTCCCCTGTATTTGTTTATACAAGCATTTTTCAAAGAGGAAAACATTCTCTTTCATACAGGTTTCAATCATCTTTAACAACATGTGAGTATGTTCCAACATTTTGGTATTTCTAATGCGTAAACAATGTTTGCATGCTCGTAGCCCATCCTGATGTTTTATGCTGTTGTAGAAACTCTCTACATCCAGGCATAGTAACCAACATTCCTTTCCCCATGAAAGGTCTTCAGTTTTCTGCAGGAAGTCTTTAGTGTCCTTATTATATGAATTCAAATTTTGTACATATGAAAACAGAAAATGATTAATGAAAATTGAGGTGTTTTAAAAGATATTATTTTTTGAGGAGACAATCGGTCACCCCGGTGGATTGATCATGTTTTTATGTACCTTAGGAAGTAGGTATAGGGTGGGTATGGTATGTGTGGTATTGTTTTAAGAAATCTTGTTCATCCCAATTTAGTAGTTGAATTTCATACCAGCCCTGTAAAGACTTGGGTTACTCTTTTTGTAGAGTCTTGACATAACCCACCTCCACCCTCACATAACATGTGGTGTCGTTCAGCTGTCTCTGGGCTTCTCGTATATAGTCCCCCCTATTCATGAGGACTATGTTACCTCCTCTATCGGACGGTTTGATTATTATCTCAGGATCTTTCTGTAATGTCTCAATGGCTTCCCACTGATTCTTGTGTATGTTTGATTTTCAGGTCGGTTTCTTGCTAAGAGAAAGTATGTCGTTGGTGACAATGTCACAAAAGGCATCAATGTTATCCCTCGGTATTTGCGGTATGACTCGCAATGGCATCCTAAAGTCTGTTGTATCTGTAGCCCCAGTTTCTAGTCCAAAGGTCTGAGCCACATCTCTAATGTGTCTAGGGTCAAATGGATCAACTACCATTCTCTGTGATGTTGTTTCACCAATCCTGTCAGGGTGATGCAATGTGTGTAGTGTCTCTAGATCACTGGTAGAAAGATTGGAACTCATAGGTACATGCAAAGTGGGTTTTAGTCTCATAGAGTGTTTTTGTGTCAGAGAATGTGCCTTAAACAGTTTAAGTTTACGTGCAAACTTATAGTGATCTATCCTAAGCTGTGCATAATCAATTTTCCAGGCAGGGCAGAAAGAAAGTCCTAATTTCAAAGTCTCACATTCTATTTGAGATAGTTTTCTTTCCAATAAATGTATTATTGTAAGTTCAGTCATGTGTGCTCCCATTATTCTTTTCTCTGTCCTTGGCCTCTTGTTCCCATGCCACCTGTTTTCTCTCTTTCTATGTTCTCTCTGTTTTTTGTTCTGGGTTTTCTGCTTTTTATTCAACCTTTTGTTGTGCCCTTCGTGGATTGTTCGTGTTCTCGCTGTATCATCCCTTATACCTCGGAAAAAGAAACCTTGTTTGATGTGTTGCCTATTTGGTCTTCTACTGAACCCAGATCAGAGCTGAGCTCAGTGCTGGACTCCCCTCTTCCTCTGCCAAGAGCCCCCATTGTTCTATCTTTTATCAGTTCCAATCTCGCTTTATCAAATTTTCTTGTGAACGTTAGAATTCTTCCGTTCGCGTAGTCCCGTTCATCTTGTTGGAATTTGTTTTGTAACACTTCTTTTTCATGGAACTTAATTCTGTCATCTATCGCTTTAAGGGTGCTGCTGACTAATTCCTGATTCTCTTCCGTTTTCAAATCATCCAATAAGTTTTGGAGCTGGGCCATGAGTTCCTTATGTTCATCCCATACATGTCAGATGAGTATTTCCAGCATAACGTGCGGTGGTGTTCTCTGACAATTCCTTCAGCAACTGTGGTTTTGGATTGGCTAAAGTGGGTATAATAAAGATTTTCAGGCCGCGGGGAATGCACCCGACTTCGATGTAATTTTGGAGAAATGTTGCCTCCCACCAGCGACTGATTTCTCTTCTTTGTAATTTTTCTAGATTGTTACATTTCTGCCTAATGCTGGTTCTGGTCCCTGTTGTTGCTGTTGTCAGTGCAGCGATGGTGCTTTCGCTCCCATTCGGTTTGAAAATCTTTGGGACTGACGCCTCCTGCCCTTTCAAAAACTCACCTGCCATCCTCTTCATTTTGCTAGCAGTTGTGTACTCCTGTGAACCCTGGTCAAGAGTGTAATTGCTGAGTCTTATTCACAGAAAAAAAGCAAAGGTTTTAAACGTATTAGAGAGTATTATATAATAAATACATATTTTATAAATACCTTTTGTGGTTTTTTTTCACTTAATCTATTGTATAAGATTGCATTCCGGTAAACCAAGGTGCTTTACACCCTTCTGGACTAAACCTGAATGCTGCTCTCCACAGCTACCACTTAGAGAGCTTTCTAAGGTTGTCTAAGACCTCTTAAATCACCATAAGGGTTGTCTGGACTGGGGCAAGGTGCCCACTTACATAAGTGGACATCATATACCAGGCCAGCTTCTCACAATATGTATATGTATTTATATGTATATATATATATATATTCACTGAAAAAACCATAGGTTTCAGGCACGTTATAGTTAGAAATTAGCATTTAAAAAACCTTAGAAATTCACTGAAAAAACCATAGGTTTCAGGGCGTTATAGTTAGTTGGACATTTCACTCGTACAAAACCATAGAAATTCCCCCGTTATAGTTAGTTCAGCTAACTATAACTCGTGCTCCCGCAATGCACTGCTGATGACGTCACATATTACATCACTCATGACATCACTGATGACATCTCAAATGACATCACTGATGACATCACTGATGACATCATCCTTGTGATAGAGTGGCAGACCTCCTCTCACCCTAATATAACCTTTGATACACACACTCAAAAATACAAACTAATATTTTCAAAACAATGGACATACCAATACCAGTTACAACACACCTATTCAGTAATTCCAAGATCTACACACACATCCACTCATTCACCAACAGTCCCTATACAGTCACTCATACATGTACTCACTCATCATATGTACTCATACACCTATACATCCTGTTACACACCGCCACTCATCCATAGAGTTACTCACACACATAGTCACACATGCAAACAAAGTATCAAACATCCATTTACTTGTATATACAGTTATACACACACTACCACACTTACTTCTACAGAAACTTACACATACTTACTCTCTTAAACAATCACTTATAGAAACACCTACTTATTTGTACAGGAACTCTTCCAATCTCTCACTCTCACATATACTCACTTATATACACCAATACTCACATATACTAGTTTAAAACATATGTAGTTACTCATAAAGACACTATTGAGACAGTCATTCACTCACTAACACACCCATACACATACTCATCCACCTATACAGTCCTGCACACATGCTGTCTTCAACACATACAAACAGTGAGTCACTCATTCATGCATCTATGCACTAAGTAATACCCCCACCGAACCATACAGACACTCAGACACTCATACTGATACTAAAAAACCAACTAATAGCCCATATAGACACTCATGTAGCTACTCACCAACCCATGCAGCCGCTTATACACAAAGTGAGAGACTGATACAGATATTTTCATATTTAAACATTACTCACTAACCCATGTATTCACTAAGATACACTTAGTCAGTTATACAATCAATTTTACAAAACAAAATCATCCATTTAGACACTTATATACCCATTTATTCTTCCATCGACCTTGAGATATACATATATAAAACATATTTAATTTTCAGAAAAACACACATTCACTGGATGATGTCATCAGTGATGTCATCAGTGATGTCATTTGAGATGTCATCAGTGATGTCATGAGTGATGTCACTGACCATGTCATGAGTGATGTAATATGTGACGTCATCAGCAGTGCATTGCGGGTACGCGAGTTATAGTTAGCTGAACTAACTATAACGGGGAATTTCTATGGTTTTGTACGAGTGAAATGTCCAACTAACTATAACGCCCCTGAAACCTATGGTTTTTTCAGTGAATTTCTAAGGTTTTTTAAATGCTAATTTCTAACTATAACGTGCCTGAAACCTATGGTTTTTTCAGTGAATTTCTAAGGTTTTTAAATGCTAATTTCTAACTATAACGTGCCTGAAACCTATGGTTTTTCAGTGAATATATATATATTTATTATACTATGTATACATGTGAAAATGTCTCGGTCCCCTGTTTGCCTCGGTGGCACGGAAAAAATGGGTGGAACTGACGTCAGCACGCCGACGAGGTTCTCTTATGGCTCCGATGACGTCATACGGTGTCGCGAGCGGAGCCGTGCTATTATGACGTCCTCGTTGACGTGGGAGAGCTAGGAAAGAATTTCCGTGGAATGCTGGTGCAGGGGATATTCACCTAAGTGTTCAGGCTAGTCCTTTGGGAGCAACTGTTTATGTTGCCACTCCAGAAACCGAAACCAGTGATCCGAGGGCAGAGGCCCTACAGATGGCACACGAGGTGGGGAGCCCAGTCGTGTGCACCGGCGGGGCAGCGAGTGACAAGCACCACAACCCACAAAAAAGGTAACGAGGGCACTGAATAACACAGGATCTTCTCTTTGTATCTGGCAGGAACAACGAAGTTAAAATGCCCTAGTACCAAAATGTAGAATTAGTGCTACAACGGTCTTCAAGAGGACCTGCGATGCCGCTTCTGCCTCCCGTACCCTGGAGGTGGCACATGGGTCACGCGGTACGGTCATACTGCGGTGGGACGCACACTCGTTGACCTCTCATGGCACTGCTCCACACTTCAGGGAGGACGCTTTCCATTAGCTATGTTTTCTGATGACATGTCGCGCCGGCCCCGTCCAACAACAGAACTCCTTTAGATCCAAACAGACTCTTCCACTCTCTCACCGGAAGTGAAACCAGGCCACGCGGACACTTTCACAATACAACAGCCGGAAATGCACTTTTCGGTAAAAAAAACACATTCCTTCCTCCTAATTAATCAAATAAACGTCTCACTGAAGAACAGGGGCCATATTCGATCGGTAAACAGCCGTTACAACGACTTTTTACTTTGCGATACCATTACAACGCATGCATTACCACGCATGCGTTGTACATCACGAAGTCATTACTACGCATTTTTTAGAACGCATGGTCATTTACCACGCATGCCTTTACAACGAATTTTGTTGTAAAGGTATGTATGGTAAATGACCATGCATTCTAAAAAACATGTAGACGATCCATGTCGTTGTAAGGAAACAGAGGCTGTTCCGTTTCCTCACAACGACGTGCACCACCCCTCAGAGACAACGTGAAGCAGGAACCACGAGGAGAGAGGAACCACGAGGAGTGAGAGGTAAGGGGGATTGGGCATGGGGTGGGGGTTTCTTTTCTAGGGTTTAGGGTAGCGCAGTGGTGTTTGGGTAGTGTAGGGGGTCGTGCTGGGGGTAGATTTAGGGTTTAGGGTAGTGCAGTGGTGTTTGGGTAGTGTAGGGAGTCGTGCTGGGGGTAGTGTTTTAGGGTTTAGGGTAGTGCAGTGGTGTTTGTGTAGTGTAGGGGTTGTGCTGGGGGTAGTGTTTTAGGGTTTATGTTAGTGCAGTGGTGTTTGGGTAGTGTAGGGGGTAGTGCTGGGGTAGTGTTTTAAGGTTTAGGGTAGTGCAGTGGTGTTTGTGTAGTGTAGGGGGTAGTGCTGGGGGAAGTGTTTTAAGGTTTAGGGTAGTGCAGTGGTGTTTGGGTAGTGTAGGGGTTCATGCTGGGGGTAGTGTTTTAGGGTTTAGGGTATGGCAGTGGTGTTTGGGTAGTGTAGGGGGTCGTGCTGGGGGTCGATTTAGGGTTTAGGGTAGTGCAGTGGTGTTTGTGTTGTGAGGGGGTCGTGCTGGGGGTAGTGTTTTAGGGTTTAGAGTAATGCAGTGGTGTTTGTATAGTGTAGGGGTTTAGGGTAGTGCAGTGGTGTTTGTGTAGTGTAGGGGGTCATGCTGGGGGTTGTGTTTTAGGGTTTAGGGTAGGGCAGTGGTGTTTGTGTAGTGTAGGGGGTAGTGTTTTAGGGTTTAGGGTAGTGCAGTGGTGTTTGTGTAGTGTAGGGGGTCATGCTGTGGGTAGTGTTTTAGGGTTTAGGGTAGTGCAGTTGTGTTTGTGTAGTGTACGGGGTCGTGTTTTAGGGTATAGGGTAGTGCAGTGGTGTTTGGGTAGTGTAGGGGGTCATGCTGGGGTTAGTGTTTTAGGGTTTAGGGTAGTGTAGTGGTGTTTGGGTAGTGTAGGGGGTCGTGCTGGGGATAGTGTTTTAGGGTTTAGGGTAGTGCAGTGCTGTTTGTGTAGTGTGGGAGGTCATGCTGGGGGTAGATTTAGGGTTTAGTGTAGTGCAGTGGTGTTTAGGTAGTGTAGGGAGTCGTGCTGGGGGTAGTGTTTTAGGGTTTAGGGTAGTCCAGTTGTGTTTGTGTAGTGTAGGGAGTCGTGCTGGGGGTAGTGTTTTAGGGTTTAGGGTAGTGCAGTGGTGTTTGGGTAGTGTAGGGGGTCGTGCTGGGGTAGTGTTTTAGGGTTTAGGGTAGTGCAGTGGTGTTTGTGTAGTGTAGGGGGTCATGCTGGGGGTAGTGTTTTAGGGTTTAGGGTAGTGCAATGGTGTTTGTGTAGTGTAGGGGGTAGTGTTTTAGGGTTTAGGGTAGTGCAGTGGTGTTTGTGTACTGTAGGGGGTCGTGCTGGGTTCTAGTGTTTTAGGGTTTAGGGTAGTGCAGAGGTATTTGTGTAGTGTAGGGGGTAGATTTAGGGTTTAGGGTAGTGCAGTGGTGTTTGGGTAGTGTAGGGGGTCGTGCTGGGGGTAGTGTTTTTGAGTTTAGGGTAGTGCAGTTGTGTTTGGGTAGTGAAGTGGGTCGTGCTGGGGTAGTGTTTTAGGGTTTAGGGTAGTGCAGTGGTGTTTGGGTAGTGTAGGGGTCAACCAACATGAATTTGTCCTTGTGTGATGTAACCAATGCTCATGTAAAGCACTCCAATACCTGACCAGTCTGCACTATATAAAACTGCAAAAAAACAAAAAATAAAAAGTGTTTTGCATACTTCTGTCATTGGGCTATACGTGGGCTACCTCTGGGTGATATTTGTGCTACATTTGGCCTCTTTTTTCTCTGGTGGCCATCTTGGGAGACTTATTTGTTATGAAGTTTCCTAATTTCCTCATTTACTACAGTCTCCTCAGTAGGAAATGCTTTCAGTTTTTACTTTGATTCCATCAAGAAGGCATTCAGATGTGTCACACATTTGCCATAAATTCAGAATGTTAGCACTCTAGTTGTTCATTAGATCACTGTAGTTAAGCTACTGCTCACCAAGGAGTTAACTGGAAGTCTACTGCTGGTATTGAAAGTGATTGTTTCAGTCTGCATGTCAGAATTTTCTAATGAAATAGAAGAGGATTTGAGATCTCACTTAAAACATGCCCTAAATATTCTTTTTGCAGCACTAACCATAATTTCTATGGCAAAATGAACCCCCTCATTTTGTTCCTTTTTAAATTAAATGTTTTAAGTGTTACCAGTTTATTCCAATCAAGATGGCTTCAGGTGTGCCATACTTTTGTCATAAGTAAGACTGTTAGCGCTCTAGTTGTTCTTTAGAACACTCTGGGAAGCTGCAGTAGAACACAAAGGCATCAACTGACAGGCTGCTCCTGTTGAAATATAACAGGAAGATATTTGAGATCTCACTTAAAACATGTCCTAATTTTTCTTTCTACAGCACTAACCATAATTTCTATGGCAAAATGAACCCCCTCATTTTGTTCCTTTTTAAATTAAATGTTTTAAGTGTTACCAGTTTATTCCAATCAAGATGGCTTCAGGTGTGCCATACTTTTGTCATAAGTAAGACTGTTAGCGCTCTAGTTGTTCTTTAGAACACTCTGGGAAGCTGCAGTAGAACACAAAGGCATCAACTGACAGGCTGCTCCTGTTGAAATATAACAGGAAGATATTTGAGATCACACTCGAAACATGTCCTAATTTTTCTTTCTACAGCACTAACCATAATTTCTATGACAAAATGAACCCCATCATTTTGTTCCTTTTTAAATTAAATGTTTTAAGTGATACCAGTTTATTCCAATCAAGATGGCTTCAGGTGTGCCATACTTTTGTCATAAGTAAGGCTGTTAGCACTCTAGTTGTTCTTTAGAACACTCTGGGAAGCTGCAGTAGAACACAAAGGAATCAACTGACAGTCTCTGCCATTGTTGGATGTACATGTTTTACTGAGAATGTCAGACTTCATTCTCACATGACTGAGAAAGATAATGTGAATTTACAGAAAATATGCTCTCATTTTAGCTTCTGGAGCACCTTCCAAAACTGTATGGGACAAGCATGTGAAAATAGTTTTCTCTCAAACATGATTCATGATATCCCAGCAGAAGGTTTTTCACAGGGTAAAATCACCTTAGAACACACCACAATTCCTGAAATTAGTATGGTACCATCAACAAATGAATTCTAATGTAACTAAAGTCTGTTATCACCCTTTATAGTTCTCCTTTTGGTAACCCTCAAAATCTTCGATTCACTACAATGCATTTCAATAGGGGACTATCATTTATATTGGTCCCAAGATGGCTGCCAGCAATTCCAGGATGAAGTGCTGACAGCCAATCAGATCTCACGATGACATGTGTGGTTAGGCTCCGCCCAGATATATATGTGTTTTTACTTTTGATTTTCTCAGCAACTACTGAACGGATTTACACCATTTAACAAAAAGGGTTCTTTCTGAACCAAGAACTACCTCTTTGCCAAATTTGGTGTAATTCCGTTCAGCAGTTCGGGCTGTAGCCTTGCATAAAGTTTCCTATGGGAAATTGATTTTTTGACTCTTATTTTTTTAATTTCTCCGCAACTACTGAACGGATTTACACCATTTAACAAAATGGGTTCTTTCTGAACCAAGAACTACCTCTTTGCCACATTTTGTGTAATTCCGTTCAGCAGTTCGGGCTGTAGCCGTGGCTAAAGTTTCCTATGGGAAAATGAATGGGGAAAACACGTTTTGGGACCCCCCTTTTTTCTCGGCCCCCGCTTGACGAATCACCCCGAAACTTTCAGGGTAGGAGCAGATCGGAGCGGGCCATAAAGTTTGAAAATTTCGCGAAGATTCGTCAACCGACGCAAGAGTTATTTTAAATAGAATGTTGCGGATTTCCTATGGAAAATAGGTCCTAACTATAACTATCTATTGGCGACCGCCAGTAGATATATATATATATATATATATATATATATATATATATATATATATATATATATAAATATATATATATATATATATATTTATTATATATTTATATAAAGAATTCATCTCCCCATCAAGAAAAGGCATGCATTCAAATCTCTGGAGTAACCCATTTTTATTTCAGAGGCAGCACTTTTAAAAGCTTGGAACGCATTTCGGTCGTCAACCATAAAATGCATCGTAGTGTTCATTTCATTTGAATTCTCCCCACAGGTGTTGGTAATTACATGGCGATACAAAAGGGGATGATGGACGGAACGTTTGAGCCAATCAAACACTCACCCCCAGTCAACTGATCTGGGTTTAATCCATCATCATTCTTTAGCTCACTCCACCACCCCAGTTCAGACATGGCCATATGCAAATCAGTCTGACCCTGTGCCTCATGGGAACAGTCCAGCCCGAACTGCCAAGCCATGTCTTCCCTGGACCAGAAACAAGCATCCTAGACCGGTTTCTGGCATTCCAGCCGTCATCAGCCAGGCTTGCTTGAATCCAGTGGCAAAGTGAGCAAGGGACCCACGTCTGGGCATACCCCCGCCAACTTAGGGCGAACAAAGCGATACAAAGGGGATGATGGACGGAACGTTTGAGCCAATCAAACACTCACCCCCAGTCAACTGATCTGGGTTTAATCCATCATCATTCTTTAGCTCACTCCACCACCCCAGTTCAGACATGGCCATATGCAAATCAGTCTGACCCTGTGCCTCATGGGAACAGTCCAGCCCGAACTGCCAAGCCATGTCTTCCCTGGACCAGAAACAAGCATCCTAGACCGGTTTCTGGCATTCCAGCCGTCATCAGCCAGGCTTGCTTGAATCCAGTGGCAAAGTGAGCAAGGGACCCACGTCTGGGCATACCCCCGCCAACTTAGGGCGAACAAAGCGATACAAAGGGGATGATGGACGGAGCGTTTGAGCCAATCAAACACTCACCCCCAGTCAACTGATCTGGGTTTAATCCATCATCATTCTTTAGCTCACTCCACCACCCCAGTTCAGACATGGCCATATGCAAATCAGTCTGACCCTGTGCCTCATGGGAACAGTCCAGCCCGAACTGCCAAGCCATGTCTTCCCTGGACCAGAAACAAGCATCCTAGACCGGTTTCTGGCATTCCAGCCGTCATCAGCCAGGCTTGCTTGAATCCAGTGGCAAAGTGAGCAAGGGACCCACGTCTGGGCATACATTTAGCTATGTGGGTCCCTTGCTCATTTTGCCACTGGATTCAAGCAAGCCTGGCTGATGACGGCTGAATGGCAGAAACCGGTCCTAGGATGCTTGTTTCCGGTCCAGGGAAGACATGGCTTGGCAGTTCGGGCTGGACTGTTCCCATGAGGCACAGGGTCAGACTGATTTGCATATGGCCATGTCTGAACTGGGGTGGTGGAGTGAGCTAAAGAATGATGATGGATTAAACCCAGATCAGTTGACTGGGGGTGAGTGTTTGATTGGCTCAAGCGTTCCGTCCATCATCCCCTTTGTATCGCTTGTTCGCCCTAAGTTGGCGGGGTATGCCCAGACGTGGGTCCCTTGCTCATTTTGCCACTGGATTCAAGCAAGCCTGGCTGATGACGGCTGGAATGCCAGAAACCGGTCCTAGGATGCTTGTTTCCGGTCCAGGGAAGACATGGCTTGGCAGTTCGGGCTGGACTGTTCCCATGAGGCACAGGGTCAGACTGATTTGCATATGGCCATGTCTGAACTGGGGTGGTGGAGTGAGCTAAAGAATGATGATGGATTAAACCCAGATCAGTTGACTGGGGGTGAGTGTTTGATTGGCTCAAGCGTTCCGTCCATCATCCCCTTTGTATCGCTTGTTCGCCCTAAGTTGGCGGGGGTATGCCCAGACGTGGGTCCCTTGCTCATTTTGCCACTGGATTCAAGCAAGCCTGGCTGATGACGGCTGGAATGCCAGAAACCGGTCCTAGGATGCTTGTTTCCGGTCCAGGGAAGACATGGCTTGGCAGTTCGGGCTGGACTGTTCCCATGAGGCACAGGGTCAGACTGATTTGCATATGGCCATGTCTGAACTGGGGTGGTGGAGTGAGCTAAAGAATGATGATGGATTAAACCCAGATCAGTTGACTGGGGGTGAGTGTTTGATTGGCTCAAACGTTCCGTCCATCATCCCCTTTGTATCGCTTTGTTCGCCCTAAGTTGGCGGGGGTATGCCCAGACGTGGGTCCCTTGCTCATTTTGCCACTGGATTCAAGCAAGCCTGGCTGATGACGGCTGGAATGGCAGAAACCGGTCCTAGGATGCTTGTTTCCGGTCCAGGGAAGACATGGCTTGGCAGTTCGGGCTGGACTGTTCCCATGAGGCACAGGGTCAGACTGATTTGCATATGGCCATGTCTGAACTGGGGTGGTGGAGTGAGCTAAAGAATGATGATGGATTAAACCCAGATCAGTTGACTGGGGGTGAGTGTTTGATTGGCTCAAACGTTCCGTCCATCATCCCCTTTTGTATCGCTTTGTTCGCCCTAAGTTGGCGGGGGTATGCCCAGACGTGGGTCCCTTGCTCATTTTGCCACTGGATTCAAGCAAGCCTGGCTGATGACGGCTGGAATGCCAGAAACCGGTCCTAGGATGCTTGTTTCCGGTCCAGGGAAGACATGGCTTGGCAGTTCGGGCTGGACTGTTCCCATGAGGCACAGGGTCAGACTGATTTGCATATGGCCATGTCTGAACTGGGGTGGTGGAGTGAGCTAAAGAATGATGATGGATTAAACCCAGATCAGTTGACTGGGGGTGAGTGTTTGATTGGCTCAAACGTTCCGTCCATCATCCCCTTTTGTATCGCTTTGTTCGCGCTAAGTTGGCGGGGGTATGCCCAGACGTGGGTCCCTTGCTCATTTTGCCACTGGATTCAAGCAAGCCTGGCTGATGACGGCTGGAATGCCAGAAACCGGTCCTAGGATGCTTGTTTCCGGTCCAGGGAAGACATGGCTTGGCAGTTCGGGCTGGACTGTTCCCATGAGGCACAGGGTCAGACTGATTTGCATATGGCCATGTCTGAACTGGGGTGGTGGAGTGAGCTAAAGAATGATGATGGATTAAACCCAGATCAGTTGACTGGGGGTGAGTGTTTGATTGGCTCAAACGTTCCGTCCATCATCCCCTTTTCTATCGCTTTGTTCGCCCTAAGTTGGCGGGGGTATGCCCAGACGTGGGTCCCTTGCTCATTTTGCCACTGGATTCAAGCAAGCCTGGCTGATGACGGCTGGAATGCCAGAAACCGGTCCTAGGATGCTTGTTTCCGGTCCAGGGAAGACATGGCTTGGCAGTTCGGGCTGGACTGTTCCCATGAGGCACAGGGTCAGACTGATTTGCATATGGCCATGTCTGAACTGGGGTGGTGGAGTGAGCTAAAGAATGATGATGGATTAAACCCAGATCAGTTGACTGGGGGTGAGTGTTTGATTGGCTCAAACGTTCCGTCCATCATCCCCTTTTGTATCGCTTTGTTCGCCCGAAGTTGGCGGGGGTATGCCCAGACGTGGGTCCCTTGCTCATTTTGCCACTGGATTCAAGCAAGCCTGGCTGATGACGGCTGGAATGCCAGAAACCGGTCCTAGGATGCTTGTTTCCAGTCCAGGGAAGACATGGCTTGGCAGTTCGGGCTGGACTGTTCCCATGAGGCACAGGGTCAGACTGATTTGCATATGGCCATGTCTGAACTGGGGTGGTGGAGTGAGCTAAAGAATGATGATGGATTAAACCCAGATCAGTTGACTGGGGGTGAGTGTTTGATTGGCTCAAACGTTCCGTCCATCATCCCCTTTTGTAGCGCTTTGTTCGCCCTAAGTTGGCGGGGGTATGCCCAGACGTGGGTCCCTTGCTCATTTTGCCACTGGATTCAAGCAAGCCTGGCTGATGACGGCTGGAATGCCAGAAACCGGTCCTAGGATGCTTGTTTCCGGTCCAGGGAAGACATGGCTTGGCAGTTCGGGCTGGACTGTTCCCATGAGGCACAGGGTCAGACTGATTTGCATATGGCCATGTCTGAACTGGGGTGGTGGAGTGAGCTAAAGAATGATGATGGATTAAACCCAGATCAGTTGACTGGGGGTGAGTGTTTGATTGGCTCAAACGTTCCGTCCATCATCCCCTTTTGTATCGCTTTGTTCGCCCTAAGTTGGCGGGGGTATGCCCAGACGTGGGTCCCTTGCTCATTTTGCCACTGGATTCAAGCAAGCCTGGCTGATGACGGCTGGAATGCCAGAAACCGGTCCTAGGATGCTTGTTTCCGGTCCAGGGAAGACATGGCTTGGCAGTTCGGGCTGGACTGTTCCCATGAGGCACAGGGTCAGACTGATTTGCATATGGCCATGTCTGAACTGGGGTGGTGGAGTGAGCTAAAGAATGATGATGGATTAAACCCAGATCAGTTGACTGGGGGTGAGTGTTTGATTGGCTCAAACGTTCCGTCCATCATCCCCTTTTGTATCGCTTTGTTCGCCCTAAGTTGGCGGGGGTATGCCCAGACGTGGGTCCCTTGCTCATTTTGCCACTGGATTCAAGCAAGCCTGGCTGATGACGGCTGGAATGCCAGAAACCGGTCCTAGGATGCTTGTTTCCGGTCCAGGGAAGACATGGCTTGGCAGTTCGGGCTGGACTGTTCCCATGAGGCACAGGGTCAGACTGATTTGCATATGGCCATGTCTGAACTGGGGTGGTGGAGTGAGCTAAAGAATGATGATGGATTAAACCCAGATCAGTTGACTGGGGGTGAGTGTTTGATTGGCTCAAACGTTCCGTCCATCATCCCCTTTTGTATCGCTTTGTTCGCCCTAAGTTGGCGGGGGTATGCCCAGACGTGGGTCCCTTGCTCATTTTGCCACTGGATTCAAGCAAGCCTGGCTGATGACGGCTGGAATGCCAGAAACCGGTCCTAGGATGCTTGTTTCCGGTCCAGGGAAGACATGGCTTGGCAGTTCGGGCTGGACTGTTCCCATGAGGCACAGGGTCAGACTGATTTGCATATGGCCATGTCTGAACTGGGGTGGTGGAGTGAGCTAAAGAATGATGATGGATTAAACCCAGATCAGTTGACTGGGGGTGAGTGTTTGATTGGCTCAAACGTTCCGTCCATCATCCCCTTTTGTATCGCTTTGTTCGCCCTAAGTTGGCGGGGGTATGCCCAGACGTGGGTCCCTTGCTCATTTTGCCACTGGATTCAAGCAAGCCTGGCTGATGACGGCTGGAATGCCAGAAACCGGTCCTAGGATGCTTGTTTCCGGTCCAGGGAAGACATGGCTTGGCAGTTCGGGCTGGACTGTTCCCATGAGGCACAGGGTCAGACTGATTTGCATATGGCCATGTCTGAACTGGGGTGGTGGAGTGAGCTAAAGAATGATGATGGATTAAACCCAGATCAGTTGACTGGGGGTGAGTGTTTGATTGGCTCAAACGTTCCGTCCATCATCCCCTTTTGTATCGCTTTGTTCGCCCTAAGTTGGCGGGGGTATGCCCAGACGTGGGTCCCTTGCTCATTTTGCCACTGGATTCAAGCAAGCCTGGCTGATGACGGCTGGAATGCCAGAAACCGGTCCTAGGATGCTTGTTTCCGGTCCAGGGAAGACATGGCTTGGCAGTTCGGGCTGGACTGTTCCCATGAGGCACAGGGTCAGACTGATTTGCATATGGCCATGTCTGAACTGGGGTGGTGGAGTGAGCTAAAGAATGATGATGGATTAAACCCAGATCAGTTGACTGGGGGTGAGTGTTTGATTGGCTCAAACGTTCCGTCCATCATCCCCTTTTGTATCGCTTTGTTCGCCCTAAGTTGGCGGGGGTATGCCCAGACGTGGGTCCCTTGCTCATTTTGCCACTGGATTCAAGCAAGCCTGGCTGATGACTGCTGGAATGCCAGAAACCGGTCCTAGGATGCTTGTTTCCGGTCCAGGGAAGACATGGCTTGGCAGTTCGGGCTGGACTGTTCCCATGAGGCACAGGGTCAGACTGATTTGCATATGGCCATGTCTGAACTGGGGTGGTGGAGTGAGCTAAAGAATGATGATGGATTAAACCCAGATCAGTTGACTGGGGGTGAGTGTTTGATTGGCTCAAACGTTCCGTCCATCATCCCCTTTTGTATCGCTTTGTTCGCCCTAAGTTGGCGGGGGTATGCCCAGACGTGGGTCCCTTGCTCATTTTGCCACTGGATTCAAGCAAGCCTGGCTGATGACGGCTGGAATGCCAGAAACCGGTCCTAGGATGCTTGTTTCCGGTCCAGGGAAGACATGGCTTGGCAGTTCGGGCTGGACTGTTCCCATGAGGCACAGGGTCAGACTGATTTGCATATGGCCATGTCTGAACTGGGGTGGTGGAGTGAGCTAAAGAATGATGATGGATTAAACCCAGATCAGTTGACTGGGGGTGAGTGTTTGATTGGCTCAAACGTTCCGTCCATCATCCCCTTTTGTATCGCTTTGTTCGCCCTAAGTTGGCGGGGGTATGCCCAGACGTGGGTCCCTTGCTCATTTTGCCACTGGATTCAAGCAAGCCTGGCTGATGACGGCTGGAATGCCAGAAACCGGTCCTAGGATGCTTGTTTCCGGTCCAGGGAAGACATGGCTTGGCAGTTCGGGCTGGACTGTTCCCATGAGGCACAGGGTCAGACTGATTTGCATATGGCCATGTCTGAACTGGGGTGGTGGAGTGAGCTAAAGAATGATGATGGATTAAACCCAGATCAGTTGACTGGGGGTGAGTGTTTGATTGGCTCAAACGTTCCGTCCATCATCCCCTTTTGTATCGCTTTGTTCGCCCTAAGTTGGCGGGGGTATGCCCAGACGTGGGTCCCTTGCTCATTTTGCCACTGGATTCAAGCAAGCCTGGCTGATGACGGCTGGAATGCCAGAAACCGGTCCTAGGATGCTTGTTTCCGGTCCAGGGAAGACATGGCTTGGCAGTTCGGGCTGGACTGTTCCCATGAGGCACAGGGTCAGACTGATTTGCATATGGCCATGTCTGAACTGGGGTGGTGGAGTGAGCTAAAGAATGATGATGGATTAAACCCAGATCAGTTGACTGGGGGTGAGTGTTTGATTGGCTCAAACGTTCCGTCCATCATCCCCTTTTGTATCGCTTTGTTCGCCCTAAGTTGGCGGGGGTATGCCCAGACGTGGGTCCCTTGCTCATTTTGCCACTGGATTCAAGCAAGCCTGGCTGATGACGGCTGGAATGCCAGAAACCGGTCCTAGGATGCTTGTTTCCGGTCCAGGGAAGACATGGCTTGGCAGTTCGGGCTGGACTGTTCCCATGAGGCACAGGGTCAGACTGATTTGCATATGGCCATGTCTGAACTGGGGTGGTGGAGTGAGCTAAAGAATGATGATGGATTAAACCCAGATCAGTTGACTGGGGGTGAGTGTTTGATTGGCTCAAACGTTCCGTCCATCATCCCCTTTTGTATCGCTTTGTTCGCCCTAAGTTGGCGGGGGTATGCCCAGACGTGGGTCCCTTGCTCATTTTGCCACTGGATTCAAGCAAGCCTGGCTGATGACGGCTGGAATGCCAGAAACCGGTCCTAGGATGCTTGTTTCCGGTCCAGGGAAGACATGGCTTGGCAGTTCGGGCTGGACTGTTCCCATGAGGCACAGGGTCAGACTGATTTGCATATGGCCATGTCTGAACTGGGGTGGTGGAGTGAGCTAAAGAATGATGATGGATTAAACCCAGATCAGTTGACTGGGGGTGAGTGTTTGATTGGCTCAAACGTTCCGTCCATCATCCCCTTTTGTATCGCTTTGTTCGCCCTAAGTTGGCGGGGGTATGCCCAGACGTGGGTCCCTTGCTCATTTTGCCACTGGATTCAAGCAAGCCTGGCTGATGACGGCTGGAATGCCAGAAACCGGTCCTAGGATGCTTGTTTCCGGTCCAGGGAAGACATGGCTTGGCAGTTCGGGCTGGACTGTTCCCATGAGGCACAGGGTCAGACTGATTTGCATATGGCCATGTCTGAACTGGGGTGGTGGAGTGAGCTAAAGAATGATGATGGATTAAACCCAGATCAGTTGACTGGGGGTGAGTGTTTGATTGGCTCAAACGTTCCGTCCATCATCCCCTTTTGTATCGCTTTGTTCGCCCTAAGTTGGCGGGGGTATGCCCAGACGTGGGTCCCTTGCTCATTTTGCCACTGGATTCAAGCAAGCCTGGCTGATGACGGCTGGAATGCCAGAAACCGGTCCTAGGATGCTTGTTTCCGGTCCAGGGAAGACATGGCTTGGCAGTTCGGGCTGGACTGTTCCCATGAGGCACAGGGTCAGACTGATTTGCATATGGCCATGTCTGAACTGGGGTGGTGGAGTGAGCTAAAGAATGATGATGGATTAAACCCAGATCAGTTGACTGGGGGTGAGTGTTTGATTGGCTCAAACGTTCCGTCCATCATCCCCTTTTGTATCGCTTTGTTCGCCCTAAGTTGGCGGGGGTATGCCCAGACGTGGGTCCCTTGCTCATTTTGCCACTGGATTCAAGCAAGCCTGGCTGATGACGGCTGGAATGCCAGAAACCGGTCCTAGGATGCTTGTTTCCGGTCCAGGGAAGACATGGCTTGGCAGTTCGGGCTGGACTGTTCCCATGAGGCACAGGGTCAGACTGATTTGCATATGGCCATGTCTGAACTGGGGTGGTGGAGTGAGCTAAAGAATGATGATGGATTAAACCCAGATCAGTTGACTGGGGGTGAGTGTTTGATTGGCTCAAACGTTCCGTCCATCATCCCCTTTTGTATCGCTTTGTTCGCCCTAAGTTGGCGGGGGTATGCCCAGACGTGGGTCCCTTGCTCATTTTGCCACTGGATTCAAGCAAGCCTGGCTGATGACGGCTGGAATGCCAGAAACCGGTCCTAGGATGCTTGTTTCCGGTCCAGGGAAGACATGGCTTGGCAGTTCGGGCTGGACTGTTCCCATGAGGCACAGGGTCAGACTGATTTGCATATGGCCATGTCTGAACTGGGGTGGTGGAGTGAGCTAAAGAATGATGATGGATTAAACCCAGATCAGTTGACTGGGGGTGAGTGTTTGATTGGCTCAAACGTTCCGTCCATCATCCCCTTTTGTATCGCTTTGTTCGCCCTAAGTTGGCGGGGGTATGCCCAGACGTGGGTCCCTTGCTCATTTTGCCACTGGATTCAAGCAAGCCTGGCTGATGACGGCTGGAATGCCAGAAACCGGTCCTAGGATGCTTGTTTCCGGTCCAGGGAAGACATGGCTTGGCAGTTCGGGCTGGACTGTTCCCATGAGGCACAGGGTCAGACTGATTTGCATATGGCCATGTCTGAACTGGGGTGGTGGAGTGAGCTAAAGAATGATGATGGATTAAACCCAGATCAGTTGACTGGGGGTGAGTGTTTGATTGGCTCAAACGTTCCGTCCATCATCCCCTTTTGTAGCGCTTTGTTCGCCCTAAGTTGGCGGGGGTATGCCCAGACGTGGGTCCCTTGCTCATTTTGCCACTGGATTCAAGCAAGCCTGGCTGATGACGGCTGGAATGCCAGAAACCGGTCCTAGGATGCTTGTTTCCGGTCCAGGGAAGACATGGCTTGGCAGTTCGGGCTGGACTGTTCCCATGAGGCACAGGGTCAGACTGATTTGCATATGGCCATGTCTGAACTGGGGTGGTGGAGTGAGCTAAAGAATGATGATGGATTAAACCCAGATCAGTTGACTGGGGGTGAGTGTTTGATTGGCTCAAACGTTCCGTCCATCATCCCCTTTTGTATCGCTTTGTTCGCCCTAAGTTGGCGGGGGTATGCCCAGACGTGGGTCCCTTGCTCATTTTGCCACTGGATTCAAGCAAGCCTGGCTGATGACGGCTGGAATGCCAGAAACCGGTCCTAGGATGCTTGTTTCCGGTCCAGGAAAGACATGGCTTGGCAGTTCGGGCTGGACTGTTCCCATGAGGCACAGGGTCAGACTGATTTGCATATGGCCATGTCTGAACTGGGGTGGTGGAGTGAGCTAAAGAATGATGATGGATTAAACCCAGATCAGTTGACTGGGGGTGAGTGTTTGATTGGCTCAAACGTTCCGTCCATCATCCCCTTTTGTATCGCTTTGTTCGCCCTAAGTTGGCGGGGGTATGCCCAGACGTGGGTCCCTTGCTCATTTTGCCACTGGATTCAAGCAAGCCTGGCTGATGACGGCTGGAATGCCAGAAACCGGTCCTAGGATGCTTGTTTCCGGTCCAGGGAAGACATGGCTTGGCAGTTCGGGCTGGACTGTTCCCATGAGGCACAGGGTCAGACTGATTTGCATATGGCCATGTCTGAACTGGGGTGGTGGAGTGAGCTAAAGAATGATGATGGATTAAACCCAGATCAGTTGACTGGGGGTGAGTGTTTGATTGGCTCAAACGTTCCGTCCATCATCCCCTTTTGTATCGCTTTGTTCGCCCTAAGTTGGCGGGGGTATGCCCAGACGTGGGTCCCTTGCTCATTTTGCCACTGGATTCAAGCAAGCCTGGCTGATGACGGCTGGAATGCCAGAAACCGGTCCTAGGATGCTTGTTTCCGGTCCAGGGAAGACATGGCTTGGCAGTTCGGGCTGGACTGTTCCCATGAGGCACAGGGTCAGACTGATTTGCATATGGCCATGTCTGAACTGGGGTGGTGGAGTGAGCTAAAGAATGATGATGGATTAAACCCAGATCAGTTGACTGGGGGTGAGTGTTTGATTGGCTCAAACGTTCCGTCCATCATCCCCTTTTGTATCGCTTTGTTCGCCCTAAGTTGGCGGGGGTATGCCCAGACGTGGGTCCCTTGCTCATTTTGCCACTGGATTCAAGCAAGCCTGGCTGATGACGGCTGGAATGCCAGAAACCGGTCCTAGGATGCTTGTTTCCGGTCCAGGGAAGACATGGCTTGGCAGTTCGGGCTGGACTGTTCCCATGAGGCACAGGGTCAGACTGATTTGCATATGGCCATGTCTGAACTGGGGTGGTGGAGTGAGCTAAAGAATGATGATGGATTAAACCCAGATCAGTTGACTGGGGGTGAGTGTTTGATTGGCTCAAACGTTCCGTCCATCATCCCCTTTTGTATCGCTTTGTTCGCCCTAAGTTGGCGGGGGTATGCCCAGACGTGGGTCCCTTGCTCATTTTGCCACTGGATTCAAGCAAGCCTGGCTGATGACGGCTGGAATGCCAGAAACCGGTCCTAGGATGCTTGTTTCCGGTCCAGGGAAGACATGGCTTGGCAGTTCGGGCTGGACTGTTCCCATGAGGCACAGGGTCAGACTGATTTGCATATGGCCATGTCTGAACTGGGGTGGTGGAGTGAGCTAAAGAAAGATGATGGATTAAACCCAGATCAGTTGACTGGGGGTGAGTGTTTGATTGGCTCAAACGTTCCGTCCATCATCCCCTTTTGTATCGCTTTGTTCGCCCTAAGTTGGCGGGGGTATGCCCAGACGTGGGTCCCTTGCTCATTTTGCCACTGGATTCAAGCAAGCCTGGCTGATGACGGCTGGAATGCCAGAAACCGGTCCTAGGATGCTTGTTTCCGGTCCAGGGAAGACATGGCTTGGCAGTTCGGGCTGGACTGTTCCCATGAGGCACAGGGTCAGACTGATTTGCATATGGCCATGTCTGAACTGGGGTGGTGGAGTGAGCTAAAGAATGATGATGGATTAAACCCAGATCAGTTGACTGGGGGTGAGTGTTTGATTGGCTCAAACGTTCCGTCCATCATCCCCTTTTGTATCGCTTTGTTCGCCCTAAGTTGGCGGGGGTATGCCCAGACGTGGGTCCCTTGCTCATTTTGCCACTGGATTCGAGCAAGCCTGGCTGATGACGGCTGGAATGCCAGAAACCGGTCCTAGGATGCTTGTTTCCGGTCCAGGGAAGACATGGCTTGGCAGTTCGGGCTGGACTGTTCCCATGAGGCACAGGGTCAGACTGATTTGCATATGGCCATGTCTGAACTGGGGTGGTGGAGTGAGCTAAAGAATGATGATGGATTAAACCCAGATCAGTTGACTGGGGGTGAGTGTTTGATTGGCTCAAACGTTCCGTCCATCATCCCCTTTTGTATCGCTTTGTTCGCCCTAAGTTGGAGGGGTATGCCCAGACGTGGGTCCCTTGCTCATTTTGCCACTGGATTCAAGCAAGCCTGGCTGATGACGGCTGGAATGCCAGAAACCGGTCCTAGGATGCTTGTTTCCGGTCCAGGGAAGACATGGCTTGGCAGTTCGGGCTGGACTGTTCCCATGAGGCACAGGGTCAGACTGATTTGCATATGGCCATGTCTGAACTGGGGTGGTGGAGTGAGCTAAAGAATGATGATGGATTAAACCCAGATCAGTTGACTGGGGGTGAGTGTTTGATTGGCTCAAACGTTCCGTCCATCATCCCCTTTTGTATCGCTTTGTTCGCCCTAAGTTGGCGGGGGTATGCCCAGACGTGGGTCCCTTGCTCATTTTGCCACTGGATTCAAGCAAGCCTGGCTGATGACGGCTGGAATGCCAGAAACCGGTCCTAGGATGCTTGTTTCCGGTCCAGGGAAGACATGGCTTGGCAGTTCGGGCTGGACTGTTCCCATGAGGCACAGGGTCAGACTGATTTGCATATGGCCATGTCTGAACTGGGGTGGTGGAGTGAGCTAAAGAATGATGATGGATTAAACCCAGATCAGTTGACTGGGGGTGAGTGTTTGATTGGCTCAAACGTTCCGTCCATCATCCCCTTTTGTATCGCTTTGTTCGCCCTAAGTTGGCGGGGGTATGCCCAGACGTGGGTCCCTTGCTCATTTTGCCACTGGATTCAAGCAAGCCTGGCTGATGACGGCTGGAATGCCAGAAACCGGTCCTAGGATGCTTGTTTCCGGTCCAGGGAAGACATGGCTTGGCAGTTCGGGCTGGACTGTTCCCATGAGGCACAGGGTCAGACTGATTTGCATATGGCCATGTCTGAACTGGGGTGGTGGAGTGAGCTAAAGAATGATGATGGATTAAACCCAGATCAGTTGACTGGGGGTGAGTGTTTGATTGGCTCAAATGTTCCGTCCATCATCCCCTTTTGTATCGCTTTGTTCGCCCTAAGTTGGCGGGGGTATGCCCAGACGTGGGTCCCTTGCTCATTTTGCCACTGGATTCAAGCAAGCCTGGCTGATGACGGCTGGAATGCCAGAAACCGGTCCTAGGATGCTTGTTTCCGGTCCAGGGAAGACATGGCTTGGCAGTTCGGGCTGGACTGTTCCCATGAGGTACAGGGTCAGACTGATTTGCATATGGCCATGTCTGAACTGGGGTGGTGGAGTGAGCTAAAGAATGATGATGGATTAAACCCAGATCAGTTGACTGGGGGTGAGTGTTTGATTGGCTCAAACGTTCCGTCCATCATCCCCTTTTGTATCGCTTTGTTCGCCCTAAGTTGGCGGGGGTATGCCCAGACGTGGGTCCCTTGCTCATTTTGCCACTGGATTCAAGCAAGCCTGGCTGATGACGGCTGGAATGCCAGAAACCGGTCCTAGGATGCTTGTTTCCGGTCCAGGGAAGACATGGCTTGGCAGTTCGGGCTGGACTGTTCCCATGAGGCACAGGGTCAGACTGATTTGCATATGGCCATGTCTGAACTGGGGTGGTGGAGTGAGCTAAAGAATGATGATGGATTAAACCCAGATCAGTTGACTGGGGGTGAGTGTTTGATTGGCTCAAACGTTCCGTCCATCATCCCCTTTTGTATCGCTTTGTTCGCCCTAAGTTGGCGGGGGTATGCCCAGACGTGGGTCCCTTGCTCATTTTGCCACTGGATTCAAGCAAGCCTGGCTGATGACGGCTGGAATGCCAGAAACCGGTCCTAGGATGCTTGTTTCCGGTCCAGGGAAGACATGGCTTGGCAGTTCGGGCTGGACTGTTCCCATGAGGCACAGGGTCAGACTGATTTGCATATGGCCATGTCTGAACTGGGGTGGTGGAGTGAGCTAAAGAATGATGATGGATTAAACCCAGATCAGTTGACTGGGGGTGAGTGTTTGATTGGCTCAAACGTTCCATCCATCATCCCCTTTTGTATCGCTTTGTTCGCCCTAAGTTGGCGGGGGTATGCCCAGACGTGGGTCCCTTGCTCATTTTGCCACTGGATTCAAGCAAGCCTGGCTGATGACGGCTGGAATGCCAGAAACCGGTCCTAGGATGCTTGTTTCCGGTCCAGGGAAGACATGGCTTGGCAGTTTGGGCTGGACTGTTCCCATGAGGCACAGGGTCAGACTGATTTGCATATGGCCATGTCTGAACTGGGGTGGTGGAGTGAGCTAAAGAATGATGATGGATTAAACCCAGATCAGTTGACTGGGGGTGAGTGTTTGATTGGCTCAAACGTTCCGTCCATCATCCCCTTTTGTATCGCTTTGTTCGCCCTAAGTTGGCGGGGGTATGCCCAGACGTGGGTCCCTTGCTCATTTTGCCACTGGATTCAAGCAAGCCTGGCTGATGACGGCTGGAATGCCAGAAACCGGTCCTAGGATGCTTGTTTCCGGTCCAGGGAAGACATGGCTTGGCAGTTCGGGCTGGACTGTTCCCATGAGGCACAGGGTCAGACTGATTTGCATATGGCCATGTCTGAACTGGGGTGGTGGAGTGAGCTAAAGAATGATGATGGATTAAACCCAGATCAGTTGACTGGGGGTGAGTGTTTGATTGGCTCAAACGTTCCGTCCATCATCCCCTTTTGTATCGCTTTGTTCGCCCTAAGTTGGCGGGGGTATGCCCAGACGTGGCTCCCTTGCTCATTTTGCCACTGGATTCAAGCAAGCCTGGCTGATGACGGCTGGAATGCCAGAAACCGGTCCTAGGATGCTTGTTTCCGGTCCAGGGAAGACATGGCTTGGCAGTTCGGGCTGGACTGTTCCCATGAGGCACAGGGTCAGACTGATTTGCATATGGCCATGTCTGAACTGGGGTGGTGGAGTGAGCTAAAGAATGATGATGGATTAAACCCAGATCAGTTGACTGGGGGTGAGTGTTTGATTGGCTCAAACGTTCCGTCCATCATCCCCTTTTGTATCGCTTTGTTCGCCCTAAGTTGGCGGGGGTATGCCCAGACGTGGGTCCCTTGCTCATTTTGCCACTGGATTCAAGCAAGCCTGGCTGATGACGGCTGGAATGCCAGAAACCGGTCCTAGGATGCTTGTTTCCGGTCCAGGGAAGACATGGCTTGGCAGTTCGGGCTGGACTGTTCCCATGAGGCACAGGGTCAGACTGATTTGCATATGGCCATGTCTGAACTGGGGTGGTGGAGTGAGCTAAAGAATGATGATGGATTAAACCCAGATCAGTTGACTGGGGGTGAGTGTTTGATTGGCTCAAACGTTCCGTCCATCATCCCCTTTTGTATCGCTTTGTTCGCCCTAAGTTGGCGGGGGTATGCCCAGACGTGGGTCCCTTGCTCATTTTGCCACTGGATTCAAGCAAGCCTGGCTGATGTCGGCTGGAATGCCAGAAACCGGTCCTAGGATGCTTGTTTCCGGTCCAGGGAAGACATGGCTTGGCAGTTCGGGCTGGACTGTTCCCATGAGGCACAGGGTCAGACTGATTTGCATATGGCCATGTCTGAACTGGGGTGGTGGAGTGAGCTAAAGAATGATGATGGATTAAACCCAGATCAGTTGACTGGGGGTGAGTGTTTGATTGGCTCAAACGTTCCGTCCATCATCCCCTTTTGTATCGCGTTGGTAATTACATGAACATAGAAAAGTTACTTTTGTACTCCCGTGTTTAAAATCACTCAAAAATGTTTTTTACAAAACCTGTAGAAATGTATATTTAAAACATATTTCTTTAGGCTCCAGCAGAAAAATACAAATCATGTCCTTAAGTTTTGTTAGCATCGAGCTTGCTGCATATTCATCATGGAATCTAAAAATCATGGGGCAGATTTACAAGCCCCTTCCGCCACTTTTGCGTCACTTTTAACATGGGAAAAGTGACGCAAAAGTGGCGCAAGGGGCTTGTAAATCTGCCCCCATGTCCTTAATTGACATGTTCATTCCAAACGTGTTGGCAGTCTTTCACAAAAATATTTTCCAGCTTGCCGGTAAGTATTTAATTAAAGTTCACACTTATATTCTGCCACTTTCATTTGGATTTACGATATAAACATATTTTCAGTTACTAAGTCCACGAAGTTAAACATCAGAGCTCACCTTTTTATTTATCTGTTTTCACTGCTGGAGCTTGCAGTTTCAATACTTGTGCTGTCAAATAATAAAGGGGTCCCAATGAATCACTGCTAGGCACGTGCCTGTCGCTGTGCCAGGCTCCGAACATTAACATAAATCAAATGTGAAGGGCTTCCTGTAAAGCTCAAGTCCTCGCCAAGGGTAGCCTTTTGACTCCCAGCGCCAAACACGCTTTTTTACAAACAACCCACCCATCCGTATGGAGTGCAGAATACCACAAAACCCACAATGCAGTTGTATGAACTGGAGAGCCCCCGAGCATTACATGGGAACAACCAAGAATGGATGGGTTGTTTGTAAAAGAACGTGTTCGGCACTGGAAGTCTAAAGGCTACCCTTGGCGGGGACTCGAGCTTTACAGGAAGCCCTTCACATTTGATTTATGTTAATGTTCGGAGCCAGGCACAGCGACAGGCTGAAAATTTCTGGCTGAAAAATTCTGACCTCATGTTTGAGAAATGTGAGTGTTAGTGACACAAGTTATATGTCAAAAATTGATTTGTTTAATCGCACACGATATTCGTGCTGACGCTGCGACCCCCAGCACAGCCCCCCTCTGTATCGTCGTGGGGACGTCGCGACTACCGACGTCGCCACAGATATTGGTGGGAATATAAACAAGCATTTGCAATGCAATAGGTCTCACATTTGAAAGAGCTTGAGCTATTGGCATTGTAAATGACAATGCCTTTTATTTGTGTTTTAAAAACCTGCAAGTGGTGCGTAAACACGCACTTTGTACAATTAGTTGCTGCTTACCAGAAGCAAGTGTGGCAGTGATGAGGCCAGATTCCGTGTGCTAAATTTATTTAGGAATCCCTGGCCGATGGTCTTTATTGCCTGCTAAAGAAGTGTGAAGGGAAAAAATACAAATTAACAATATACATTTTCTCCTCTCTACGTCTAAAAGACCACAAACTCCCAATTGTATTTCTAGGATGTATTACAGTGCCAGAAATAACAGAATATAAACACACCTCAATATCAGAGTATAGAGATATAGGAATATAAGTACAGAACCAAATCTACGAAGATAGTTCATTCGGCATAAAAGACACAAAATAATGAATTCCAATATAAGAACACAACTGAGTATAGACGTTGTGTCCAGTTCTTTCTTCATTTGTAGTTCAGAGATTTAAAAGAATAATCTGTCCCTATCCTATCCTTAGAGTGACATCCCTACCTAACTCTCTGATCAGAATCCCCTATAAAGGTGTCAGCACGTGTTGACTTCCTAAGAAGTGCACTCACGTTAAATGGGTCAAGTAGCATAAAGCTACGGAGCTCGCTCTAAGAAGCTCCCCTTCCTCAGTCAAAAAACAGAAGTCCCACCAAACTGTCCCTGTACCTAATACAAAAAGACACAAGTTACACCCCTAACAGATCACTTGTTGTTATTTCAAGAGCGTCTTCTTTGTGTTACTTTGCACAAATTCCAATTAATTGAGCTCTTCTCCAACGACCTTGGCTCCCAGGTTCCACCAGGCACGGAAGGTGTCCTCCCTTCTCGCTTGTTCAGACTCTTCAAAGACATTCCTTTACTCCCCAAGTGTTGTCCTAAATCTGAAATAACAAGGTCAAATTCCAGGGCCTGTAGTAGGAGTGAAAAAAAACCTTCTATACACATAAATTCTCTTTACCTTATAACTGAAGAGCAAACAAGGAGAATCGAAACTTACGAAAAGCGAAAGTTAGACCTACAAGGTTAGCCGACATAAGAACACTTTTCAATGTCTAATCACTGCACAAAACACTATGGGGCTGATTCCGATCTCGGCCGGTAGTGCTCCGAATCGGATTCGGATTTACCGGATCCGATTCGGAGCCCTGTTTCCCGACCGAATCGTACGCGGGTCCGGCCGAGCGAGTACGATGCAGGCACCCGCGAAATCTCTGACCGACTCGAACGCGGCTTCAACACGCTCCGACCGACTCGCATGGACACGACTCGCACCGCGCTATGGAGACGTATCCCGGCCGGGTAAGTACGATGCGCGCCGCGAGCAGTCCGACCGACTCGCGCCGTCCGGCTCGAAAAAGCTGTCGGAGCCGGACTTTGGGGGTCCGCGTCGGACCCCCCTGTACGCGTAGGCGGGCGAGTCGCACACAGGGGGGACCCATGGGTCCCCCCTACCTGTGCATGTACGCCGCGATGCGCATGGACGCGTACACGCTGTAGGGGGCGCCCTTGTTCGCCTCGCACCCATTGAGTCAATGGGAGCCCGCGTACGCGTTGTACGACAGGCTCCCATTGACTTCAATGGGAGTCCGACCGACTCGAGTCCGATGGCAAGCGTGCGCATCGTACTCGTTCGGTCAGACTGCCAGAGTCCGATTCGGTTGGAAATCTCTCCGGGTCCGGCTCGGTCGGAGAGATTTCCGGCCGAGATCGGAATCGGCCCCTATATATGTCGTTGACATAGTCTTATACATTCACACTACTTAATGCTTATGCTGGGCATATGTGTTTACATAATGCCTCTAAATAAATGCACAATATTAATCCGATTCTGCATAATAACATTACAAATCTCGTTAAAACGTCTGGATACAATGATATAAATTTGTTCTAATAATACAATTTATAACATAATCACATGATATGTATATGAGTGCAGATTATTCATGATTATAATGCACCCCTACAAATTAAGAGCATGGAGCGCTCTATCAGCAGTATTTTACTGCTAGCCTTGCTTCTCGTAAGCAAGGACTATAAGTACAAAGTGGATGTTGACGCCCCGCTTTCAGGTTTTTAAAACAATTTTTTTTATTACAAGAGATTTCGGAAGCGCCGTGTAGGTGAAACAGAAAAACAGGACAACAGCATGGGAAAGACAAAACAATGGTAAAGGTGCAGTACAAAGAATTAGCCAATAGATGGGGGTATATACCAAGAGAACCGGATTGGGCTCATCCCTGTAGGGAATACATCTGGGCTGGAGGAGGGTTTCTGTTTTTACTGGTTCCATTTCTGTCTTTATGATGGCCTCCATTTAAAAGGCATAATTAATCTGCTGTTTAAATGCTGTTACTACAAGCAGAGACAGTTCTAATCTGCTCTGCTGAGTGTGCACATGTGAATTGCTTCTGGAGCTTCTTGCTATTTTGCCTCTATGACCCTCCCCTTCCCCAGACTAGTTCATCCTGTGCCTGTCTGAAAGTGCGAGCAGAAAGAGGCAGGGAACGATATTTGTTCAATTTAGCAATTGTTTGCTCCTGAAATGTTTCCTTTTCAGAGACATTTGAAGAACACCTTTTATCACAGTCTGCTATCTCACATTTTGTACAGTTTTTGTAGAAGGTCTATCAGTTTTATTAGTGATTAGCTCTGCTTTACAATCTATAAATGAAATATGTGGTGGTTTAAGTCAAATAAGTGAATCTACTCATGTTTGTAGAAAGCACCTTTCTAAGTTTGTACAGATTCTTTGAGGATAAGGTTGCACAAAGGGACCTTTATGTTAATGAGCAAAGCGGCCCTGGGAATGTGCGCAGAGTGTAAATGCGTCAAGAGAGAACGCTGTGCGTTGCTAGATTATTACACGTGTTTTGTTCTCCCATGTTACGGAAGTTTGTGTTCTGACAATGTGCACCTGTGGATGGAATCAGTGCTCTATTTAAATAATATATGCTCTATATTTTTTTTAAAAACCCTGAAAGTCATAACAAATAGGGTGCACAGTCAAAATATCGAGTTTTTTATTTCGACCTACATTAATATCGAGTTTTAAATATCGTAGGGACAGAATATCGACATCAAGAATATCGGTGACCAGAATATCGACCTGAAGGTAAGAAATATCGTTTTTTTTAATATATCGAAGTTAGTAATATCGATAGCAAAAATATCGATGTTAATAATATCGATGTTTATGTTAGTGTTATGTATTTTAGTATGCATTTTATATGTATGTGTTCCACATGTTTTGTATTTTTTTTTAATATATGTATTAATTGTTTAGAAGTTAGTAATTTTTTTTAAAGTAAATTTTGCGTTTTAGTACCGTAGCGGGTTGTGGGTTTATAGGGGAATAGGGTGGGAAGTAATTTAATTATAGTAAATTAATTCATAATTTTTAGAAATGATTAATTATTTTTAATTAAATTTTGCATTTTAGAGGGTCATTACGATGGCGGGTGGACAAAGTCCGCCCGCCACCGCAACGGCAAATGGGACTGCCCGCAAGAGGTGCGGCGGTCCCGCCATGGGTATTAGGATGCCACCGCCACGGTGGCGGTGGCATCCCGTATTGTTCACATTGCGGCGGGCGGTGCTGTCAGCTGCACCCGCCGCAATGCAAAAAACGCATGTTGTGCATTTGAATGCACAACGTGACAGGCACCGCGCGGTGCCTGCCACCTTGTGCATTCAATGGTACCCCCCATGTGCACCCCCCACCCCACAAAACGCTGGGGGCCCGCAACGGGCCCCCAGAAGCAAAGACCACATGCCTTTCCATGGTGGCAACACCGCCATGGGAAGGCTGCTTTCCGCCACCATCCTAATATGGATGGCGGTGTCTTGCAGACACCGCCACCATGTTAGAGCCCTTTTCCGCCCGGTCGACGAGTCGACCGGCGGAAAAGCGGCGGACGGTCTTTCCGTCCGCCTGGGTCCCCACCGCCATCGTAATATGGCGGGGGGGAAATGTTATGCGGGCGGACGAGAATGGCAGGCGGATCACCACCGCCATACGGGCGGCGGCGATCCGCCAGCCATCATAATGACCCTCTTAGTTCTGTAGCGGGTTGTGGGTTTATAGGGGAATAGGGTGGGAAGTAATTTAATTGGAATTAAGTCATTATTAATTTGTATTTATTGGTATTGATAATTAATTTATTTTTAATTAATTATTAATTGGTAATTAATTTTTAATAATCGATTAATTGATAATTATATTAATTGTATTATTTTTTTATTGGAGTGAGTTGTGGGTTTATAGGGGAATAGGGTGGGAGAATTAATTGTAATAAATTAATTAATAATTTATATTTTTTGGTATTGATAATTAATTTATTGTTTATTAATTATTAATTGTTAATTATTTTTTATTAATTAATTAATTAATTGATAAATATATTAATTGTGTTAATTTAGTTTAGGAGCGGGTTGTGTGTTTATAGGGGAATAGGGTGGGAAGTAATGTATTATAATTAAGTAATTATTTATTAATATTTATTGGTATTGATAATTAATTTATTGTTAATTAATTATTAATTGGTAATTAATGTTTAATAATTATTATTTATTGGTTTTGATAATTAATGTATTGTTAATTAATTATTGATTGGTAATTAATTTTTATTAATTGATTAATTGATAATTATATTAATTGTGTTACATTTTATGCGGAGTGGGTTGTGTGTTTATTGGCGAATAGGGTGGGAAGTAATTTAATGTTATTAAAGTAATTATTAATTTAAATTTATTGGTATTTATAATTAATTTATTGTTAATTTATTAATAAATCATTATTTAATTAAAAAAATTATTTAATTGATAAGTATGTTATTTTTAACCCCTACGCTAACCAACACTTTCCCTACTGTTGCACTCTCTGGAGTGGGAATAGTACTTTTTACCCCTAACCTATCTAACACTTTCCCTACTGTTACACTCTCTGGAGTGGGAATAGTAATTTTTACCCTTACTCTATCCAACACTTTCCCTACAGTTGCACTCACTGGAGTGGGAATAGTAATTCTAAGCTTTTCGCTATCCAACACTTTCCCTACTGCTGCACTCTCTGGAGTGGGAATAGTAATTGTGAGAAGTTGGCCTGGTATATGCTGTCCACTAGTTATCGTGGGCACCTTGCACCAGTCCAAACAACCCCTTATTGATGATAGGTTTAAGACAACCTTATTTGAAAGCTATCCTAGTGGTAGCTATGGAGAGCAGCCTTCAGGCTAAGTCTTGAAGGAGTGTAAAGCTGTTTGGTTTACCAGTCTATAATCTCTTGAATGGCTAAATGAAAGGAGACCACACCAGGTATATATATAAAATATATGTATTTATTTCTAAACACACCCAACTAGTTTCTTTATGAGGCTAGAGGTCAAAGCACATATGTTACACTTCAAATATCACAGTAAATTAGCACAATATACGATAGGCCCTAGGGGCGAACCAAACCATATATTAAGAAAGTGGTATAAGGACCACGACTTGCCTAAACACAAGGCCTAGAGCCTGTAGAATCGCTGGGACCCCAAGGAACCACCCAAGGTATTGACACAGGGGACCCACGGGGGACGTGTGCAGTGTTTGAACACAGCTGCGAGCTCCGTTAGCTTCTATGGGGAAAGTCGCGGTTAGAGTTTTAAAGTTAAAGGACACTTAGAAATGGACTAGGACCAAACCCTCTTGGACTTAGACAGTTCTAGGGTCAACACCCACGGGAGCACCGGAGTACTCGAGTTACCTCACCCAGGGAAGCCGGGTGCATAGGTGTCAAATGGTGTCAGGTCGTGTCGTTGTTTTCAATGGCAGCTTGCAGAGAAGTGCTGCTGCCGGGAAGATGCGAAGTGTCCGAAGAGATCCAAGCCTGGATCGGAGATGTGAAGAACCTGAAAGCAGAGGGGACAGAGTCTGGGTCACTTGCCAGTGACCAGGGGCACGATAGACGAATGCCCACCGATGTCGGGTGTTTCAGGTGATGGAGGTGAAGCTTGACTCTTCAGCCACGAGGACCAGGAGGCGTCGACAACAACCAGGAGCTGGATTCGAGCTGTCCCACAAAGGATGTCTAGTGCTGCAGAGTCGGTGCCCAGATTGGACACAACAAGCCTTGGCAACAGCAACCCACGCAGGAAGAGGAAAGATGCTTCGGGACGGACCAGCAAGGTTCTGGGGACGCCCCAAGGGATGGAGAGTCAGGGCACGTCTGGAGCAACCAGGAAAGTCCAATTGAAGTGAAGTTACCCTTCTCAGGGACCCACAAATTGATGGACAAGGGATCGTGAAGGGACCTCAAGAGGAATCACAAAATGGCGGCCCACGGGTCACTCAGAGTGGGTAGGCCAACAATCTTCGGTGGATTCACTGCTCGGGGTCAGGGCTATAAGTAACCCAAAGCACAGCCTCAAGGATTGACGAGAAGCATATGCACTTGCAAATGTGCACAGTGTCCAGGGGTTCCGGTTCCACGGTACCCATAAGTTCTACGGGTCTCAGCTTTGCTGAGGACTCAGGTTAGCATCTAGGAAGTCTAGAAACCCACCTCCTGGGTTGCAAAGTCTTTGGCGTCCGGTGGGAGCTTTGGAGATGCAGACCGGGCAGATGCGTCTCTGGTGCCTGCCAAGCAGGGGAGTAACTCCTTTACTCCAAGGGAGATTCTTCAGTCATCTGGCATTGAACAGATCATCGAAGGTCCAGGATTCAGTATCAGAGTTTCCCAGACAGGCTTTAGTGTATTGGGGCTGGGTGGGTGCACTCTCAGAGTGCTTTGAAGTCCTGCACTGGGGGCACATTTGGTATCCCTGTGCATAGTCCAGTTCAAACCGGTTGCAGGGGCTACCAGCCCCTGCTCTGGCGCGAAACTGGACAAAGGAAATGGGTGTTGCCAGGACAGGCCCGACCACCTCTGGGGCAGTTCCTTCACTAGGGGTAGGATCAGTTCCCTGAGGAAGCTGACCCTTACCTATAGTCTGGGGAGAAGAAGACTTTTCTTCAACCCTTGTGCTCTCTTGTGGAGGAGAGTGGGCCATTCTTTCAGGCTCCATCACTCCCAAATTTCCCTGGGGTTGGGCTGTGGCCCTCACAGCCCCACTAACTCTCTCAGGGACGCCCAGCATTCTCAGATGGGCTTGGTGTTCAACTTCAGTCCAGGCTGAAATTTCCAGATCATTGCCCATCAGGCAATCTACAGGCAAGTTTGGGGACACTGCTACTCTCTTTGGGCCTGTGACCCCTTCCCAGCTGAGATTGACTATGGCCATGGGGTGATCTGTTCTGACACCATCAATGTTGGTCACCTGGTATTTAAACTCAGGCAAAAGCTGGTGAGGGGGGACCAGTTTCCCTGCCACCATGGTGACACTAGCCCCTGTGTCCCTGAATGCCACAGCTTTCTGACCATTAATCAGTGGCTTCAGTCTGTACCTGCCCAATGCATTGGGACCCATGGTAAAAGTGGCAAATCCCATGCCACCATCACAGACTAAGGAGGCTTGTGAGGGGAACCTGTCTAAACTAGGGCCCACCTCTGTTCCCCATGAGAATGCACCTAACTTTTTGGTGCAATACTACCGCCTGGGGGATTGCTACTAGTAGTACCAGGAGGGGTGATAGTATTAGTTGGAGGAACATTTTCTTTATTGCCAATCCTGGGGCAACTGGGATCAGTTTTCCAGTGTCCAGGCTTTTTACAGACATGGCAATATGGTTTCTTTTCTGGAGAGGAAGGTGTTTGGGACCCACCCCCAGAAGAGGACTTTTGGGGCCCTGTAGTGGACTTATCCTTAGATTTATCCCCACCTTTCTCTTGGGACTTGGTAGAATCTTTCTTCTGGTCACCACCCTGATTCTTAGGCCTTACCCTGGTTCTGACCCATTTGTCTGCCTTCTTTCCCAATTCTTGGGGAGAGGTCAGATCAGAGTCCACAAGGTACTGGTGTAAAAGCTGGTTTTGACAATTATTAAGGATCTGCTCCCTCATAATCAAATTGTACAATCCAATAAAGTCATGCACCTTGCTGCTATTTATCCAACCTTCCAGAGCCTTAGTAGCACAATCTACAAAGTCAACCCAGTCTTGAGTCTGAGTCTTTTGGGTGTCTCTGAACTTCAACCTGTACTGTTCAGTGGTTAGGCCAAACCCATCAATCAGAGCACTCTTCAAGACTTTGTAATTGTCAGCATCCTCTTCTTTAACAGTGAGGAGCTTGTCTCTACCTTTGTCTGCAAAGGAGAGCCACAAGATTGCTGCCCGCTGCTCCTGGGGGACCCTCTGAACTTTACAGGCCATTTCCAGTACAGTAACCCATTTGTGGATGTCATCCCCACTCTGGTAGGGAGAGACAATCTTGCTTAGGTTTCTATGGTCATGAGACCTTTCCCTAACACTAGGGAAGTTGCTTCCACCATGGGACTCTAGTCCCAATTTTCTTCTAGTTTTCTGAAGCTCTAGGGACTCCCTATCTAAAGCCAACTGCTCTCTTCTGATTCTAAGCTGAGCTTCTTCATACTTGAGCAGTCTCTCTTTCCTTTCATGAGAGGATTCCCTCCTATGAGAAGAAACAGAGGTCCCTATTGAGGTGTCAGAATGGTTAGACTCCTGAGAAGGAGATCTTGACCTTCTAGGCACACTCTCAACTCTCCCTGGTGGAATAAAGAGGAGGCCATTCTGGCCATCCTCCTCATCTGCAGGAGGA
The DNA here is from genome assembly GCA_963921515.1 of Calotriton arnoldi. NCBI lineage: Eukaryota > Metazoa > Chordata > Amphibia > Caudata > Salamandridae > Calotriton > Calotriton arnoldi. The sequence continues at coordinate 916,311 of CAWUFW010003342.1, read as the reverse complement.
GCTGTATTTCCCAGGTTAAGATCAGTGTCATCTTCCTGGTCAGCTTCAGAGGTCAGGTCATGGGTATCTTCACCCCTTGGCTTTTCCTCATCTGCTGCCCCACCCTCTCTGCCTACCCCTTCAGACCCTGTGGGCCTTCTGAGATCATCCAACAGCAGTCCCTCTATGAGGCGTTGGGTGTTTGCACTTTTTCCTGTCTTCAATTTCCTAGTACTACACAATGCTCTCAATTCCAAGAATGGGAGGTTGTCATACTTGGATGGTAGAAGCCCATTGGCTTCTGGCAGGGACCCACTGGTTCCTGGCCTTGAAGACATCACTAGTGAGGTGTGGTGTATGCACTACCTACTCTAGTGTGGCCTACTAAACTCTCTTGAGTTGTAGAATGGGTGTGCTAAGCCCTTGACACACAACTCTAAGTTCAGTAGAACTTACTGTAATTTAAGCTTGAATTATATGTACCTCAGGTACCTTTTAGTGGTTTTCAGTTAGTCACTCAATTGAGATTATCTGGTAAAACAAAGGCAAGCTTGAATCCAAACGCTGCACACCAATGTGAGAAGTTGGCCTGGTATATGCTGTCCACTAGTTATAGTGGACACCTTGCACCAGTCCAAACAACCCCTTATTGATGGTAGGTTTAAGACAACCTTATTTGAAAGCTATCCTAGTGGTAGCTATGGAGAGCAGCCTTCAGGCTAAGTCTTGAAGGAGTGTAAAGCTGTTTGGTTTACCAGTCTATAATCTCTCGAATGGCTAAATGAAAGGAGACCACACCAGGTATATATATAAAATATATGTATTTATTTCTAAACACACCCTACTAGTCTCTTTATGAGGCTAGAGGTCAAAGCACATATATTAGACTTCAAATATCACAGTAAATTAACACAATATACGATAGGCCCTAGGGGTGAACCAAACCATATATTAAGAAAGTGGTATAAGGACCACGACTTGACTAGACACAAGGCCTAGAGCCTGTAGAATCGCTAGGACCCCAAGGAACCACCCAAGGTATTGACACAGGGGACCCACGGGGGACGTGTGCAGTGTTTGAACACAGCCGCGAGCTCCGTTAGCTTCTATGGGGAAAGTCGCGGTTAGAGTTTTAAAGTTGAAGGACACTTAGAAATGGACTCGGACCAAACCCTCTTGGACTTAGACAGTTCTAGGGTCAACACCCACGGGAGCACTGGAGTACTCGAGTTACCTCACCCAGGGAAGCCGGGTGCATAGGTGTCAAATGGTGTCAGGTCGCGTCGTCGTTTTCAATGGCAGCTTGCAGAGAAGTGCTGCTGCCGGGAAGACGCGAAGTGTCCGAAGAGATCCAAGCCTGGATCGGAGATGTGAAGAACCTGAAAGCAGAGGGGACAGAGTCTGGGTCACTTGCCAGTGACCAGGGGCACGATAGACGAATGCCCACCGATGTCGGGTGTTTCAGGTGATGGAGGTGAAGTTTGACTCTTCAGCCACGAGGACCAGGAGGCGTCGACGACAACCAGGAGCTGGATTCGAGCTGTGCCACAAAGGATGTTGAGTGCTGCAGCGTCGGTTCCCATATTGGACACAACAAGCCTTGGCAACAGCAACCCATGTAGGAAGAGGAAAGATGCTTCAGGACGGATCAACAAGGTCCTGGGGACTCCCCAAGCAATGGAGAGTCAGGGCACGTCTTGAGCAACCAGGAAAGCCCAATTTAAGTAAAGGTACCCTTCTCAGGGACCCACAAGTCGACAGACAAGGGTTCGCGAAGGGACCTCAAAAGGAATCACAAAATGGCGGCCCACGGGTCACTCGGAGTGGGTAGGCCAGCAATCTTCTGAGGATTCACTGCTCGGGGTCAGGGCTACAAGTAACCCAAAGCACAGCCTCAAGGATTGACGAGAAGCATATGCACTTGCAAATGTGCACGGTGTCCAGGGGTTCTGGTTCCACAGTACCCACGAGGGCTACGGGTCTCAGCTTTGCTGGGGACTCAGGTCAGCCTCTGGGAAGTCTGGAAACTCACCTCCTGGGTTGCAAAGTCTTCGGCGTCTGGTGGGAGCTTCGGAGATGCAGACCGGGCAGATGCATCTTTGGTGCCTGCCAAGCAGGGGAGTAACTCCTTTACTCCAAGGGAGATTCTTCAGTCATCTGGCGTTGAATAGATCGTCGAAGGTCCAGGATTCAGTATCAGAGTTTCGTCCAGGGAAATCTAAAGTCCTGTTGCCAGGGGTTCCTTTCTTATACCCAAGGAAGGGGTTGGACATACTCTGGGGACCCACCTATGGGAGGGTTTGGAAAGAGGGGTGGCTACACCCATTTCCTTTGTCCAGTTTCGCGCCAGAGCAGGGGCTGGTAGCCCCTGCAACCGGTTTGAACTGGACTATGCACAGGGACACCAAATGTGCCCCCAGTGCAGGACTTCAAAGCACTCTGAGAGTGCACCCACCCAGCCCCAATACACTAAAGCCTGTCTGGGAGGTGGTAACACCTCCCTGTGACAGGAAACCTATTGTCCAGGCCTCCCCTGCCGGAGTTTCGGTCAGCAGCAGGAGGCCAGACTCGTGTCTGTGGCTGCAGCATCCATTTTGTGATGCCAGGGCTCTGTTAGCTGGTACCGGGTATACTGGTGCTGTCATGTCTCTCCCTCTAGAAGGGTGGGATCATACTCCCACACCAGTTACTGGTGTGGGGGTATGATTCCAAGGTGTTTGACACCAAACACGACATGTTTCCGTGCAGCCATCCCGAAGTTAGCATTTACCGTTTGGTTATAATGCACTTAAGAGTATATGGTCAGGCTGCATCACAGACAACCCCAGAGAATAGATTCCGAAGGCTGCAGAGGGGCTCTGCTCATGCATGGGCACCCTCTCACACAAAACCAAGCACCCTGCCTTCAGGATTGATAAGGCCTGCCATAGGGGTGACTGATAGGTTTATATGTGCAGTGATAGGGTGAGATATATAGTGAACCTATATCTCAGTAAGGGGTGCATGCACCACCTTACTCAGGCAGTAATGTTTACCCCTACGCTATCCAACACTTTCCCTACTGTTGCACTCACTGGAGTGGGAATAGTAATTTTTACCCCTGCGCTATCTAACACTTTCCCTACTGTTGCACTCTCTGGAGTTGGAATAGTAATTTTTACCCCTACGCTATCCAACACTTTCCCTACTGTTGCACTCTCTGGAGTTGGAATAGAAATTTTTACCACTACGCTATCCAACACTTTCCCTACTGTTGAAGTCTCTGGAGTGGGAATAGTAATTTTTACCCCTACGCTATCCAACACTTTCCCTACTGTTGCACTCTCTGGAGTTGGAATAGTAATTTTTACCCCTACTCTATCCAACACTTTCCCTACTGTTGCACTCACTGGAGTGGAAATAGTAATTTTAACCCTTTTGCTATCCAACACTTTCCCTACTATTGCACTCTCTGGAGTGGGAATAGTAATTTTTACCCCTACGCTATCCAACACTTTCCCTACTGTTGCACTCTCTGGAGTGGGAATAGCAATTTTTACCCCTACGCTATCCAACACTTTCCCTACTGTTGCACTCTCTGGAGTTGGAATAGTAATTTTTACCCCTACGCTATCCAACACTTTCCCTACTGTTGCACTCTTTGGAGTGGGAATAGTAATTTTTTTCTCTCTGCTATCCAATATTTTTCTGTATTGTTTTAGTTAATGTTGTGTATAATTTATTTTAAAATATTAAAAATATTGTAGTTTTTTAATTTGTTATACATATTTTTTATATTTTTATTTATATTATTTTTGTATGTGTATATATGTATTTATAATTTATAAAATGTTTTTAACAATTTATAAGTTATTAAAATAATTATTTATGAATATTATTAAGTAAGTATATATATTATATTTTATATGTATATGTTTAATTTATTTTAACATTATATGTATTAGTTATTATTTTTAAACATTTTTTAATATTTTTAACTATGTTTCTTTTAATTATATGTATTATTTACTTTATTTTGCATTATTTTTTAACATTTTAAATAAACGATATTTTTTACAACGATATTTTTGACATCGATATTTTTTCCTCGATATTTTTGTACTTACCATGATGTAGATAGGATGTCGATATTCTTGACTTCGATAATTTTGTCACGATATTTTTGTACCTCGATATTTTTGTAATCAATATTTTGTCAGTGATTCAACAAATAGAAAGGAAAACATTTTATTAAACTGGAAGAGGCAGCTGTGCAATCACGTGAATTTTTGAGCAATTAATACAGGGAGTGGCGGTGCTTTTTGGCATTAAAAAGAGAAAACATTATGTTGTATTGTAATTTCTCGATTTTTGATTTTGATGTCTGTTATTTTGCAGACGTGTGTGCATTTTTACGAGTTTTGTGAATGTTTCTGGCAGTAAAGTGATCTGTATGAGGCGAGGTAATCTACTAAGGAAGTAAATGAAGCCTCGAGTGGGTACATTTCAGGGCAGTGACTAGATTCCTCCTACGATTGATAAGGACATTCCTCAGCTCTCACCAGGGCAGAGAAAGGAGCCCTGGATGACAACATTGCCAAGAGGAAATCCCTGTGATCGTCCCAGGAGATGAGGATTAATAAAGTCACTGCATGCACGCTGAAGCAGCGTCATTCGGCTGCGTAGAGGAACAAAAGCAGCAGCTGCGGCAGAATGTGCAACATGTTGTTAGGCAACCAGGGTAGGGAGCGTGTGGGGGAAGCGTCAGGGCCTTGAAAAAAAGGACGTGTTGATAATGTATACCACTGGAATGGTTCGGTAATTAAAAGAATTAAAGGAAGAACTATCAGATTTGCGAAGCTGTGTGCATGACTTACCCTGGATGAAATGTTGATGCAGGGGCGGACAAACTGTATTTAACACGTTTTAAGGTTCTTTTGAATGAGGGAAACACATTAATCTGTGCACCTGGTCTGTGTGTGCTGTCCGCCGAAGTCAGCCTTGCCCAGAGGAAATCCGTGTGCTCGTCCCGAGAGACGAGGATAAATAATGGCACCACATGCATGCCGTAGCAACCTAATTTGGCTGCGTAGAAAACAAGCATTTGCATTGCAAACGGTAGTAATCACTGATGGCGGGGGGATGGGAGGCACAGACAACGGGGGGAGGGTGGAGAAGGGGGTGAGAAGGCACGGACAACGGGAGTGCGGGCGGGGGAGGGGGAAGAAGAGGGCGAGAAGGCACTGACAACTGGAGTGCGGGCGGGGGGAGGGGGTGAGAAGGCACGAAAATAGTGCTCACTGTCTAAATAACATGTACCGTGTAACACTGGAAGTAAAGGGGCCAGTAGCCATAGGAGGATACAAATGACAACACAGCTGTAATAGGGAGGGACTAACAAACCTATAAAAGAATCAGAAGGCAGCATTTACGAAGGACAAAGACACAAGCCAATGAAAAATATTGGTGGGGGAGTGGGCGGGACTTCCCTCACCTACTGAACTACCACAGATCTTCCCTAGAGCAGCGCTTGTGCGCTGACTCTAGGCTCGACCTAAAAAACATATCAGTGAATCATTAATACGCATTGTTATAGAGATATTGAGATTTTGATAAATGTTTTTGTAGAATTATTTATATAGTGAGTTATCTACTGTGATGGTTAGAATGAATTATATAGCTATAATTTTTTTATGTGGTGGTGGCTATTAAATTCCTGCTTTTGCTTTCTGCGTTCGTGTCGTAACCGCAGAGTTTAATATTACCGATGTCATTGCAATCTCCGGCGTCACCGCAAAAACTAAAAATAGGTTTTGGAGATGGTTGTTCTAGAAGTGTACAGTAATAAACCCTAGTGTGTAAAATACTGTAATATGTGTGCATATATGTGTTTTCACTTTATGGAAAAGGCGTGATCATCGTGGTTAACGTCATCGTCACGACATCCGAAATAACCGCAAAAACAGGAAATAGGTCTGAAAGATGGATTTTAAAGAAACTTAGTACAAAAATATGTTTTAAAAATGCTTTGAGAGAAGTATGTATATAGTAATATGTGTAGGGCAATGTTCAGAATGGTTTTTCTTTACATACTATTTTTGGATGTGTTGGTGACCATTGAATGTCTGCTTTTTTTTCCGCTTTCGCCACATTTTTATGGGGATCGCGATTACTGATTCCATTGTGACCTCCAGACTCACAGTGAAAAAATAAAATAAGTTTTAGAGATGGCTTTTATAGAAACTCTCTACAAAAACATGACTTTAGAGAATACTGTAAGAAACCCCCTAGTGTGCAAAATACTGTAGTACAGTGGTCTTCAAACTTTTTGATGTCGAGACCCCCTTGTCAAACCTTTTTAGGCGTAAGGACCCCTTCTGACAAAATTTTCTAGAAACTGGTTCGCCTCATCATCAACATCTATCGACAACCATAAATGCCCCTGTTAGACCTGGCATCTTTTGGCATGTTTCCCCTGTTTTTTTCCTTTCTGACCTCCTAGTTTTGACTCTGTTTTTGCTGGTTCAGTCTCTCTGTGCACTTTCTCACTGCTGTTCAGTGTTAAAGTGCAAGTGCTCCTATTGTAAATTGTATTATGGATTGGTGTTTCCATGATTGGCATGTTTGACTTACTAGTAAGTCCCTAGTAAAGTGCACTGAGGGTGCCAGGGCCTGTAAATCAAATGCTGGTGGTGGGCCTGCAGTACTGATTGTGCCACTCACCCATGGAGCCCTGAAAAGTGTTATCAGACCTGCCACTGCAGTGTCTGCGCGGTTTGTAACTGCCATGTCGACCGGGCAAGTGCACCCACTTGCCAAGCCCTAATCTTTACTTTTCTTACATGTAAGTCACCCCTAAGGTAGGCCCAAGGTACCCCTGTGGGCAGGGTGCCGTGTATATTAAAAGTAGGACATGTACTGGTGTGTGTGACATATCCTGGTAGTGAATTACAGTGTTTCACTTTTCACTATGGAAAGGCTATCTGTCCCATAGGATAGAATGGGAGTTTACTTATAACATCTTATAAGCATATCTTCCCATTGGGACAAGATAGAGAAATGGGGTTTAGCATGCCTGAACTCAGAATATAAAAATGCATCTTTTAGTAAAGATGAGTTTTATGTTCTGTGTTTGAAAATACCACTTTTAGAAAGTAGGTATTTTCTTGCTTAGCCATCCTGTGTGCCTCTGCTGGGTTTGTGGATTGATTGTCTGGCTTTTGAGTGACAGGGGCTGGGGATGTGCATTCTCATCAGACAGCCACTGGGGGGGGGTCAAGGTGTGTCCTGCCTTTCCTGGATGAGTCAGGGCTGGGCTGAATAGACCTGGGCTGTATTTATAGTAGTGGGAGGAGATTTCCTTGCACCTGAATGGGCCTGGTCTGCCTTGGACAATGCTGTCTCCCCCTCCTGCCAGGAAGCTGGGCCAGAGAGGATGGAACTGGTTTGGGCTGGGCACAGGCACTCTCTGCCCAAAAGCACAAAGAGAAACTGAGTATAAATATTGGGGTCCAGACCCTAGAACTTTAGAACTCGATGGAATCAAGGAACCTGCCAAGAAGAAGAGCTGAAAGAACTGTCGAGAGGAGTACTGCAACTTTGCTGTGCTGTTGCTTTGTTGGTTTGGCCTGCAGTTGCTGCTTCAGCCTTGGGCAGTGAAAGGACTGGACTGAACTTTCTTTACTTGTTGCCTCCTGTTCTGAAGTCTCAGGGACCGCAAAGACTTCACTGACCTCTGGGTACCGCCTCTGGAACCGTGGTTTCAGTTGCCACAAAGGGGGGAAAGCAACCGACTCCGACACTGACTCTGCCGCTGGCTCCGTGCCCTGAAGGCACCGCAGAGGGCACCGCTCCATCTCGCACCGCAACCCTGGTCTCACTGATGACGGCAGCCGAGCTGCTGCTTGCACCGTGACTTGTGGGCACCGCACTCCGCACCGCCTCGCTTCGCCGCCCTGGTCTCACCGACGCCGTCACTGACTTCGACAACCGTGACCGCACCGTGGCTTGGGGGCACTGCTTGTAAGTCTTGCGACACACTGCCCCGTCCCACACCACAGTCCGGACCGACCGACGCCAGCTCCCCACAAAGTGCATATTTTTAAGTAATGTATGTTGGATTTTTATCGTTTTAGTCTTGTTTTGAAAATATAAAGTATTGGATATTTTTCTAAACTGGTGTGGTGTCCTTTTGTAGTGTTTTCAGTGTATTGCTGTTGGTTATGTGCAAATCCTTTACACACTGCCTCTGAAATAAGCCTGACTGCTGGTGCCAAGCTACCAAGGGGGTGAGCAGGGGTTATTTCAGTAGTGTATGCCTCTTACCCTGACTAGAAGGAAGGGTCCCTACTTGGACAAAGGTGCAAACCATTGCCAACTAGAGACCCCCATTTCTAACAGCCCCCAATTACCACAGCAAATAATTTTTACGGTGGGGAAATGATATTAAACAGTGTTTAGCAAACCAAAGGTCATTGAGCGTAGGGGTGTAGCCAAAGGTGTAGCTAAAAACAAAGGGCCTCATTTATGAGGAATTGGCGTAGGGCAGCGCTGCAAGTCTTCTTGCGACGCTGCCCTATGCCAATGTGAAAGGGCAGGAATGCACTGTAATTATGAAATCCGGTGCATTCCAGTCCTGTTCCCTTCACAAATTGCTGCCTAGCACCAACGTGGGCAGAATTGTTTTTGTACGGGAAGAGGCACCTTCCTTCACCAAAACAATCCTGAGGGGCGTTTTCCTATTTCTGTGAGAGCTGCAGAATGCAACACACATGGAAAGAGGAAAAAACGAGGAGAAATTAAAACATTTCTTCTCGTTACGCCTCCACTGAAAGGGCGTCAATTTTTGGAGCTGCCCCAGGTTTGCGTGATTTTGTAAATATGGGGCAGCATCAAAATCCATGGGCTTTGCGTGGGAACCCCAAGCAAAGCCCATGGAACTACCTCCTTGACGCAAAGTAAGGCAACGCAGTGACTTGCACTGCTATGTCTTACTCCATATCTATGAGGCAATGCAAAGCCATGCAGGGTGACTTTGCACTGCCTCATAGGTATGGTTGAGATGCTTGCGCCACCGGAGCATCAAAAAAGTGATGCTCTGGTGATGCAAGCCTCTCATAAATAAGCCCAAAATATTCTGTACGTTTTTGAGGTCTTTCACCTTCAGGTATCTACATATAAAATAATGGGCAGCGTAAATGAAGAATAAATAAAAAATGTTATTACTCAGTGGGAAATGCACTGTAGTACATTATGAAGCCTCTATTAGTTAATGCACTGCAGAGGTCTGTGTGTAAACAGAAAACCACAGAATTAAATCTTGATTGGTACAGTGGAGAATAGTGATGTGTATTTTTAGTGCTACGAAGTCGCAGCCTGTGATGGAAAGCACTGTGAATATGTAAGTCAATTTTTTATACTTGCTTTACACACGGGGTAAGATAGAATGCTGCAAAACGTGCGGATAGTTTTACAATAAAATGGTGCTTTCAAAATGTAGGTTTTAATAATACCAAAGCGTATGTAATGCAGTTTTCTTTTTTTACATAACTGTCCCTTCAACACCTCTTTAGGGGCACTAAGGGCTGTGTAAATGCAGTTAAAATTAAAAGAACTTCCCAGCCAAGAGTTAACTCTTTGCACTTCCACTCAAACAAACACACATCTTTGACTTCACAAAGAGCCAGAACTGCTCCCAAGCATCCTTTACACTTTCAGATTACCAGATAAGGCACATTAGCCTTTCATTCAGGCAAGCAGCTGATAACGATCTCAATTAGCCGTCCCAGGACGGCTGTCTTTTTACAGGGACAAGTGAAGCTGGGGAATCTGCGACCCCCTTCCTAGGACTCCAGGACCCCCCTGGGGGTCGCGCCCCCCAGTTTGAAGACCTCTGCTGTAGTATGTGTGGATATATGGAAATTCACTGAAAAAACAAAGGTTACAGGTAAGTTATAGTTAGGAATCAGCATTTAAAAAAACCTTAGAAATTCACTGACAAAAACCAAAGGTTACAGGGCTGTTATAGTTAGGAAATATAATTTAAAAACTTTAGATATTCACAAAAAAACAAAGGATACAGGGATGATATAGTTCGGCTCAGATTTCACTGACCATGTCATGAGTGATGTAATATGTGAGGTCATAAGCAGTGCATTGCAGGGGCACGAGTGCTGAATTTCACTGGTTTTGTGTGAAATCTTAGCCTAACTATAACGTCCCTGTAATCTTTGGTTTTTTAGCGAATATATATATATATATACATGTCATGTGATCAAGGCTCGTTTCAAGCCGAAACGCGTAATGGCGGCACAGCAAAAAACTGAACTTGATGCACTGATCTTGTGGTCCGTGTCCGTGTGTGGCGAGTATCCTGGAAGCAAACGGAATCTTTTGGATATATATATATATTAATAATGATCAGAGAACTGTGGCGAGTAGTACGAATAATCCTGATGTGAGGTCCTTGCTTAGGACGCTTGAAAAACTCTTGAAAAACGAACTCACAAAATGGTGGGAGAAGAAGTCCCTAGAAAAATATCGGGACGCGAACCGTGTGCCTAGGGGTTTGCGTGTTCTTATCGCTCCAACATTTGAGAACCCTAATCCTGCTATGCTTCAAGAATGGGCTGACAACAATTTACAATCCTCTATGAACATGATTCATATATTAATAAAATACGCAGAAATAGATCGTAATACCATTTTGGAAGAGATCGATCGAATAAATGGATTATTAGATGCTACAGGCCAAATTGATACAATAACCAAAGGAAGAGCAGATATTGATGTATACATCAAAAAACACGAAGAAACTATTAAGGCACGAAAAGTATACAAGTTTGCAAGAGATCAGAATGATTATGCAACTGTCAGAATTTTTACATTCGCAAAGAAATTTGATAATCACAAACGACAAGCTATGGCTAACAAAGTCTCTATTCCTGTACATAGTATGGCGCCATGTGACAATGCAGGTGGTGTTGATGAATCGGACAATGTTTCCCTCACATCTAATAGTGATTCTGATGATGGACGACCTGGCACTTTGGCGGCTGTAACAGCCGTACAAAGTAATTTTACCCCTGGTGAGGAACTAAATTTTATCAGGGAGGATCGGAGGTATGCCTTGCGACCCCGCAAACCTCAACCGCAGCAAGGGGATCAATTAACCAACACAGGAGGGAAAGGCGGATTAAACACCGGAAACACTATCAGGAGAGGGAATGCAAGAAAAAATTGGAGATAACAGAGTCAAACATTTCTAATACAGTCATCAACCTTACTGAATTAGTGTTGAATAAAGCTGAGATCCAATTACTATCTTTAGGACTCACGTATTGTCCAGTTAACCAATTTTCTTACAATCAAACCAGAATTGATGTTTTTAAGTTTATTCGTAAGGTTAAACTAATCAAGTATTTTTGTCTTAATAAACCATCATGTATCTCGACAATCCCTGCACCAAGTTCAACTACAACCGGTGATGCCCTTCAAGTAAGGGATATTCATAATTTACAGATATTGCATTCTTTATCAATAGATAATGCTGATGTATCAACCCAACAAGCAATGTCAGTAATGGAGATTGCAACGAATAAAGCAGCAACAAGTCCTTTTAAACCAACATCTACATTTCTACCTCTTATGCCTAAAGATGCTGTTGACATTTTTAGCGATCGTGTAGTTGAAGAACTTAAGTGCCTGAATAGATCTGTGATGTCAAGTCAGCGGGCCAAGACATATAGGAATGCCCAATACTATTCTCTCATTAAGAAATTGAAAAACAATCATGACATTATAATTAACAAATCAGATAAGGGGGCAATATTGTTTTATGGCCCCGTAAGCAATACATGATTGAAGCCGACCGTCATCTTTCTGATGTTTGCTGTTATAGGAAGTCCTCGAAACAGGATATGCGACAGGTACAGGATAAAGTTTTCAAAAGTCTGTCGAAGTGGAAAAGGATGGGGCTCCTTACAAAAGATGAATTTGAATTTCTTAAAGTTGAGCATCCGATCACCCCCATTCTATATTTTCTGCCAAAAGTGCATAAAAAAACTGTTCCTATTCCTGGACGACCTATTATTTCGGCACAAAAAAGTCTGCTTGAAAATATGTCAAAATTTGTAGACTATATTTTTTTCAACCACATGTAACATCTTTACCATCCTATATTAGGGATACCACTGACTTTTTGAGAAAGATTGATGCGGTCATTTGGCATTCCAGTTATTTGCTCGTTGTTATGGATATTGAATCCTTATATACTAGCATTAACCATTTGGATGGTATAGCAGCAGCCAAGCATTTTTTGGGTAGCAGGGACATTGGTATGATGGAGCATAACAACATGTTGATTGAAATGACGGAATTGTGTCTATATAATAACTTTTTTTCATTTGATCAGATTATATATCAACAACTAAGAGGGGTGGCCATGGGGGCATGTTTCTCCCCTAGCTACTCATGTCTTCATGTTGGCTGGTGGGAGGAATGTGTCCTTATGGCCAAACACAAGGATTTGTATAAACATGTTGTGCATTTTTGGCGATATATTGATGACATTTGTTTGATATGGGATGGTACAAAAGAAACTGCTTTTGAATTTGTCAACAGTATAAACTCGAATGAGTTAAATTTAAAATTTACTGCTATTATAGATGACAAAAGTGTAGAATTTCTGGACACTCTGATTTATATCAGTAATAACAAAATACATACCAAAGTACATCGTAAACAAACTGCCGGTAATTCTATTTTACATGCGGATAGTTCCCACCCTCGTCATCTGATCAAGAGCATTCCCTACGGCGAATTTCTGCGTATTCGCCGAATTTGCAGTTCTGATGCAGACACATACATATGTCAGCAGGAGTCTCTCTCTAGATTTTTGGCTAGAGGCTATAGGATGTCTGAACTAAATATAGCATTGGAAAAAGCAAATAACCACTCTAGGGAGGAGTTACTGCATTTTAAGGAAAATACTGCCTCTGCTGAGGTAGCCTCCAATTTGGTAAATGTGGATGAAAAACGGCAGGTGAGATTAATAACTACTTTTAGTGCACAGGAACAAAAGATTCGTAGAATCATTAATTCACAATGGCCAATAGTACTCACCGATTTAACTTTGGGTTCCATTTTACCAGCAATACCAGATATTACTTTCAGGAGGGCACCCTCAATGAGGGATGCCCTGGTAAAATCCAGTCCTGAGATTCTCTCTAAAAATACTTGGCTAGTAAGTAAAGGTTTCCATAAATGTACGTCATGTCGTGCCTGTACTTTTGCAAGTAACCTGACACACTATGTGACGGCTTTTAGCAATAGAAGAATTGAGATTATGGATTACCTTACTTGCCGCACTGAATTTGCCATTTATATTCTGAGGTGTACCTGTGGTCTTGCTTATATAGGGAGTACTAAGCTTCCTGTGCATAAGCGCATTCTTCAACATGTCAGGGCAATTGTGAATTCAGATTCCAGCTATCCAGTTGCCCGACATTTTAAGTTGGTTCATCAGAATAGGTTGAAGGATTTAACTTATTCTGTGCTAGGTGCTGTTCCAGTCCCCGGACGGGGAGGGAACCGTGAAAAAAGCCTTAGGCAACTGGAATCTCACTTTATCTTAGCCCTCGACACCAGAATGCCTAACGGCATGAACACCAGTGAAGATATGCATAATTTTCTATGATCCAATATTCTCTGGTGTCAGAGATGTATGTATACTTGATCTCTTTTTCAATTGAGTGGTCTTAGTTTTCTATTTTAGTCAATTTATAGCCGTGCCAATTTTTACATCTGCTCTTTTTAATACCAATTTCATTCTTAAATTTAACTTTAAGTTTGATGTTAACTTTGGCTGTAAGAGTTCTCGATCTTTAGTACTGTACTACGTTTACCTTCCAGATTTGGAGGTAACAATGCTGCTAATGAAAGTTATTTTGCACAACGCTTATATTGCACAGTTTGGTGGTTCGCACAAATCTTTTTAGCATTTTATGTACATATGACTGACTTGGCTTGTTTATAAGATTGATTTTTATATGTATAGTTGCTGTCATCATGAACTACATTAATTAATTTTTCCTATCTTAAATTTTCAATATGTGTACAATTGTCAACTGTTTTAAAGTCCCTGGTTTTTACATCTATACACATGCTGTTTAGTTGTCAATTGACATATCCCATTTGGGATATTTTAATACTCATGCACTGGCAGTTTATTATCCAATTAGTATTGTCTATAATATTAGGGGATTTTGCATTCTATATTTATGTATTTATTTACATGTATATGATAATTACAGTTCCCTGTCTTATACTTCTATACGTATGCTTTTTGGTTGTCAATTGACATATCCTATTTTGGATATTTGAATAATTATGCACTTGCAGTTCATCATCGATCAGTACTGTGTATATTCTCAGGGAGTTTGCACTTGCACTTTATATTTGTGTACGTGTAATTGCTGCTTTTGCACTTTAAGTGTTGACATAAAGAGTGGTTGTGTCATCATATATTTGTCATAAGTTAGGAATGTGTAGAATTATATTTTGGAAATTATGTATATTATTAAGCCATGGAAAGTCTAATGTTTACAGATGAATCTGAGGATTTTTTTAAGGAAATTTCGTAAGTGCTATAGTCCGTTTTCTATTTTTTCACTGGTTTTAGATTGTTTTGTAAGGTAATTGTGCACATTTTTGTTATTTTGTATTTATTGGGTTCCCGGTCACGAGACGCGTCATGTGATCAAGCTCGCGTGAGGCGAGCGAAACGCGTCATGGCAGGCACTATGCCTGGTCAACTTGTGGTGTATCTCTAATAAAAAATGCACTGCTTTTCAACACACGATAACGTTGGTGTGTCAGCTTTTGAGCGTAACGAGGTCCGCGCCTGGGCTTCCTGGCAGTGATCGTCAGGCCAGGGTTTGGAGCTTCATATATATATATATATATATATATATATATATATATATATATATATATATATATATATATATGATGAATCAACAAAGTGCCCTGAAGCTGCAAGGACGCACTCGGCAGCGAGCCCACCATCCGGCCTGAATTGACACAGCGCCCTCACAACTTGGTAAGCATTACGGCCTGACGCGTTTCGAGGCATTACGCCTCTTAATCATAGGCAGCTGAACACAGATGAGATTTGGATAGCTTTCCTTTTTATTTCAATTAAAGCATGATTGTCATTGGTTGTTTCAGCCCTTGTGTGGCTGCGCTGAGTGCGTGACAGTGATGTTGCATGCTGGGATATATAGTCTCAAAAGGAAGGCATAAAATTATCCCTTAGTGGGTTCCGTTCTCATATGCGATATTAAAGCATTATTAAAAAGTCCTTAGTAGGATCCGAGGTGTTTCGGGTGCATTCTTTCGTCTGGCTTGCTGCGCTGAAACGGTTTGAACATCGTTTCAATCCTCAGCCTCTTCTATTATTGGAAGATGGTGCAGTCCTCCGCGGCGGGGCCGCCGCGTAAATTAGATGAATCAACAAAGTGCCCTGAAGCTGCAAGGACGCACTCGGCAGCGAGCACACCATCCGGCCTGAATTGACACAGCGCCCTCACAACTCGGTAAGCATTATGGCCTGACGCGTTTCGAGGCATTACGCCTCTTAATCATAGGCAGCTGAACACAGATGAGATTTGGATAGCTTTCCTTTTTATTTCAATTAAAGCATGATTGTCATTGGTTGTTTCAGCCCTTGTTTGGCTGCGCTGAGTGCGTGACAGTGATGTTACATGCTGGGATATATAGTCTCAAAAGGAAGGCATCAAATTATCCCTTAGTGGGTTCCGTTCTCATATGCGATATTAAAGCATTATTAAAAAGTCCTTAGTAGGATCCGAGGTGTTTCGGACGCATTCTTTCGTCTGGCTTGCTGCGCTGACACGGTTTGAACATCGTTTCAATCCTCAGCCTCTTCTATTATTGGAAGATGGTGCAGTCCTCCGCGGCGGGGCCGCCGCGTAAATTAGATGAATCAACAAAGTGCCCTGACGCACTCGGCAGCGAGCCCACCATCTGGCCTGAATTGACACAGCACCCTCACAACTCGGTAAGCATTACGGGCTGACGCGTTTCGAGGCATTACGCCTCTTAATCATAGGCAGCTGAACACAGATGAGATTTGGATAGCTTTCCTTTTTATTTCAATTAAAGCATGATTGTCATTGGTTGTTTCAGCCCTTGTTTGGCTGCGCTGAGTGCGTGACAGTGATGTTGCATGCTGGGATATATAGTCTCAAAAGGAAGGCAGCAAATTATCCCTTAGTGGGTTCCGTTCTCATATGCGATATTAAATTAAAGCATTATTAAAAAGTCCTTAGTAGGATCCGAGGTGTTTCGGGCGCATTCTTTCGTCTGGCTTGCTGCGCTGACACGGTTTGAACATCGTTTCAATCCTCAGCCTCTTCTATTATTGGAAGATGGTGCAGTCCTCCGCGGCGGGTGCCATCTCAAATGCTTAGGGAATTTTTGTTGATCAATTACTGCGCACGGCGGCCCGGCCGGGGGGAAGGCACCATTGCCTGTTGGAAGAAAAACGTTATCACCAGCTTGGCGAGGCCGGAGCCTGGAACTAATTGGGACTTTGTCGGCACAGTGCTCATGATGAAATTCAGCCTGCTCAAACGTGACACAACCTACTATAGGTAATTAAAATGAAGCATAATATACGAATGAACACTTGAACTTACTTAAAGGAATAATTTTACTTGCATTAAGGACTTCGAGTCCCAGCAAACACCAGAGTGACGTGGCACTAAGCATACGCCCACTGGGGGGCTCGAAATATAAAGTGCCGGAAATTAAAGTAATGCAACTCTGAAGCATCATTTGTGCAGCCCAAGAAGAAGAGGTTTTGACCTTGAAACGCGTCGGCACATTAGAAAAATGTGAAGCAGGAAGGCAGGCTGGAGTAAAGAGCCGGAAGGCAGAGCACTGTTGAGTGCCATCTCAAATGCTTAGGGCATTTTTGTTGATCAATTACTGCGCACGGCGGCCCGGCCTTGGGGAAGGCACCATCGCCTGTTGGAAGAAAAACGTTATCACCAGCTTGGCGAGGCCGGAGTCTGGAACTAATTGGCACCTTGTCGGCACAGTGCTCATGATGAAATGCAGCCTGCTCAAACGTGACACAACCTACTATAGGTAATTAAAATGAAGCATAATATACGAATGAACACTTGAACTTACTTAAAGAAATAATTTTACTCGCATTACGGACTTCGAGTCCCAGCAAACACCAGAGTGACGTGGCACTAAGCATACGCCCACTGGGGGGCTCGAAATATAAAGTGCCAGAAATGAAAGTAATGCAACTCTCAAGCGTCATTTGTGCAACCCAAGAAGAAGAGGTTTTGACCTTGAAACGCGTCGGCACATTAGAAAAATGTGAAGCAGGAAGGCAGGCTGGAGTAAAGAGCCGGAGGGCAGAGCACTGTCGAGTGCCATCTCAAATGCTTAGGGCATTTTTGTTGATCAATTACTGCGCACGGCGGCCCGGCCGTGGGGAAGGCACCATCGCCTGTTGGAAGAAAAACGTTATCACCAGCTTAGCGAGGCCGGAGTCTGGAACTAATTGGGACCTTGTCGGCACAGTGCTCATGATGAAATGCAGCCTGCTCAAACGTGACACAACCTACTATAGGTAATTAAAATGAAGCATAATATACGAATGAACACTTGAACTTACTTAAAGAAATAATTTTACTCGCATTACGGACTTCGAGTCCCTGCAAACACCAGAGTGACGTGGCACTAAGCATACGCCCAC
This sequence comes from Calotriton arnoldi, assembly GCA_963921515.1. Lineage (NCBI taxonomy): Eukaryota > Metazoa > Chordata > Amphibia > Caudata > Salamandridae > Calotriton > Calotriton arnoldi. The sequence goes on along the minus strand of CAWUFW010003342.1, from coordinate 898,553 downwards.
TGGGGGGCTCGAAATATAAAGTGCCGGAAATGAAAGTAATGCAACTCTCAAGCGTCATTTGTGCAACCCAAGAAGAAGAGGTTTTGACCTTGAAACGCGTCGGCACATTAGAAAAATGTGAAGCAGGAAGGCAGGCTGGAGTAAAGAGCCGGAGGGAAGAGCACTGTCGAGTGCCATCTCAAATGCTTAGGGCATTTTTGTGGATCAATTACTGCGCACGGCGGCCCGGCCGTGGGGAAGGCACCATCGCCTGTTGGAAGAAAAACGTTATCACCAGCTTGGCGAGGCTGGAGTCTGGAACTAATTGGGACCTTGTCGGCACAGTGCTCATGATGAAATGCAGCCTGCTCAAACGTGACACAACCTACTATAGGTAATTAAAATGAAGCATAATATATGAATGAACACTTGAACTTACTTAAAGAAATAATTTTACTCGCATTACGGACTTCGAGTCCCAGCAAACACCAGAGTGACGTGGCACTAAGCATACGCCCACTGGGGGGCTCGAAAAATAAAGTGCCGGAAATGAAAGTAATGCAACTCTCAAGCGTCATTTGTGCAGCCCAAGAAGAAGAGGTTTTGACCTTGAAACGCGTCGGCACATTAGAAAAATGTGAAGCAGGAAGGCAGGCTGGAGTAAAGAGCCGGAGGGCAGAGCACTGTTGAGTGCCATCTCAAATGCTTAGGGCATTTTTGTTGATCAATATATATACATATATATATATATATATTTGATTCACACACCCACTCACTGACCCACATAGACACTCACACACATACTGACAGACCCACAACCAACTCACAGACCCAAGCAGGCACTCAAACACCCACTCACAGACCCACACAGACACTCACAAACCCAGTCACTGCCCCATACAACTGCTCACACACCCATTCACAGACCCATATAGCCACTCACACACCCACTCACATACCCACACAGACACTTACACACCCACTCACAGACACTTACACACCTACTCACAGACCCATATAGTGACTCACACACCCACTCACAAACCCACACAGGCACTCACACACCCACTCGCAGATACACACAGACACTCACACACCCAGTCACAGACCAACACAGACTCTCAGACACCGACTCACAGATCCACTCAGGCACTAACACACACACTCACAGATCCACAAAGGCACTGTAGGAAAGTGCCCTTTTTGACATGGCCAACCCCATTTTTTTGGCTGGTACATGATGTGATTTTGACTGGAAGTGCACTGGGTTCCTGCCAACCAGGTCCCCAGCTCGAGATTTCTTTCCCTAAAACTGTACAATTGTGTCCCCAATTGGCAACACCTTTAGCACTCTCTGCAAGTACCTAGTAAATGGTACCCCTGGTACTTAGGCCTAAGATACTAAAGAGGGTCCCCAAGGGCTGCAACACAAATTGTGCCACCCTAAGGATCCCCTCAAAAAACCCATGCAGGGCTGCCATAGCAGGCTGGTGACAAAAGTGAAAACACACCCTGACACACATCCCTGTGTGCCAGTTCCCTTAACACTGCATGTAGTATTTGCAAGTCACCCCTACAGCATGACTTACAGCCAGAAGGCAATGTGCCTTATATTACATGTGAGCACATATCTGCATGAGCAGATATGCCCCTGTGCTGATCAGTTCCATTGCTGCCAGTACTTGTGATCATGGAAGCCATTTCAACTCATGTGCTGGACACTGGTGAAAACGAGTTCCCCAGCTACATGATGGCTCCACTGAAAATGGGGATGTTTGCTATCAAACATCTCATAGTTACAAACCCACACCAATTCTAGTGGTGGATTTGTGAATACATGAACACAGAGGGCACCTTAGAGGTGCCCCCTGAAAACCTATCAATCAATCAATCAATCATGGGTTTGTTGAGCGCAGCTACTCACCCGAGTGGGTCTCAAGGTGCTGGGGGGAGCGCAGGTCCAGGATGTTCAAGGAGATCCTTTGAAGAGCCAGGTCTTGAGGTCCTTTGTGAACTTGGAGATTGTTGGCGTTTGTCTGTAGTGGAGCGGGAGGGTGTTCCATGCCTTGGCCGCAAGGAAGGATAAGGACCGTCCTCCTGTTCTGGTCTTCTTGATGCGAGGCACCGTGGCAATGGAGAGCTGAGATGAGTGGAGGGATCTTTGGGGTGCGTGGAATGTGAGGCGGTAGTTCAAGTATGGAGGTCCAGTGTTGTGGAGGGCTTTGTGGGTTGGGTGAGAAGCTTGAAGGTGATTCTCTTCTCGATGGGGAGCCAATGTAGTGTACGCAAGTGTTGGGTGATGTGGCAGTGACGCAGTAGGTTGAGGACTAGTCTGGCAGAGGTGTTCTGAACATTCTGAAGTTTACGGGTGAGGTTTTTGTTGATTCCGGCGTAGAGAGTGTTGCCGTAGTCGAGTCTGCTAAATGATGAGGGCGTGGGTGACGGTCTTTCTGTGTTGGAGGGGATCCATTTCAAGGTCTTTCGTAGGAGTCGGAGGGTGTGGAAGCAGGGGGATGAGACAGCATTGATTGGCGGTCCATTTTGAGTTCGGAGTCAGGATGATTCTGAGGTTGCGTGCGTAGTTCGTGGGGGTGGGCAGGTTCCCGGGGGTGAAGGGCCACCAGGTGTCATTCCCGACGTTGGGGTGTGGGCCCATGATGAGTACTTCGGTTTTGTCCGTGTTGAGTTGTAGGCAGCTGCACTTCATCCACCTGGTGACTGCTTCCATTCCTTCTTGAAAGTTATGTTTGGATATGATGGGTTCATTGAATAGGGACAGGATAAGTTGGGTGTCATGCCTATCATTGGCTACTACACTACACTCCCCTAATGCACTAAAATCAGTATTTAGGGGAGCCCCTGGCACCAGAGAGACAGATCCTGCCTACCTGAAAGAAGAAGATGGACTTGAAGAGTCACAAAGAGCAAGAACTGAAGCCAAAGCAACTCACTCAGTGTCAACCCTTCCAGCCTGCTTGCTGCCTTCGACGATTGTGCCAAAAGACGACTTGTCTTGCAGCTGCTGAGTCTCCAAAGCCTGAGACACCTGCAAGCACTTCACCCAGGAATCAAGAACACCTGAGAAGTAGTGGACCTACTAGCCTGCATCTTGCAGGCACCCAAAGACTCAAGAGAAGACTTTGTGACCACACAAACCCGATGCCTGAGGACATCACTACACCTGTTGCTCCAAGCCTGAGTTGAAGTCGGCCAGTGGTGTCATTGTGCTCCCTCAGCCCTCCAGAGACTGTGTCCACCATGTTTTTGCCCCCAGTGAACTCTCTGATGTTGCCTGCAGCCTCTGCACACAGGATCCCTCTACCGTTACTGCTCCCAGTAAGGAAACCTGACGTCTAAAGCTTCCTCTGCATCCGTCACCCCTTGGCCATGGAGAAGAGGGCCAAAGGCATTTCTACATCCCGAGCCTCGTAAGACTTGAACCCCCCTGTTGGTTTAGCCCGACTGGTCTCCCAGTCAAAGCCTGCATCCTCTTTACACAAAAAGAGGTCCCCATTGAATAATATTGGGCACCTGACGCTGTTTTGCACCCCTGCACACAGCTGCCCTAATGCTACTGGTGGTGTTCAGTGGCTGCTGCCTTGGACATTGCTCACCACTGACCTTAAATCCTGGAGACTGGTCCCGTAAGTCGCTGTACTGTACCTGAATGCCACACTTGATTTTCCTCCCATAGGATAACATTGCAGCTTCTGAAAATTGTACTAAGTGTTAACTTTTTAAATACAAAAGTATTTCTGTTGAAAAACATACTTAGCTGAACAAATAGCTTCTGGTGCCGAAATATATATAAAGATACGTGTTATTTTTAGGTCGAGCATTTAGACATCTTGTATATACTTTAGTATATATTTATATGTGCATGTACTTTGTGGGCTCTGGAGATCAGCCCTAGGACTTGTCTGCTTCCGCTTAGGGACTTTGTTTTCTTTTCAAATGCCTTTATTTAACTGTCTTGATAGAAAACGACCAGTAGAGGTCAGTAAAATACCAGAATTGCTTTCTGCTTGTTCAACTGCCTCTATTTAACTGTCTTGATAGAAAACTACCAGTAGAGGTCAGTAAAATACCAGAATTGCTTTCTGCTGAGGGACTTTCTTTTTTTTGTTTTTCTGGCAACTGCCTCTATTTAACGTTCTTGATAGAAAACGACCAGCAGAGGTCAGTAAAATACCAGAATCACTTTAGCATTCTCTAGATTCCAGTCCATAGAAATTGTCTTCCACGAGCACCCGTAGACAATAATATTTTTTTCAAATCTTGTATTTTCAGTGATATGACCACCGAAGGCCCTGATTTTATAATAAAAACAGAGCTTTGGACTAAACAATTTCCCGCTGAAAGGCAATATTTCTCTCCATGTGTTCCCATGCCTGGCGTGTCATGCAGTTGGTTGCTTACTTTCCCTCCATGTTAAAGAACAGTAGATGTTTCAGCACCCAGGCTAATGTGCTGCATAGCTAAATACATACAAGGTCCCAAAGGCGAGACCGATTGCATTGTAAATGCTTGTTTATAAATTGGTGTGGATCTCCTTATTGAGTTGTGTGTCTCACTTATTGACTATTGTGTGTATTTGTGAATGGCTAACACTCCCCTCTGATAAGGGCTAAGGGTGCTCAAACACACTACCCCCCAGAAGAGCACTTTGGGATTGCTAGAGCAAGCCCCTGTTCACTTATAGGGGAACCCCTAGACTCTTTGCACAATATATCCTATTTATATATATAGTTTAAAGAGCCATCTTCCTACAGGCACTGACCCACCCACTCACAGACCCACATAGATACTCACACACCCATTCACAGATCTACCCACAGACTCAGACACAACAACATATTCAGAAACCCACTCACAGACCCACTCAGGCACTGACACACCCACTCACAGACCCACTTAGGCCCCCACACAGCTCCTCACAGACCCACTCAGACACTCACACACCCACAAATGTTACATTGATATTATGAATGATATACAAGATTTTGTGATGTAATATGTGGGGTAATTAGCTGTGCAGGAGGTGGGTGCAAGTTATAGTTACCTTATGTCTCGTAAAACATACCATTTTAAACTAACAAAACCACTTAAGTTCACCAGTTATTGTAATCTCAAGTAACTATAACTTGCGCCTAAACGTAACTATAACTCGTGCCTCCATCATGCACAGTGTTGTCATCAATTATTTAATTTGTAATGTAATGTTATCACTGATGTGATAGAACATGTTAGGTAATCTTCCATGCATAGAGAGGGTGCGAGTTGTAGTTACTTTAGGGCACAAGTTATAGTACTTGGGATAACTATAACTGGTAAATTTCACTGATTTTATTGATTTAAAATGGTATGTTTTAACTGACATTTTAATCTATCACTTCTTTTGTTTTTCTAGTGAATTTCTGAGTTTTTTTATGTAAAGTAAGATATTATTGCAATTCCTAACTATAACATCACTTTCACCTTTAGTTTTTCGGTGAATTTCTATTTGTTTTTCATATAAAGTAAGGTGGCCATCGCCATGCACAGCATGGGGTTGGGAGCAGGGCCTGTGCCCAAACCTCTCCCTGGGAGGAAATGATGGCCCCAGGTGGGGTTCCCTTCACCAGGCCTAGGTTCAAGGCATCCCTACTCTGCCCCCCCTACATTTTTTTCTTTTTTGTCAGGGCAGGGAGATGAGTCCCCGAGTCGTAAAATGGCTGCAGTCTTATCTTTGTTGACGTGATGGCAGCTAATCGAATATTTTCTCTAGATCTGACGGCTCCACGGATCCTCAGCTGTGTTAACTATGCATCAAACTTGAACTATAATTTCTCCAAAACAACTGAATGGATTATCGACAAATCACAAAAAGCAAGCTTCCTGGACAAAGAACTAAGTTTTTGCCAAATCTGGTGTAATTCCGTTTAACTGTTTTAGGTGTGGCTGTGTCTAATTTTCCTATGTAAAATTACATGGAGGAAACACGTTTTGGGGCCACCCTTTTTCTTGACCCTCACTTGACGGATCACCCCAAAACTTCCCAGGATGAAGTGCGGTAGAAAAATGATGCCAAATCTATGAACAATACAAAAAATGTATTTCCTATGTAAAAGTGGTCCTACTTATAACTAACCAGTGGTGTATATACATATATATACATAAATGTAGTTTTTCAAACATTAACAAAGAGCTAACCTTTGTTCTTTTCTTTAAATATATATAAAAAAAACAAGCAATGCCAATAGGCACTGTTTTAACATGCTATCACACTGTCCTCTCACAGGCTTATCTCTCACCTTGCACACACAGAGGAACACCTGCTTGCCCTGATCAAACTCAGGCACACCTCTCACTTTGCACTCACATAGGCACACCTGTCGCCATCAACTCAAACAAGCATAGTTGTTACCCTCCTCTCACACAAATACTGCAGAACCTGAGTTCACACCGAGGCTCAACTCACCCTAGACTCACAAATGTATACGACTTTCTCTGGATCCACAAAGGCGCACCACTCAAACTGAGCTCAAGCAGGCACACTGCTCATCATATGATCCCAGACAAAACTCTCAACCCACACTCACACAAGCACATCACTCACCTTGTAGTCACACAGACACACCACTCACCCTGCACTCATCTAGGCACCTCTCACTATAAAGTCATACAAACAGACCCACTGTACAAAGCACACTACTCATGCTTCACTCACACTGGCACAGCACACTCTATACTCATACTATTGACCCCTCCCTTGCACTCACACAGGTACACTACTTGCTCTTCACCCATACAGAAAACTCCACTGTCACTCAAGCATCTAACGAAGTTAGTGATGTACACAGAATTAGCATCTAACTGCATCTGCCCCAGATAAAATTAAGTGCCAGCTAAACAACAATTAAAATGAACCTATTGACACCAAATCCCCTTGTAGCGGAGGAGGACATATATGTACATCAGCTCCTTGTTGCATTATTAAGAGAATTTCTGAACATATATGTATATGTATGCTGAAATTGGACCCCTACTTTTAGTATTAAAATAATGATATGCATAAATTATTAAATATGTTACTTGAGACAAAGTACGCTAGTCTTGAATTTTTAATATATGTGTGCTGCTATTGATTTGCTCAATCCATGCTTGTCAATGTAAGTTGCTCACTACACTTACCAAATCAATTTATTTGTACAACTTATCTGAATTATTATTTAAGTGTTTCCTCTGGAAGCAACGTTTGTTGCGATTTGAAGATGAAACCTAGACACAGCAGAGGTAAGTAGGAAAAATTACAAATTAAGTTTGACCTCATGCTTTCACAGCCAAAACATAGCCAAAAGAGTTTGTCAATGAAAAGAGAGTGAAAGGAAAAAGCGAGAGAGGGTCAAGAGAGAAGTGAAAAGTAGGATGTGAAAAGAAAGAAAAAAGAGACAGGATAATAGAAGAGTGAGAAGGGGAGAAAGTGAAAAATATAGGCAATTGAGTGTGAGAGGTGAGGGAGGGATGAAAACTGAGGGAGGGAGAGACAGAGAAAGAGAATGGGAGCTGAGAGTGACAGACACCAGAGAGGTAATGCAAGGCAGTATTAGAATAGAGAATACAATTAAAGAGAGGTGAAAAGTAGGGAGCAATATGAGAAGAAGGGGAGAACAATGGCAGCATTACTGGTGCCTTACATGTACCAAGAGGTGGTGCTGTCTTTTCCCTATAAATAGGTCCTCTTTCTCACTTCCTCTAAGCCCACCCTCCTCCTTCACCTTCGCCACCTCCCCTGCCCACAGTAGGGTTGTATATAAAGAAAAAAAACAATGGATAGTATAGTTCTACATGTCTGAACAGGCAGAAGAACTGAAGAGCCCAGCAAATAAATTGGGAGCAGGCAGACTGCAGGTGGAAAATGCTCACAAAAGTCAGAAAGTACATTAACTTGCTTAGGGGTGGGCAAGCCACTGCAGCCGTCTTGCATTTCCATTATCAAAATGCTATGAGAGCCTGGTGCTGGTCAGCCCCTTGCTTGCTGTACCGAAATGGGTTTTGAAAATGTGCTAGTGAATGAGGACGAGGCAAAAAGGAAGGGCTTCAGCACCTCTGTGGGCAGAGGATGCCAGCTGGAGATGTTCTCATTGAACTAGGGAGTGCTGGATATACTGGAGGAGTGGCATGAATGGCAGTGTTCCCCAGGCTTTCTCAGTCAACTCCACAGTTCACAGGTAGGAAAAAACAGTGAAAGTGGGTTGCCAGCCTGGACTTGTGTTGTTTCAGGCACTGGCTGCATGTCCAGATACACATGCAGTGCACCACAGGTTGGGAATGGACAGGGAAGAACTAAGCATGCTCATACTTTGGTGTGGGCAGAGATGTCCACACTTCATCTTCACCAAATCCCATCTGCGCCATTCGCACTCAAATGCTCAAGAACCTCTTCATCACAGCCACCTTCCTGGACACCTGGAAACACACCACCATAACACCCCTTCTGAAGAAACCTTCAACAGACCCGAAGACGTTGGCAAACTACTGACAAATCTTCCTGCTTCCCAATCCAGTTAAAGTCCTAGAACAACTCATCAATTGAAGGCTGGCTGACCATCTAAACAACCCCCTCCTCGACCCCTCTAAATCCTGTTTCTGGCCCAACCACAGCACCTAGACATGCCCCCATTGCTTCCACTAATGGCATGCACCTAATCCTGGACAGAAGCGACATGGTGACACTAATCCTGATCCTCCTCTCAGCCACATTTGACACTGTCTCCCATGCCATCCTGATCGCACACCTCCATGAAGTCAGCATACATAGACCTGCTCTCCAGTGCATCAGCTCCTTCCTCACTGGATGCACTCAGTCAGTCATCCTGACACCATACTGCTCTGCTACCACCAACCGGATCCGGGGAGTCCCCCAAGAACCCTCACTTAGTCCCTGTTTAATGCCTACATGACACTACTCTCTAACATCATCCTAATCTACTGAATCAGCATCATCTTTTACCCCGACGACACCCAGCTCATCTTCTCCCTTTCTGACGACATTCCCAACACCTGAACTAAGTTCACCATCTGCATGGCAGAAGCCACCAGCTAAATGATGACCAACTGTCTGAAGCCCAACTCAGACAAGACAGAAGTGGTACTCTTCAGAAAAGATACCTAACTGTTTACCTCAGCCTAGTAATCAGCCAAACCAGGGCTAGCACCTATTCCTTCCAATCAAGCTAAGAACCTAGGAATAGTCGTGATCAACCAACTATTGATGACCAGCCAAATCAACATGGTCACCTCCCCCTGGTTCCACACCCTCAAGATCCTCTGTAGAAATCTTCAAATGGATCCTGCTCAACACTCTCAGAACTGTCACTCAGGCAAAAGGCTGCAGACAAACACACTTAAACTTCCATCCTGCACGCACAGCTCCAAACTTCTCAAAGACCTCCACTGCTACCGTCCACGAACGTGCACTGCTCAAACACATACCTTAGCAGCTGCATTAGTTTCCACACTCCAACCTTCTTGCCCTTGTCCTCTGCATTCATGGAACCAGGGCTTGTCTCTAAGGCCTGCAATGACCTCCCCCTGCACATTAGAAATGCTAGCTCAGTCCTCAAATTTCGAAAGAACCTGAAAACCTGACATATCCATTAGGCCCCATAAGAGCTAGTGTCTGTACATGCGATGCTAGGCTGCCCATAAGTGGAAGTGTCTCCTGAACTAGTATGATGCTATAGCTGCTTATTGATACTAAAACAAAAACTAAGTTTTGTTAAAACACATCACTTGGTCACTTCGTCTAGAGGTACTACCGGTTAGTCAGAGCGAAGATGAACAAAGATCATGCTTGTTTTAAGGCATGGGGCAAATTTCTGGAAGTTCAACATGCTATTCAGTATTGTTTGCCAGCATGAGGGTTTGATCAAACTGAAAATTGTTAATCGCCCACAGCAGACCGATGCAATGTTCTGGCCATGACAGTTTTGGATCAGTAAATACAGTTTGTTCAGCAATGTAAATAAACAGACTACACTTGTGTTGGTGCGTAGGAAGTGCGCTTGTGGTTGTGTGTAAAACTAAATAAATACATTGAGGCTGGCAGTAAGCTTTCCTAGTGGGGTGCTTGCCAGGGGAATAACAAAACCTAATGCCCCCCCTGCAAAGTACATGGAGCCCCCCCCCACTCAGGGTTGACGGAGCTATGAAGTGACATGAAAGAGACATGTGCAAACTGCAAGGCACAGGCTTAGAAAGGTACTGTTTTTTCGTCAACCCTTCCCTACTCTCTAAAAGTAGACTATTAATTCTCATTAGTTTAGACTTCACCAACCACTGTGTTGTTTTTAATCCTGAGTTATAATGCCTGATTTTGTGCTTCTCCAGACAAAGGACTCTTAACATATGATATCTATTAGTATTGATGACAAACAAGCGACTCTGACTCCTACAAATTTTAGACTTCGTTTGTCTTATGTAACATTTCCTATATGTTGATTTTACACACTTATATGATTTATTGTCTTTGTATAATATGTGTGTGGCGTAAAGCGCTCTATCTCCCTACATTGGGATGAGAAGTGCCCTTATACCTTAAGGAAATCACAAGTAGTCACATCATATGACCTTTGTCTCGGGAGATCATGTCACATGACCTTAACCCTGGTGACATCACAATAAGTGACATCACCGAAGTTCCATAATTGCTGCATGATTATATAACAACACAACACATACAAATCTATTTTAGATACAACACATATTAGGGTGGTGACATGACCTTTGAAAGTTGTGGGGCATAATATTAGCCCTGAATTGTAGTGACCGAGTGAAGCAAGTGAGCCTGATCTCTTCTAAGAGGGTTCGGGGGGCCTGCCCCTGAGAAAAGTTTGAAACAATTGGGGTCAAATACTGCATTTTAAAGGACAACTTTCATATAACTTTGCTACAAGGCCATAGGCTCAGAAAGGACACTTTAAAAATTCAAATCCTCGAATGGTGTGGCAAACTAATGGAACCGACACTCCCCTGGAGTTGACACCATTTTTTCAAATGCGCTATGGGTGCCTCCATATATCAAAAAAATACCTCCATTGTGACAGGGCCAGCATTTTGCCATGGGTGCCCTCTTAGACCAAAAATTACAACCAATACACCAGAGCCAGAATTTTTGCTATTAATGGCATCTATATACCATGAGTGGCACATCAACAACTACCTCAGTATGTCAGCGCCAGCATTTTGTAATGATCCCCCCTTGCATGTGCCCCAGTTGTTCTCACTCATGACAAACATTACCTCCAGTGTGATAGTGCAGCAGTTTGGCACAGATGCTCCCATGCCAAGAATTTCCTCAAATATGCCAGCTATAGGATATTTCCACAGGTGTCCTACATGCCAACCATTTCCTCTCATATATCAGTACCAGTATTTTATCATTATGCCAAGAACTGCCTTCAGAACTAATTATCCCTAGCATGTCAATACCAGTATTATACTGTTATGCCAACAACTACCTCCCGTATGCCACTACTTTGTCACATGTGCTTGTCATGCAAAGAATTGCCTCTAGTATGCCAGTGCTAGCATTTTGCCATGAGTGACTCCATCAACAATTACCTTTAGTATGCCATGGCAAACAGCAGACTCCCAAACATATTACCACAATCTCACTCATGGTAACTTACGTCCACTCACTCACTTATTCTCACTCACATTCACATATTCATTTTCACCAACTTGTACTCACTCATTTATTGTCACTCACTATCATGAGCACACTTACTCTCACTTCTTAACTCTCACTCACTTTCACTTTTCCCTCACACATTCTCACTCATTCAGTCACAGAAATTCACTTTCTCTGACTCAGTCATTCTTTCACTCACACATTCTAAATTATTTTTTTCTCACGCACTCACTCACTCACTCATTGTCTCTCTCCCTCATTCTCACATTGATTCTCACACTCTAGCACTTCCTCACTCATTTATCCTCTCACTTGCAGTCACTCTTACTCAGTCTTGCTCAGTCTGACTCACTCATACTCACTGACACTCATACTCACACATTGTCACACACTACCTGTCATTGACTCTCACTCTCATCGACTCTCACATTATTGATTACACACACAGATACACCCACACCCTCTCTCTCACACAAATATACTCTCACACACAGGCACTCACACAACATACATTCAAAAACATGTTTACTTACCTTAACTGGTGGGAAGGTCCCATTCGAGCTAACTGTACTCCATTTTTCATTACACTAATAGAGAATAACGCAACGTTATTCACTATTAGTGTAACAGAAAATTGGTAGAAAACCAGGAGAGTGAAGCGCCAACTGACGCCATAAGGACAAACAGCTCTTCGGTTCCTGTCACTGATTTTGACATCTCTGAGGCCAGGGATCACAAAGAGCAAGCCAGAGCCAAGGGTTGCAGCTGCAACCCCTGCTGACCCCTGAATGGCGTCCATGTACAAGATAGATAGATAGATAGATAGATAGATAGATAGATAGATAGATAGATAGATAGATAGATAGATAGATAGATAGATAGATCCACTGTCTGGGACATTCTGCTGCCTATGTTTAGATATTAATATAACTTATGGAATTTTGGCATAAAATATGTATTTTGGTGAGGTACTGTGTGACACCTTCCCTCCTAAGGACAAACACCTTAAGAGAGGGATACACCTCACACCGACATTGTGTATAAACAGCAGTTCAATGTAGTCACCTGGCAATATGTTTTACACATTTAAAAGAGACAAACTGAATAAATGAATCAATCACTGAAGTGATTTCAACATTGCAAATCAGATAGGCTCACAGCACTTTTTCTTGGGTAGGCAAACCAAAGACAGGTGATTCACTTACATTGGATTGCTTGTACCCCTCTGACACTTATGCACTCCCATGGAACTTGCAGTTTTCAGTTTATGGCACATGGTTAAGAGATAGGACAGTGGTGTCACTATAACAGATGTGGTATATTGCAGGTGATGAGTTTTACAACCACTATACTGTAAGGATGTATATATTTACTATTCATAATTCCACTTATGTTTATGTCTCTAATATAAGTATGGATGGAGATTAGAACAGCAAATATATAATTACTTCACAATACCGTGTTAGGTTGCTATAATGGATGCAACATAATTGCAGGTTAATATTAACAACCTCGTTAGAGTGTCTTCAGTAGGCCACGGAAAGTGAGTCCACTTGTACCTTATCCATCTTGCATGCAAATAAACACTGACATGCCAGGCATACATGCTGAAGTGCTCCACATCCACTATCTTCAAGGAAGACCACTTTCATAATAGGTGTTTTTTTTATTTAACAGTTCATATCTGATGTTTCCAAGCGCAGCACCGGTGTTGGCACTATCCAAAGTAATTGTGTTCAATTCACAGACGTCGGAAGGATGTGAGGTTGTTAACTTTGTTAGGGCTCAAACTCTGAGTCACAGAAGCAGAGTAACTCACTGAGCCATCTGTCTGACTATCTATCACATCTCAGGACATGCTCTAATTAATAAAAGTCACTCTGGTCCACCACTACTCACTTGATGCAGGTGCACATGGCGTTTTACTCAAAGGATAGTGAAAAAAAGTAAGCCTGGATATAGTCATGGCCCCTACTGCAGATTGCATGGACTTTGGCGGGCAATACTTTTTTACTATGAAAAGACTGGGAAAAAACACCAACAAAATGCTGTCAATTAGTCTTCAATATGTGGCAGTGAGAAAACATTTTTAGCCTCATGGACGGTAAACAAACAGGACAATCCATTGACCTCAACTTTCAGCAAAGAATATTCGCCAGCATTTATACATGCCCAGTGGTACGCTCTGAAATTCTATTGAGCGTTAACAACCAAGGCGCACTTCACTTAAAATAACTATCGTCACCATCCAAACTTCAGCAGGAAACTCTGAGACACAGAAATGAGAACTGCAAGTAAACGGGCAGTATTTCTTAAAGTAAACTACAACTGGCTTAGAAAAGACCAAAGAAGTAATTTAATTCTGTAACTTTCTCTTCTCATATGCGATTGAGGGACACAGCAAGACCCTTCCTTGGGATGTAGCTTCATAGAGACAACAGCCAATGGCGAGGGGCTTTACGCCACTGGTGCTTGCTAGTGTGTCTTCTTTGGCACACTGCTTTACATAGTTGGCTATAAAGCTGCAGGAAAAGAACTGCATAATATTCTTCTCTAATGAGCTAGGAGAATCTGAATTTTATTTTAAGGCCAATGCCTCTCATTTCACATGTTTAAAGTGCAGCCAAAACAGACAGAGAAGCATGTTCTATAGGTTTACAATGAAACATTTTCAAGGTTGATACTCTCGACCAATAGGAGGACATGAGAATGTTTTCTACTCTAACACTAGCCCAAAATGCCTTAGAGGCCATGGCACTGCTGGCAGAACATGCTCCAAAATATTCTGTATTTGCTCCTGCTAAAAACATAGCCCATTTGACCCAACGAATAACAGTAGTAGAGGTAACTGTAGAACATGATTAGGCAGTTCGGAAATCGGTTAAACCCGATTGTGCCCGACAGTACCCTACCGGATGAAAATCAGCTGACCTGGTTTAAACCGAGTGTCACTGATTTTCATATTTGTTGCACCTCTTGCCACTTGGTGGAGCCAAAGCAGTACAAAACAAACTGCAATTTAGGCCCTAGAAATAAACAGCTCAGAACGTGAGTCACCCCCATTAAATTTGGGGAGACACATTGGTTGGCAAGGTTGGTGGGTGGGGCCAGGTCGTATTGAAATTGCTGTCCGGACTTTGTCTGGCCCCACACACCTCATAACACTTCAGACGATGACGACGAGACGACAACAGACGACGACCTCCAGTGTTCCAAGGCCCGGCAGGTAAGTTCTGGAAGGGAGCCCATTTTATTATACTTTATAGCACCCTCACTCTGCGCGTCCGCCTTGGCTGCAAATCTGTAGAGCTCACCGCAGGCTGCCAGACAGCAAGGGAATTACTTTCCCCCGTATGCCCTGAAAGGTCTCCACCTTGCCTGGGCCCCAGCGAGGCCCACGCATACTTTTTCTTGAAATGTGAGCCCATCGTAAAGTGTGAGAGGGCCCTTTGTGTGTGCGCATCATGATGCTGTATATGCAGCTGCACAAGCCATGTGAGGTATTTCCCCGCAATTCAATTTGAAAGACTCTGAGGCTACGGATGTCGCAGCGCTGCAAAAAGTGTGCAAATGCAGCAGAGTACAGGAAACTACTCTGTCAATCCAGTGAAATGTTGCCTGGCCCCCAGCGAGGCCCTCACATACTTTTTCTTTCCCACCCACATTGGCCTGCCTGTGGTGGCCTGGCGCGGAGGGGTCGGGGGGAAAACACTGCTGCTGGGCCAGTAATGCACATGGGGAGCCGAGGTGTGAATGGCCCAAGGGCCAGCAGTGGCGTCACTAGGGTTGGTGTCACCCAGTGCGGTAACTCCCGAGTCCAGGGGTGCGGACCGCACCGGGGCGGGTGACACTACCACATGGGGTGACACCGTGAGCCTCTGCTTTAAATTGCTACATAAATCAGTGTGATGGTGTCACCCGGTGCGGTCCGCACCCCCTGCACCTCCCTAGTGACGCCACTGAGGGCCAGAGCAAACCAGGCCCCCTGCCTGGCTCACGTGGGGGGGAGGGTGTACCTTACATGTAGATGGCCCAACGGACGCTGCTGTACTCTCCCCGTCTCCCCTGCCCCCACACGGAGCTCTGAAGCTCTTCAAGATGAACACAAACTCTTGAGGGAGTTTCACATTTCTTATGGAGCACAGCGGACAGTATCCTTTAACAGGCACCCTTGGATGAGAGTAGTTCGGTCGTTGTCTTCAAAATTGTAGGGCCAGTTTCTTCCAGCGAGGAACAAACACTTAGTTTTAAAAGTAAGGTAGAGCTAAATTGTCTATTTTGCCATCATTGTGTTGACCCAGAGCAGTGTTGGAAGGCCCGAATGAAATGAGATCATTTGTTTTTTCAAACTTTGTCAGAAGGTTTAAGGCAAGTCTTGGTGCCTATGTGCACTGACATTAGTTTATGAAATCCTGAGTGGAGGAGGATTAATTATTATTATTTTTTTTGTAGCATTTTAGCATATCCTAGTACTGCACTTGCCTGAGGAGACTTGTCTCTCACACTTCAGAGGAGTACAATAGTATACCATATAGTGTCATACTGTGCGTGGTTGCCCACCTAAGGGCTACCAAATGTGCATTTTAAAGTGATTCTTGCTAACGTGGCTGACCTCGAAGTCTGTTTACTGCTCATGTAATGCTTTACAGAACTCCTTTATGCATTGGCTCTAATATGAAGTTGCCTTAATGAAGCGCCAAAGTGTTAGACATTCCAAATTATATTCGATATTTGATAAAATATTTGAACTCTAAACATTTTTGCTCTCCTGTCAACCCCCCAAACCTCCTGCGTTTTCAAATGCAGCAGGCTGCTAGTGCATGTATGACTACTGTGCTGGTTTTGTTCGACTTGCATTTGTTTGGTAAAAGGCACCTCATCTCTATTGTTGATGGGAAAAGAAGCAGCTTCTGGACTCCTTCGCTTGGGAGAAATTGAATGACCACATTTTTCAATTCAGGTTGCTCTTCCCTTTCGTTTGGAAGCTTGAATACCTCCCCATAACTTGTAACTGGTGGCTTTCAGCCCCAGGATCTGCAGGTGGGAAGAGGGAGCGATGCATCTAGTCTGTAATCTAAGCCCCAGTGGCTGTGTGTTTCCAAGAAGTCATGCTGGAGGCACTGTGAATCGTCTGTCTTCTAGTAATGATCTCAGTGCAGACATTATTTCTAGTAAGATGACAAAAGTGAACTAGACTTCATTGGTGAAAGCGCACATGTATTGTCGTGAGGCTATGGCAAATGTCCGCGATGTTGCAGCACTGCAAAAAGTGTGCAAATGCAGCCGGGTACAGGAAACTACTCTGTCAATCCAGTGAAATGTTGCCTGGCCCCCAGCGAGGCCCACGCATACTTTTTCTTCCCCACCCACATTGGCCTGCCTGTGGTGGCCCGGCGTGGAGTGGTCGGGGGAGGGGGTGGACAGCTGCTGGGCCAGTCCTGCAGCCGAGGTGTGAACGACCCAAGGGCCAGAGCAACACCAGGCCACCTGCCTGGCTCACGTGGGGGGGTGGTGTAACTTACATGAAGATGGCCCAACGGACGCTGCTGTACTCTCCTGCCCCAGTTTGTCAGCACGGCAGGGGAGTGGGACAGGACAGCACGAAAGGTTCTGTGGGCTGGTTGTAAATCCACTTGTGTGACATTTTTTAGGCAGGCTTTGTCTTGTGTATTTAAATATGCCTGCTTTGCTACACTGTGTTATTTTGCAGAGCTTGTGCCCCATTGATGTGTGAGCTTGCACAAAATGTTTCACATCACTACCACACATTGCAATCTGCCCCCGACTCATCCTAGCTCTAACCCTTCCTCTCTACATACCTTTCTGCATGCCTACTATCTTTTTGAACAGGCCCACATGCAAGTGAATATTTCAGAAGTTTCGGAAAATCGCTATATTAAATTCTTAACTATTGGCTTTGTTAGTTAACAACAATAACTAACAAAACCAATAGTTAAGAATCTTAGAAAGCGATTTTCTCTTGTTAAATATATCCACAGGCATCTCAGGAAGTGTAGTCTTCAAGTACACACTTTACCTCGATCTACTGATGTCTCGTGTTGCTGCCCACCTCCAGCTCGCAGCTGTTATTAGCATGTTTGTGGTTCAAGATAATCTTTTTGTAAGAAATCGCCTTCTTAATGCATTGTGACTCACAAAAGTTCGTGGGAAAGTGGTGCACAGTGATGTTCAACAAACATTCAATAACCCTTAGGAACATCGATAGATTATAAAAAGCGCTTGTTTTTACAAAAACAGGCCGTGGGAGATTAAGTGAGTTGCCCAGAATCACAGGACCATCCAATATGGTCACCTGACCCAATTGAGCGTCTATACCTCGGCCAATGTTGGAAAATCAGCTACTCTTTAAGATATGTATTTTATGTTACACTGTTTTTATCCCCTCTTGTAATACTATGTCAATTGTGAATCCTTCTATCAATGCTATGTCTTGTAAAGCGCTCTGATACCCTCGGGTCTAGCCGGCGCTATATAAAACTCTCAAATAAATAAATAAACTTTAGATATATAGTTTTCCCAACGCTAGTGCATTTCGTTATGACTCATCATGCCAGGTTGACTTATGGTAATGGACTCCTATGCCTGCCAAAAAACTCTGCGTTGGCAACCTGGTGATTCTTCTGACACCTAGGATAGCTTAGCAGGCCTTGGTAGAAGCCATGGGGTCGTAATGCAGGAGAGCTCCTACCACACCAGGCCCACTCCACCTGAAGACCACCCAACTAAAAAGCTCCATTGGAGCCTGCTCCTAACAAAAGCCACTCACCTGCGGCGAGTTGCAGACCCTACGATGAAACGTGCCATCTCAGGAGGGCGATGGCCCTTATTCCATTTATTTCAAAGTCTCTTTTGAGTAAGACACAGTACATTAGGCAGGATCTGTCATGGTCTCTTGAGTCCTTCCTGGTACTTCACACTGCCTGTAGTCATGCATCCTTTATATTTGTTAATTTATCTTGCTGGTGGCAGATCGTCAAATAAAAACACATTCAGATGTGGAACTTTTATTTGGCAATGAACTTAAACACGTTTGGTAAAATCATGAAGACCATGAAAATGATGTCTTTCTCATTATTTTCACAACAGTATGCAACCGGTTTCTAAGTGTTTTTTGTATTGATCTAGTTTGCGCAGAACAACATGCCCCGCAGAATAAAGACGGCAGAAGGTTATGTGCTGGAAAACAAAGGTTTCATGGTTGAAGACGTGAGTGGGCAAAAGATGTTAATTTGCAGGTTTTGCAGAGTGACTGTCCCAATAGTAACTGGGAAGACTGCAAGACGAATTGCTGAACATCTTGTCACCAAGACCCACTTGAAATTGAAAGAGCCACCTAATAGTGACAGTCTATGCCAGATGTCTGTTGCTGAGACAATGACACGCTTCAAAAGAAAACGTGAGGAAGAAAAGGATGTGGAACATGAATTTTTACGTGCCCTAGAGCAATCTGGAACCAGCTTACACCAAGTCGATGGACCGATTGGGAATCTGTTCCGCAAGCGTGCACCAGCATGCAAAACATTACCAAAATCAACACAAATGTATGACAAATACCTACCAGAGGTGTTCCTTGCAGATATTGAACATATTTCAGAGTTACTCCAATGTGATGTAAAGATCTCTGTCACCATTGATGAAACTCCAGCGATGTGTGGCGACCCAGCAGTGGCAGTGCTAATCACATTTTGTGATGCAAAAAATGGATGGTACAGTCGTACCATCATGGCAGATCTAGATATACTGGAAACATGCAACGCAGTGTCACTTGGAATGCTGCGGTAGAGAGTTCCTGCCAAGTTTAACAAAGACTGGAGTGATATTGTTTGTATTTGCAGCGATTCAGCTACGTATATGAAAAAGTTATGTGATGACCTGTCAAAAGCAATACCTGAGCTGAAGAGTTTCCCTTTAAGAGATCCTTGCCACTTGCTAGATGGTATGCTGAAAGCATCTTTACAATCTTCAGAGTTAATGAAGAATGCTATTGATTTTGTAGTCCATTCAGTTGCACTGTTTCGTTATGCCTGGAACTAAAACGCAAATATTTCTCATTTTGTGTTTTGTGTGGCAGCAAAGAAAGAGTCATCCCAACTGTGTCATTTGGTCGGTGGTTCTCAGACCTAGAGGCCGTGAATGCAATATTATCTATGTGGCGACCGTTTACAGAATTTTTGCTTAGTGATGATGCCAAAGGCAAGAAATGTGAGGATCTTCTGGTGCATATTGATAGTGATGTGAAAAAAAGTACACTCTACTGCATTCTTAGATTTGTACAGGAAAACATGACTGCTGTAGTGGACATAATCAAACAACTAAAGTCTGAAAACACCCTTGTCTACCAAGTGTTCAGCATAATTGGTGTAGGTGTGAAACATCTCCTCGAGAGTAGGCTAGGCGACAATTTTAGTGACTTTGGCACTGCAACATGTTCCCTGTTAGAATGCTTGCCACTTGGTAAGCAAAGAAGTGTTGAGGACCAATTCAGGACATTTTATTTTACAATGCATGAAAAATGGCTAGCAATGATGCATAGAAATGTCCCTTCACCAACCGTGGTGTTTGAAGTCAATGAAGCCTCACTGTGGTACTCAGCACAAGTGCTAGATTCCTTCTGTAAAGAGGAATTTTCTCCAGACTCTGAAAAGAACAGCTTCATTTTTGACCGCTTTAATACCTCTGAGGGCATATGCACCCAGTTCAACGCATATGTTGCAGAACCTGTCCCAGAGAATCTCAACCTTCAGGTGCACCAGTATTGGCATGGAAAGCTACGTCAGTGGCAGAGTTGGCAAATTGTGTACTGGCTGTTTTGGCGTTGCCAGTCTCAAGTGCCAATGTTGAGAGGGCCTTTTCACAATTAAAAGTTTACATGGGAAGGAAAGAGAGAGCGCTCATGACCAAAGACTCACTGAAGAAATATAGTATGGTGTACTACAATAAGTTTGACTTGTAAAAATGTATTTGGACCTCATATACACTGTATGTACACTGTCTATATACCATGCATCAGTGAAGAAAGCAAGCAATAATAAAAGCAAAGCGTTCCATAAACACAGGTAAAACACTGTTTCTGCTGTTTTTTATGGCGCGAAAATGAGTAACCACTGAAAAGCACTGTGTTTTAAAGTTATTGAAATCACTAGAAAACACTGAAAAACACCACCAGAATTTACCAAAAATAGAAACTGAAAACAGGAAAGCCTAAACATGATTTACGAAAAGAGATCAACAATTGAGGAGAAGACGTTCCCAGGTCCCTGTAAAATAAATGTGTTGTTCAATGCAAAGAACCACAGACAACATAGGGTGCTAAAGAGAGTAAGACTACTCCACAGCAGTAAAAGCGCAATTAGTAATTCTCATAATTGTGAAATGAACCCTATTATAATTTGGATCTCTAGTGGGCTGAGGTATGCTCCCTGTCCAGGTAGGGACCACAATCCTAGTCAGGGTAAGTCACAAAACAATCCCAAATTATCCTGTGCTCACCCTCTGGTAGCTTGGCACAGAGCAGGTAGGCATGACTTAAAGGCAATGTATTTGTGCAATAACTCATACATTAATACAGTGAACACGCCACAAAAAAACTCCACAATGGTTTAGAAAAAGAAAGTATGACTGTATAAATAAAACAAACACAAAACTACAAAAATCCAATGTGTAGAAGTTGAGACATTGAATTTCAAAGAAATAGGTGCTATAAAGCGCTTGGAAGCAAGTAGCACTAAAAAGGTTACTTTGAGTCATGCTGGACTGGGGCAAAGTCAAAGTTTGGGCTGAGCATGATGGAGCGCCAACTGACTACAAGAACCACACAGGCACCAGTGAATAAAGTAACTTCCCTGGTCGCAAGCAGCGAGATGTGTCAATCTTCTCCATGCAGTGACGGCGATGCATCACTTCCGAAGACGGGTGCAGGAGTTGAGAGGCGTTGAGCGATGCGCCTGTTTCTGCCATGCAGTCGACAGGATGGTTGATCTCACCAAGCTGCTGCGGCAGCGATACGCTGTCTGATGGGTTGATCTCTGCAGGCAAAGTACTGGTTCTGAAGCGATGCGCCGATTTTACTCCATCAACCGGGTCGATGTGCCAGTTCAGTACTGCAGGTATCTTGGTCCCGTGCTTAGCCAGGCACAAGAGCAGGGGTAGAGACTTTGATATCCCTGATTCTCAAGCAACAGAAGGCAAGCTAACAAGCCCTTGGAGATCACTTGGAAGAAGGCAGAGTCCAGTTCTCCTTCGGCAGAGTCAGAGAGCAGCATGTAGCAGGGCAACAAACAGAAAAGCAGGCCTCTAAGATCAGCAGTCCAGTTGAGTGCTTTCAGCAGCACTACAGTTCTTCTGACAGAATCCAGTTGTAAGTCCATAAGTGTCTGATTTGTGTGGTGCAGGACCCAGTACTAGTACTCAAAAGAGCCTTTGAAGTGGTGGTGACATCAAAGGCTGGCCTCTGAAGTGCACACAATCCCTTTTAGCCCAGCCCATCTGCCAGGCTAACCCTGGGGGTCAAACAGTGCTTTGTGTGTGGGCAGAACACCACCTATTGAAGTGTAATTTTCAGCCCCTCTCATTCCTCCCTGCCCGGGAAGCCCCATCAGAATGCAGATGAGTGCTCAGAATGCAGAAGAGCCTCACCTTCCTGTGTTTGAGGCTGTCTAGAGGGAGTGCACAAAGTGTTGCTGTCACCCAACCCAGATGTGCATTGGAGATAGGCTGTAAGGCACAAGAGAGCTAAGGGCAGAGAAAAGTCCACTTTCTAAAAGTGGCACTCCTAAAACAGTAATGTTAAATCCATCTTCACTAGTAAAGACCATTCCAAACATATGAAACATGAACTCCTCAGGACTTACAGCTTAAATGTGTATTAAGGAATTCCCAAAACTAGCACATGAGAGGAGTAGGCATCACAGTAGTGAAAAATGAAATAGGCTGTTTGTAACAACCAGGATATGTAAAACATTATAATATATTTCCTACCTTTTACTTACATAGCACTCTGCCATTTAGGTCACCAAGGGCCTTCATTAGTGGAGACATATGTAATAAAAGGGGAGTTTAAGGTTTGGCCCGTAATTTTAAATGCCAAATCGACGTGGCAGTAAACTACACACACAGTCCCTGCAATGGCAGGCCTGAGACTGGTTGGAAAGACAAACTTGTGTGAGTAGCACAATCAGTGCTGCAGGCCCACTAGGAGCATTTCATTTGCAGGTCCTAGGTAGATGGTATACCAATTTGAACAAAAAGGTGTAAGTCAATCATAGCATGATTAGGGGAGAAAGCACATGCACTTTAGCACTGGTTAGCAGTGGTGAAGTGCTCAGAGGTCAGAAAAGTGTAGGAAGGCAGGAAAAAAGTTGGGGGCAGACCACCTTGAGGCTTTCAGGTCTAACAAATCCCAATTTGTAAAACATGCATTGAAGTAATAAGTACTGAGATTGTATTCCAGGATTAAAACCTGAAGCAGTCCCTGCAGACTCGTCAGAAGATGGGAAAGGGTGGAAGCATGATAGGGAGGACTATTGACAATACTAAAAGCTAGGGGTACCTGCCTGCCTGCAGATTTGATCAGGGGTTCTGGATATTATTGCAAAGTGAGGAAAAGCATTGAGATCTCTGCACAACCAACCTTGCTGTAAAGCGTCAGTTGCTAATACATCCGGATCTAGTTTCCAACTGAATAATTGGTGTAGCTGAGTTCATAGATGGGATGCAAAGTGATCTGCTGTGAAGGGACTCCAAACCTTGTTGGGAACTGCAAAGACCCACGGATGTTGCCAGCAACCGATGTAGTCCAAGATTACCCTTAAAAACCAATCTGCTATCCTGTTGAATGGTCCCAAACATAGACCGCCCACAGGGAGATTCCCTGATGAAAGTAAAAATCTCAAAGAGGCCTCACCAAATCAGTCAAAGATTATCACTTTGTGCTCTCTATCCAATTTATACATCAGACCACTGTGATAAAGTCCATTCTCAAAAGAATTTCTCACTTTGCTTTGCCTTTCACAAAACTGCATATTGGAAAGGAGCCTGCAAGAAGCTCGAAACAGTTCATAAGCACTGATGGTTCCCTCTTTGACCATTTACCTCCAGTTGAGAACTCACTACATGGAGCTTGCATTCCCCATAGACCAGATTCTAATACTAGATCATGAGGTGTAGGAAGACAACTCAACGGTTCCAAGCATCTACCACCATGTTACTTCCATTCGAGCATCATGAGCATCTGAAAAAGACACCTCTCTGTAAAATACTTTCTTCAGATGTTGAAGGAATTGATAATAGAGAAGACCCATAAAAAATGCTTGAATAGAAGATGGTAGGAAGTCTACCAATCTTCACATTTGACAGAGAGAGACTTTCTAAAGGTTCAACACTAAATTTAACTCCTTTTTAGGTCGAGCCTATAGCGGCAGCGCGCATGGCTGCTCGCTTTGCGAGGCATGCAGTAGTCAGTATGGAGTGGAAGCTCTGTGGAAGCTCCGCCCATTCTCCGCCCATCTTTTTCATTGACTTAGTTCCTAAATGCTGCCTTCCGATTATTTTTAGGCTTGTTAGTCCCTCCTTATGATGGGCTTATCGTCATTTGTATCCTTCCATGGCTACTGGCCCCTTTACTTCGAGTGTTGCAGAGTATGTTTTATTTATACTGTGAGCACTATTTTCTTCCCGTGCCTCCCCCTCCCGCAGCCCGTGCCTTCTCGCCCGCCCGCACTCTCGTTTGCAATGCAATAGGTCTCGCGTAAATGCGAGTCCTATTGCATTGCAAATGCTTGTTTCACCATTCTTCACTGTATAGTTACTTGAGTTAATAAATGGTCCCTTCTACACCAGCGCTTTTCAGCGTCGGGGTGAGTCAATGCAACCTCAAGGAAGACTCGGCAGGCGCCTCTCCTGGAGCTTTATGCATTGGGGGAAGGATTCCCTTTGAGTGCTGTGGGTCCAAGGAGGTCAGCTGCCCCACAGCTGCAGCTCAAAATGTCCCGCACCATGGGTTTGCACTAGCGCTTTTCAGCGCATCGGGGTGAAGCCATGCCCCCTCAAGGCAGACTCTGCAGGCGCCTCTCCTGGCGCTTTACACGTTGGGGGAAGGATTCCCCTTGAGTGCTGTGGGTGCAAGGAGGTCAGCTGCCCCACAGCCGCAGCTCAAAATTTCCCATGCCGCGGGTTTGCACTAGAGCTTTTTTAGCACATTGGGGTGAGGCCACGCCCCCTCAAGGCAGACTCTGCAGGCTCCTCTCCTGATGCTTTACGCGTTGGGGCAAGGATTCCACTTGAGTGCTGTGGGTCCAAGGAGGTCAGCTCCCCACAGCTGCAGCTTAAAATGTGACCAATTCAATGACACAGAATAGCAAACTTTGCTATTCATCTAATCTTAGTTATGCTATGGGTACTGGTATATTTGCTAGCTTGGGAGGCCCGTTGGGGGTAGCCATTCCCTTTAGGAATGCCAAGAATAGAATAACAGAATATAGTATTGACAAACATCCCCAAATTCACTAGTGCAGAATCACCGAAATCCTTTAAAAAATGGAAGCCTGATTGAGAAGGTTGGGCCTTGAACTGTGAAGTAATCTGACTTTAAAATGTTAAAAATAGTCTGCAGTAATGAATGGGCCACTTTGAAAGATTTCATTATAAAATGTTAAAAAAGGAAGCTTAGCCCGAGGTCCTCTATGAGGCGGTGAATTAGGAGAAAAAAAGATCTCCACAATTTGAAAGAGATTTTCAATTTCTACTCTTTTCTGTTCCCACCCCATCCCCAACTCAAAGCACGATTAAGAGGAACTTGTAGGTCCTAATTTATCCTTATTCATCAAACATTGATTTCTATGATTTTTTTAGCTACGGCAGGCTGTTCTTTCCTTTTAAACCCAGCATGTTGCATGGTTTTGATTTAACAAATATGTTTTATTTCGCAGAAGTAAATTTGCTTGTTTCCACGAAAGGCCCCACTTGCCCAAAAGTGTTTCAATATAATAGCACTGTGCTGTCTGACCTTTTACACTGCAAAAGATTCCATGATTTGTATCTGTTTATGCCTCAGTCTCTGAATTAATAACGCAGTGATTTAAAAAATTATTATTGAGCCTAATTTGTACAGATTTCATATTAATGTGTACATAGGAGGTGTGCATTCCCAGGCATGATATAATCCGCAAAGTTTGGGGTGCAGCTGTACAGGACATAGCCCATATGGTCCTTTTTTTTCCAGCTCTAATTGATGTACGTGAAAGATAAGCATGCCCTATGTTTTTGAAATATGAAAAGCAATATGTAATGGAGGTCATGGCCCTTATTTACATTCCAGATTCTGCAAATGTTTGTTACACAGTATTTACATTTTGTAATTATTTTGTTCTGTAACCTGAAATGATCTTGTTTTTTGTATCAACTAAATTTTATTAATTGTGTAACAAAATTTAACATTACTATTTACAACACTCATGGTCAAGTACAGCTTATTGCAGGGTTTCGCACACAGTCATCATTTAATCACAG
The DNA here is from genome assembly GCA_963921515.1 of Calotriton arnoldi. NCBI lineage: Eukaryota > Metazoa > Chordata > Amphibia > Caudata > Salamandridae > Calotriton > Calotriton arnoldi. Next base: position 872,374 of record CAWUFW010003342.1, on the reverse strand, counting down.
CACAGTCTAGCTCATAACAGCCCCACCATTTGCCCCAAATTCTTTTGTGCTTTGTGGGGCGATCCGCTCGCCACACTGAAATGAACTTGTTTTTAATGTGTTTGGTGATATTGAATGTAAATTTTGGTGGCATTTTGTAAAAGCTACTGTGCAATCATGTAAAGAATAAATAAGCAAGGCCACTAACCTTATGATTCCTGATGATTCTGATGCAAATTTAAAATTTGCCTAATCATGATTCACTACACAATTATTTTTATTACCAAAAAAAATATTTTTGTTAATCATTAGTCATAATTTAGACTTCTCTCTCATGATTTGGAGTTAATACAGACCATCCAAAGCGAACTAGCAAAGGAAGTCTGCTTGTCTGGATCATGTTTTTGAAGCCCTCCCCACCCCCACCCCCACATTTTGAGTCTTTTAGAGGATGAACGTTACTGGAGAGAAGGATTTTGATTTCTTAAACTATGATTAGAGTTCAAATACATGAAATACACCAGAGTTGCGCCCATGGAATTGAGGGCACACTGGGTTCTGGGGGCAGGGTACAAGCAGTTCCTTCATGGAACAACAGCCTGTTTAGTTTCTCCAAACTCATCTACAGGGCTGGCCGCATGAGCCCTAAGCCAAAAGTTATCAATTACTAGGTTGGGGTCCACGAGCAACCCTAGTTACACTGGTGCAGTGTATGCTACATGGAGCACTATCAGAGAACAGCTTTTTATTACAGCCTTTTATTTTGGTGGGTATAGCAGGAAAAAAACATTGCAACTTCCCCATCACAGAGATCATGGAAGGCACAGCACTAGCAATGCCACTGCATGCTTCCCTCACATACAGAAGAGACATGACAAAAGCACAGTCAGAAATGCAGCAACTCTCTGAGTAAGAGAAGAAGCACAGTTCTTATAGAAGCAGTTCAAACTTCACACAGCATTAGGGTGAGCTGTCATCGCGTTCATACAGCACAGAAATAGCATGGGTGTGTTCGTGGTAATGGAAAGGGATGTTTATAGGGGTTAGCGAGGGATAGCTAGCATTTTGGGAAGGAGTCTGTTTCTGAAGGAAGGGAGTGTTTATAATGTTAGGTTGTTATCACGGGGGTGGTGTCGTTGTGTCAAAGAGGGGTGTCTATATGACATATAACTCAAAAAAACACTTTTTCACTCACTTTAACTACCTCTAGTTCCCTCGTCCCATGCTGGCAAGCCTGCTTTACCACCCTTTCCAGCTACACCGCCTCAGTCTTTCCCCAGATCATTGGTATTTTGACAGCCTTACAATATCTGTACAAGACAAAAGGGTCCCCTGTATGCATCACCCCGAAAAGGTTTACGTTTCATTCATAAGTACACATGCCACAAAAAGCTCACACTTCCACAATAATTTTGTCCTACTTTATAACAGAAGAGAGTATACCAACATTGTTCCACCTGTTTTCACACATTTGTATGTCAAGCCTACGCAGTGCATATGCTGCTCTGCGAGGCATGCTGTGTTCGATATGTGGACTTTAATTCCGCCCCTCGCTGGCGATTCATTTAAATATGTATTCCTCGTAATAGCTTGGTTTTGTTTGGTTTATGGCCTTGTCACACATTTTCAGATCTCGTATTAACCTATTACATATACCCTTTCACACTATTTTATTCTTGTTCAGGCTGCTGCATTTTGTAGAAAATGTTCCTTTTTTGTCTCATTCTAAGCCCTCTAACCAGTGCTGCAGCTGTTTCTCTGGTCCACTTGGTAATTCCTCATTCTAAGTCCTCTAGAGAGTACTGCAGCGGATTCTCTAGTCCCAGTGGTAGTTCCTGATTGTAAGTGCTCTAGGCAGTGCTGCAGGTCTGTCTCTCTTCCTACTAGTAATTCCTCATTCTTAGTCCTCTAAGCTCCTCTAGAAAAAAAACAATACCATTTACAACGTCAATAGCTCTAACTTTCACAAATGCGAGACCGATTGCATTGCAAATGCTTGTTGATAATGTTCTACTTCGCTTCTAGAAGCTGCAGCAGCTGACTGCCTATACCCACTGCAAACCCCAGGAACTCCATCTGCTAAACAAACACACTGTGAAGGAAATGGAGTAAACAGGCGTGGGCACTTTAAGAAGGGAACAAACATATGAGCAATACTCATGTTCAGCAGCAATAAACAAGGCAGTTCATTTCTTAATAACCTATTGGGTTTTTTCGTTCTTTCTATACCCTTCCTGGGACAGCAGTGTCGTTGGTTATGTAGTTTTTTACATTAAATATTTCGTAACTGGAATAAAGCAGAAAAGCACTGTGTAATGGGAGCCTCTGGTCTTGAAATAAATCCTTAAAACAATGTAGGATTCCTTTGTGTCTTTACTCAAGGTGAGTTGCCTGGCAATATTAATGTCATCTCCTCTTTGATGTCAGGTCATCGGAAGGGTCTTTGAGAACCTGCAGCTCATGACTTCATGTTACTTAAATTGCACAACTTGACCACACATCAAAATGGAGCGTATTTTAGTAGGAAGCACTATTTAGGAAAAGAGCGATGAGTTAACTTGTATAGTGCTGCATTTCTGGAATTATGTTTACTCTTTTATCGACAATCGTAGAGTAGGGCCCCGGCAGGAAGACCTGGGGCCCCTAAAGCATCTTGGAGCTAAACATGGTCAGTGAGAATTGTGGTATACTCATTTGACCAGGAGCTTAGTTATCAATCGTTATCAAAGGTGCAGGAGTGCAGTAGTGCAAAGATGTATGGGGCCCAGTACACACTGACTATGAGTTTAGTTCTCATCTAAGAGTCAGTTTAAGTATTTTGCAATAAAGCCCCAAGGTAATGTTCACTAGGGCCCTGTGAGGGGCAGCTTTCCCTCCATTACATGCCAGAGCATTTTTCAATACCTTGCTTTCCCTCCTCATCGTACTCCAGTCCAGGTTTCCACACCCCCACCCTGATGCATCATGGTCCTTGTAGTTCCCTCTGTTGCCAAACCCTGCCTAAGTCACTCCTGCTGATGGAGCTTTGTTCTGTATCTTCATTCCTGGACTCTAGAGTTATTCTGACTCTTTCATACATGCATTCTGGGCTTTTCTCTTTCCCCGCTCAAGGCTTTCCTGTTTCCCTTCTTGTGCCTGAAACACACAAAAAGTAATGCCTCCTGGTTTCCCCAGTCTTTCCTTTTCCAAGTCCCAGTGCAACCTTCCCTTCACGAGTAATTTCGGTGATTTTGTGTTACTCTTTTGACAAAAAATTACCCCAAATTACTCCTCTGTGCATAATTATGAGTAATTTAGTACACATTTCTACTGCAGGAGCACAAGACCAACAAGTAGTGAGTGCGAGTGGTGACTGCCGACTGCTGTTTGTGTTCTCTTACTTCTAGAGCTATTTGCGAGGGTGCATGGTGGTCTAAGAACTCAATGCTAAAGGATGGGTGACGCTCCTCGTGTACGTCAGAGTAATCTCGAGTCATTTTGCTGTAATTTCCCTTAATTATGCTACAGCAAATTACGTGAGTTATGCTCCCCCCTAATTCTTAGCACTTGGCTTAGTCCTTGCACCTGTATTCCTACCTTGAGCTTCCAGCTCTTTCTACCCTGTGAGCTCAGTGTGAGTGGCTCCCACCTACCCTTACTACTGAGGCTCATTGTGCTCTGATGTGTTCCTGCTCCTCTGGTTCCAGATGTCTTGTTGATTCTGTTTACCTTATTGCTTGTTTGTGTTTTCCTGGTTTTTGCTGCATCGTATCTGTTGCTTTCTCTTGTTATTGATGTCTCTCTGTCTCTGTGGCTGTCATAGTTTCTAGCTCAGCCTGCATACTTGAGGACGTCCTTGGTGTATGCAGACCCTTGTCTTGGGTTCCCTGTATTGTCTGCAGGCTTCGGTTCTGCTCTTGTTAGTGTGCAGATGTCCCAGGCTTTATTGCAGCATTCATGTTTCTGGGGCTTGCTTCTAGTCCAGTCCTGTTCCTGTTTGTTTCCGGTGCTGCTTTTCCTGGAGTCCAATTCTGTATACAGTGTTTCCTGCTCTATTCTCCTAGTGTTAACTCTTTGATTGCTGTCACTGAGGGTGCCAGTGAGATCCTGAGATGTGCTGCCCCTGGCACAGAAACTCAGCCAGTGCTCTTCTGCCATAGGACTTGCTGCTGTCCACCAAGTCTCCATGACATTAACTCCTTCTTGCCTACTGTAAGATCTTTACCTCACAGAGAGATCATAAGAGTTTATCTATTGCTCTCCTGCTTTGTGTCTTCCTGTTGTCTGTTATTTGTATTTGCATTGTTTTCTACGTTTCTCTTTTGCAGGCTTTCCCAAATATCTTTTTCAAGCCTTGATGTTCTCAGCACGTCAATGATTGAAAAGGCGTATTTTAATAACACAGGGGTTTCATTTTAGAGGATAACCTTGTGCATGATATTGTTCACAAACGTGTGTTTCAATATTTACCAGGACATGCGAGGCAGGTGCCAGAGGCAGCATATCCCTGGGTGAGCTTGTGGTTTTAGTCAAAGGGCGCAGGTGGTGCAGGTGAAAGGATGGATCCTTGTGTTTACTTGCAATCTGCAGTGTTGTCAAGTGTTTCTCTCAGGGGACAGATTCAGTTCTGAGGATTTAGAAGCTTTGTCTGACTAACTGTTCTCAGCAAACAGCTTTTGTTAAGAAGAGGCAGACTTACATGTGGATGAATTGTGCGCCACAGGCATAGTTGCCAAGGTTTCAGATTGCTTATGTGTGACATTTTCATAAATTCAGTGAAATTATGAGTGACATTTCAACGACTACGAGTGACACTTTCTCGCAGAGCAAAATCAAGCAATAAAGACGAGGGAAGCATATGAATATCAGAAATTGGACCCATTTGAGCAACAAGAAACTCTAAGATGATCTTAAAACTGCTGCAGTTGACCTACGGCTTTGCTGTTTCTCAATATTTGTGACTGCTGTAATTTCTACTGCAATGTCTTTGTCTTTCGTGTATGGCCCAACACCTTTGTGTAGTATCATTTATATGCCTATATCATCTGTAATATCTTTCGGTCCCCCTCTCACAAACAGTTCATTTGTTTTATAGTGCTGCGTGCTCATACCGGATCAGGGTGTCAGAGCACTTTACATCACACATACATTATACAGGCACAATGACTCTTTTGTGGGTATTTCAGCCTATTAAATGTTATTTGTAGCACATCTCCCCTGACAACAGCTGAAGTGTTTTCATAGGTAGTTCATCCATCCAGCAATAGTCTGGGATGAAACTGAAGTGCTTTGCAATGTTCAGAAACATTCTGCCTAGTGTACTGCAAGTAATCCAGCACAAATATAAAATTATTAACTGGGGGCACAGGCTAGCAGGATATTTGAATTTGAAACTATCCGCAGTGTCACCTTAGTACTAACACCAGCAGGCACAGGCTGCAGCTGCCTGATCGCGTGCTGCCATTCACTGTGTAAAACACACAGAGGCTTATGACGCATGGCCGCAGAGTCCGAAGGTGGTGCTCCAAATCTTTCTGAGGCAGCGTCTCTCTGCATGGCAGTGGCTGCAGCCTCACTTAGGCCGCGAGCCTCCGCAGGCCGCGGTACTTCGGGTTTGCCGGCCACCTTAGTTAATAGTCACCCTCTAGGCTGGCTGTCCAGTGAGCCCCGGGCTGGCACGTCCAGTGAAACTCTGCTGCAAACTCTGTCCTGGCGGCTGCTACAATCCGGGTCACTCACTCCTCTCCGACTCCCTCGGGTCCGGCAGTATTGAATTTGGGGTGTGGGGGAGGGTAAACAAAAGGGCTAATAGCAAGCGGCTGGCCCGGCAGGGCCTGTGCGAGCTTCCTGCAGCACGCAGTTTGACACTGCAAGCGCAAATGTAATTGAATTTGCGGAACTGCGCGCAAAACACTAGCCAGCTACAGCTTTCCTCCACAAACTTCCCAGACCCACTCTGGCAGCAGGAGGATGTGACGTCCCCCGCGGCACTGGCCAAAAGCACACAACCTGATTGGGCTGCGGGGATTCACAGCCTCACATTGTAGCAGTGTGAACCTTCATCCCTGCTAGCAGTATTAATAGCTCACCTGCAAGAGCAGCAGGGGCACGACGCGCTGCCACACTTAACAGTTTTAACAGCCAGGCAGCACTTCAGTGGCAGTTGTGAGACACTATACGTTATACGTGAAAATGCATTTCAGTGCGGTAATGCGGATTACCACATTGAAATGTGTTAGTCAAACGCCTGATGCGTGGTACTTGGCAGGACTGCACAGGTGAGCATCTTGTGATACAATTAAACTGGTGCCCTGAAGCAACAGCAAGTGGTGTCCAGTCTCAGATACAGCGCACATCAGCATAATTACAGTGATGTCACAGTTAACACATATCTAGTCAGGGCAAATAGTGTCACATGCTAAAGCTAGTGTTCAGTGCCAGCTAAAGACTCAACATGACCGCCATCTTGGAATGGGGACCACCACTGGTGTGAGGAGGTGCCCTAATACAATTCTGCACATGACTACTTTAGAACAATGATCCTCCCTCATGGTTTCATTCACACTGCTTCCAGCTATAGATTACTTTACAATATCAGTCAGTGGCACCACAACACCTTCCTTATAACGGGTGTCATTCGTGAGGAAAGTGGAAATCATGTTGTGTCCTTCATGGAGTTTGTGTGGACTTCTGGTGAGCATCGGCCTGGTTTAAAACTTTCAGGGTAGTTGACTTTTTGTGGTGTCTTGAAATTGCCTGCACAGCACCACAGCACCCACCCATGATGAGCAGCACCACAGTGCCTACAAATATACTACAAACTCAGCATTACATGAAGAAAATGCTGACATGGGGTGCTTGTTATTGTAACTGTAATTATATAGCGCTTAAAACCCCTGACGAGGCATCAAGCTGCTTTTAGGCGAGTAGCATGCTACTAGGGGTGGCTGGTAACCTTCGAAAGTGGTGAGGCAAGCGAAGTGCCCTACCACTTCCCAAAAACCAAAATAAAACAACCCCTCCCTCCTAAAGCCCAAAATAAAACAACCCCTCCCTTCAAAAAACCCACAATTAAACAACAAGCATCTTGCAACATAACCACAAACTAAATCACTACACTGACATGCATTAAGCTAACATTTGAAATAAATAAAATTAAATGAAATGGTACTTATCCACGGGCTGCGTGTCCTCCTCTGTGTTCTTCTGCAGTCTGGCACAAGTCGTAGAGTTCCCCTAATTTTAACTCACCCTAACGCAGATTTTCAACAATAACGTCCGCGCTTTCAAACAACAAATTAAGATTTGCAACTTTTTTTGTGCCTAAATTGATGAGTAAAGATCCAATTTACATACACAAATATGCTCATTTAGGAGTGGAAACTCACCTTAGTGATTCACATAAATGCGAATTTACAGTCAAAAGCGATGCACTTAGTAAAATCTATGTCACTGTGGCATACTTTTAAAAGTGAGTATATCTGGTAGTTCTTGTAGACTAACCTGCAAAAGAGGCCAACACACGCAAACAGGGAAGTTGGTGATCAGCTAGCAGTACACCATCCTGAAAACTGTTGCAAATTTACTTCTCACAAGGACAGATATAAACCCGTTTTAAGGGTGGGTCACAAACATGGCAGTATTGATTTTTAGGTCTAATTTTACAGATATTTATTGTTTACAATACAATGCATAGAGTGTGCAATGGCTCAGCCCTTTATTCATGACTGGATAGCTTTATTTTCTGTATCTGTAGCCTGGTGTTCTTTATTCAATGAGTTTCCTCCTACTGTGTTTGTCAACCCTAGGAGCAGTTCAGGTGCAGGGCCGGCTTTAGCGCTGGTGGCGCCAGGTGCGGTATTCACTTTTGGCGCCCCCACACCCCAGGACCACGGCCTCAGATTCTCTCACTACCACCTGCAAAAGTGCCCCTCATCTCTCCAATCATAAGATATTGATCAACACAGCGCCCCCCTTGAGGTCACAGCGCCCCCTTCACAGGTCAGCGCCCAGTGCGCCCGCACCGGTCGCACTGCCCTAAAGCCGGCCCTGTTCAGGTGTTTCATGTTTCTGATTGGTCAACTTGTATCTTTCCTCTGCTGACGTTGCTTACATTCAGGGAACTACTTTGAGGTCTCAGCTACAGAAAGCGTTAGCTGTGAGTTGACAGACATATTGGGGGATATCTACAATAGAATATCGTAGCGTTGTGTTACTCCAAAATTGGTAACACCGCGCTCTGACATTTTCTTAAACGCAGGGATGTGCCGTATTTGCAAAAATATGGCACACAACTTAGTTTTTTGTAGTGCTGGCCTTAAAAAACTGCCTAGTGCCAGCACAGGCACCCTTGCGCCATGTTGCAAGGGTGCCTGCGCTGCAGGGGTGATTGTTTATGTGCAGGAAGAGGCACATAAACAATCTTTAAAGGTGATTTGCTGTTTCTACATAGAAACAGCAAAATAAGGAGAAATTAAGAATTTCTCATTGTATCGCCATCCTAAGACCAGGTTTACCCTGGCCTTAGTTTTTGGCGCTGACCCATCCTTGTAAATATGGGACAGCGTCAAAAAGTAATGGGTGTTGCAGCAGAACGCCCACTACGATACCCATTGCTCGCCCCTTTCACATTAAGTGGCTTAACGCCGCTTTGTAAATAAGGAGAAGGCGATATCGCCACCAGAACTTCACTAAAAGTGAATTTCTGGTAGTGATAAACCCTATCAAATATGCCCCATTGTTTCCAATATGTATCTTATACTTTGAGTGGGCTTTGGGTGAGCACCTTGCACAGAATTGGGTAGCTTTTTTATTTCAGGTGTCTACTCTTCAGTCAATAGTTTTCCTTACAATGTTTTTTATCCAACTTCCTCTGTAGAGCAGGGGTGTTTACGTTGTGATTCAGACGTTCTGAGCTGTAGAGGTGGGATAGCGACATGTTGATGGAAGGAAGCAGGGGGAAACAATCGAGCTCCGAATAAAAGAGCTCTTAATAAGTAAATGGGTGTGACAGAAAGTCAGTGAAAACCCCAACTAAGCACTGAAAGCTGAATGAACAGTCTCTGGACACTGGACTGATTTTAAATAACTGGCGCCCTGGCCATAGTGTTTTGTAAAACCTTCTGCCACAATATCATCCCAAGTGCCCCCCTCCAAGTCTCAAGGACATTTTCCAAACTCACTCACTCTGTTGCATCCCATATTTTGTAAAATTGAAGAGTCTTATTAAGGAAGTTCTAGATTGTTTTCTGTGTTTGCTCACAATATTTGCAGCTCCAAATATATACTGTACGAAAGGGAAGCAGAGAAGACAATTCCTTAAAACTAACAAAAATCAGGTGACAAATGGTAAGTGGTACATACCACAAACTAACCTTCTTACCGAAATTGTACTGCAGTTGAAAGCAGGGGCCTCTCAGGCCCACATTCGTCAGGATTTCATCCAAAGACCAAGAGTCTGGGAATATTTATGCACTGCTTCAAGTTAGTTCTGTGACTCATTAGACCAGCAGACTACCACCCACCTCCCAGAGTGCACATGAGCCTTGCACACTAATAAGCCACTGCTGGGCTAACCTCTAGAGAAGGTTTTTTGCACACAAGTTAATTAGTGCACCTGCACTCTTTGACCAGATCTCAGCCTTTGCATGCAGCTATATCAGCAAATAAGTTACAACAATAAAAGGTTTGAAATTGCCTTCTTCTCCTTACATCAACAAGTACATTCGAAGAACCACTAAGTGTGCAGTTGTAATTGTAATTGCATTTATATAGCGCGTACTACCCCTGAAGAAGTGTCAAAGTGCTTTTTGGCGAGTAGCACGCTACTCCGGAACCCAAAAAGGATTAGTATTGGGAACTATGAAATTGTTTGAGCAGTGGACATGTTAGTCTGTTAGTTGGATTGAAAAGGATAGTGGAGGGATAGAAGAGGGAAGGGTTTGCATTTATATAGCGCTTACTACCCCTGATGTGGTGTTGAAGCGCTTTTCGGTGGGTCGCATACTACTCTGGAACTCAAACAGGATTAGTGGAGAATTAGTGTAGGAGAATATGAAATTAAGTTGAGCGGTGGACCTGTTAGTCTGTTATTTGGATTAAAAGGTATAGAAGAGGGCTGATATTGCATTAATTCAAGAGTCACACTTATCAGACACCGAAGCATCTAAATTGAAACGGGGTTGGGTAGGCAATGTTTTTTCTTCCCCTGCTCTAGGTAAAAAAATGGAGTCTGTATCTTGTGTCATAAGAAATATCAGATCTCGGTTGTACATCAAGAACTTGATTCAGAAGGGCGTTGGGTAATTGTTAAAATACTTATAAATAAAATACCTATAGTTCTTTTCAATGTGTATGCACCAGTCAATGTCGATAATACCTTTTGGACTCACATATCTGATAAACTTCTCTTGTTCGATGATGAATATATTATTTTTGGTGGTGATTGCAATCAGGTTCTGGATCCCATACTAGATAGAAATTCTTCTGTTAAATTCTATAACACAAAAATGCACTCACAATTTACTTCCTCCATACGCCGCAAATCCTTAGTTGATGCATGGAGACTTTGCAATCCAGACATTCGAGAATATAGCTTTTACTCACCTCCTCACCACTCACAATCCCGTATAGACTATCTCTTTTTTAGTAATTCACTATCTCAACAAATTTCTCATTCTGAAATTGGCTCAATTTTAATATCAGATCATGCTCCAGTTTTTGTTGACTTTGAATTGATACCTTTTTCCCCTCATGCACGTAGATGGCGCTTTAGCAATGTGTTATTATCTGATCCTAACTTTACAAGCCAATTCACCTCCTTTGCTTCTGAATTCTTTTCTTACAACTATACCCCAAACTCTTCTTCTGTAATGATTTGGGACTCCTTTAATGCGACTGCTAGAGGCTTTATTATAAATGTTGTCTCACAAAAGAAGAAAGCTTTTGACGCTAAAAATTCCCAGTTGCTCACCAAGATTAAACACCTTGAATATACTTATTATCATTCGAACTCTGAATCCGCGTTAAGGAACCTTATTGAAGCAAAATTCACGTTTAATAAATTATCTACTGAAGCAGCATCCTCTTATTTTCTAAAAAGCAGTGCTCGTTATTATGGAGGCCAAAATAAGATGGGGAAATTGTTAGCGAACTACTTGAAAATAAGACGTGATCGGACTAAAATAGAATCTTTACGGAACAACGCAGGTACATCTTTATTTAAAGATAACGATATTTTGAATGAATTTGTTTCTTTTTACAAAACTTTATACACACCTGAACAACAACCAAATTTTACTGATCTATCTACTTATTTCCAATCCTTTGAACCCCCTTCTCATTCTGATATTGACTTCTCCTCTTTAGAAACGGATATTACTCTATCCGAAATCACGCAGGCAATTTCAGTATTGAAAAGAGGAAAGCTCCCGGTCCGGATGGATTTACCATTGAATTTTATGCTCATTTTGCTAATCTCCTACTTCCTCATCTGTTATCACTTTATACTGCCTTTACCACGACTGGTTCATCATCTGGAACCTTTCAAGAGGCCATGATCTGCTTAATACCTAAAGAGAATAAGGATCCATCTCTCTGCAAAAATTATCGGCCAATTTCTTTAGTTAATCTGGACTATAAGATCTTTGCAAAAATCCTAGCTCTTCGCATTGATCCCATCTTACCTAACCTTATTGGCCCGGAACAATCCGGTTTTGTAAAAGTCATCTTTCATCTGATAACTCCAGAGTCTTTTTAATATTCTTGGTAAAGCTTCTTCTCTTGATTATCCCATTGCTGCTATTGCATTAGACGCATGAAAAAGCGTTCGATAGGATTGGTTGGGATTTCATGTTTCAGGCACTAAAATGGATAGGGTTTCCTCCTCAACTAATATCCCTTATTTCTCTACTATATTCAGGTCCCAAAGCTTCTATTTTTGTAAATGGCAAAACTTCAGATTATTTTCCACTCTTTAGAGGTGTGCGTCAAGGATGCCCCCTCTCTCCTCTTTTATTTATAATAGCATTAGAACTCTTTTTAACTAAAATTAGATTAGATGCTAAGATTACTGGTTTCCAGCTTGATACCTCTCATGTCAAATTGTCCGTATATGCGGACGATATTCTTTCATATTGTTCTAATCCGTCTACTTCCATCCCCTCTTTTTTGTCCCAAGTTGACATTTTCTCTCAACTTTCCGGTTATCGTCTCAATTCAGACAAATGTGAGGTTCTTCCCTTAAATATACATTGTCTTAAACAAGACTTAATACATAAAGATAAATTTTGATCATATTACTAAGACTCTATCCGATTCTATTGACAGGTGGCACCCACTCTTTCTATCTTGGTGGGGACGATTAGATTCCATCAAGATGATGCTTTCTCCTTTGATCCTTTATCTTCTCTCTATGATTCCGGTACATATTCCTGCATTCTACTTTAAGAAAATTGACTCTCTTTTAACTAAATTCCTTTGGAAAAACAAACCTCCTCGAATAGCCCTATCAGCTCTAAAGGCTGACAAGGCCTATGGAGGCCTCCGATTCCTGACTTTAAATCATATCATTATGCCTTTTCTTTAAAACAATCTTCTCGTTGGCTCTCTCTTGATCACTGTATTCATCCTCCTCTCTGGTTGAATATAGAAAGAATGTTCTATATCCCCTTTTAACTTTCAAGAATCTCTTGCCTTCACTAATAATATTTCTCTTTTTTGTTCTCCTGTTATTTCTCATACACGTAAAATCCTTACTCCTCTTCTTCCCTCCGCCTATCCTTCGTCTTCCTTGCTAGATCGACAGCCCATCTGGCATAATAATCTACTTACGTATTAAAAATCGTACTATTTATTGGAAAACTTGGAGACTCAAAGGACTGCTCTGGATCTCTCAGCTAGTACTCAATAATGTTCCTATATCCTTTTTAGATCTGCAGTCAAAATTTTCTCTACCATCTTCTTGTAAGGCTCAATATGATCTACTTCATGCCTCTCTATCCCAGTATTTGCTTTCCTTACCACCTACCTCCATTCCCTCTTCCAGATGCTCCACTCTTTTTCCATTAATTTCGGCCTCATCTTCGGCCTCTTCTTTATATAAATGCTTATTTCTATCCTCTAATAGAGACAAAAGGAAGGCTGAATTGGCTTGGGAAAAAGACTTAGCTGAATGTTGGCCTATCCCTTTTTGAGATAAGTTGTGGCTCAAGATTCATAAGACTTCTAGAGCTGCAAACACTTCCCAAACCATATATTTCATTTACCAACGCATTTTATTCACTCCCACAAAACTAGCTTCTTTTTCTCCAAACTCTTCTTCTGCATGCTGGTCTTGTCCTTGTTCACATGCTGATTTAAAGCACATGCTTTTTGATTGTCCACCCATCTCTCGTTTTTGGCAATTAGTTTGGTCCCAGATTAACAAAATATTTAAAACCCAAATCTCATTTTCACCTACTAACATTTTCCTAGGCTCTTTATCATCCTCTTGGCCTCATACACCATCCAACCCCAAACTAATTGATTTATTATTAGCAATAGCCCTCCACTTAATAACTTCCAATTGGAAGCAAGCAGACAAAGTCACATTCAGGGCATGGTGGAATGCTGTTTGTTTTCATCACAGACTAGACACTAGCTATGTTGCTCCTTATCTCTATCCATTAAAGAGATCTTTTATGGCTCCCTCTATCCACTTATTTAACTTGCATTGCCTTAACTAAAGATGTACAGGTTAACTCTTCTGATGAAGTCCGGAAACCTCCTTGATGTACGTGTTGTCTTTATATTTCACTTGCATATACTCTTATGGTTACTCCTTTCATTGTATTGCTTATTAAAGTTATTTTGTATATTTTAAATACCTTCTTTATGATTATAGAGATCGAGTTCAGGTGTTACTTCATCCTTTAATGTCATAATATCATATTGTATATTCCTTCCCTTGTTCTTCCTTTCTTCCTGATCCCCTCCCCCTTCTTTCCTTTCCCTTTTTCCCTCAACTATAAATTGTTATTTGTTAACGATTATCATCTTACTATGTTTGTATTACGTTATCTATGAAGTTTTCTTGTGTTTATTCAGTTTTCCTTAATAAACTTAAACTTTAAAAAAAAGGTATAGAAGAGGGAAGGGTCTTGAAAAACATTTCTTTTGGAGCTCAAAACAGTAGGAGGAGGTTTGGGATGAGTAAAGGGAAGGTGGAGGGAAAAGGGTCGGAGGGAAGGGTTTAGAACAGCTTGTTTGGGAGATCTAAAGAGTAAAAGAAGTATGAGATGATGCATGGAGGGGTAGAGGAGGGAAGAGTCTAGAAAGGGTAATTTTGAGGATCATAGTAGTGGTATGGGGTTTGGAATGAGTGAGAGATTGGAGGTAGAGGATATATTGAGAGAGATATAGCGTTAGAAATAGGGTAGTGCATTGGAGAGAGTAGTAGAATGCGGTTTGAGATGAGTCAGAGAAGAGGTAGAGGTTATATTGTGAGAGGCATAGGGTGAGAGATAAGGTAGTGCATTGAAGATGCTGAATTAGAAGCAAAGTAATAAATATAAAGATACCTAAGTACATGGAAGGTATATTTGTATAAGGAAGGTAATATATGTAGTTTTATCATGTATTTAATAAACTCAGACTTTCAAGTGCTGCTGTACTTTAAGTAATTTTTTTTTTAATTCAATAGTGAAGCAATTGTAGCTAAATAGTTATGATAAAAGAAATACTTATTTATGCAGTCACTTTTATACATGTTTTTTTTATATTCTTCATTGATTTTCAGCAAGTTATACAAGTGTTTTTCTTTGACAATAATGTTATGCATAACATTACAACAACAATTGCTAAAGCAGCTTTGGTGGGGTACCAAGAAGTATCATATACAATAGTCTTAAAACATAATTAACATTTTATACCATTGTCTCTAAAAAGAAAATAACAATGCACAACAAGTAAACTGCTAACTATTCGGAGTTATTCGATCTATTCTGCCTTGCGTTTGCATTTGGGGTCCGACTGTTGGTAAACAGGGGTGAGCCACTATCTGTGATTGTAGGTGGTATTAGTGGAGGGGTGAGAGGAGACCTCGCAACCCGCATAAATGTGTGCATAAGTTAATCCATGCATATAAAACAATGTCTCAACCGGTATTCATTCACAAGACAATTTAAATAAGATGAATTAATCAAAAGAAAGGAAGATGGGGAGACCCAAAGAAATTTGCAAGAGAAAAATTCTTATTTATAAGTAGTTATAACAGCACTACAGTACATTAATGTATAAGTAACCATAAGTGGGTTGTGCACTAGATGTACTTGTGACAGTGAACGGCGCAGTGACACAATGGGGTGAAAAACAGCGTGAACAGCGCAAAAATGAACAGGAATGGTGGTCAATAACACAAATGAAGATATATACAGGATAGAATTAACACTTTAAATTATTTAGATTGACCACATTGAGGCCAAAGATAACGCTGGGTGGTCGACGGCGTTTCGACCTTTCTTAGTTTAGGTCGTCATCAGGACCAGGTTACTTGGATTCATAATAGTGCTGTGTAGATAAAGAAAAATAGAAATGAGGCCCAACGGTGACCGACAGGGTCAAGAAGAGAAGGTAAGGAATTTAGAAGAGGATAACTACCTGAGTGGTGGGCGGATGGTCCGGGTCAAGGAGCAAGGGATGGGAAGGCGATCCAAAGGGTATCTGAGGGGTGAGAGGGCAATTAAGAATAAGGAACAGAGGAGGCGGGTGAACGCTGTATGAGTAGCAGGAGGAACGGATCCAAACACAAACGGGGCCACGAAGAGTAAGGAGTGGTCCTCGTGAGTAGCCAGGGCATGCAGGTCTGTGCGACAACCGGAGTGTTGCGCGATGTCCCAGTGGGTTGAAGTGCAGCGACTGAAACAGAGAGTGAATGAAGGCTAAGAAGAACAGGACTGACAAGGAAAGGGGCCGATGTTTAAGGATGAGACATCCATGTGTCAATAAAGTTTAATGGCTGAGATGTGGCGGGTTCAGCGTGGGTATTAGCCCATGTCTGGAGGAACTGCTGGGATAACAACGCGTATAGCAGGAACTTCCCTTGTGGTATCCCTAAGTCATCCACTAGACACGCAAAGTCTTGTAGTTTGCGAGTCTACAAACAAGTCACCCCAGATGTCCAGCCCAACCGCTTTCCAGGACTCGAGCTCCGGGTGCCTCTGACAGGTATATGAACCCGGAAGAACCTCTAGTGGTAGATTGGGGGCGTATGATGCAGGTTTGCCTCTGGGTAGCAGGTATTTTAACCAGCTGCGCCTTGCTGCCAGCAAGGGTAAACTCAGCCAGAATGGAAGGGCTGCTTGAGCCCTAGTGATTGCTCTACCTGGTTACCGTCTATTATATCTGTCCAAGAGTGGTAGATTTGAACTCCCAGATATCTGAAAGTGTCCAAACGACCATTCCAATGAAGTTCGAGGCATAGCATGTCTCTGGTCCATTGAAAGCGGTTTCATTGTGAACACTGCAGACTTGGGCCAATTGACCCGTAGGCCCGAAACCTAGGCATGTTCATCCAGTAGTCCCATGAATTCGTGCAGGGTGGTGATCTGACCTCACAGATAAATTAATGCATCGTCTGCATAGAGAGAAACTATGTGCCACTGCTTGTCCACACATATGCCCCAATCAGGTACGCGTTGGCGCAGCTTACACGCCAAGGGCTCCATGGCCAACGCAAATACAATGGGCGAGAGAGGGCAGCCCTGCCTTGTGCCACGCTCTATTTCGAATGATGGGGCGATGGTGCGACCAGTCTTTACCCTAGCCTGTGGCTTTGTATATAGTATTTGTACCCATCTCAGAAAGTTAGGGCCCATGCCGAAACCTGTCAGCACAGCTAGTAAATATTGCCAACTCAAGGTGTTAAACGCCGTCTCAATGTCTAGGGCTGCTATCCAAGGTGTGTCATGTTTAGTACGGGCCCAGTCTAACAATTTAAAAAGACGGCGCAAGTTCAGGCCGGTGTTTCTCCCTGGGATGAAGCCGTTCTGGTCTTCATGTATAAGTATGGGTATTGCTTCCATTAGCCTATTAGCTAATAATTTACCTAAGATTTTATAATCTGCATTCAGCAGTGAAAGAGGGGGATATGAGGCCATTTGGAGTGGGTCTCTGCCCAGTTTGGGTAGCACAACCGGAGTTGTCTCTCGCAGGGAGGGCGGGAGTTCTCCCCTTTCAAATGACTCTTTGCACATATTGGATAGCCGAGGAATAAGTTGTTCGGAATAAGCTGAGTTAAATTCCGATGGCCAACCATCTGCCCCCGGGATTTTACCTGTTGCCAATTGTTTAATAGATTCGAAGATTTCATCTGCAGTAATAGGGTCCTCAAGCAAATCATGATGAGGTTGCATTACTTACGGGAGCTGGACGTGTGTTAAGAACTGCTGAATAAGAGGTAGATCGCCAGTGTCAGGAGCTTTGTATAGAGAGGTTTAATAACTGTGGAAGGAGTCATTAATCACTTACTGGGTATTCACTAAGTGGCCCACAGTAGTATATATCGCCGTGATGGGGGGTTGTGAGGTGTCAGTTTTCAATAACCACGCTAGCATTTTGCCTGCTTTGTCCCTTTCAGTGTGCCGTCGGGCGAGGTATTGTTTATAGTCCAATGCACAAAGACTGTTTAGGGTCTCTTTGTATGCCAGATGAGCTTCGGCTAGCGAGGGAATAATATGGGGGTCTGTGGGGGAGAGCCGTTCGCATCTTTGTATTTCCGACTCATGTTTCTGGAGTTCTTTCGTGAGCGACATACTGGAGCCATAGACTGTTTTAATGGCGTGCCCACGAAGGACAGATTTCAAGGCGTCTACCAGGTGTACCCATGATGTGGACACTGGTGAAAGCCTACCTGTCAAAAACAAAATCTATAGGCAGTCTGATGACGTGACAGAGGGCATCAAACCTGAAGTAAGCAGGATGCTGAATTGGGAGTCACAGAGCCCCTGGGCCAGTCGAGTGGTGTAAGTCCCCAAACCTCTTAGCCAAGGTGGTAAGACCTAGATGAGGTTATGTGTGGACTATAGGAGCCTCAAAGCTGTGACCAAAACCGGTGCACACCCAATACCAAGGGCAGATGAATCAATTGACAGGTAGGGAGCAGCAAAATATCTTAGTACCTTTGATCTCACACCTGGGTACTGACAGATGGGTCTGACTCCAGGAGCAAAAGAAAGATCTGCATTTTCAAACCCAAATGGGTGTTATCAGTTTACTGTGATGCCTTTAGGGCTGAAAAATGCACCTGCTGCTTTTCAAAGGTTGGTGAACAAAGTCCTTGCTGGCTTGGAATCCTAAGGTGCAGCTTATCTAGATGATATTACTGGTTTTAGCCCCACCTGACAGGATAACCTGATCCACCTTGGGAAAGTATTAGAGGCTCTGAGAAGTGCATGCCTCACTATCAAGGTAAGCAAGTGCCAGATAGGGCATAGAGAGGTTGTATACTTGGGCCACCTTGTTGTTGGAGGCCAGGTTCAACCCTTACAACCCAAGATCCAGACCATTCTGGAGTGGGTGGCTCTAATAGCGCAAAGTCAAGTCAGGGCCTTCCTTGGCTTGCCTGGGTACTACAAGAGGTTTGTGAAGGATTAAGGCACCATTGTGACACCCCTCACAGACCTGACCTCCAAAAGAATGCCCAAAAATGTGAAATGGACAACGGGCTGTCAAAAGGCTGTTTACACTCTGAAGGAAGCAATGTGCTCTGCACCTGTTCTGAAACCTCCATATTATGCCAAGCCATTCATTGTACAGACTGATGACTCTGAACATGGGATAGGAGTAGTCCTATCCCAAATAAATAACTAAGCTCAAGACCAGGCTGTGGCTTTCATCAGTAGAAGGCTACTCCCAAGGGTACAGCATTGGAGTGCCATTGAGAGTGAAGTCTTTGTTATGGTCTGGTCTCTGAAGAAGCTTAGGCCATACCTGTTTGGCTCTCACTTCATTGTTCAAACTGACCACAGGCCTCTCAGATGGTTGATGCAGATGAAAGGTGAGAATCCCAAACTGCTAAGATGGTCCATCTCTCTACAGGAAATGGGCTTTGAAGTGGAACACAGACCTGGAGCTGCCAATGCAGTTGGACTTTCCTGGTTCTTCCACTTAGACGATGAAGACTCTCTAGGGGAAGGTTAGACTCATCCTCATTTGTTTGGGGGGTGGGGTCATGCAGGAAAGTGCCTCTTTTGACATGGTTAGCCCCCCCATTTTGCCTGATGTGTGATGTGAGTACGAACTGTAAGCGCACTGGGTCACTGCTAACCAGGTTCCCAATGCCAGAGTTCTTTCCCAAAACCTGTACCATGATTGGCACCACTTCAGTTACCCCTGTAAGTCCCTAGTAAATGGTACTCCTGGTACCTAGGGCATGGGTACTGAAGAGGGTGCATGTGTTGGTGCACATAAATCCGAAGAGTAGACATAACACACAGCCCTTTGTGCCATGCCACCCACACACTGCATACGATGTAGGCAAGTCACCCATACTGCAGACCGTTAGCCCTAAGTTAGGGTGCACTATAACCTATGTGTAGGCATAGAAGCATGAGCAGATATGCCCCTACAATGCCCAGTCTATTCTGAGATGTTGTAAGTGCACAGCGAAGCCATAACAAGTGCATGGGCCGGATACTTGCCAACACACGTTTTGTAGCTCCATGGTGGCTTCACTGATTCCTAAGGTGTTTGGTACAACACATCTTGTCTTAATAAATGCTCACTGATGCTTGTGTTGGTTTTATCAATACATTCACACAGAAGACCCTTTTGAAGGGTCCCCTGCAAATCTACCAAGCACTGTTGTGGTTTCTGACATGTTTTTGCAAGCCTCCCACTACCAGATATGTTTCTCACCCCATGGGGTGAGAGTCAGTGCTCTCAGAGGACAGAGACAAAGCCTGCTCTGGCAGAGGTGCTTCACGCCTCCTGCAGGACAGGATGGCCTTCCCGGACAGGAAACTTCAAAGCCTACATCACCTTTGAAATCTAGTTCAAGAACCTCCAGATAGTGAGGGAAGCCAAGCCCCCTTTCCTGCTCCACTTTTGGCGGGAGGAAAGGTAGGAATATTAGTTAGATTCGGAAGGAGGGTCCCCACTTAGCCTATACCACCCCTTGGGTAAGGCAGGAGATGTGAACCACTCTCCTGAAATTCCATCTTGGGATGGAAGGATAACATCCTATCAGGGCTAAGATAGTGCCTCTTCCTACAAGAAGTGGTCACTAGAGGTGTAGACACCCTAAAGGTAGTCCATTGGCTACTACCTTTCTCCCCTTTTAACGCCCCTAAATTCAGAAGTCAACATCAGATGCGATGGACAAGAGAAGACCAGGACAAAGAAGACCCGCTGCACGAGAACTGAAGCCCTGCTGCAGAGATAGAATGTGCCAAACCCTGCCTGCTGCTTCTAGGAGTCGACAATCACTGCTGCTGTGTTTTCCTGAAACCTGAGAGGACACCAAGAACCCCAGAGCACCTCCATGCTTCAAGAAATCACTGACAAGCTCCGTTGAAGTGAAGCTATCACTCCCCTGAACACTGAAGACACTGATCCCATGATGTCCGGTTTGTCAACTTGCTGCTCCCCGACGACCTCGACGTAGCACCAAAGCAAGAGAAAGTGCAACAGGAATAGAGGGTCAGATCTGTGTCTCCACCAGGTTTGGAGACACTAGGACCTACTGGAGCCGCAGCGTACCAATACCCGGGGTACCAGACCCCCAATGGCAAACACTGAGAGGAAGAGTCCACTCCAGACTCCCAAAGCACCAGAAGCAGGCACCCATCAAGGGACATTAAAACACCTGAGACCCATCTCCTGACTGGCCCAGCTGTCCTGACATTGCCTCTCCAAGCTGCCTGCTTCTGACTGGGAGGACCTCAAGATGCACAACGCCCGGTTGACCTGTTCGCTCTGCACCGGCACAAGCACCGACCAACAAGCTCTGCTCCCATGGTCCCCAGGCCCTTGCGACCTCCTCCCTCTAAGGCGACCTATCGTACCTACCTGTAAGTTTCTCTGTGCAGTGCATTTTCAAGTGGCCTCCTTTGTCTAAGCTCACGAGCTTCCAAGGCCTCAGCACTCTGCTCCCAGCCAATCCGGAATGGTCCTGAACGTCTCCTCCTGGTACTTTGGACTTAGCTGACATTGACCTAAAATGAGAAGGTGAACTTCGTGAAAGCATTGCCTAAATTCCTATGCATTTCTCTACTTTTTCCCCATTGTTCCCTATGGTTCGTAATTGCGCATAGAAGATATATTTATAAATCTTTGCAAAATCGTATCTCCGAATGTACTTACTTTGGGGCATATTATCAAGAACGGCGTTAAAATTATCGCCGGTTTAGCGGCAAAAAAACTGCCGCTAAAGCGGGGATAATGGGCTTGATAATATGCCCTGGAGAATTCCAATAGAAGCCCATGTTCACACCAGAACATGGACTTCTATTGGAATTCTCAAGGGCATATTGTCAAGCCTATTATCGCTGCTTTAGCGGCAGTTTTCTGCCGCTAAACCGGCGATAATTTTTAACGCCGTTCTTGATAATATGCCCCTACAGAACTGTGTTCGTGGTCTTAAAAATTTGATAGAAATCAATAGGATTATTACAAATGGGTCTCTCCTTTGCCAGCAATATTAAAACTGTTTGACGGTGACGCAGGTTGCCACTGTGTGCTCCACTTGATGGTCCTGCCCTTCTCCCATGGCCTACAATAGTAAAGCTGTTTGATGGTGATGCAGGTTACTGCAATGCATTCTACAGTGACCATCACAGTAATACTTGATGGTGTTTAAAGTACTTCTTCTGCTACAATTGTTTTACCACTGTAATTATGAAATGTGCCTGATCATATTGATTTTTGAGGCCTAAAAAGAAATCTAAAAACTAAAGAAGTGATTTTTTTTGCAAATTGGTCTTGGATTTGTTCCTGAGTGTGTCTCATTTATTGCCTTGGAGTACAACAAATGCTTATCACTACTCTCTGATAAACCTAACTGCTCACCCACACTGCCACAAAAAGAGAGTTGGTATTATCTTCTTATTCCTCTGTATAGCCATTGGGAATTCCCCTGACTCTCTACATAGTGTACTTCATTTTAGTACACTGTACAGAGAGCCAGTTTCCTACATGAGGGCATGTGTGGATCTGTGATTGGGTATGTGTGTGGCTCTGTGGGTATGTGAGATGGTGAGTGTTAGAAATGTGATTTCTGGTTGGCTAGGTCATGCGCCTAAGCCAGGCATAAATCACCACTCTAGTCAGGGCAAGGGAGTTACACGCTGAAGATAAACCCTGCTCACCCCCTTGGTAGCTTGGCACAAGCAGTCAGGCTTATCCCAGAGGCAATGTGTGAAGCGTTTGCACAACACACTCACACAGCAGCGACACACTAGGCACACCACAAAAGAAGCTCCACACAAGGTTATAACAAAAATAGCCTTTGTGTTACTCATAAAACACATTAGAACGTAATCACATATATACACTGTGCCACCTGGCACTTAGTATCAATCAATCAATCAATCATGTGTTTGTTGAGCGCGACTACTCACCCGTGAGGGTCTCAAGGCGCTGGGGAGGAGGGGAGGTGAGGTTCCAGTCCATCAAGGAGGAGGTCTGTCGAAGAGCCATGTTTTGAGGTTTTTCGTGAAGATGGGGAGTGATGTCGTCTGTCTGAGGTGGAGCGGTAGGGTGTTCCAGGCTCTGGCCGCAAGGAAGGAGAAGGAGCGGACTCCCGATCTGGACTTCCTGGTGCGGGGGACCATGGCGTAGGAGAGCTGGGCTGACTGGTATGACTTTACAGGGGATTATGTACATGACAGGGCCAATCGGGCCACCGTCATAACCATTAGATACATCACAGTTGGTGAAAACAACCAGTAACTATTGGTAAGGGTACACTTAGCACCAAGCATGAGGCATGAACATCATAGCATTATATCGTATAGCATATTATGCAACACATATCCTCAGTAGTGCCCCTCAGTAAGCATTTGTAGAGGGCACACCCTAGAGAATCACCAGTACTTCACTGTACATATAGGGTACCCCCTGGATGAGTGCCGGTTCCTGATCCTGTGAGAATTATAACCTTGCTGGCACCCACATACACATAGGGATTACTCCTTCCACATCTTTGTGAATCCCCAAGTCAGCACCTTCCTAAGCGGGGGGCCCCGTCCTGGTCTCACCCCGCAATGCCACCTTAGGACAAATATTGCCCATGAGTCTAGAAAGCGCGCAGCTGCCTGCGACCATGTAGCGCAGCTGCCCTTAGGGGAGCAAGTGCAGGAATAACCTCGGTGCTCCCTTCGCACCCATGTGAGGTTTGCTAATGGCCCCGGGGGCCAGAAAAGGACAGCGTGGCCCGGGACCAGAGGCACTCCGGTTCCCAAGGCACTCACCCGCTGTCTCGGCCATATCTGGGTCCGGCACGGCTCTTGTTGAGTCTCGCCCCCTGGGACTCCTCCTTGCTTCGGGGGCACTCATGGTCAAGGGCTCGCTATGGCTACAGTCGCCATCCCTAGAGGCTGTGGACCAGCTTCCAGCCCCGCCTCCAACAACTTCAGCAGACACGCAGGGCTCTCCTCCTCCTTACGGGGAGCCCCGCCCCCAGTCACGCAACAGTAGCCTGACTTCCGGTCCCATCTCCGCATCCCGTCCTGGCTGCTCACTTCCTCTGGCACCGAATATGGAGCAAAGCCTCTGCAACTTCTTGGTTTGGGGAAGGCCGCACCACACCCACAGCATGGCCACCAGCTGTTCCGGGCCCAGATCAAGGGGAAGACAAGGCAATCTCCTCACAGCGCGAACACACACTGCGCCCGCCGCATCGAGGAAAGTTGAGCCCACTTCTCGGGCTTCTAAAACAGCATTGGCCAGCGCCCTCCCTGTTGTGGGGAAAGAAGTAGTCGAACTGCTCCTGCGGCGACTGGATGCACAGCGCTCACCATACTCTGCTTGTAGGGAGACAGCAGGGCACTCCAACACGCTTATGGCTTGCCAGGGAATTTTAAGCGCTCACAACATGCTCAATCCCCAAAGTCCCACAGGGCAGAGCTGGGCCCAGGCAGGCCAGCTCACAGGGCCCTCCAGCAGAGGGGCAGTCCTTTGTGGTGGTTCCTCCTCGCGCCCAGCAGTCCTTCAGCAACACAGCTCCAAGCAGGTCACCCAAAAACATGGGGTCACAGCCCCAACATTTATACTGCAAAATGTCTTTGTTCTCCCCCTGGCACAGGGCTCTGTGCTCGGTCCAAACCAGTTCTGGGGGGCACTTCCACATTTCTTTACATGTGCACAAACACCTCTTTTGTTAGTGTAGGCTCTGGCACCAGACACACTACAGGGGGGCAGAGCCAGCATTGTGTAAGAAAGGCACAGTCCTATTCAGGTCCAGGTGCTACTCCTCCCACTACTCCAAATGCAGATCGGCCTATTCAGCCTAGCGCTGACTCACCCAGCCCCTCTGAAGCCACTGCACCTCCCAAGTCTCTGTCAATCCAGAGCCAGACATGCAACAGGCAGGCACAAAGACACATAGCACACAGAAATGCCCACTTCTAAAAGTGGTATTTCTAAAAGAGTGATAATCAATCTGCGAACACCATTACGCAGCATTTGTTACCACTATTCCAAACATACCAAACTTGACCACGCTACTCCCCTCATGTCAGGAATTACCACTTAAACACATATCAGGGAATCCCAATGCATTCCTATGAGAGTGCAGCCTCACAGTAGTGAGAAACCAAAATGGTTGTTTGCCACTACCAGGACATGCCACACAGTTAAGGCACATGTCCTACCTTTTACCTACATTGTACCCTGCCCATAGGGCTAGCTAGGGACTATCTTAGGGGTGACTGATACGTAGTAAAAGGGGAGTCACAGATGTGGCAACCTCTTTATGTGCCACGTCACAGCAACATTAAACTGCGTGCGCAGGCCCAGCAATGGCAGAGGCCTGAGACAGGTTTGAAAGGCTACTTTGGTGGGTGGCGCAAGCAGCGCTGCAAGCCCACCAGTAGCATTTAATTTACTGCCCCGGGTATGTGAGATACCACTTTACAAGGGACTAATAGGTAAATTAAATTCGCCAAACAGGTATAGACCAATCTTACCACGTTTAGCATAGAGAGCACATGCACTTTAACACTGAACAGTAGTGATAAAGTGCCCAGAGTCCTAAAACTATAAAAACCAGGTCAGAAAAAATACTAGGAGGAAGGCAAAAAGTTCAGGGATGACCCTGCAAAAAGGGCCAAGTCTAACAGTGAGTGAGTGTCTGTATGGGTGTATGAGTGGTTGTATGGGTGTGTAAGTGGGTGTTTGATTGTATGAGGGAGTGAATGAGTGGTTTTAGAGGTCTGTGAGTTGGTGTGTGAGTGTCTGTATAGGTTTGTGAATGGGAGTGTGAGTGGTTGTGTGGGTGGATGTGTGAGTGGGTGGGTGAGTCACTGTATGTGTTGTGAGTGGGCATTGGAAAGGCACAGATGTGGCAACCACTTTATGTGCCACGTCACAGCGACATTAAACTGCATGCGCAGGCCCTGCAATTGCAGAGGCCTGAGACAGGTTTGAAAGGCTACTTTGGTGGGTAGCGCAAACAGCGCTGCAAGCCCACCAGTAGCATTTAATTTACTGGCCCGGGTATGTGAGATACCACTTTACAAGGGACTAATAGGTAAATTAAATACACCAAACAGATGTAGACCAATCTTACCACGTTTACCATAGAGATCACATGCACTTTAACACTGAACAGTAGTGATAAAGTGCCCAGAGTCCTAAAACTACAAAAACCAGGTCAGACAAAATACTAGGAGGAAGGCAAAAAGTTCAGGGATGACCCTGCAAAAAGGGCCAAGTCTAACAGTGTGTGAGTGACTGTATAGGTTTGTGAATGGGAGTGTGAGTGGTTGTGTGGGTGGATGTGTGAGTGGGTGGGTGAGTCACTGTATGTGTTGTGAGTGGGCATTGGAAAGGCAATGTGGGTCTGTGAGTGGGTGTGTGAGTGGCAACTGTATGGGTGTGTGAGTGGTTGTGTGCATGTGTAAGTGGCTATGTGAGTGTGTGAGTGGGTGTGTGAGTGGTTGTGTGGGTCTGTGAGTGGGTATGTGAGTGGTTTTGTGGGTCTGTGAGTGGGTGAGTGAGTGGCTGTATGGTTGTGTGAATGGTTGTGTGAGTGTGTGAGTATGTGTGAGGGTCAGTGAGTAGTTGAATGTGTTTTTTAATTGAGGTTGAATCCACCAAGCTGGACACAGGGGGCAGCTCTGAGTGCATCCATGGACCCTTGTGCATGATTATAGCCCTTGATGGGTCTCTCGCAGACCCCTTCATCTGTCCCATTGGGTCAGGGTACCTCTATTTTCTCCCTGGAAACCAATTCCCAATGCACAAAATAGTGGCTGCAACTTTCCTCTAAGGTTGCATTCAGCCATTCACGGTATTGCTGTTGGCATGTGGCTCCGTGGATCTGCATCCTTAGATATACATTAATCCCTTTACTTTAATAACTACAAAACTACGGAACATGTTCACCCCAAATTACAAAAGGCACCATTTCTTGATTAAGATCTAGTTTTCTGCCAAATTTGGTGTAATTCCATTCAGTTGTTCGAGCGGTAATCATGTCTTAAATCCCTATGGGAAATTGCATGGGGGAAAAACATTTTGGGCCTCCCTTTTTTCTCTGCCCCTGCTTAACAAATCACCGTGAAACTTTCCAGCCAGCAGCTGAAGTGACTGGCAAACTACTTTTGAAAGATTTGTGAAGATTCGTCAAACGGCGTCAAAGTTATTAGCAAAACAAAAAACGATCTTCCTATGGAAAATAGATTCTAACTATAACTACCTACTGGCATTGGCTTTCCGCTTTATATGGTCCTATAGGGGTTATGAACCAATA
Source organism: Calotriton arnoldi (assembly GCA_963921515.1). Classification (NCBI taxonomy): domain Eukaryota; kingdom Metazoa; phylum Chordata; class Amphibia; order Caudata; family Salamandridae; genus Calotriton; species Calotriton arnoldi. The sequence continues at coordinate 845,466 of CAWUFW010003342.1, read as the reverse complement.
AATGAATGCTTTTTTACACAGTGCCTTGTGAGTGGGTGTCTTTTGTGGCAGACACCAGGTGCGGCTGATCCCTGTATGGGGGAATGGATACTCCGAAGGAATTTATATATATATATATAATTACCTACTGGCGGTCACCAGTAGGTAGTTATAGTTAGGACCTAGTTTCCATAGGAAAAGCGTTTTTTGATTTGCCAATAACTTTGGCGCCGTTTGATGAATCTTCACGAAATTTTCAAAACTATTGGGGCGCTCCGGTCAGCTCCTCTCTTGAAAGTTTCGGGGTGAATCATCAAGTGGGGGCCGAGAAAAAAGGGGGGTCCCAAAACACGTTTTCCCCATGTTATTTTCCATAGGAAATTTTAGACAAAGCTACAGCCCGAACTGCTGAACGGAATTAGACCAAATTTGGCAAAAAGTTAGCCCTTGGTTCATAAAGAGCCCTTTTTGTTAAATGGTGTAAATCCGTTCAGTAGTTCCTGAGAAATTAGAAAAAGAAAAAGTTTCGATATCTATGGCCGCGGTGGGTTCGCGAACCCTCCCGAGCACGAGCTTCATTCTCATTGGCTGCCAACACTCCAAACCAGGAACTGTTGGCAGCCATTTTGTGACTCGGTTACAGAGTCAGAAGAAATCTGTTGAAAAAAAGGATGAAAAACAAGAAAAGGGGGCAGGGTAGGAACACCCTGACCCCCTAGGCCTGCTCTGGGGGTCCCACAAGGACCCCAGGGCCCCAAATTTATTTTTGTTTTAAAAATAAAAATAGACGTCGCACAGGGTGCGCGACTCTGGGTGAGAAAATTTTTAAAAAACGGAGTCTGGGGTTATGAAATAAGGAGTGGGGGGGCTCGGGGGCTCCCCAAGCCCCGCGGACCACCACCTCCCCGGGGCACTAACAATTGAAATTCAGGGGTCCGTTATGGACCCCCAAGCCCCGGGGACCACCACCTCCCCGGGGCTTAAGAAATGAAGGAAGGGGGGCTGCGCGGCCCCCGCTCCAGGAGCCCATAGTGGCCCTGGGGACTGCCACCCCCCAGGACCGGCTCCTGCAATGTCCCGAGGTGCCCACCCTCGGGACATTGCTGTTTGCTATGACAGGGCAGGAGCACGGCTTCCGCACTGTCATAGCAAACGCTGCTTTGCTTGATTGAAGCGAGAGTAGGAAAACCTGCTCTCGCTTCAATGAAGCAAATCAGGATTGCTTTTGGGCAAGGGGAGCTGCATGTCAGCAGCTCCCCTTGCCCAAAAGCAATGCTGGCTCCCGCAGGAGGTGGGGAGCTGGCGGGACCGTGGGGGCATTGGGGATCCCCCCACGGGCCCAATCACAGCGGCCAGGCCCGGGGCCAAAAATGGCCCGGGAGGGGGGGGCGCGTGGTCCCTCCACCCTTTTTTGAAAAATAAAAAAAAAAGATTTGTGCATGCCCTGGGGGATGGGGTCCCCGGGGCGAATATAAATTAATGTAGTGGACATTTTTTTTCTGCCAAAGTTTGTAGTTGCGACCCTAGCGCGGCGCTCAGCGCGGCCCACTAGTGTAAACGCGATGGGTGCGCGGCCCCCTGGTGTGAACGCGATGGGTGCGCGGCCCCTTTAGTTGCGCAGGGTGCGCGACTCCAAGCAAAAATAATTACGATTTTTTTAATATAAACCTAGGTTATATGTTGGGTTATTGGGTGGCTCTAAAAGAGCCCTTGTTTTCATTAGGGAGATTGTTGTAGCTACATGTAAGTGCGGATGCAGAGTTTCAGGTTGTTGAGAAACACTGTTCCCTTGATCAGTGAAGTGTACTCCATCACTTCTGTAGATGCCATCCATATGGAAATGTAGATTGTTGTTATAAGTCTCTGAGATAAGCAGAAACAGCTATATTGACATTTTTTCTAGCTTTCTCAATCTGAGGACAAAATTGATTGGACCACTTCCATTTCTGTCTTTGGCATATGTTAGAGTATACAAAGGCAGTTTGGGGGAAAAGCAACATAAATTCTGCAAAGGTGTCCTTCATTAGCAATTCCCGACCTACCCCAGTCAATGTGCCTAGGTCATTGCCACCACAGTGCACAATCATGAGGTCAGGGGGTTGGAGATGCAAAAAGGTTTTAACCAAAGGCATCAATTGGTGCCACTTTAATCCTCTCTGTCCAATCCATTTAATGTCTAGATTTTGCAAAGATAGGTTTTTGTCAATACCTCTGTGTTCAGCATACTTTTTGCACCAGAAAACATAGCTGTGCCCAACAATCCACACAGAAAGCATCTAGAAGGGATGTCTGTAGGTAATCAAAAGATGTCTGTAGCTGAGGTAGTCAGTTGGTAGAATGAGAGGTATCTAAAATGGTGGAGAAGATGCTGGGGCATATTCACAAGAATGTGTGATAACTACCGCAAGTGTAGCTTAACGCAACCGTTCACATCGCAGTCCATCGCGGGAAAACAACTCCGTGTTAACGTGGTATTCACAACACGGCGGCACCATGCGATAGACACAAGATAACGCATCAAATGAACGTGTTAAATCTAACGCGACGAAGAAAAAACGCGAAACACGAACGCGAAAATAGTAGCGATGAGGCCAATCGCGATACAAAAATCAGCGATAACCAGTGAGAGGCCTGCAATACCCACGTGTCATGTGGGTAAATGCACAAGAAAAGCAGAGTAAAAAACGGTGAGATGACAATGTACGAGCACAACCCCACATCTGTGACGTAGAACAAATGAGCATCGTCCCGCATCAAATAGGCATCTCCCCACAGTCACAATGTACATTGACATGCAGTCTGCATGTAAACTGCGCAAATGCTGAAACATGCATGTAACACACAGTGAAACCGCCTCTCCCCCTCACATTGCAGAGGGACAAGCAACCCCTCCTGCACACAGACGTGTCATGACCATGACCAACAAACCATGAAAGCGTGGACGAATGTAGGGGCAGTGACTCCCGCTTACGTACATGTTGCCCATGTTGTGGGAACTGAGTCACAGGGGGCATCCCTGCATCATGGTGGTACATATCTGACCCCAAAAGGAGCCCTGTTGTCACCTGCAGGACACAAATGGCAGCCAAAATGGAATGAATCTGGACACATGTGAAACGCCGAAGAGTGGGATCCCCTACCAACTGCGACACACAGAACTGGCAGTTCGAACACGTGACACCCTAAACAGCCCCTCTGCACAGAGGTGACACACCCACCACACATGAACAAATCACAAAAATGTCAGCAATACATGTTGCACTCACACTTGTCTGAGTGATGTGCCTGTACAGATGAGAGACATGCACTCAGGGATAGTGTTTTTCGAATGCATTTATTTGCACATGCTTTGCCCGTGGTCATTATGTACTGTCCCAATACTGCCAAGGACTGCCACAATGTGACGTGCTCAAGTGAAGAAATTGTCATTGATGGTGTTCCTATGGGCTGCTCCTGCTGCGGCTGCAGTGGGCTGTGGTCCACCTGCCTCATACCCATCATCATCGTCCGGTGCATCTGGCACATGTATCCATGGTGCCCTGCTGTGTACACATATGTTGTGCAACACACAACATGCAACGATCATCTTGCACACGATGTCTAGGCTGTACAGGAGCCTTCCACCTGTGATGTCCAGGCACCTGAAACATGACTTCAACACGCCAAATGTGCATTCCACGATGCCCCTGGTGCGTTTGTGGGCCGCATTGTACTGCCTCTGGGCCTTTGTGTTCGGGGCTCGGAGGGGTGTCATCATCCAAGCGCAGAGTGCATATCCTTGGTCACCTGTGACAGTGCAGAGAGACATGAGTCAATAGTTGGTTCGGCATGATGTATTGGCAGGCTCACTGGTTCATTGGTGTGTGATATGTGTGACTTTGTGATTCCTGCACAACATGTACTGCTTGTTGCAAATGAGCGGCATCAATGTGGATTACGCAGCCTCAATGCCGCTTCTCCCTCCCCCGAGCATATTCACCAGAGTGCGCAGTGCGGTTGCATCACTTGCACCCCTACGGCACACTATTGTCATGCCTGTCTGCGCATATCAACAAGCCTGACGACGACACAGTGATGTCCTGCGCTGAAGGTGGACGGACACATGTGTGTAGGGCAATGGTAAAGACAGGGTGGACACAGATGTAGAGTTCATGCCTGGCTGAACTCGCCATGCGGCCGAGGGTAGACCTTTGGCCTATGCTGTGGAAATAGCGACACACACAACAGTTGGCATGTCTGATCCCTGACCCCCAGCGGGCCTGCGCACCCTCATTTACCCCTCGGCCGAGCCCGTACTCTGGGCGCATGCTACATGGCAACTTTGAATACTGTGTGACGTGTGGCGCCGACACTACACCTGAGACACACGCATTAGTTACTTCCCTGACAAGGCCTAAACCCTGCCCAGAGCCACCTGTGGAATGACCACACCCCTACACCATACTGCCGTACGCAGGTCCACTCCCTCATGCCCACAGGGGGGTCTGACACAGCCACATGTCCCAGGTCTACCCCACTGCCTGAGGTGACTAGGTTGCGCCCGCTGTACATGGCACAACGTAATGTGGTATGGCCCGGGGCCCACATGCATACATAATGACCACACGGACACACTGAGTCCATCCGTGGAACTGGCTACGGGCATGTGCGCCCGGCACCTTTTCTTTCCAGGGCCACACATCCAGTGATGCCTGTGCTGGATGGGAGTTGGGTAGTGTACGCCACCCCTCAGGGGGTGGTTGGTGCTGGCAACAATTACAACAGTGATCAGACAATCAGAAGTACTAAGTACAAACAGCAAGGTTCCAGGACTTGAGCTGCACAGAGTTGGTGGCCCCAGATGCACAGCGGCCGGCACAGGCACACCGCCACAGGATGGTGACTTGCGATGCACTGAGGTAGGGCCAGGTGAGCTGAGTGGGCCCACATTGATGTCCAAGGAGCGTGTCGCAGAGTGTTATGGGGGACAGTGGAAGGTGTCCATCCAGGGCATGATGCAGAGGGCAGAAGCAAGTAGAAACAGGCAATATGGAGGAGTTGAATGCTACAGTCTCCTTTTCCCCATGATGTCAGTATCAGCTACATGATGATGGAGACAACCCCCAGGCCATGGACTCTGATGCCACCAGAGTTCCAGCAGAAAGTGTCCATGACTCCCGTGGCACAGAGTCAGTGGCACCAGAGCCGGAAGGGGATGCAGTCTGCGATGAGGCCTGTACAATGACATGAAGTCTGCAATTGACAAATCAAGACCCAGTTCCAATTGTGTGTCCTACTCGACTGCAGTGTGTGCCGGAGGCAGCGGTCAGCAGGGGCCCACAGACACGTGTGGTCGGAATGCCATGCACAGAGTTGGTGGCACCACCGCGAAGAGAGTATACTGATTTAGACTCTGCATTAACATTTGTATTCTGCCATTGTGTAATTAAGACTCAGTTCCAAATGTGTGACCTACTTGTCCGCTGTGTAGGCCGGTGGAGTACGTCAACGACAGAGGAGTACTGCGAGCCTTGCCCGCGGAGGCCAAGGTGGTCTGAGGAGGCTGCCAAGCTCGAGGGCCTCTGGCTTGGTGCGAGCGCAGGCACGTGGTGGGCCCTCTTGGAGACACGCCGGTGTCGGCAGGTCAGCAGTGAGGCCTGGAAGCGCACGGCCGGGCGGGACTGGTTCGGGGTACAGCGACCCGGGCTGCGGCAGACGCACAGGATCGCAGCCACACTGCTCTCGGTGACGGCCTCATGGCGGGGTGGGAGGCGCTGCCCTGGCAGACACATTGGGCATTCCGGAAGAGAACCACGCCCAGAGCTTTGTGCTTTTTATTCACACCCCTACACTGGCCTGGCGTATGCCGGGTGAGCCCACTCCACACACGCTTGCAGGGGGGGACGTCACAGGCTACATTTCTGAGACCTTCCCCACTGGCTGGGGTGACATGGTTGCGTCCACTGTCCACAACACTACCACCCCCAGCAGTATATGGCGATATGGATATGTCTGTGGTCTGCATACTGCAGTCTGTCCAGCACTTCCATGCCACACTTGGCATTGTGTGCTTTCTCATTCATGGGTCACTTGCCTCCTTCGCACATGCCTGCTTCCCACCTCTCCCCGCATACTGCTATTGTGTGGCTGAGGTGCCATGCCGGTGATGGCTCATGTACATGGCTAGCCCAGGTTTCCATAGTACGTTGTGCAGTCGTGTCTGGTCGGTGGGCATGTTGTATGTGTGTTTGTGACGTGTGCATTCCAAGGGTTGTGAGTTGCAGGATTGTGGATATGAGGTGTGTGGTGTGTTCATTTGGTTCTTACCAACGAGCACTGCATTTCCGTAGGTGCCATCCTGGAAGCGCCGGTTGATGATGGACTGTCGGAAGATGTATGAATCATGCACACTGCCTGGGTAGTTTGCGACGACATTGGTGAAGAGTCCCCGGTGGTCCACTATTGCTTGCACATTGATGGAATGCGTGTGCTTTCTGTTGCGGTAATTGTGTGCAGTGTCGGCAGGGGGCACAAGTAGGACATGTGTGCAGTCAATTGCCCCCAAGACGTGCGGGAAGCCAGTTATGGCGTAGAAGCCTTGCTTGGTCTCTAGTTGTTCCTGCGCAGTGTGGGGGAAGTATAGGTACTGGGGTACCAAGCTGGTGATGACATCCCGGACAGGTGTGAGGAACTTGGATAGGGCTGGCTGTGAGACTCCTCCGATTCTGGCACTTGTTGGTTGGAATGTCCCAGAGGCCAACAGGTGCAGCACAGCCAGCAGCTTTGTCTGAGGTGGGATGTTGGTTGTCCGCTGTGTTGGTACCGTCAGCCTGTGGGCAATGATGGTCAGGAGGTGGAGGATGGTTGTCCTTTTGAGTCTGTAGTGGGCAATTACATTCTCTGGTGTCAAGTCTGTGAGGCTGGTGCGTTTCCTGAAGGTCCGCTGTCTTTGTCTGTGCTGCCTCCGTGGTGGTCTGGGGGAGGGGTTCCGGGGGGGGGGTGGCTGTCCTGGGTGTGGTGGCGGTGGGTGTTGTGGCCCTGTTGGGGCTCCGAGCTGCATGATGAGTAGCTCCATGGCATCTGTTGTTCTTCAGGTGTGGCTGTGGGCTGTGCTCCCTTGTCTGGTGCCGGTTGTCGTCCGACTTTACACCAGGTAGGAGCAGGTGTTAGTTTCCTGCTGCTAACGTGCCTTATCACCTGTTTTGTGCTCTTATCGCCGATCTGGCTGGTCATTGAGAATGTTGTGGAGTGATGTTATCGCGGATTTTAGCACGGGAACGCCTACTCTGCATATCATTAGCGTTAGTTGCCGGGGTCATCTGTGGTGATGTTTTTTGCGACTGCTATTGCAGGTAAACTGGTGTTGTGGGCCGTTAGCACCAGCTTGGGAATGGGGAGATAAATTTATTGTGGATTTGGCTGCGATAAAGTGCCGATACCTCGGCGATAGCTCCTTGAGAATATGCCCCGCTGTTTTTAAGAAATTAGAGAATTGATTGGCTGTTTAAGAACATTGTACATTGTACATTCAAAAATAGGGTGCATTTTACTTTGTTTAAAAAGCAAGTTTCTTATTGGTTAGTAAAAAATGTTTGAAAGGTACAGTAGAAAGGATAAGGTCATGTTTTGCAAAGCCAAACACACCTGTTGTTTCCATTTGCAACATTGTGTGGTGAACTTGAAAATATGGTGAACTTGTGACCTGTCAGTTAAGTTGAATGTTCCATGACCTGTTACTATGGAAACTGGCATTAAGCAGAAGGGGTGAAGAAGTCAGTTGATAAGGCTTATTATCTGTAACCAATGGAAATGTGTTTTACAATTTGAAAAACTCTGGGAAGCAATGTTATTTGTTGCTTATGTGTATTTGCATGGAGAAAGAGAGGGAAACCTTGCCATTACTGGTCTGGTGCATTATATTGATTGTGTGTAAAAGAAAATCCTGTCAGAGTTTGGGAGATTTTTCATTCAACACATTTATTTGCAAGGTGAGTTATAAATTTGTGAGGTTTATTTAAAACAAAATGACATTATTCTAATACTGTGTTGTTTGATATATATTATTAAAAGTAGAGATGTATATTGGAGTTTGTTTCATTGTACTTAAATGTTGTTTAAAAAAGAGTCTGTACAGTAATATGTGTATTTTTTAAGATGATTACTGATGTTATTAATTAAGCTTGTTTTTTAAGTCTGTACAAAGGTATAGTTGAATGATGCCGCATATTTTTAGATAGTTGGTTGAAGATGCAGTACAAATGTGTAATTTGAAAGATGTTCATATAAGGTGTAGTTTATTAGGCTTCATTTTTTGGTCTCTCTACAAAGGTATAGTTGAATGACACTGCATAATTATAGATACTTTGATAAAGATGCAGCACAACTGTGCTGTTTGAAAGATGATCATATAAGGTGTTAATAATTAGGTTTCTTTTATTAGTTTGTACAAAAGGTAAAGTTAAATGATGCCATATATTTTAAGATAGAATGGTGAAATAAGGTGCTGTTAATTAGGCTTCTTTTTGTAGTCTGAGCAAAGGTATAGTTGAATGATGCCACATAATTTTAGATACAAAGGTGAAGATGTATAATAAAAGTGTGGTTTTAAAAATGCTCATAAAAGGTGGTAACCCTGGACGTAGTTCGCGAAGTAGCGCTACGCAAAGCTACGCGAAGTGCACTTCGCACTACGCGAGCTACGCGTAGCACTACGCGAACTGCGTAGTGCACTGTTCGCGATGATTGCACAGTGCCGGATGCTTGTCCACACTGTGCAATCATTGAAAATGGCATCTTGCACAGTGCGAGCTGTCTTTTACTGCCGCTCGAGTAGATTTTTACTCGAGCGGCAGCTTTCTCAACACGGACTGGTAGTTTCTCATCACGAGCGGTCGCGAGCATCGCGACCACTCGCAATGAGAAACCTGACCTCCCGCGTTGAGAATCTCACCGGGAGGTTTATTTTCCATGCTCGCGATCGGCAACTTGATGTTGCTGATCGCGAACGAGGAAAAAGTATCGCCGGGATGTCATTTTGCTTGATTGCGGTCACCAACTTGACGTTGAGGACCGCGAGCAAGCAAAAAATGACCGCTGCAATACGCTACGCGTGTTTGCACTGTGCTACGTGCAATTCGCGTAGTGCGAAGTAGCGCAAACTTCGCAAACTACGTGAACGTAGCGTAGAGCTTTGACCAGGGTTATTAATTAGCCTTCTTTCTTAAGTCTGTTGAGAGGTATAGTTTAATGATGTCGCATACTTGTAGATTGAATGGTCAAGATGTAGCTCAAAAGTAAACCACCACATATCAATCAATCAATCAATCATGTCACTTATAAAGCGCACTACATACCCGCGAGGGTCTCAAGGCGCTGGGGGAAGAGGGGGGTGGTGCTGCTACTGATCGAAGAGCCAGGTCTTGAGGAGTCTTCTGAAGGCCAGTAGGTCTTGGGTCTGTCGGAGGTTGGTGGGGAGGGTGTTCCAGGTCTTGGCGGCGAGGTGGGAGAAGGATCTGCCGCCGGCGGTCGTTTTCCGGATGCGGGGGACTGTGGCGAGGGCGAGGTTGGTCGAGCGGAGCTGGCGGGTGGGGCTGTAGAAGCTGAGTCGTCTGTTGAGGTAGGCTGGTCCGGAGTTGTGGAGTGCTTTGTGTGCGTGGGTGAGGAGCTTGAAGGTTATCCTCTTGTTGACAGGGAGCCAGTGCAGGTCTCTCAGGTGGGGTGTGATGTGGCTGCATCGGGGGATGTCGAGGATAAGACGTGCAGGCGTTCTGGATGCTTTGCAGCCATCTCAGGAGCTTAGCCGTCGTTCCTGCGTAGAGGGCGTTTCCGTAGTCCAGCCTGCTGGTGACGAGGGCCTGGGTGACTGTTTTTCTTGTTTCGGTGGGGATCCACTTGAAGATCCTGCGGAGCATTCGGAGGATGTTGAAGCAGGATGAGAAACGGCGTTGACCTGCTTAGTCATGGAGAGGGTGGGGTCGAGGATGACCCCTAGGTTGCGTACGTGGTCGGTGGGTGGCGGGGCTGTTCCCAGTGATGTTGGCCACCAGGAGTCGTCCCAGGCTGAAGGGTTGGAACCAAGGATGAGGACCTCCGTCTTGTCCGAGTTCAGCTTCAGGCGGCTGGTCCTCATCCATTCGGCGATGGCCTTCATTCCTTCGTGGAGGTGGGCTTTGGCGGTGTGAGGGTCTTTGGTGAGGGAGAGGATCAGCTGGGTGTCGTCGGCGTAGGAGATGATGTTGAGGTTGTGCTGTCGGGGGACGTGGGCGAGGGGTGCCATGTAGATGTTGAACAGCGTTGGGCTGAGGGAGGAGCCTTGGGGTGCGCCGCAGATGATCTTGGTGGCCTTGGATCGGAAGGGGCGAGGCGGACGCTTTGTGTTCTGCCGGAAAGGAAGGATGTGGTCCAGTCCAGGGCCTTCACTTGGATCCCGGCGTCGTGAAGGCGTGTTCGTAGTGTGTGGTGGCAGACCGTGTCGAAGGCGGCTGATAGGTCCAGGAGAATGAGGGCTGCTGTTTCTCCGTTGTCTAGCAGGGTCCTGATGTCATCGGTGGCGGCGATGAGGGCGGTTTCGGTGCTGTGGTTGCTGCGGAAGCCGGACTGGGAAGGGTCCAGGATGTTGTTCTCCTCGAGGTAGCGGGTCAGTTGTTTGTTGACGATTTTCTCGGTGACCTTCGCGGGGAACGGGAGCAGAGAGATGGGTCGGAAGTTCTTGAGGTCCTTGGGGTCTGCCTTGGGTTTCTTGAGTAAGGCAGTGATCTCAGCGTGCTTCCAGCTTTCCGGGAAGGTTGCTGTCTCGAAGGAGATGTTGATTATTTTCCGGAGATGGGGCGCGATGGCTGTACTGGATTTGTTGAAGATGTGGTGAGGGCACGGGTCTAGCGGTGAACCGGAGTGGATGGTGTTCATGATCTCGCTGGTGTCCTCGTCGTTGATGTTGGTCCAGGAGAGCAGGCGGTTGGTGGTTGTGGGGGCAGTGGTCTCGGTGGTTGCCGGGGCGGTCGTGGTGTTGAAGCTGTCATGGATGTCAGCGATTTTGCGGTGGAAGAAGGTGGCCAGTGAGTCGCACAGGTCTCGCGACGGCTGGATGTCGTTGGTGTTGGAGCTGGGGTTGGAGAGTTCCTTCACGATGTTGAAGAGCTCTTTGCTGTTGTGTGCGTTGTTGTCTAGGCGGTCTTTGAGTGAGGCCCTTTTGGCGGATCTGATGAGGTGATGGTGACTGCGGGTGGCGCTCTTGTGGGCGGCGTAGCTGTCCGCTGTCCGTTCGTGGAGCCAGATCTTCTCCAGTTTTCGGCATGTTCGTTTGGAGGCCTGGAGGTCTTCGGTGAACCAGGTGGCTTTCTTGCTGGTGTGGCTGTTGGGCGGATTCTTGAGCGGGGCGAGGGTGTTGGCGCAGTCGTCGATCCACTGTCTGAGGTTGCGGGCGGCGGTGTCGGGGTCGGAGGGTTCGGCGGGTGGGCTCAGGGGCGAGGGTTGTGGTTAGCTGGTCTTCCGTGACTCTGCTCCAGCAGCGGCGAGGCATTTGTTCGGTGCGGTGGTGCGTGGTGGGCTTCCTGTAGGTGAAGTGGATGCAGTGGTGGTCAGTCCAGTGGGGTTCGGAGGTGTGGTTGAAGGAGACGTGTGGGCTTGCGGAAAAGATGGAGTCGAGCGTGTGGCCGGCGGTGTGGGTGGGTGTAGTCACGAGCTGTCTGAGTCCGAGGGTGGCGAGGTTGTCGATCAGGGTGGTGAAGTTGGTGTCCTTGTTGTTCTCGAGGTGGAAGTTCAGGTCCCCGAGGAGGATGTAGTCCATGGAGGCGATGGCGTGTGTGCTGACGAAGTCAGCGATGGAATCGCTGAACTGTGGTCGGGGTCCGGGGGTCTGTAGATGAGGGTTCCTCTGAGGGTGGTGTTGGGATCGGTGTGGATCTGGAAGTGCATGTGTTCGGCGGTGCTGAGGGTGTCGTCGGTGTTGGTTGAGACTCTGAGGGTGTTCCTGTGGACGATGGCGATGCCTCCTCCGACTCCGTTGGTGCGGTCCCTGCGGGTGATCTTGTATCCGTCCGGGATGGCAATGGCGATGTCGGGGGCTGAAGCGGGATTCAGCCAGGTCTCCGTCAGGAATGCGACGTCTGGGGAGGTTGAGTCGAGAAGGTCCCAGAGTTCGATGGCGTGTTTGCGGGCGGAGCGGGTGTTGAGGAGGATGCATCTGAGGTAGTTGGGTTCTTTCCTGGGCGGTGGTTTGGCGGGGCGGGTGCTGGCGAAGCTGCAGTTCCGGCAGGTGAAGGGCCCTTGGGTGTGCTTCGCCGTGGCCTGGTAGCAGGTGTGATCTTTTCCGGGGTTGAGTGCGTGGAGGGTGCTGGCGTCGTATCGGCGTCTGTTGATGTGTGCAGGCATGTTGTACTTATCTACTTAACTAGATAGTATGTAATGACTCATCTATGTGTTCAGATTCTATTTACACAGTTGTATGTATGCTTAGTGAACTATTGAGAGGTGCCTGAGCGATTACAGGAGTGCAAAGGTAGTGAATATGTGATTTTAAAACTACATCGGTAATGATTGACTGATTCCATATTCTGCAATCACCCAGTTAGTATCCAAGCACTGCCCATGCACTCATGCAATGACTCAGGCACTAACTCATGCACTGCTACAATCCCTGAGCACTACCCATGCAGTCCAGCCATCCCCCTGTCACTACCCATGCACTCCTCCAATCACCAATCCAGCATCATGTACTTATCCAACCACTCCACCAAAACCCAAGCACTTATAAATTCACCATGCACTCTCCTTGCAGTACTCTAATCATCCAGTCACTACCCATGTACCCATGCAATGACCCAGGCACTAACACATGCAGTGGTACAATCACCTGTACACTGCCCATGCAGTCCTCTAATCACCTTGGCACTACTCACTCACTCCTTCAATTACCCAGGTAGTACCCATGCACTCCTCCAATAACCCCACCAGTACCATGTACTAATCCAATCACTCTGCCAAAACCCAAGCAGTTATAAATTTGCCATGCACTCTCCTTGCAGTACTGTAATTATCCAGTCACCACCCAGGTACTCATGCAATAACCCAGGCACCAACACATTCAGTGGTACAATCACCTGTGCACCACCCATGCAGTCCTCTAATCACCTTGGCACTACTCATTCACTCCTTCAATTACCCAGGTAGTACCCATGCACTCCTCCAATAACCCGACCAGTACCATGTACTAATCCAATCACTCTGCCAAAACCCAAGCAGTTATAAATTCGTCATGCACTCTCCTTGCAGTATTCTAATCATCCAGTCACTACCCATGTACTCATGCAATGACCCAGGCACTAACACATGCATTGCTACAATCCCTTGAGCACTACCCATGCAGACCTCTAACCACCTACACACTACTGATTCACTCCTCCAATTACCCAGGTAGTACCCATGCAGTCCAGACATCTCTCTGTCAGTGCCTATGCACTCCTCCAATCACCCATCCAGCCTCAAAATCACCTGTGCACTGCCCATCCAGTCCTCTAATCACCGAGCCAGCACCATGTACTTATCCAATCACTCCGCCAAAACCCAAGCACTTATAAATTCACCATGCACTCTCCTTGCAGTACTCTAATCATCCAGTCAGTACCCATGTACTCATGCAATGACCCAGGCACTAACTCATGCACTGCTACAATCCCCTGAGCACTACCCATGCAGTCCAGCCATCTCCCTGTCACTGCCTATGCACTCCTCCAATCACCCATCCAGCATCATGTACTTATCCAATCACTCCGCCAAAACCCAAGCACTTATAAATTCACCATGCACTCTCCTTGCAGTACTCTAATCATCCAGTCACTACCTATGCACTAATGCAATGACCCATGCACTAAGTCATGCACTGCTACAATCTCCTGAGCACTACCCATGCAGTCCAGCCATCGCCCTGTCACTACCCATGCACTCCTCCAATCACCCAGCCACTACCATGTACTTATCAAATCACTCCGCCAAAACCCAAGCACTTATAAATTCACCATGCACTCTCCTTGCAGTACTCTAATCATCCAGTCACTACCCATGCACTCATGCAATGACCCATGCACTAGGTCATGCACTGCTACAATCTCCTGAGCACTACCCATGCAGGCCAGCCATCGTCCTGTCACTACCCATGCACTCCTCCAATCACCCAGCCAGTACCATGTACTTATCCAATCACTCCGCCAAAACCCAAGCACTTATAAAATCACCATGCACTCTCCTTGCAGCACTCTAATCATCCAGTCACTACCCATGTACTCATGCAATGACCCAGGCACTAACACATGCAGTGGTACAATCACCTGTGCACTGCCCATGCAGTCCTCTAATCACTCAGCCAGCACCATGTACTTATCCTATCACTCTGCCAAGACCCAAGCACTTATAAATTCACCATGCACTCTCCTTGCAGTACTCTAATCATCCAGTCAGTACCCATGTACTCATGCAATGACCCAGGCACTAACTCATGCACTGCTACAATCCCCTGAGCACTAAACATGCAGTCCAGCCATCTCCCTGTCACTGCCTATGCACTCCTCCAATCACCCAGTCAGCACCATGTACTTATCCAATCACTCTGCCAAAACCCAAGCACTTAAAAATTCACCATGCACTCTCCTTGCAACACTCTAATCATCCAGTCACTACCCATGTACACATGTAATGACCCAAGCACTAACACATGCACTGCTACAATCCCCTGTGCACTACCCATGCAGACATCTAACCACCTACACATTACTGATTCACTCCTCCAATTACCCAGGTAGAACCCATGCAGTCCAGCAATCCCCCTGTCACTACCCATGCACTCCTCCAATCACCCATCCAGCATCATGTACTTATCCAATCACTCTGCCAAAACACAAGCACTTATACATTCACCATGCACTCTCCTTGCAGTACTCTAATCATACAGTCACTACCCATGCACTAATGCAATGACCCATGCACTAAGTCATTCACTGCTACAATCTCCTGAGCACTACCCATGCAATCCAGCCATCGCCCTGTCACTACTCATGCACTCCTCCAATCACCCAGCCAGTACCATGTACTTATCCAATCACTCCGCCAAAACCCAAGCACTTATAAATTCACCATGCACTCTCCTTGCAGTACTATAATCATCCAGTCACTACCCATGTACTCATGCAATGACCAAGGCACTAACTCATGCACTGCTACAATCACCTGAGCACTACCCATGCAGATCTCTAACCACCTACACATTACTGATTCACTCCTCCAATTACCCAGGTAGTACCCATGCAGTCCAGCAATCCCCCTGCCACTACCCATGCACTCCACCAATCACCCATGCAGCATCATGTACTTATTCAATCACTCCGCCAAAACCAAAGCACTTATAAATTCACCATGCACTCTCCTTGCAGTACTCTAATCATCCAGTCAGTACCCATGTACTCATGCAATGACCCAGGCACTAACACATGCACTGCTACAATACTCTGAGCACTACCCATGCAGTCCAGCCATCTCCCTGTCACTGCCTATGCACTCCTCCAATCACCCAGTCAGCACCATGTACTTATCCATTCACTCTGCTAAAACCCAAGCACTTATAAATTCACCATGCACTCTCCTTGCAGTACTCTAATCATCCAGTCACTACCCATGTACTTATGCAATGACCCAGGCGATAACTCATGCACTGCTACAATCCCCTGAGCACTACCCATGCAGTCCAGCCATCTCCCTGTCACTGCCTATGCACTCCTCCAATCACCCATCCAGCACCATGTACTTATCCATTCACTCTGCTAAAACCCAAGCACTTATAAATTCACCATGCACTCTCCTTGCAGTACTCTAATCATCCAGTCACTACCCATGCACTCATGCAATGACCCATGCACTAGGTCATGCACTGCTACAATCTCCTGAGCACTACTCATGCAGTCCATCCATCGCCCTGTCACTACCCATGCACTCCTCCAATCACCCAGCCAGTACCATGTACTTATCCAATCACTCCGCCAAAACCCAAGCACTTATAAAATCACCATGCACTCTCCTTGCAGCACTCTAATCATTCAGTCACTACCCATGTACTCATGCAATGACCCAGGCACTAAATCATGCACTGCTACAATCCCCTGTGCACTACCCATGCAGTCCGGCCATCGCCCTGTCACTACCCATGCACTCCTCCAATCACCCAGCCAGCACCATGTACTTATCCAATCACTCCGCCAAAACCTAAGCACTTATAAATTCACCATGCACTCTCCTTGCAGTACTCTAATCATCCAGTCACTACCCGTGTACTCATGCAATGACCCAGGCACTAACACATGCAGTGGTACAATCACCTGTGCACTGCCCATGCAGTCCTCTAATCACTCAGCCAGCACCATGTACTTATCCTATCACTCTGCCAAGACCCAAGCACTTATAAATTCACCATGCACTCTCCTTGCAGTACTCTAATCAGCCAGACAGTACCCATGTACTCATGCAATGACCCAGGCACTAAATCATGCACTGCTACAATCCCCTGAG
The DNA here is from genome assembly GCA_963921515.1 of Calotriton arnoldi. Taxonomy (NCBI): domain Eukaryota; kingdom Metazoa; phylum Chordata; class Amphibia; order Caudata; family Salamandridae; genus Calotriton; species Calotriton arnoldi. The sequence continues at coordinate 828,960 of CAWUFW010003342.1, read as the reverse complement.
CACTAAACATGCAGTCCAGCCATCTCCCTGTCACTGCCTATGCAATCCTCCAATCACCCAGTCAGCACCATGTACTTATCCAATCACTCTGCCAAAACCCAAGCACTTAAAAATTCACCATGCACTCTCCTTGCAACACTCTAATCTTCCAGTCACTACCCATGTACACATGTAATGACCCAAGCACTAACACATGCACTGCTACAATCCCCTGTGCACTACCCATGCAGACCTCTAACCACCTACACACTACTGATTCACTCCTCCTATTACCCAGGTAGAACCCATGCAGTCCAGAAATCCCCCTGTCACTACCCATGCACTCCTCCAATCACCCATCCAGCATCATGTACTTATCCAATCACTCTGCCAAAACACAAGCACTTATACATTCACCATGCACTCTCTTTGCAGTACTCTAATCATACAGTCACTACCCATGCACTAATGCAATGACCCATGCACTAAGTCATGCACTGCTACAATCTCCTGAGCACTACCCATGCAATCCAGCCATCGCCCTGTCACTACTCATGCACTCCTCCAATCACCCAGCCAGTACCATGTACTTATCCAATCACTCCGCCAAAACCCAAGCACTGATAAATTCACCATGCACTCTCCTTGCAGTACTATAATCATCCAGTCACTACCCATGTACTCATGCAATGACCCAGGCACTAACTCATGCACTGCTACAATCCCCTGAGCACTACCCATGCAGATCTCTAACCACCTACACATTACTGATTCACTCCTCCAATTACCCAGGTAGTACCCATGCAGTCCAGCAATCCCCCTGTCACTACCCATGCACTCCTCCAATCACCCATCCAGCATCATGTACTTATCCAATCACTACGCCAAAACCAAAGCACTTATAAATTCACCATGCACTCTCCTTGAAGTACTCTAATCATCCAGTCACTACCCATGTACTCATGAAATGACCCAGGCACTAACTCATGCACTGCTACAATCCCCTGAGCACTACCCATGCAGTCTAGCCAACTCCCTGTCACTGCCTATGCACTCCTCCAATCACCCAGTCAGCACCATGTACTTATCCAATCACTCCACCAAAACCCAAGCACTTAAAAATTCACCATGCACTCTCCTTGCAGTACTCTAATCATCCTGTCAATACCCATGCACTCATGTAATGACCCAGGCACTAACAGATGCACTGCTGCAATCCCCTGTGCACTACCCATGCATACCTCTAACCACCTACACACTACTGATTCACTCCTCCAATTACCCAGGTAGTTCCCATTCAGTCCAGCAATCTCTCTGTCACTACCCATGCACTCCTCCAATCACCCATCCAGCATCATGTACTTATCCAATCACTCCGCCAAAACCCAAGCACTTATAAATTCACCATGCACTCTCCTTGCAGTACTCTAATCATCCAGTCACTACCCATATACTCATTTAATGACCCAGGCACTAACTCATGCACTGCTACAATCCCCTGAGCACTACCCTTGCAGTCCAGCCATCTCCCTGTCACTGCCTATAAACTCCTCCAATCACCCAGTCAGCACCATGTACTTATCCAATCACTCCGCCAAAACCCAAGCACTTATAAATTCACCATGCACTCTCCTTGCACCACTCTAATTATCCTGTTTTTCAGGTTTTCGCGCTGACCACAGCTGCAGCAGCAGCAGTCGACAGCGAGAGAAGATGCCGAACTGCCGAAACCGCCGCTCCTGGCTTCAGGTTTTTGCCGTCTTGCCGTCTTTGCCCTCCTCTGCCAGTAGCCCGCAGCCCGCTCCGCTCCTGCATCCGACTCCACACCGCATCGGGTCTACATACATCAGGTAGACCCGGGAACATCGGGAAGCCGAACAGCGGTGTCGGCAGCCGCGGCGGTTTGGAGAAGAGGCTGGAGGCCGGACACAGGAACAGGCACAGGCAGGCAAGTGCGCTGCGAGGCCCACAAGCGGGCTTCTAGTGGGTTTTAAGAGTGCGAGAGCGCGGCCTCCTTTAACTGGATGCCGCAGAGTGAAGTGCCCGGGAGCCTCCGCGGAGGCGGCCCAACTAGGCTGGGTGCGGCCTGCGGCCCCCAGCGTGCCCTGCTCTCACCCCCCCCCACTGTCACCCAGCTTGAGGTCAGGCCAATCTGCACCTGCTCCATGCAAACTTCGCATTACCCCCCCACCCCAATCGAACTCCTACCCATCCTACCCATCCCACCCATCCTCCCCCTCACTTGGGGTGGTGGCAACGGGGAATGCGGTCAGGGAAAATCAGAGAAGCACCCCCCACCAAAGGACAAGGAAAAGGCCAAAGAGGCTGCAGCCAAAGATCTCCCCAGTATGACCTCGCCAGTAACTTGTCCATCAATTAAAGAAGATAAAACCCGGCGGCAAGTATTGGGAGTCTCAACGGACGCAACCTTAACACACGCAAGCAACTGGCTAAAGGTCATACCAAAAACACCTACAGCAGCGGCTTCAGAAGTAAAACGGGGGGGCAGCACCAAAGCTATTTCTGCGGTCCCAGTTAGGCATCACTCAGCACCAAACAGCAGCAAACGGGCACTGATCTCGGACTTTTTAAAAGTCGTAATAAAATCTACTTCGGATAATCGACATCGCAATGACCTTAGGGCCCTCAAAGCAAGAGATGAAACCAGCATTAACACAGTCTCTGTGAGTGAGGCCACCATGAGCCCTCCCAGCGAAAAAAGGACCACGAGCCGTGAGTGCGGGTGGAGCAGTCCCCAGGCACCCCATGCACCCTAGCGATCGGGCTGGGAAGCCCCGCATGAAGCAACCAATGCAGTTCCAAGCCTCCAACTCTTATCATCTAAAGCTCTCCTCCCGCCGGAACTCAGACGAAGGCAAAACAACCAAGTTCTCGAGGCACAAATACACCACCACCATCACCACTCTCCCGTCGATTTCCTCAGTCAGCAGACACTATTTCCAACTTCACCTGAAAACGACGGCCCCCAAGGCCTCAATGAAGGGGCCTCCGCCAACCAGATGACCATAAACACCTTGAGCTTAATAGGGAATAGCTTAATAGGGAATCCGACAAAATCTCCAGGCGCTCAACGCCCGAAGCTCAGGAGTCTGTCTTCTCCAATATCAATACTAACAATTGCGATAAGCCTGGCTTTTCTTCGTTCTTGTCGGAAGTGCCAGCAGAGCAACAAAAGGGGCAGAACCCTTGCCAGGTTAATCCACAGGAGGAGCGGTTTCTCTATCCAGATATGCATGGTTCAACCCACTTGTCACGTCCCTCCCAAACAAGGGAACAACCTAGCAGTACCCCCGGCCTTCTACAAGCTCCCTTGTCAGCACGTCCAAACTACTGGGAACATAACGCCCAGGCATCCCGAACCAGGAAGTCTCCCAGCATCTTCAGCTTGGCAGCTTTTGTTACATACAATGGATACAATCGCCAAAGCAATGACTTACCATGCAGATAAGCTGGACACCCAAGTGGACCTCCTAAACATCCTAGCAATCCACGTTCAGGGAGTAGAACAGAAACTGCATAGTTTCAATGAGATGATCTTGAGGGTGCAGCTAGACCGGGAAACAACATACCAAATGTGCCACTGCCACTGCACCCAAATAATTGACAAATTAGCGGCGGTCCCCATCCTTCTGTCAGACCTTTTGGTCACAACAAGGGAAGCTCCAACAAAGAATGTTCCACAATCAGAGACAGATTACGAGGCACTACGGGTAATCAACACCGTACAACTCCGCCCCATTGGGGGGCACGTAACCAGTGGAACAGAATCTAACTTAGAACAAATACAGGCAGATTCAACCGCATCTAGCTCAGCAACTACCTTTGACAATCTAAATGTTTCGGCTCTTCAATCAATTGACCAATGTGAGCAATCATTAGGTCAGCCGTCAACAGCGACCAAGATATTAACCAAGCGGGAGAGAAAATGCCTTAGAAAAGCAAGAAACAGAAGACATTCCAGACAGGCAACCAACTCATTTCCAGTCAAAACCGATCAGGGAACGAAACAGAGTGACCATGACGCGGCTTTACCTCCCCTGGATGCAATTATAAACAAGGATCAATTGAACTCCTTATCCACCTTACCTACTACACCCAGCTGTCTAAACGACACCAAAAGGGAACAACCGCAGTCTGGGAAAATATACAGTATATTTAAGGCTCCCAGGAAAGAGAAACATCTTTTATCCACTCAGGCTACACATACCACACAAACTGCGAAACCCTCAATTACATCAAGGAATGTCACGAAAGAAATCAGCACAATCTGCTCACGGGTAGTAAATTTGGTTACTAACAACGAGAGTAAAGAAAATTGCCACCCAGATTAAACCCATGATCTCAACCCGGGAAGCAATAATGCAGCTTGGACAAGGGTCAACGAACAATATTCACTAAACAACACCAACGTTATTCCGACCATACCATCGACTATCATAGAGCCCATACCGGCCGACAAAGTAACGGTAAGGGGTGCACATCAAGAGCCGCAGTGGGACACTTCTTCACATAACAACAAACTGGACTTTATCCCTCACTACGTCTCAAGGGGAAACCATGATATCCTCAACAGAAGTGTCCTGCTCACACTCTTTAAAGCCTTGCCCCCTCTGAGCCACATAAATACCTGTGACATCGTCAGTATAGAGTTTAAACAGAACCCGCATTCCATGGGCCAAGAAACAACAACAGCAACATTCGTGGCCAACTCTCTCATTGAACAAATTTGGCAGCAGAGGGATCAATTTGCAAAGTGGGGTATTAAGTTAAAAAAGATAGACCCCCCTTGCTACCCCAACCTGCTTCAACCATCTACTCAACCAGCGGGCCTGTTAAAGGGAGCTAAAGGCCCAGGCAATCAAACCCCTCTAAAGAGGAAAGAGCCCACGACCAGGAAAATTACCATCACCTTTGCCCACCCAGAAGCCACTAAGCCTCCAGGATTTCGGGATTTAATCTCGGTCGGAACACCCTCATACACGGCATGAACCAAATCTCATGTAGCTACCAATTTACTCCCGGGCTGTAACATCTGCTCTTGGAACATGTTCGGCCTTAGTACTAAAATAGAAGATCCAGGCTTTATGGAATTCATTACAAAGTACAATATCCTTCTCTTTCAGGAAACCTGGCTGACAAACTCTACACCCATAACTGGCTACAAGGAATTTCTAAAGCCGGCCAAAAAAGTCACTAACCAAGGCAGAGCTAAAGGGGGCCTCTCAATTTTCATTTCAACCGACATTCCCTGGCAAGTTTCTACCATAGACCTTGAGTTTTCTTGGTTGCAATGTGTCAAACTTGAAGCTCCGCCCCTCAATTGTTTGCTTATTCTTAACATCTACATTCATCCATCGTTCAAACAAAAACGGACAAGAGTTGACCATTTATTAGCAACACTGGCAACACTAAAACACGCCCACTTGGATGCGAATATCATCCTGTCAGGGGATTTTAACATGAATTTATTGCAAAACGGAAACAAAGGATCCAAAGAACGTACACAGGCCCCGTACTGACGTCATACCCTTGGCAAGAGATGTGCGGCCTGTTTGGTTGACCATTCAATGAGCATGCTTAACGGGAGCATCCCGACAGACAGCCCTGCAGCTTATACTAGGATCACCCAAAAATCAGCTTCAACCATAGACTACACCTTTACGGATCAAGATCTTTTTCCATCTATCACGAACTTCCAAATAATGGATAGGACAGAAAGTGACCACCAACCGCAATCTTTCACGTTTCTAAGAAATATCGTAAACTCAGTGCCAGCCAACGCATCATCTCAACAAACGCAATGTTACAATCTAAAACGCCTTGTATGGAAAAAGGATACGATCAGCGATATCATGGGGACATGCATCTGTCTTCTGGAAATATTTCAAACTGAACCCATAAACCCACTGGCCTGGAAGCGCTTTAACCAAGAACTAAATGAAACATTTTATAACCAGACCACAGGAAAAAAAGTGAGAAGACATCAAGGGGCCGATTGGTTCACCAAACACCTCAGGGTTCAAAAACAACAATTGAACAAACATCTTAGAAGACTACGCACCCAGGGCCCTGCCCCCTCCCAGGATCTCTTGCTATTAATCTCTACAGCCAGAAAAGACCTAAAAAGAGACACAAAGGTGGCAAAAAAAGCGTTTCAAGAACACCTTTGGGCCAAACTCCACCATTCCTGCAAACAAAGGAATTCCAGGCTCTTTTGGGAAATTATCAACCAGTTAACAAACGGCAAGAACAGGCATTACAACTCAGACAAAATGGAGGACACTTGGAGAGCTCACATCGATCTCCTATACAATGAAACGTCAACTGCTGCCCCCTCAACTTATGGTTTCCAACTAGGCGAGAGGGCACTCACAGCAGGTCGTGTCAAAGTCACTTCCAACCCAGAAGCACTCGCAAATCCGGAAAGAGCAAGTTCTAAAAGTCATAAAAAATCTAAGATCCGAGGGAGCCCCAGGTCCCAACGGCTTGCCAAATGCTTTATTTCGGCACGACCCTCCATTCTGGTCCGGCCTCCTCACGCCACTCTTCTCTTCCATCTTAGCATCCAGTACTATCCCAGATTCTTGGAGGGGCAGTATTCTAAACCCAATATACAGGTCGGGCGCCCGCTCCGACCCCTCCAACTATCGTTTGATAGCCCTGATTGACGTGGAGGCAAAAATGTACGCATCGAACCTGTTGGTTGATTTAGAGGACTGGGTCAGTAGATGTAACCTCATTCCCTATACCCAAACAGGATTCAGGGCAGGGATGGGCACACTCACGAATATCTCTGCAGTCACCCTGCTAGCCAATCAAGCCCTCCCAAAATCAAGGCCCCTGTATGCATGCTTCATAGACCTTAAAGCAGCCTTTAATGAAGTTCCGAGAGCCAAGTTATGGGCAAAAATGCACAACTGGGGTGCCCCAACTAAACTCCTGGAGGCCATAATTAATATGTATTCCCAGATGTGGGTCCAGGTCAGGAAAGGAGACGGGCACAGCATAACCAAAAAGTTTCAAACTCTTAATGGGTTAAAACAAGGGTGCTTGCTGGCACCTTGCCTCTTCAACATCTACATTGCTGACCTTGATAAACAACTCCGGTCAATTCAATCTGACCCCCTAAACTGGGCAAAATACCCACACCCAGTTTACAATACGTGGACGATATCGTGCTCCTCGCTCAAACACCTGTAGGCCTGCAACGACTCATCACTAAATTAGGAGCTTATATCATCTCGGCTCAATTAACCGTAAACCACCAAAAAACAAAGGTGATGTGCTTTGCCAGATGTGTTACAGCAGCTCAAAACAACGGAAAATCGTAAATTCCTCTGGTACTTGGACGAGCAACCTTTGACCCGGGTTGACTCATAAAAATATCTAGGTTTTCAAATAGACCGCAACCTTAATTTTAAACTACAACTGGCAGAAGGACGTACTAAAGCCAAACAACTGCAGTTTGCCTTCAAAGTCCTAAGAAATAAACTTACAGGTTGTTCTACAGGACACCTGCTAAAAGCCATTGCAGCAAAAGTTCTACCTTCTATCTCATACGTCTCAGAAATTTTAAACCTTAAAGATGTCACCTTTTTAAACACAGTACAATCAACCTTTTTTAAGAACCTGTTTTCGATCCCCCGACACATCTCACAACCCCAAATCCGATTAGAGTACGGACTAAGAAACCAGATTCCTGACAGACAAGGGGCACTAGTCAAGTACTACTGGAGAATGAGGGATGCAGAGGACAACACCCTTGCGCATCACTGTTGGGTGGAAATTGAAACCCAAGCCAGGCTAAATAATTCAACGTTCAGAGCTCTGAAGGAATCCCTCACGGCATTGCAGCTAGAGGAGGCCTGGCTCACTCTTCCCACCTATTCTGGCTTCAAAACTGTAGCCAACAAAGCAATTAAACGGACATCTTTACTAATAGACAAAACAGCCTTTTCAAAAAAATCTCATGCTTGGGCAGTGATCCTGTCGTAGGGATTCTGCACACACAGAGCTATGCACAGGATAATAGGACCTCGGAATATAGTGGTGAGCCAACCATAGACCTTAGCACCTAAAACCCCAACCCAACTAGCCTTAGCGTCCCATTAGCACCAATGTACCAATGATTGGACAACCCAGAACACGGTATCTCTATCTCAGGACTCGCAGAAGCAAGAACACTCTTTCGTCACTCACTCGTACCTGTCCACAACGTGCGTAAGAAGAGACACAGTATAGGTTAAAATGTTTATTTCAACTTACGTGCTCTAAGGTACAGTACACGTGTCAGTACTATTATCATAATGCATAAGAATAATATGATCAGCATAGTTACAACCCCATAGAATACGAACGGGGAAAGCATCTCATAAAGCAGTGGATATATGTCTAGATAACATTACCACCCTCCCCGTGCTGGAAGATAGTTTATTATAAAAATAGAAGACCTCTGGGCTTTGACTAGCGAACCCCCATACCTCAGTCTCTAGATGCAAAACTACATCAGCAGACAATCACAGCTCTTCTCCCTGGAAAGGTTTTCTCCAAGTGTGTCTAGAGCGGGCAAACCGCAATATTAAAAGCACACTAATTTCTCCATGGCAGCTGTACATAGTGTTATGTCTAGGTGCGAGGGACTGGCCAAATCAGCAAGAACAAGGAGACGTTGTTATTCGACCTTGTACATGTTGTGCAGTCTGAGCCCAAATCGAACAGGAGAAAAGGTGAGAGACAGAAAAGGCAGACAGCGCTAAAATAACTTTGGCAAGAGCAGAGGTCGATAGAACAACGGCTCAAAGTAACGTGTGCAAAGAAAAGCAGCATGGCAGACAGGCCTAAGACAACCAAGGCAGGCCCGGAGGCCACAAACCACAAGACACCCTCCCCTGGACAGTCCATCGGCCAAGACAGAGGACGAAAGAGAGAGTTCAAAGTAACCAAGCAGAAATGTCACGAGGGGACGCGGGCCCCTCAAGGGGCAACGAAACGGGAGAGAGGGAAAAAAAATCAGCGTGGCAGTCCACGTTAGTCCAAAAGCGTGTAAGTGCAGAAAAATGCGATAGCATCCAATAGGACATCATTGGAATCGCCAGAAAATATAGTTGCCATCCAGTCCAACAGATCAAAGCTGCAGGAATGTTCCTCAGAGGATGGATCATCCAAAAGCAATGCGGGACAGCTTGCGTGAAATTCAATATAGCTTTGTTGTAGGAGACTCCGAGTAGCCGCCCAGATATCCCATTGTGCCAAAATCCCCAGTGCGGCCGCACGCGCCATACAGCCTGCAGCGGAACAGTCCCGTTCATGGGCCTCTAAGGGACCCACCAACTGAACAAAATCCGGAACAGGCAACGACGAATTGTAGAGGCAATAATCCATGGTCCAGGTGAAAGGACAGCGGATGCAAGACATCACAGGTTGCACGCAAGTGAAATACGCAAAGTGAAAAGAAAGGGTATAGGACACACTCAGTGTCGCCAATGGCAGAACGCCGAAACCAGCCAGCAGTCGCTCACGGAGCAGCTGGAGGCGTTCGGGATCTAGAAGGGCCCATCGGGGAGCAGCCATTGCGCAGAAAACAGACCAACAGCAAGACACCAGCCACCAAGGCGAGGATTAATGGGAAGCCACCAAAGACGCTGGAAAAAATAGAATGAATGAATGCCGGTATCACACCAAAAATAGTTTGGAAAGTGGATACCAGGCCGGACCCCACAACTTTAAAAAAGTGAACCAGACCCTCAGTGTTTGATGCGTTAAAAATACGGTGAATTAACTCCCCGAAATGTTGGGGGAGGTTGGTGTTCAAAAGGGCCTGTATTTCACTGTGGGTACACGCCACCTGGAGAATGAATGTCTCCCGGGCGGATGTGAGCATAACCTCCTCGTTCAATAATAGTGCCTTTATTCTGCTCAGTTTATTGAACTCTGCCTCCATGGTAGGAATGGAAGGCCAAATAGAATTATCAACGATGTCGTGAGGGGGAGGAAAAAGCACATTCCTGCAGCAGACAACCCTGTGCGAGACTGTAACAACACAGGGAATGCCTGCCTGCACGCCACAGCAGTTCTCGTTATTCAAAAGCAAATAGCCACCATTTGTAAGCAAAGCAAAAGTAGGAGTAACAGCAGGAGCAGGAATACCCCCTAACACACAAGCAAGATCCGGAGCGGAAACGCCACAAGCTCCATGCAGCTCAATATGTTCACAAATAAGGAAATGACCCACAGTGGAATCACATGACTCCCCCGCGAGAAAAACCTCCCTGCCGTCCCCAAGGCATCTATACATGAAATGCAAGGACCAGAGCCCATGCAGGAAAGCATCTCCCAAAGGCTGGTAACGGCCCACAGGACAATGTCTCATGCACGAGCTAAATTCAAACAAGGAAAAAGGTAAAGCGAAAACCCCATGAACTAGCCACACAGCAGCATCCAACTCCGCCACAGAGAAAGGCAAAGGATCCACTTCCCCGATATGCAACAGAGTGCAAGCCGCATCCTCCATGGACACGAACCGCTGTCTATCAGTTAAACCAAAAGGCAGAAACAAGGCGGTGGTGTTTAAAAAATGCCAAGGAACTTCACCCAATCCAAGTGTCTGCAAAGTCCATGCAAACTGCACAACCGAACGCAACCGACCCCGACCATGATACAACAGAGAAACACCATCCCGCACAACACCAACAACAGAGGACACAACATCCTCCAACGCGCAAATGCGGGAAGACAGGGCATTAACACCATTGTCAACAACAGCAAGCACCTTCTCCACATTTGCTCGGTCCATTTCCCGCAGACGGGAAGCAGCCTCCACCCGCGACAGCCTCCAGAGTCCACTACAAGCTCCATAAACGAACCTCTCTGGTCGTGGACCACGAGATCCCAATATAAAGTCGGACAGATCAATATTGCCTGAGAGGAGGGACAAATGTTGTTTAACAGAGTCCAGGGAAGAATGCTGCAACCACCGTTTACACAATTCACCAACAGAGCATGCGGTGACAGTACGGGAATCAGTAAACCGCGGATCAGGCCTGTCCTGTTTGTATCCAGGAACCGAGCCGTGAAAATGCAGTTGGCATGCATTAGACGATATGGGCCATACCAACCAGGGTGACTGAACAAGCGTAGAAACATTAAATGAATTGTTCTGAAACATAGCCTGCAAAGTCGCAAGGGACATATTAAAACGCAAGCTATCATTGGGAGCGCTGGACAGGGATGGAATGGAAGGTGCGGTTAATTGTTTAGTGGTAGCCAAACCCCAACACGTAGTCCGATAGATGGAAGCATTCAGAAACACAATTTGGGCCGGGATAAGGCAAGCACGGTGCAAGGCCTCGGCGCCCTGCACCCGCCATGGTCCTGAGCCCCAGATTGATTTCAAATCCACAGTGTCCCTCCAGTACTCACAACCACCCACAGCCAAGGCGCTCAAAAAGGAACCCGAATATAGCAATTTGGAGTGGGTCAACATTATTTTCTGAGTGGATGGGGTGTTTAATTCAAAATAATAGGACCCAGGGTTTGATCTATTAAAATCAGCGAAATATGTAAATCCATTCCCAAGAGTCCGGGAGCTACCTGGTAAAGGATTTGGTCAATGTTCCCATTGGGTGTAGGCGAAAGAATCACGTAATGCACTCGGTCTATGAACAAAATGGTTGCCCCAATGCCGGCAGCAATACAAATCGGCATAATTAGCAGAATTCACACACAAATCCTCAGCATCAAAGGAAGCACAATACCCCAAACCAGCAAACAATGCTTCAACGGCATGCACATCCCAATCGTCTGAATGAATATTACTTTTTACTCCATCACCCATCGAAACTCGAAGGACATTAGGTACATTAATAATTTCAGTCGGTCCATGAATTCGAAAGTTTACCGCATCCCACACGATGCCATCAGCAACCGGAAAAGCTGAAATGCCCACAAATGTAAGGTCACGCTTCATGACGTGAGACGAGGAACATGGAGCCAAAGTTCCAGCAACACTGTCCACAGCAGAGCGCCCAGGCAAACAGTGACCACCGATGAGTAGGAAAAACACCGCGACAAAGCCAATGGACATGAACAAAAACATCAAGAAAAACACCAACCAGATGTACGTCCAGGGCGGAACCAAAAAATTGTCCCTAAACCAGGATACAAAAATACTGAACCTGGACGGGACAATTGAAGAGGTGGAATCCGAGTCAAAGGAATAACGTGTCGGGCTCAGTGGCGTTGTTGGTAAGTGTGCCACAGATTCGGTTGCGGGATAGGTATACTCGTTCTCGTCGATGCAGGGGGAGACAGAAGGTTCGAATATAGTTTCAGGCAAATCAACCATCTCAATGGTAACATCTGTGACCGTTCGGGCAGGAGGGCCACGAACACATGTCCGGTAAATGGCAGGACAAGAGACCGCTGGTGTAACACTATTCAGGATCGGCCAGATATTGTAGCTTGACATTTTCCACTGAGATGTATCTGTTCTCCTTGCGACCAGGAAGCGGTGGTAAGATGACTGTACGTGTTCCCTTCAAGCCCAGGACTGGAACCGGTGCACGATAAGAGGGGCCGAATTCTTTTTTGTTCTCCACCTTCTCTCGAACCAGGTCGCCAATCTTCGGAAGCCAGCCGGCAACCGGAATCTGCAGTGCAGGATCTGTGTCTGAAGGAAAATGTGCGTTTGCAAGTTTGTCTCGGGCTTCTTGTAAGTCCTGTAACATAGTAGAATGGTTATCTACATCAAACTTGGCGGATTGCGCTGCCATGTCTAGACCATCAAGGTCAGGCACAAACATTTGTATGCCAAAGAACATTTCGTATGGGGTCCGCCCACCCAGAGGTCTTCTCGGGAGATTATTAAGTGCACGTTGTACGGTATACAAGTGGGCCAGCCAGTTCCTGCCAGTACCTAAGACTCTAGCTGTCAAGGATTGCTTTAAGTCACGGTTCATTCGTTCAACGATAGAGTTGCCCTCAGGCCTATACAGAGACGAAAATTTCACCCGCACCCCCAGCGAACCCATTGCGTCCTTGTAAGCCTTAGAGGCAAACGCTGGACCTTGGTCAGAATGGAAGGTGCCGTATGCGAAAATTCCCACAAAGACACGCAAATCCCTGATGACATTTCGAGCGTCAGCACTACGTTGTGGCCAGACCCAGATGAACCGTGTGCATGAGTCTACTGCCACTAAGATATATTTATAGGCAGTGTCCGAAGAAAATGGACCGCAGTGATCCAGGTAAACACACCCAAAGGGTCTGTTAGAAATGCCGAGCGAGGTCTGTGGTGGTCGTGTAACCGTAGAAGGCTTAATCTGTTGACAAACGTCACAAGAAAGCACATAAGTACGGGTGTCTTTATATAAACCACGCCACCAGTAACGCTGCTGCAAGATGGAAACTGTCGCAGACACTCCAGCATGAGCCGAAGCCATACCTTCGTGTGCAGCAGTTATCAAGGAAAGTCTGCGGTCCGCGTTGGGGATCAGCCGATCACCAACGTCGGGTATTGTTACATAAGGAGCCTGTTCGGGACCTAACTGATAAGAATATTTGGAAGGGAAACCCCTAGGGTAAGTAGTACCTTCCTTTGTCGCAGCAATAGCTGCCAAAATATCGGCATCAATTTTAGACATGGATCTAGTAACTGCTGCTACTGAACACGTGACTACTGCTGATCTGGCAGCTTCATCTGCCAGACTGTTACCAACAGCGTGTGCGCCCACCCGCTGATGGCCTAGGGTGTGAACCACCTGCGTGAGTGGCAGACGTTGTTGTAATTCTGCCACTCGAACCCAAAGCATTTTATGCTTGATTGTGCTGCCTTTAGCGTCTCTATAGTCGTTTTGCGACCAAAAGAACAGATTGTCATTGTAAGATTGAACACAGTAGTAAGAATCGCACAGAATGAGAGTGGTCACATCAGGGTTAACGAACTCAAGCGCAAGCACCAATGCGCGTAGCTCGGCCAATTGTGCAGTACTGTCCCCGAGTGCCTGAGTGTGCACTACAGGGGATTTGAACTTTCCGTTCACAAAAGCACCTGCAACAATAGCACATGCGGCTGAATAAGCATGCTTGGATCCCGTGGCCGGTTGTGCCGAACCGTCGGTGTAGATCACACAGTCGTAATCCTCAAGCGGCAGTACAGACAGAGGAGGAGGATGAACGAATTCATATTGTAAAAACTCCTGAGTCTGTAGAGAAGAGTCGAATATGAAAGTGACATCCGGAGACGTCGAAGAGGTTGCCCATTGAATCCAACGGGGGTGCAAAGCTTTAGAGTTCGGAACACTTGCTTTTGTCACTGCCTCTAGGGCAGGATAGGGTGTTACCACCAAAATGCGTTTTCCCTGTGCCAGTGCGCGCTCCTTTAGAATCGCCATTTGCACTGCGGTCAGAACTTTCTCCACAGATGAAAAGCGCATTTCTGCGGAAGTGTACAGATGTGACTTGTATGCGATTGGTACTGTGTCACCTTCGTTAAAGGTTAAGTACGTGAAACCCACTGCCCCTGGAATTATTCTAATCACCAGGTTTGTGTGGTTGTCACGCGTCAAAAGGTATTTAGACTCAAGAAGGTCTGTCTGCAAAGACTGCAGAATGGAGGTATGCTCCGGAAGCCAGCAAGACTTCGAAAAGGTAGGTTGTATGAAGGCATACAGTGGCTTGATACGCTGGGCATATTCGGGAATGTAAGTACGCCCGAAGTTCAGAAAACCCAGCAAGGACTGAAGCTTTTTCAGATTAGTAGGAGGGCACAGAAGTGCACATTTCTCCAGGAAGTGGGGGGCTAAGCCCTTACCTTCATTGTTGAGCTCGTAGCCCAAGAACAAAACGGTAAATTCAGCAATATGAGATTTGGCAAAGTTAAATTTGTAACCTTGAACCGCAAATTCAAGAATAATGCGGTCTACTCGGGACAGATGCGGGAACAATTCATCGTCCGTCAGATAAATGTCATCGACGTACGAACATGCATCTGGATCAATGCCGTCTAACAAAGAGACAACACGGGCGGCGAATACGCCTGGACTGTTCTTATAGCCCATAGGTAAACGCCTGAATTTGAATAATTTACCACCGGAAGTAAAAGCGCTCCATTGGCCACTCTCCGGGGCTAAGTTGTGCGTGTAGAATCCATTTGAGAGGTCAAGTGTCGTTTTATACTTTTTACGAACAAGACTGTCTACAAGCGCAGAACTGTGGGTATTTTGCACCGCAAAGGTCCGACAATGAGAGTTCAAATGCCGGTAATCCAAAACTAAGCGGTACGATCCATCTGGTTTAGAAACCGCGAAAAGGGGATTGTTCATAGGTGATACGCAGGTTTCGATTACTCCCTGATATTCTAACTGAGTCAGAATTTCGGACACGGGGCCTTTGGCTTCACGTTTTATGGGATATTGGGGTTGTGGCTGCGGTAGCGACCGCAAAGGTATTTCATGGGGGGGAGAATCCTCATCCCATCCCACGTGGTTGCGGTATAACGCAGGAGCCAGGGACACAGCCCACTCAGCTGCAAGAGCCTCCGCCTTGTCCCTTGGGACATGTCGAGAAAAGCTCGGAAGGATTACCTCCTCCCCTTTGCGTGCAGCAAGAACGAATGGGGATGGCCAATCCACCTCCGCCAACAAAATGTCGTATGATGAGGTTAGATTTTCCCAAAAAATCCCTTTAATTATACGCTGTATATCACCTTCGATTTGAATGACAATATTATAAAGCCTGTCAGGGGGTGCCACTCTGGTGTCAGCTGTCTCGACAGTAATGAATGTTTCAGTTGCTGTCGCCTCCATATGAGGACGGAGCGCCTCCCGCACTATGGTAACTTCCGCGGTGCTTTCTAGGAGGGTTACTGCCCACGTCCAATTCAGGAGCCTCGTTCTCACCGTCTGTGGCATATTTCGCTGTTACAGCGGCAACTTTCTTCTTCTGAAATTGCGGTCGAGAACGTTGAAAGTCTTCTGCTTTCCCTCTGACTTGTTGTCGAGGTTGGTCTCGTCCCTGGGGAGCCTCTCGACCCCTTCCTCTATCCTGGCGGTCTCCTCCACCGGCCTGCGAAGTTGTCTGTGCCTGTGAAGAACGAGGAGAATGCGTATCAGGGACCTGAAACCTATCCGGTGATTTCATTCTCGCCCTATCGCGTAAATCATAAGTGCGTTCAGAAGAGACTGAAACCGGGGAAGCGCCTCTCGACCCCGGCTTCTGTTGTTGTTTACCCTGTTTTTTCAGCCTCCAACTCTTTTTAGTGAAGACTGGTCTCTCATCTTTCTCAGATTGAGGCTTGGATTGTTGTTGTTGTTGCGATTGTGTTTGCTGTTTTGCAAAAGGCTTATTGCCCAGGCTATTTCTGCCAATAGTTTTGTAAGCCTGGGTAATAATTTTCGGTAATTCGCGAGGCTTGTCCAATTCTGGGACTAAAGCCAAAGCATTCGCTACTTGAAAGTTCACTGCATCGCCCTTGACATTCGCAAGGATCAGCTCAGCTACTACTTCAAACACTCCCACCAGTCTCATCCCTAATTCCACAGCCGCTTCAGGGCCATGTTCATCCTGTACTTTTTTAATAACTGAGGGGAGAACCGTCATGGAAGGAGTGCCAAAACACTTAGAATATACTGCTGCGAATACCTTACCCCAGTTGTCACATGCTGTTAACTCGGGGATCAAGTCTTTTGGCAAACTAATCGTAAGAATGCGGTGTTTATCCACCGGTGTTGTGTGTGGAAAAACTGCCTCCAACTGGTCAAATGTTTCTGCTAGCCAGTAAGGAAAATCATCCTTATTTTGTGGACGTTTGCCCATCACTGAGTTCACCATGACAGGACTTATGGTCACTCCGCCTGCGCCAGCTGGATGGCCTGCAACTCCAGGAGGGGCTCCCTGGATGTTGCCTGTGACATATCGCACTAAGGCTCGATGCACTCGCACCAAAGCCGAATACATAGTGCGCAGTTCCGCGACTGGTATTGTCATATATCGCGGATGTGGGGTATACCCGGCCAAAACAGGCCAAGTGGCCCCATCAATAGATAAGGGGCCTAAACGAACCGTGGTAGTCGGTTGTGGGAGGGCGCCATCAAACCAAACACGGTGCTGCCAAGCCGTGAGCGGTACTTCAAGATTAGTATAAGGTCTATAGGCAGCAGGAACAGCAGTGGGTTCATATTCATGGAACAGATTATCGGTCCCATCCACCGCTGGAAAAGTGACCCAAGAGTAGAACACCTCAAAGTGGAAAGCCGGATCGGCTTGAACCACAAAGATCAGTTCGACCCCTGTGTCTGGCACTCCATACACCCGCAAGTGATCCCGGAGTGCTGTGCGGCTATGTGCCGCTATGTTTACACCCGCCATTATGAACGGAAATGTTCGACAACCTAACAGGAGGCAGCACAAATAGGGCTTTGATTAAGAAACCTTTTTTAACAACTTCAAGCTTGAAAGAACCTACAAAAACTTCAATATAGGAGGTATCGCCGTCACACACGCTTCCGGAAGCATATGTGAGGGGATTGTGGACAAGCACAAGTACTACTCAAGCGTCTCGCAGATAAGCCCACTCGTTGGTCGCGCCATGTCGTAGGGATTCTGCACACACAGAGCTATGCACAGGATAATAGGACCTCGGAATATAGTGGTGAGCCAACCATAGACCTTAGCACCTAAAACCCCAACCCAACTAGCCTTAGCGTCTCATTAGCACCAATGATTGGACAACCCAGAACACGGTATCTCTATCTCAGGACTCGCAGAAGCAAGAACACTCTTTCGTCACTCACTCGTACCTGTCCACAACGTGCGTAAGAAGAGACACAGTATAGGTTAAAATGTTTATTTCAACTTACGTGCTCTAAGGTACAGTACACGTGTCAGTACTATTATCATAATGCATAAGAATAATATGATCAGCATAGTTACAACCCCATAGAATACGAACGGGGAAAGCATCTCATAAAGCAGTGGATATATGTCTAGATAACATTACCACCCTCCCGTGCTGGAAGATAGTTTATTATAAAAATAGAAGACCTCTGGGCTTTGACTAGCGAACCCCCATACCTCAGTCTCTAGATGCAAAACTACATCAGCAGACAATCACAGCTCTTCTCCCTGGAAAGGTTTTCTCCAAGTGTGTCTAGAGCGGGCAAACCGCAATATTAAAAGCACACTAATTTCTCCATGGCAGCTGTACATAGTGTTATGTCTAGGTGTGAGGGACTGGCCAAATCAGCAAGAACAAGGAGACGTTGTTATTCGACCTTGTACATGTTGTGCAGTCTGAGCCCAAATCGAACAGGAGAAAAGGTGAGAGACAGAAAAGGCAGACAGCGCTAAAATAACTTTGGCAAGAGCAGAGGTCGATAGAACAACGGCTCAAAGTAACGTGTGCAAAGAAAAACAGCATGGCAGACAGGCCTAAGACAACCAAGGCAGGCCCGGAGGCCACAAACCACAAGACAATCCAAGCCGATCAGCGGCTGAAACCCCAACCATATCTGCTAGACCTCTTCTACCATCAGAAAAAGCACTACCTGACGTTACTGTGGCTGGGGTCATTTCCATCAAAGGACCTGACGCCGAAATGGAAACATTCTTGGCAATCCAAGGAATGCCGCTTATGTGGAGGAGGGGACGAGTCTTTTTTGCACTTTTTATGCATCTGCCCCTTCCTGGTAGAAACCCGAAGAATGGTCCTTCGGGAAGCCTTCAGGAAGGAACAAATAAGGTCATGCAGAGTAGTCATAATCCAATGCCTTGGAGGACCATCAATCCAACTGTCCTGTAGAGCTATAAACTTCCTGAAAATTGCGGCAATAGAACTGGAAAGAAAAGAAAACGCTAACTGACTTATCAAGTTTTAGTACAACCAGTCTTGAAATC
The DNA here is from genome assembly GCA_963921515.1 of Calotriton arnoldi. Classification (NCBI taxonomy): domain Eukaryota; kingdom Metazoa; phylum Chordata; class Amphibia; order Caudata; family Salamandridae; genus Calotriton; species Calotriton arnoldi. The sequence continues at coordinate 810,069 of CAWUFW010003342.1, read as the reverse complement.
CTTATGGCATTGATCGTATGTTTTACATTTTTAACTTAACCGCTGTAGAACGTACCTTTGTGTGCTTTTATTCTTATAAGGTTTCAAAATTTACATTTTATGTATGGTGGTTTCTCCACACTTTTATGATTTTTTATGAAATCAAATAAAAGTATCTACACACACACTAATTATCCTGTTACTACCCATGCACTCATGCAATGACGCAGGCACTAACTCATGCACTGCTACAATTCCCTGAGCACTACCCATGCAGTCCAACCATCGCCCTGTCCACTACCCATGCAGTCCTAAAATTACCCAGCCAGCACCATGTACTTATCCAACCACTCCGCCAAAACCCAAGCACTTATAAATTCACAATGCACTCTCCTTGCAGTACTCTAATTATCCTGTCACTACCCATGCACTCATGCAATGACCCAGGCACTAACTCATGCACTGCTACAATCCCCTGTGCACTACCCATGCAGTCCAGCCATCGCCCTGTCACTACCCATGCACTCCTCCAATTACCCAGCCAGCACCATGTACTTATCCAATCACTCCGCCAAAACCCAAGCACTTATAAATTCACCATGCAATTTCCTTGCAGTACTCTAATCATCCAGTCACTACCCATGTACTAATGCAATGACCCAGGCACTAACACATGCAGTGGTACAATAACCTGTGCACTGCCCATGCAGTCCTCTAATCACCCAGCCAGCACCATGTACTTTTCCAATAACTTCGTAAAACCCAAGCACTTATAAATTCACCATGCCCTCTCCTTGCAGTACTCTAATCATCCAGTCACTACCCATGTACTCATGCAATGACCCAGGCACTAACTCATGCACTGCTACAATCCCCTGAGCACTACCCATGCAGTCCAGCCATCTCCCTGTCACTGCCTATGCACTCCTCCAACCACCCAGTCAGCAACATGTACTTATCCAATCACTCTGCCAAAACCCAAGCACTTATAAATTCACCATGCAGTCTCCTTGCACCATTCTAATCATCCAGTCACTACCCATGCACTCATGCAATGACCCATGCACTAACTCATGCACTGCTACAATCCCCTGAGCACTACCCATGCAGTCCAGCCATCGCCTAGTCACTACCCATACACTCCTCCAATCACCCAGCCAGCACCATGTACTTATCCAATCACTCCGCCAAAACCCAAGCACTTATAAATTCACCATGCACTCTCCTTGCAGTACTCTAATCATCCAGTCACTACCCATGTACTGATGTAATGACCCAGGCACTAACTCATGCACTGCTACAATCCCCTGAGCACTACCCATGCAGTCAAGCCATCTCCCTGTCACTGCCTATGCACTCCTCCAATCACCCAGTCAGCACCATGTACTTATCCAATCACTCCGCCAAAACCCAAGCACTTATAAATTCACCATGCACTCTCCTTGCACCACTCTAATCATCCTGTCACTACCCAAGCACTCATGCAATGACCCAGTCACTAACTCATGCACTGCTACAATCCCCTGAGCACTACCCATGCAGTCCAGCCATCTCCCTGTCTGTGAGAAGTTGGCCTGGTATATGCTGTCCACTAACTAAAGTGGGCACCTTGTACCAGTCCAAACAACCCCTTATGGAGATAGGTTAAAGACAACCTTTATTGAAAGCTATCCTAGTGGTAGCTATGGAGAGCAGCCTTCAGGCTAAGTCTTGAAGGAATTTAAAGCAGCTTGTTTTACCAGTCTATAATTTCTTGAGTGACCAAATGAAAGAGGACCACACCAGGTATATATATAAAATATATGTATTTAGTCTTAAACACACCCCTCTAGTCTCTTTATGAGGCTAGATTTCGAAATACATAGGTTACAAGTCAGTTATCAACAGTAATAGCACAAATACACGTTTGGGCCCTAGGGGCGTACCAAACCATATACCAAAAAAGTGGTATAAGAACCACGACTGAGCTAGTCACAAGGCCTAGAGCCTGTAGAAGTGCTTGGACCACAAGGAACCACCCAAGGTAGTGACACAGGGGACCCACGGGGGACCTGTGCAGTGTGGGAACACAGCCGCGAATCACCGTTAACTTCTATGGGGAAAGTCGCGGTTGGATTTTTAAAAGAAACGGACACTTAGAAGAGGACTTGGAGCAAACCCTTTTAGAACTAGGCAGTTCTAGAGTCAATACCCACGGGAGCTGCTGAGTACTTGAGTTACCTCACCCAGGGAAGCCGGGTGCATAGGTTTCTTTTGGAGTAGGGTTTCGTCGTCAATTTCAATGGCGATCTGCTGCAAAGTGCTGCTGGCGACCAAGTCGAAAGTGTCCGGGTGGATCCAAGGATGGATCGGAGATCTGAAGAACCTGAAAGCAGAGGGGACAGAGTCTGGGTCACTAGCCAGTGACCAGGAAGGCGATGAGCAGATGCCCACCGATGTCGGGTGCTTCAGGTAGGTTGATGCGTGTCTTGACTCTTCCGCCACAAGGTCCAGGAGGTGTCGACGACAACCAGGAGCTGGATTCGAGCTGCCCCACCAAGTCTGTCGAGTGCAGGGGTGTCGGCGACCGGATTGGACCCAACAAGCCTTGGCAATGGCAAGTCACATAGAAACAGATAAAGGACTTTGGTACAGACCAGCAAGGTCTGAAGGACTCACCCAGCAAGGGTAAGTCAGGGCACTTCTGGAGCAACCAGGGAAACTCAAGCAGAAGAAGACTTGCCTTCGGGAGGACCCACTAGCCAATGGACTAGCGATCGCGAAGGAGCCTCGAGTGGACGCACTTGGAGCTGGCTCACAGGACACTCGTGGAGTGGAGGCCAGAGATCTTCGGAGCAGTCGGTGCTCGAGGCGGGGGCTACTCGGTGCCCAAAGCACAACTTCAAGGGAGACCAGGAAGAGGATGCACTTGCAAAGGTTCTCGGTGTCCAGGGGTCACGGTTGCACGTTACCCACGACAGCTACGTGCCTCAGCTTCACTGGGGTCTCAGGGCAGCCTCAGGGAAGTCTGGAAATCTACCTCTGGTGATGCAAAGACTTCGGCGTCCGGCGGGAACTTCTGCGATGCAGACCGGACAGTTGCTTCTTTGGGCAGGGGCAGGTAGCCCCTGCAACCGGTTTGAACTGGACTATGCACAGGGACACCAAACGTGCCCCCAGTGCAGGACTTCAAAGCACCAGGGAGTGCTCCCGCCCAGCCCCAATACACACTATCTTGTCTGGGGTGGTGGTTACACCTCCCTGCGACAGGAAACCTATTGTCCAGGCCTCCCCTGCCGGAGTTTCGGTCAGCAGCAGGAGGCCAGACCCGTGTCTGTGACAGCGGCATCCATTTTGTGATGCCAGGGCTCTGAAAAGTTAATACCTGGTATGCCGGTGTGTACATGTCTCTCCCTCTAGAAGGGTGGAATGCTACCCCCGCCACCAGAACTGGCGGGAGGTAGTATTCCAAGGTATTTGACACCAAACACGACATGTTTCCGTGCAGCCATCCCAAAGTTAGCATTTAACGCGAGGTTATAATACACTTAAGAGTATATGGTCAGGCTGCACCACAAACACCACCAGAGGATTGACTCCGAATGCTGCAGAGGGGCTCTGCTCATGCTCTCACATAAAAACCAAGCACTCTGCCTTCAGGATTGTTAAGGCCTGCCATAGGAGTGACTTATAGTTTTATATGTGTGTGCACTGGTAGTGATATAGGTAGTCTATGCCACAGTAAGGGGTGCATGCACCACCTTACCCAGGCTGCAGTAGCAGACCTGTGGTGTCTTTTTGGAGGGCCTCCCAGGGGTGGCATAATACATGCTTCAGCCCCTGGTAGGCCTCTGGGGTACCTATGCCCTGGGTACATAGTATACCATATACTAGGGACTTATAAGGGCTTCCGGAATCCAAAGATGTACCTAAGGTACATGGAAACCATTTTAGAGAGGAAGCAGCTAGGCTGGGGTTCTGATTAGCAGGGCCCCAGCCAGACTAAAGTCAAAATACAGTGAAGCATCAGCAAAAAGGGGGGGTACCCATGTGAAGCAGATCCTACTCTCCTACACAACCCCCCCCAAATGCAGGGACATTAAACTAACCTTGACCAGTTAAGTCTTCATGTTCTAAGTGGAAATACCTAGAGAGTCCATCTGCATTAGCATGGTTACTCCCAGGTCTATGTTCCACTGTAAAGTCCATCCCCTGTAGGGAAATGGACCACCTAAGCAGTTTGGGGTTGTCACCCTTCATTTGTTTTAGCCATAAGAGGGGCTTATGGTCTGTCTGAACAAGGAAGTGAGTACCAAACAAGTATGGCCTCAACTTCTTCAGAGCCCAAACCACAGCAAAGGCCTCCCTCTCAATGGCTGACCAATGTTTCTCTCTAGGGGTCAGCCTTCTGCTAATGAAAGCTACTGGCTGATCCTGACCTTCATCATTCAATTGTGACAGTACAGCCCCTACCCCCAATTCAGATGCATCTGTTTGGACAATGAACTTCTTGGAGTAATCAGGACTCTGTAGAATGGGAGCAGTGCACATGGCCTGCTTCAGGTCATCAAATGCCTTTTGACAGCTAGATGTCCACTGAACCTTTTTGGGCATTTTTTTGGAAGTTAAGTCATTCAGGGGTGTCACTATTGATCCATACCCCTTGACAAATCTCCTATAGTACCCAGTCAGGCCTAAGTAGGCTCTCACCTGAGTCTGGGTAGTTGGAGCAACCCAGTCCATTATGGTCTGGATTTTGCTCTGAAGTGGTTGAACCTGGCCTCCACCTACAAGGTGGCCTAGGTATACAACCTGACTCTGCCCTATCTGGCACTTGGTGGCCTTGATAGTGAGGCCTGCCTTTTGCAGGGCCTCCAAAACATTCCTTAGGTGGACCAGGTGATCCTCCCAGGTGGAGCTAAAGACAGCAATATCATCAAGATAAGCTGCACTGTAGGCTTCCAGACCTGTGAGAACTGTATTCACCAACCTTTGGAAAGTGGCAGGTGCATTTTTCAAACCAAAGGGCATTACCACAAACTGATAATGCCCACTAGGGGTTGAGAATGCTGTTTTTGGCTTTGCATCATCAGCTAGCCTGATCTGCCAGTAGCCAGCTGTTAGGTCAAATGTGCTTAGGTACTTGGCTGAGGCCAAAGTGTCTATTAGTTCATCTGCCCTGGGTATTGGATGGGCATCAGTCCTAGTGACTGCATTGAGACCCCTGTAGTCCACACAAAACCTCATCTCTCTTTTCCCACCACTGGTGTGAGGTTTTGGCACAAGGACCACTGGATTAGCCCAAGGGCTATCTGAGGGTTCAATAACTCCCAAATCCAACATTTTCTGGACTTCTGTCCTGATACAGTCCCTGACATGGTCAGGTTGCCTATAAATCTTATTTTTAATAGGCAGACTGTCCCCAGTGTCCACTTCATGAGTGCACCAGGTGGTCTGACTTGGAGTCAGAGAGAACATATGTCTGAACTGATTGAGCACCTGTCTGCAATCAGTTTGCTGCTGGGAAGTGAGGCTGCCTGCCAAGGCTACACCATCCACTGACCCATCATCAGCGTTCTGTGAGAGCAGGTCAGGTAGTGGGTCACTCTCTTCCTCCTGTCCCTCATCAGTAGCCATGAGCAAGCCCATGTCTGCCCTGTCCACATATGGTTTCAATCTATTGACATGGAGAACCCTGTGGGGACTCCTGGGTGTTCCTAGGTCTACCAAATAGGTAACCTCACCCTTCTGCTCAACAATGGTATGGGGTCCACTCCATTTGTCTTGGAGAGCTGCTGGGGCCACTGGCTCCAACACCCACACCTTCTGCCTTGGCTGGTAAACAGTCAGTACAGCCTTTTGGTCATGCCAGGCTTTTTGTAGTTCCTGACTAGCCTCAAGGTTTTTAGTTGCCTTTTAAATGTAGTCAGCCATCCGGGAGCGGAGACCAAGTACGTAGTCCACTATGTCCTGCTTTGGGGGCTTGAGAGGTAACTCCCATCCTTCCTTCACCAGACACAATGGACCCCTGACAGGATGGCCAAACAAAAGTTCAAAAGGGCTGTAGCCAACCCCTTTTGAGGCACCTCCCTGTATGCAAACAAAAGGCAGGGCAAGAGTATGTCCCATCTTCGCCTAAGCTTTTCTGGGAGCCCTTTAATCATGCCCTTTAAGGTTTTGTTGAACCTCTCAACTAAACCATTGCATTGTGAGTGATAGGGTGTGGTGAATTTGTAAGTCACTCCACACTCCTTCCACATTGCCTTCAAGTATCCAGACATAAGGTTAGCACCCCTGTCTGATACAACCTCCTTAGGGAAGCCCACTCTTGAGAAAATTCCCAGGAGGGCTCTGGCCACCACAGGTGCTGTAGTGGTCCTAAGGGGAATAGCCTCTGGGTACCTAGTGGCATGGTCCTCCACCACCAGGATAAACCTGTGCCCAGATGCTGTTTGGGGATCCATGGGACAAACAATGTCAATCCCCACCCTTTCAAAGGGCACCCCCACCACAGGTAGTGGTATCAGGGGGGCCTTTGTAATGCCACCTGCCTTGCCACTGGCCTGGCAGGTTACACAGGAGCGACAAAACTCCTTGGTGTCCTCAGACATGTGGGGCCAATGAAAGTGAGGGACAATTCTGTCCCAAGTCTTGTTCTGGCCCAGGTGACCTGCTAGAGGAATGTCATGGGCTAGGGTCAATAGAAAGCCCCTGAACTTCAGAGGTATAACCAACCTCCTGGTGGCACCAGGCTTGGGGTCTCTACACTCTGAGTACAAGAGTCCATCATCCCAATACACTTTATGGGGACCACTAGCATTCCCAGCAGCCTCCGCAGCAGCTTGCTGTCTGAGGGGTTTAAGAGAGGGGCAGCTCTGCTGCTCCTGGCTCAGATCTGCCCTGGAAGGGCCCCCTGTCCCTAAGAACTCAACCTGATCAGGCTCCACCTCCTCTGGGACAGTTCCTTCCTCAGGACTGAGATCATCTCCCTCAAGAGACTGATCTTTCTTCTGAGCCAAGGGGGAAAGCACTACCTTAACCCTACTACTCCTCCTCTTGGATGGCACTTGGTCCATGGTTCCAGGATCCAAGGCCTGTTCAGTGTGAGTCATTTTGGCCTGTGACCTGGTCACAGCAAACACATCTGCAGGGATGCCCAGCATTTCTGCATGGGTCCTGAGCGCCACTTCTGCCCAAGCTGAAGTTTCTAATCATTGCCAAGCAAGCATTCAACTGGTAGGTCTGCACTCACCACAACCTTCTTAAGGCCAGTTACCCCTCCACAGGAGAAGTTAACAACTGCCAGAGAATGGTCTGTTCTGACGTTGCTAGCATTGGTCACTTGGTACATTTCACCAAGTATAATCTGCCCAGGATCCACAAGATCTTGTGTCACCATAGTGACACTTGCTCCTGTGTCCCTGAATGCCAAAGCCTCTTTTCCATTTATTAATGGCTGTTGTCTGTACTTGCCCAGATTACTGGGACTCACAGAGGAGGTCATATCCATGCCTCCATCACAGACTAGGACAGCCTGAGTGGGTTCTCTGACTAGGCCAGAGCCCATCTCAGTACCCAGGGTCAACACTACTAAACCCTTGGCTTGTGTACTTCCACCACCATTTGTAACTGCACTGGGGGGAACAGGTGCCTTAGGGGCATTGGTGGGGGCTGGAATAGAGTCTTTGGACTTGGTGCAATCACTGGTCCAGTGTGTCTTTTGCTTACGGACTTTGCACCATGGTTTCTTTTGGCCTTTCCCTTTGTTAGACTGTGAATCCCCACCTGAAGAAGATTTTTGGGGGCCTTGTGAAGACTTCTGGTCTTTACCCTTCTCCCCACCCTTGTCAGAGTTTTTAGAATCTTGCTTCTTTGGGTCACCACCTTGGTTCTGTACCTTTTGCCTCACCCTGGTTCTGACCCATTTGTCTGCCTTCTTTCCCAATTCTTGGGGAGAGGTCAGATCAGAGTCCACCAGGTACTGATGCAACAGCTGATTTTGACAGTTATTAAGAATCTGCTCCCTCATGATAAGATTGTACAATCCTTTGAAGTCACATACCTTACTGCCCACTAACCAACCTTCCAGAGCCTTAGCAGAACAATCAACAAAGTACACCCAGTCTTGATTTTGTGCCTTTTGGGTATCTCTGAACTTTAACCTGTATTGTTCAGTTGTTAGGCCAAACCCATCAATCAATGCACTTTTTAAGACTTGATAATCATCAGCATCCTCTTCTCTAACAGTGAGGAGCTAATCTCTACCTTTGTCTGCAAAGGAGAGCCACAAGATTGCTGCCCACTGCTCCTGAGGGACCCTCTGTACTGTACAGGTCCTCTCCAGTGCAGTAATCCATTTGTGGATGTCATCCCCACTCTGGTAGGGAGGGACAATCTTGCTCAGGTTTCTATGGTCATAAGACCTTTCCCTACCACTAGGGAAGTTGCTGCCACCATGGGACTCTAGTCCCAACTTTCTTCTTTGTCTATGAAGCTCTAGGGACTCCCTGTCTATAGCCAACTGCTCTTTTCTGATTCTCAACTGAGCTTCCTCATACTTGAGCAGTCTGTCTTTTCTTTCATGGGAGGTTTCCCTCCTATGAGAAGAAACAGAGGTCCCTACTGAGGTGTCAAAATGGTTAGACTCCTGAGAAGGAGATCTGGACCTTCTAGGCACACTCACAACTCTTCCTGGTGGGACAAAGGGGAGGTCATTCTGATCCTCCTCCTCATCTGCAGGAGGACCTGGGTTGTCCAGGGCAAGGTCATTGTCACCTTCCTGGCCAGTTTCAGAGGTCAGGTCCTGGGTATTTTCACCTCTGGTCCCTTTCTCATCTTCTGCCCCATCCTCTCTGCCTACCCTTGCAGACCCTATGGGTCTTCTGAGATCATCTAGCAGAAGCATCTCCATGAGACGTTGGGTGTTGGCACTTTTGCCTGTCTTCAGCTTCCTAATCTTGCACAACTCTCTCAATTCCAAGAATTGGAGGTTGTCATATTTGGATGGCAGGAGCCCACTGGTTCCTGGCAGTGAAGACATTACTAGTGAGGTGTGGTGTATGCACTACCTACTCTAGTGTGGCCTACTAAACTCTCTTGAGTTGTAGAAAAGGTGTGCTAAGCCCTTAACACACAACTCTAAGTTCAGTAGAACTTACTGTATACTAAGCTTGTTTTTATATGTACCTAAGGTACCCTTAGTGGTTTTCAGTTGATCAATTCGATTGAGATTATCTGGTAAAACAATAGCAAGCTGGAATCCCACACGCTGCACACCAATGTGAGAAGTTGGCCTGATATATGCTGTCCACTAACTAAAGTGGGCACCTTGTACCAGTCCAAACAACCCCTTATGGAGATAGGTTAAAGACAACCTTTATTGAAAGCTATCCTAGTGGTAGCTATGGAGAGCAGCTTTCAGGCTAAGTCTTGAAGGAATGTAAAGCAGCTTGTTTTACCAGTCTATAATTTCTTGAGTGACCAAATGAAAGAGGACCACACCAGGTATATATATATATAAAATATATGTATTTAGTCTTAAGCACACCCCTCTAGTCTCTTTATGAGGCTAGAGTTCGAAGTACATAGGTTACAAGTCAGTTATCAACAGTAATAGCACAAATACACGTTTGGGCCCTAGGGGCGTACAAAACCATATACTAAAAAAGTGGTATAAGAACCACGACTGAGCTAGACACAAGTCCTAGAGCCTGTAGAAGTGCTTGGACCACAAGGAACCACCCAAGTTAGTGACATAGGGGACCCACGGGGGACGCGTGCAGTGTGGGAACACAGCCGCGAATCACCGTTAACTTCTATGGGGAAAGTCGCGGTTGGATTTTTAAAAGAAAAGGACACTTAGAAGAGGACTTGGAGCAAACCCCTTTAGAACTAGGCAGTTCTAGAGTTAATACCCACGGGAGCACCGGAGTACTCGAGTTACCTCACCCAGGGAAGCCGGATGCATAGGTATCTTTTGGAGTCGGGTTTCGTCGTCGATTTCAATGGCGATCTGCTGCAAAGTGCTGCTGGCGACCAAGTCGAAAGTGTCCGGGTGGATCCAAGGATGGATCAGAGATCTGAAGAACCTGAAAGCAGAGGGGACAAAGTCTGGGTCACTAGCCAGTGACCAGGAAGGCGATGAGCAGATGCCCACCGATGTCGGGTGCTTCAGGTAGGTTGATGGGTGTGTTGACTCTACAGCCACGAGGTCCAGGAGGTGTTGACAACAACCAGGAGCTGGATTCGAGCTGTCCCACAACGTCTGTCGAGTGCAGGGGTGTCGGCGACCGGATTGGACCCAACAAGCCTTGGCAACGGCAAGTCACGTAGAAACAGAGAAAGGACTTTGGTGCAGACCAGCAAGGTCTGAGGGACTCACCCAGCAAGGGTAAGTCAGGGCACGTCTGGAGCAACCAGGAAAGCCCAAGTAGAAGAAGAGTTGCCTTTGGGAGGACCCACTAGCCAACGGACTAGCGATTGCAAAGGAGCCTCAAGTGGACGCACTTGGAGCTGGCTCACAGGACATTCGTGGATTGGAGGCCAGAGATCTTCGGTGCAGTCGGTGCTCGGGGCGGGGGCTACTCGTAGATCAAAGCACAACTTTGAGGGAGACCAGGAACAGCATGCACTTGCAAAAGTTATTGGTGTCCAGGGGTCACGGTTCCACGTTACCCACGACAGCTACGTGCCTCAGCTTCGCTGGGGTCTCAGGGCAGCCTCTGGGAAGTCTGGAAATCTACAACTGGTGATGCAAAGACTTCGGTGTCTGGCGGGAGCTTCAGCGATGCAGACCGGACAGCTGCTTCTTTGGTGCCTGCCAAGCAGGGGAGTCACTCCTTGACCTCAAGGGAGATTCTTCAGTCCTCTAATCTTCAAGTAGAGTGTCGAAGGTCAAGGATTCACATTCAGAGTTTCGTCCAGGGATAATCTAAAGTCCTAAGGACTGGGGTCCCATACTTATACTAAGTTAGGGGGTTGGACATACTCTGGGGACCCGCCTATGGGAGGGTCAGGAAAGAGGGGTGGTTATACCCATTCCCTTTGTCCAGTTTCGTGCCAGAGCATGGGCAGGTAGCCCCTGCAACCGGTTTGAACTGGACTATGCACAGGGACACCAAACGTGCCCCCAGTGCAGGACTTCAAAGCACCAGGGAGTGCTCCCGCCCAGCCCCAATACACACTATCCTGTCTGGGGAGGTGGTTACACCTCCCTGCGATAGGAAACCTATTGTCCAGGCCTCCCCTGCCGGAGTTTCGGTCAGCAGCATGAGGCCAGACCCATGTCTGTGGCAGCGGCATCCATTTTGTGATGCCAGGGCTCTGAAAAGTTAATACCGGGTATGCCGGTGTGTACATGTCTCTCCCTCTAGAAGGGTGGAATGCTACCCCCGCCGCCAGAACTGGCGGGGGGGTAGTATTCCAAGGTGTTTGACACCAAACACGACATGTTTCCGTGCAGCCATCCGAAAGTTAGCATTTAACGCAAGGTTATAATGCACTTAAGAGTATATGGTCAGGCTGCACCACAAACAGCACCAGAGGATTGACTCCGAGCGCTGCAGAGGGGCTCTGCTCATGCAGGGCACCCTCTCACATAAAAACCAAGCACTCTGCCTTCAGGATTGTTAAGGCCTGCCATAGGAGTGACTTATAGGTTTATATGTGTGTGCACTGGTAGTGATATAGGTAGTCTATACCACAGTAAGGGGTGCATGCACCACCTTACCCAGGCTGCAGTAGCAGACCTGTGGTGTCTTTTTGGAGGGCCTCCCAGGGGTGGCATAATACATGCTTCAGCCTCTGGTAGGCCTCTGGGGTACCTATGCCCTGGGTACATAGTATACCATATACTAGAGACTTATAAGGGCACTCCAGAATCCAATCAAAGATGTACCTAAGGTACATGGAAACCATTTTAGAGAGGAAGCAGCTAGGCTGGGGTTCTGATTAGCAGGGCCCCAGCCAGACTAAAGTCAAAATACAGTGAAGCATCAGCAAAAAGTGGGGGTACCCATGTGAAGCAGATCCTACTCTCCTACACTGTCACTACCCATGCACTCCTCCAATTACCAAGCCAGCACCATGTACTTATCCAATCACTCCGCCAAAACCCAAGCACTTATACATTCACCATGCACTCTCCTTGCAGTACTCTAATCATCTAGTCACTACCCATGTACGCATGCAATGACCCAGGCACTAACTCATGCACTGCTACAATCCCCTGAGAACTACCCATGCAGACCTTTAACCGAATATGACTCGTTACATCGCGAACCATTACTCCGCGTGCCATTACAACGCGGTCATTACAGCGACCGCGTTGTTACCACGCAAAGCCATTACTACGCAGGTCGTTACATCGACTTGCAGTAGATGGCGCGCTGACATTAGAAATGTATAATTTACTATTACAAATCCAGCCTACGTAACAGTAGGGAAGGTGTTGGAATAGTAAACTATACTATTTCTAATGCTAGCTCGCCATCTACCGCAAGTCGATGTAACGACTTGCGTAGTAATGGCATTGCGTGGTTACAACGTGGTTGTTGTAACGACCACGTTGTAATGGCATCGCGATGTGATGCCCGCGTTCTTAGGGTTGTTTCCCCTCTAACCACCTACACGCTACTGATTCACTCCTCCAATTACCCAGGTAGTACCCATGCAGTCCAGCAATCCCCCTGTCACTACACATGGACTCCTCCAATCACCCATCCAGCATCATGTACTTATCCAATAACTCCGCCGAAACCCAAGCACTTATAAATTCACCATGGACTCTCCTTGCAGTACTCTAATCATCCAGTCACTACCCATGCACTCATGCAATGACCCAGGCACTAATGCATGCACTGCTACAATCCCCTGAGCACTTACCATGAAGACCTCTAACCACCTACACGCTACTGATTCACTCTTCCAATTACCCAGGTAGAACCCATGCAGTCCAGCCTTCTCTCTGTCACTGCTTATGCACTCCTCCAATCACCCATCCAGCATCATGTACTTATCCAATCACTCTGCCAAAACCCAAGCACTTATAAATTCACCATGCACTCTCCTTGCAGTACTCTAATCATCCAATCACTACACATTCACTCATGCAATGACCCATGCACTAAGTCATGCACTGCTACAATCTCCTGAGCACTACCCATGCAGTCCAGCCATCGCCCTGTCACTACCCAAGCACTCCTCCAATCACCCGGCCAGTACCATGTACTTATCCAATCACTCCGCCAAAACCCAAGCACTTATAGAATTACCATGCACTCACCTTGCAGCACTCTAATCATCCAGTCACCACCCATGTACTGATGCAATGACCCAGGCACTAACTCATTCACTGCTACAATCCCCTGTGCACTACCCATGCAGTCCAGCCATCACCCTGTCACTACCCATGCACTCCTCCAATCACCCAGCCAGCACCATGTACTTATCCAATCACTCCGCCAAAACCCAAGCACTTATAAATTCACCATGCACTTTCCTTGCAGTACTCTAATCATCCAGTCACTACCCATGTACTAATGCAATGACCCAGGCACTAACACATGCAGTGGTACAATAACCTGTGCACTGCCCATGCAGTCCTCTAATCACCCAGCCAGCACCATGTACTTTTCCAATAACTTCGTAAAACCCAAGCATTATAAATTCACCATGCACTCTACTTGTAGTACTCTAATCTTCCAGTCAGTACCCATGTACTCATGCAATGACCCAAGCACAAACACATGCAATGCTACAATCCCCTGAGCACTACCCATGTAGTACAGCCATCTCCCTGTCACTGACAATGCACTCCTCCAATCACCCAGTCAGCACCATGTACTTATCCAATCACTCCACCAAAACCCAAGCACTTATAAATTCACCATGCACTTTCCTTGCAGTACTCTAATCATCCAGTCACTAACCATGTACTCATGCAATGACCCAGGCACTAACTCATGCACTGCTACAATCCCCTGAGCACTCCCCATGCATCCAGCCATCTCCCTGTCACTGCCTATGCACTCCTCCAATCACCCAGTAAGCACCATGTACTTATCCAATCACTCTGCCAAAACCCAAGCACCTATAAATCACCATGCAGTCTCCTTGCACCACTCTAATCCTCCAGTCACTACCCATGCACTCATGCAATGACCCATGCACTAACTCATGCACTGCTACAATCTCCTGAGCACTACCCATGCAGTCCAGCTATCGCCTTGTCACTACCCATGCACTCCTCCAATCACCCAGCCAGCACCATGTACTTAACCAATCACTCCGCCAAAACCCAAGCACTTATAAATTCACCATGCACTCTCCTTGCAGTATTCTAATCATCCAGTCACTACCCATGTACTGATGTAAAGACCCAGGCACTAACTCATGCACTGCTACAATCCCCTGAACACTACCCATGCAGTCCAGCCATCTCCCTGTCACTGCCTATGCACTCCTCCAATCACCCAGTCAGCACCATGTACTTACCCAATCACTCCGCCAAAACCCAAGCACTTATAAATTCACCATGCACTCTCCTTGCACCACTCTAATCATCCAGTCAATACCCATGCACTCATGCAATGACCCAGTCACTAACTCATGCACTGCTACAATCCCCTGAGCACTACCCATGCAGTCCAGCCATCGCCCTGTCACTACCCATGCACTCCTCCAATCACCCAGCCAGCACCATGTACTTATCCAATCACTCCGCCAAAACCCAAGCACTTATAAATTCACCATGCACTCTGCTTGCAGTACTCTAATCATCCAGTCACTACTCATGCAGTCATGTAATGACCCAGGCACTAACAGATGCACTGCTACAATCCCCTGTGCACTACCCATGCATACCTCTAACCATCTACACACTACTGATTCACTCCTCCAATTACCCAGGTAGTGCCCATTCAGTCCAGCAATCCCTCTTTCACTACCCATGCACTCCTCCAATCACTGATCCAGCATCATGTACTCATCCAATCACTCCGCCAAAACCCAAGCACTTATAAATTCACCATGCACTCTCCTTGCAGTACTCTAATCATCCAGTCAGTACCCATGTACTCATGTAATGACCCAGGCACTAACACATGCAGTGGTACAATCACCTGTGCACTGCCCATGCAGTCCTCTAATCACCTTGGCACTACTCATTCACTCCTTCAATTACCCAGGTAGTACCCATGCACTCCTCCAATAACCCAGCCAGTACCATGTACTAATCTTATCACTCTGCCAAAACCCGAGCACTTATAAATTCACCATGCACTCTCCTTGCAGCACTCTAATCATCCAGTCACTACCCATGTACTCATGCAATGATCCAGGCACTAGCACATGCACTGCTACAATCCCATGAGCACTACCCATGCAGACCTCTAACCACCTACACGCTACTGATTCACTATTCCAATTACCCAGGTAGAACCCATGCAGTCCAGCCATCTCTCTGTCACTGCCTATGCACTCCTCCAATCACCCATCCAGCATCATGTACTTATCCAATCACTCTGCCAAAACCCAAGCACTTATAAATTCACCATGCACTCTCCTTGCAGTACTCTAATCATCCAGTCACTACCCATGCACTCATGCAATGACCCATGCACTAAGTCATGCACTGCTACAATCCCCTGTGCACTACCCATGCAGTCCAGCCATTGCCCTGTCACTAGCCATGCACTCCTCCAATCACCCAGCCAGCACCATGTACTTATCCAATCACTCCGCCAAAACCCAAGCACTTATAAATTCACCATGCACTTTCCTTGCAGTATTCTAATCATCCAGTCACTACCCATGTACTCATGCAATGACCCAGGCACTAACACATGCAGTGGTACAATAACCTGTGCACTGCCCATGCAGTCCTCTAATCACCCAGCCAGCACCATGTACTTATCCAATAACTCCGCCAAAACCCAAGCACTTATAAATTCACCATGCACTCTCATTGCAGTACTCTAATCATCCAGTCACAATCCATGTACTCATGCAATGACCCAGGCACTAATGCATGCACTGCTACAATCCCCTGAGCACTACCCATGCAGTCCAGCCATCTCCCTGTCACTGCCTATGCACTCCTCCAATCACTGAGTCAGCACCATGTACTTATCCAATCACTCTGCCAAAACCCAAGCACTTATAAATTCACCATGCAGTCTCCTTGCACCACTCTAATCATCCAGTCACTACCCATGTTCTCATGCAATGACCCATGCACTAACTCATGCACTGCTACAATCCCCTGAGTACTACCCATGCAGTCCAGCCATCGCCCTGTCACTACCCATCCACTCCTCCAATCACCTAGCCAGCACCATGTACTTATCCAATCACTCCGCCAAAACCCAAGCACTTATAAATTCACCATGCACTCTCCTTGCAGTACTCTAATCATCCATTCACTACCCAGGTACTGATGTAAAGACCCAGGCACTAACTCATGCACTGCTACAATCCCCTGAGCACTACCCATGCAGTAAAGCCATCTCCCTGTCATTGCCTATGCACTCCTCCAATCACCCAGTCAGCACCATGTACTTATCCAATCACTCCACCAAAACCCAAGCACTTATAAATTTACCATGCACTCTCATTGCACCACTCTAATCATCCTGTCACTACCCATGCAATGACCCAGGCACTAACTCATGCATTGCTACAATCCCCTGAGCACTACCCATGCAGTCCAGCCATCGCCCTGTCACTACCCATGCACTCCTCCAATCACCCAGCCAGCACAATGTACTTATCCAATCACTCCGCCAAAACCCAAGCACTTATAAATTCACCATGCACTCTCCTTGCAGTACTCTAATCATCTAGTCACTACCCATGTACTCATGCAATGACCCAGGCACTAACTCATGCACTGCTACAATCCCCTGAGCACTACCCATGCAGACCTCTAACCAAATATGACTCGTTACATCGCGAGCCATTACTCCCCGTGCCATTACAACACAGTCGTTACAACGACTGCACTGTTACCACGTAAAGCAATTACTACACAAGTCGTTAAATCCACTTGCAGTAGATGGCGCGCTGACATTAGAAATGTATAATTTACTATTCCAACTCCAGCCTACGTAACAGTAGGGAAGGTGTTGGAATAGTAAACTATTCTATTTCTAACGTTAGCTCGCCATCTAACGCAAGTCGATGTAACGACTTGCGTAGTAATGGCATTGCGTGGTTACAACGTGGTCATTGTAACAACCGCATTGTAATGGCATCGCGATGTGATGCCCGCATTGTTAGTGTTGTTTCCCCCTCCAACCACCTACACACTACTGATTCACTCCTCCAATTACCCAGGTAGTACCCATGCAGTCCAGCAATCCCCCTGTCACTACCCATGCACTCCTCCAATCACCCATCCAGCATCATGTACTTATCCAATCACTCTGCCAAAACCCAAGCACTTAAAAATTCACCATGCACTCTCCTTGCAGTACTCTTATCATCCAGTCACTACCCATGTACTCATGCAATGACCCAGGCACTAACTCATGCACTGCTACAATCCCCTGAGCACTACCCATGCAGTCCAGCCATCTCCCTGTCACTGAATATGCACTCCTCCAATCACCCAGTCAGCACCATGTACTTATCCAATCACTCCACCAAAACCCAAGCACTTATAAATTCACCATGCACTCTCATTGCACCACTCTATTCATCCTGTCACTACCCATGCACTCATGCAATGACCCAGGCACTAAGTCATGCACTGCTACAATCCCCTGAGCACTACCCATGCAGACATCTAACCAAATATGACTCGTTACATCGCGAGCCATTACTCCCCGTGCCATTACAACACGGTCGTTACAACGACCGCGCTGTTACCACGTAAAGCAATTACTACGCAAGTCGTTAAATCCACTTGCAGTAGATGGCGCGCTTACATTAGAAATGTATAATTTACTATTCCAACTCCAGCCTACGTAACAGTAGGGAAGGTGTTGGAATAGTAAACTATACTATTTCTAATGTTAGCTCGCCATCTAACGCAAGTCGATGTAACAACTTACGTAGTAATGGCATTGCATGGTTACAACGTGGTCATTGTAACGACCGCGTTGTAATGGCATCGCGATGTGATGCCCGCATTGTTAGGGATGTTTCCCCCTCTAACCACCTACACACTACTGATTCACTCCTCCAATTTCCCAGGTAGTTCCCATGCAGTCCAGCATCGCCCTGTCACTACCCATGCACTCCTCCAATCACCCAGCCAGCACCATGTACTTATCCTATCACTCCGCCAAAACCTAAGCACTTATAAATTCACCATGCACTCTCCTTGCAGTACTCTAATCATCTAGTCACTACCCATGTACTCATGCAATGACCCAGGCACTAGCTCATGCACTGCTACAATCCCCTGAGCACTACCCATGCAGACCTCTAACCAAATATGACTCGTTACATCGCGAGCCATTACTCCCCGTGCCATTACAACGCGGTCGTTACAACTACCATGCTGTTACCACGTAAAGCAATTACTACGCAAGTCGTTAAATCCACTTGCAGTAGATGGCGCGCTGACATTAGAAATGTATAATTTACTATTCCAACTCCAGCCTACGTAACAGTAGGGAAGGTGTTGGAATAGTAAACTATACTATTTCTAATGTTAGCTCGCCATCTAACGCAAGTCGATGTAACAACTTACGTAGTAATGGCATTGCATGGTTACAACGTGGTCATTGTAACGACCGCGTTGTAATGGCATCGCGATGTGATGCCCGCATTGTTAGGGTTGTTTCCCCCTCTAACCACCTACACACTAATGATTCACTCCTCCAATTACCCAGGTAGTTCCCATGCAGTCCAGCAATCCCCCTGTCACTACCCATGCACTCCTCCAATCACCCATCCAGCATCATGTACTTATCCAATCACTCTGCCAAAACCCAAGCACTTAAAAATTCACCATGCACTCTCCTTGCAGTACTCTTATCATCCAGTCACTACCCATGTACTCATGCAATGACCCAGGAACTAACACATGAAGTGGTACAATCACCTGTGCACTGCCCATGCAGTCCTCTAATCACCTTGGCACTACTCATTCACTCCTTCAATTACCCAGGTAGTACCCATGCACTCCTCCAATAACCCAGCCAGTACCATGAACTAATCCAATCACTCTGCCAAAACCCAAGCACTTATAAATTCGCCATGCACTCTCCTTGCAGCACTCCAATTCTCCAGTCACTACCCATGCACTCATGCAATGACCCAGGCACTAACTCATGCACTGCTACAATCCCCTGAGCACTACCCATGCAGACCTCTAACCACCTGCACACTACTGATTCACTCTTCCAATTACCCAGGTAGAACCAATGCAGTCCAATCATCTCTCTGTCACTGCCTATGCACTCCTCCAATCACCCATCCAGCTTCATGTACTTATCCTATCACTCTGCCAAAACCCAAGCACTTATAAATTCACCATGCACTCTCCTTGCAGTACTCTAATCATCCAGTCACTACCCATGCACTCATGCAATGACCCATGCACTAAGTCATGCACTGCTACAATCTCCTGAGCACTACCCATGCAGTCCAGCCATCGCCCTGTCACTACCCATTCACTCCTCCAATCACCCGGCCAGTACCATGTACTTATCAATCACTCCGCCAAAACCCAATCACCTATAAAATTACCATGCACTCTCCTTGCAGCACTCTAATCATCCAGTCACTACCCATGTACTCATGCAATGACCCAGGCACTAACTCATGCAGTGGTACAATAACCTGTGCACTGCCCATGTAGTCCTCTAATCACCCAGCCAGCACCATGCACTTATCCAATAACTCCGCCAACCCATGCAGACCTCTAACCACCTACACACTACTGATTCACTCCTCCAATTACCCAGGTAGAACCCATGCAGTCCAGCAATCCCCCTGTCACTACCCATGCACTCCTCCAATCACCCATCCAGCATCATGTACTTATCCAATCACTCTGCCAAAACACAAGCACTTATACATTCACCATGCACTCTCCTTGCAGTACTCTAATCATACAGTCACTACCCATGCACTAATGAAATGACCCATGCACTAAGTCATGCACTGCTACAATCTCCTGAGCACTACCCATGCAATCCAGCCATCGCCCTGTCACTACTCATGCACTCCTCCAATCACCCAGCCAGTACCATGTACTTATCCAATCACTCCGCCAAAACCCAAGCACTTATAAATTCACCATGCACTCTCCTTGCAGCACTCTAATCATCCAGTCACTACCCATGTACTCATGCAATGACCCAGGCACTAACTCATGCACTGCTACAATCCCCTGAGCACTACCCATGCAGTCCAGCCATCGCCCTGTCACTACCCATGCACTCCTCCAATCACCCAGCCAGCACCATGTACTTATCCAATCACTCCGCCAAAACCCAAGCACTTATAAATTCACCATGCACTCTCCTTGCAGTACTCTAATCATCCACTCACTACCCATGTACTTATGTAATGACCCAGGCACTAACTCATGCACTGCTACAATACCCTGAGCACTACCCATGCAGTCCAGCCATCGCCCTGTCACTACCCATGCACTCCTCCAATCACCCAGCCAGCACCATGTACTTATCCAATCACTCCGCCAAAACCCAAGCACTTATAAATTCACCATGCACTCTCCTTGCAGTACTCTAATCATCTAGTCACTACCCATGTACTCATGCAATGACCCAGGCACTAACTCATGCACTGCTACAATCCCCTGAGCACTACCCATGCAGACCTCTAACCAAATACGACTCGTTACATCGCGAGCCATTACTCCCCATGCCATTACAACGCGGTCGTTACAACGACTGCGCTGTTACCACGTAAAGCAATTAGTACGCAAGTCGTTCAATCCACTTGCAGTAGATGGCACGCTGACATTAGAAATGTATTATTTACTATTCCAACTCCAGCCTACGTAACAGTAGGGAAGGTGTTGGAATAGTAATGTCATAGGGTTTCTGCACATACAGAGCTATGCACAGGATAATAGGACCTCGGAATATAGTGGTGAGCCAACCATAAACCTTAGCACCCAAAACCCCAACCCAACTAGCCTTAGCGTCCCATTGGCACCAATGTACCAATGCTTAGACAACCCAGAACACGGTATCTCTCTCTCTCAGGACACGCAGAGGCAAGAACACTCTTTCGTCACTTTCGTACCTGTCCACAACATGCGTATGAAGAGACACTGTATAGGTTAAAATGTTTATTTCAACTTACGTGCTCTAAGATACACTACACGTGTCAGTACTAGTAGCATAATACATAAGAACAATATAATCAGCATAGTTACTACTCCATAGAATACAAACAGGGAAAGCATCTCATAAAGCAGTGGAGATATGTCTAACTAACATTACCACCCTCCCCGTGCTGGAAGCCAGTTTATTATAATAATAGAAGACCTTTGGGCTTTGACTAGCGAACCCCCATACCTCAGTCTCTTGATGCAAAACTACATCAGCAAACAATCACAGCTCTTCTCTCTGGAAAGGTCGTCTCCAAGTGCTATCTTAGAGCAAGCGAGCGCATTATTAAAAGCACACTAATTTCTCAATGGCAGCTGTACAAGTGTTATGTCTAGGTGTGAGGGACGGGCCAAATCAGTAGAAACCAGGGAGTTGTTATTCGTCCTTGTAACTGTTGTTCAGACTGAGCCCAAAAGGGAACAGGAGAAAAGGTGAGTAACAGAATATGCAGACTGTTGTATAATTACTTGGCAATAACAGAGGGCGACAGAACAACATCCAATAGTAACGTGCGCAAGAGTCATCATGGCAGCCAGGCGTGGTAACGTAGCCAGACCTGCCAGGAGGCCATGAGCCACAAGACACCCTCCCCTGGTCAGTCCAGCGGCCACGGCGAAAACGAAGACAGAGTTCCAAATACCTGAGCAGAATAGAGGCGGTCTACTAACAACTAACGGCTAGTCAATCAAGCCAAAAATGTGAAAGAGCAGAAAAATGCTATACCGTCCAGAAGGACATCATTGGAATCGTCAAAAAACGTAGACGCCATCCAGTCCAATAGGTCAAAGCTGCAGGAATGGTCTTCAGAGTATGGAGCATCCAAAAGCAATGCGGGACAGCTTGCGTGATATTCAATATAACTTTGTTGTAGGAGATTCTGAGCAGCCGTCCAGATATCCCATTGTGCCAAAATCCCCAGTGCAGCCGCACGCATCATAAAGCCAGCAGCGGAACAGTCCCGTTCATGGGCCTCTAAGGGACCCACCAACCGAACAAAATCCGGGACCGACAATGACGAATTGGAGAGGCAATAATCCATGGTCCATGTAAACGGACAGCGGATGCAAGACATCACAGGTTGCACGCAAGTGAAATACGCAAAGCGAAAGGAAAGGGTGTAGGACACACTGATAGTTGCCAAGGGCAGAACATCGAAGCCAACCAGGAGTCGCTCACGGAGCAGCTGGAGGCGTTCGGGATCAAGAAGGGCCCAGTGGAGTGCAGCCATTGCGCAAAAAACAGACCAACAGCAAGACACCGGCCGCCAAAGCGAGGATTAATGGGAATCCACCAAAGACGCTAGAAAAAATAGAATGAATGAATGCCGGTATCACACCGAAAATACTTTGAAAGGTGGACACGAGGCCAGACCCCACAACCTTAAAAAGTGCACCAGACCCTCAGTGTTTGATGCGTTAAAAATACGATGAATTAACTCCCCAAAATGCTGGGGGAGGTCAGTGTTCAAAAGGGCCTGTATTTCACTGTGGGTGCTCGCCACCTGGAGAATGAATGTCTTCGGGCGGATGTGAGCATAACCTCCTCATTCAATAATAGGGCCTTTATTCTGCTCAACTTATTGAAATCTGCCTCCATGGTAGGAATGGAAGGCCAAAAGAGCTATCAACGATGTCGTGAGGGGGAGGAAAAAGCACATTCTTGCAGCAGACAACTCTGTGCGAGACTGTAACAATATACGGAATGCCGGCCTGCAGGCCACAACAATTTTCGTTATTTAAAAGCAAATAGCTACCGTTGGTAAGCAAAGTAAAAGTAGGAGAAATAGCAGGAGCAGGAATACCCTTCAGGACACATGCAAGATTTGGAACTGAAACGCTACAAGCCCCGTGCAATTTAATATGTTTACAAATAAGCGAATGACCCACAGTTGAATCACAAGACTCCCCCGTGAGAAATACTTCCTTGCCATCTCTAAGGCATTTATACATGAAAGGCAAGGACCAAAGTTCATGCAGGAAAGCACCACCCAAAGGCTGGAAACGGCCCACAGGATAATGCTTCATGCACGAACTGAACTCAAATAGGGAAAAAGGTAAAGCTATAACCCCATGAACTAGCCACACCGCAGAATCTAGTTCTGCTACAGAGAACGGTAAAGGATCCACTTTTTCAATATGTAACAAAGTGTAAGATGCATCTTTCATGGACATGAACTGCTGTTTGTCAGTCAAATTAAAAGGCAGAAAGAGGGCAGTGGTGTTTAACAAATTCCAAGGAACTTTACCCAACTTAAGAGTTTGCAAAGTCCATGCAAACTGCATCACTGAGCGCAACTGATTCTGACCATGATACAACATAGAGACATCATCTTGTACAATATCAACAACAGAGGATAAAATATTGTCTAATGTGTAAATGCGGGAAGACAGGGTATTTATACTATTGTCAACAACAGCAAGCACCTTTTCCAAATTGGCTTGGTCTATTTCCCTAAGACGGGAAGCAGCTTCCATTTGTGACAGTTTCCAGAGCTCATTATATGCCTCATAAATGAATCTCTTCGGTCGGGGACCACGAGGTCCCAAGATAAAGTCAGATAAGTCAATAGTGCCTGATAGGAGGGATAAATGGTTCTTAACAGAGTCTAAGGACGAACGTTGTAACCATTGTTTACATAATTTACCAACCGAATACGTGGTCACAGTACGAGTTTCAGTAAATCTTGGATCAGGCTTGTCCTGTATGTAGCCAGGGACTGTGCCATGAAAACGCAGTTGGCATGCATTAGATGATATGGGCCATGCCACCCAGGGTGACCGTATCAGTGCAGAAACGTTAAAGGAATCGTTCTGAAACTGAGCCTGTAACTCCATAAGGGATATATTAAAATGCAAACTATCATTTGGAAGACTCGACAAGGATGGGATGGTTGGCGCATTTAGTTGTTTAACGGTAGCCAACCCCCAACACGTGGTCTGATAAATGGAAGCATTTAGAAATAGAATTTGGGCTGGGATAAGGCAAGCGCGGTGCAAGGCCTCAGTGCCTTGCACCTGCCATGGCTTCGAACCCCAAATTGATTTTAAATCCACTGTGTCTTTCCAATATTCATAACCACCCACCGCCAAGGCGCTCAAAAAGGAACCCGAATATAATAATTTAGTATGGGTCAACATTATTTTCTGAGTCAATGGAGTTTTTAATTTAAAATAATATGACCCAGGGTTCGATCGATTAAAATCAGTAAAATAGGTGAATTTATTTCGAAGAGTTTGGGAACTACCTGGTACGGGGTTTGGGCAGTGTTCCCATTGGGTGTAAGTAACAGGGCTGCGTAGTGCACCTGGTTTGTGGAGAAAATGATTTCCCCAATGTTGGTAACAATACAAATCGGCATAATTCGCAGAATTCATATACAAGTCTTCAGCATTAAAAGAGGCATAATATTTTAAATCAGCAAACAATGCTTCAACTGCATGCACATCCCAATCATCAGAATGAATATTACTTTTTACTACATCACCCATCGAGACTCGAAGGACATTTGGTACATTAATAATTTCTGTCGGGCCATGTATTTGAAAGTTTACTGCATCCCATACTATGCCATCAGCAACTGGAAACGCTGAAATGTTCACAAATGTGTGGTCACGCTTCATGATGTGTGAAGAGGAATGTGGAGCCAAAGTTCCAGCAACACTGTTCACAGCAGAGCGTTCAGGTAAATAGTGACCATTGATGAGTAGAAAGAACACTGTGACAAAGCCAATGGACATGAACAAAAAAACCAAGAAAAGTACCATCCAAATGTATGTCCAAGGTGGAATCAAAAAATTGTCTCTAAACCACGATACAAAAAGACTAAACTTGGACGGGACTTGTGATGAATTGGATTCTGAGTCAAAAGAATAACGTGTCGGGCTCAGTGGCGTTGTTGGTTGGTGTGCCACCGACTCTGTGGCGGGATAAGTATATTCGTCCTCGTCTATGCAGGGTGATGCAGGGGGTTCAAATATATTTTCAGGCAAATCAACCATCTCCATGGTAACATCAGTGACTGTTCGTGCAGGCGTACCTCGAACGCTTGTCCGATAAATGGCAGGACAAGAGACCGCTGGTGTGACACTATTTAAGATCGGCCAGATGTTGTAGCTTGACATTTTCCACTGAGATGTATCTGTTTTCCTTGCGACCGGGAAGCGGTGGTAAGATGACTGTACGTGTTCCCTTCAAGCCCAGCACTGGAACCGGTGCACGAAAAGAGGGGCCGAATTCTTTCTTGTTCTCCACCTTCTCTCGAACCAGGTCTCCAATCTTCGGAAGCCAGCCGGCAACCGGAATCTGCAGGGCAGTATCTGTGGCTGAAGGTAAATGTGCGTTTGCAAGTTTGTTTCGGGCTTCTTGTAAGTCCTGTAACATAGTAGAATGATTATCTACATCAAACTTGGCGGATTGCGCCGCCATGTCTAGACCATCAAGGTCAGGCACAAACATTTGTATGCCAAAGAGCATTTCGTAAGGGGTCCGCCCACCCAGAGGCCTTCTAGGGAGATTATTAAGTGCACGTTGAACAGTATACAAGTGGGCCAGCCAGTTCCTGCCAGTACCTATAACTCTAGCTGTCAAGGATTGCTTTAAGTCACGGTTCATTCGTTCAACGATAGAGTTGCCCTCAGGCCTATACGGAGACGAAAATTTCACCCGCACCCCTAAGGAGCCCATTGCGTCCTTGTAAGCCTTAGAGGCAAACGCCGGACCTTGGTCAGAATGGAAGGTGCTGCATGCAAAAATTCCCACAAAGACTCGCAAATCCCTAATGACATTTCGTGCGTCAGCACTCCGTTGTGGCCAGACCCAGATGAACCGTGTGCACGAGTCCACTGCCACTAAGATATATTTATAGGCAGTGTCTGAAGAAAATGGACCGCAGTGATCCAAGTAAACACACCCAAAGGGTCTGTTCGAAATTGCAAGCGAGGTCTGCGGTGGTCTTGTGACTGTTGAAGGCTTGATCTGTTGACAAACGTCACAGGAAAGCACATAAGTACGTGTATCTTTGTATAAACCACGCCACCAGTAACGCTGCTGCAAAATGGAAATTGTCGCAGGCACACCAGCATGCGCCGAAGCCATGCCTTCGTGTGCCGCTGCCATCAAGGAAAGTCTGCGGTCCGCGTTGGGGATCAGCCGAACCCCAACGTTAGGTATTGTTACATAAGGAGCCTGATCGGGACCTATCTGGTAAGAATATTTAGAAGGGAAACCTCTAGGGTAATTAATTCCTCCTTTTGTTGCAGCAATAGCTGCCAAGATATCAGTGTCTATTTTAGACATGGATCTAGTAACTGCTGCTACTGAACACGTGAGTACTGCTGATCTGGCAGCTTCATCTGCTAGACTGTTACCAACAGCGTGTGCGCCCACTCGCTGATGGCCTAGGGTGTGAACCACCTGTGTGAGTGGCAGATGTCTTTGTAAATCTGCCACCCTAACCCAAAGCATTTTATGCTTGATTGTGTTGCCTTTAGCGTCTCTATAGTCGTTTTGCGACCAAAAGAAGAGATTGTCATTGTATGATTGAACACAGTAATAAGAATCGCACACGATTAAAGTGGTCACATCAGGATTTACGAACTCAAGTGCAAGCACCAAAGCACGCAACTCGGCCAATTGTGCGGTACTATCCCCGAGTGCCTGCGTATGCACCACAGTGGATTTGAACTTTCCATTCACAAACGTACCTGCAACAATAGCACATGCGGCTGAATAAGCATGCTTGGACCCAGTGGCCGGTTGTGCCGAGCCATCGGTGTAGATCACACAGTCGTAATCCTCAAGCGGCAATAAGGACAAAGGAGGAGGATGAATAAATTCATACTGTAAAAACTCCTGAGTCTGAAGAGAAGAGTCGAAAATGAAAGTGACATCCGGAGACGTCAAAGATGTTGCCCATTGAATCCAACGGGGGTGCAAAGCTTTAGAGTTCGGAATACTTGCTTTAGTCACTGCCTCTAGGGCAGGATAGGGTGTCACCACCAGAATGCGTTTTCCCTGTGCCAGTGCGCGCTCCTTCAGGATCGCCATTTGCACTGCTGTTAGCACTTTCTCCACAGATGAGAACCGCATTTCAGCAGAGGTGTATAGATGTGACTTGTATGCAATAGGTACTGTGTCACCTTCATTAAAGGTTAAATACGTGAAACCCACTGCCCCTGGAATGATTCTAATCACCAAGTTTGTGTGGTTATCACGCGTCAAAAGGTATTTAGACTCAAGAAGGTCTGTCTGCAATGATTGCAGAATGGAGGTATGCTCCGGAAGCCAGCAAGACTTCGAAAAAGTAGGCTGTATCAAGGCATACAGTGGCTTGATACGCTGGGCATATTCGGGAATGTATGTACGTCCGAAATTCAGAAAACCCAGCAAAGACTGAAGCTTCTTCAGATTTGTAGGAGGGCACAGAAGTGCACATTTCTCCAGAAAATGGGGGGCTAAACCCTTACCTTCATTGTTGAGCTCATAGCCCAAGAACAAAACGGTAAATTCAGCAATATGGGATTTGGCAAAGTTAATTTTGTATCCCTGAACCGCAAATTCAAGAATAATGCGGTCCACTCGCGTCAGATGCGGAAACAATTCATCGTCTGTCAGATAAATGTCATCCACATACGAACAGGCGTCTGGATCTATGCCGTCTAATAAAGAGACAACACGAGCGGCAAACACTCCTGGACTATTTTTGTACCCCATAGGAAGACGCCTGAATTTGAACATTTTACCACCGGAAGTAAAGGCACACCATTGGCCACTCTCCGGGGCTAAGTTGTGCGTGTAGAATCCATTTGAAAGGTCAAGGGTCGTTTTGTATTTTTTACGAACAAGACTGTCTACAAGCGCAGAACTATGGGTATTTTGCACCGCAAAGGTCCGACAATGAGAGTTCAAATGCCGGTAATCCAATACTAAACGGTACGATCCATCGGGTTTAGAAACCGCGAAAAGGGGATTGTTCATAGGTGATACACAGGGTTCAATTACTCCCTGATATTCCAACTGTGTCAGAATTTCGGAAACGGGGCCTTTGGCTTCACGTTTTATGGGATATTGGGGTTGTGGCTGCGGCAACGATCGCAAAGGTATTTCATGGGGGAGATTCTTCGTCCCAACCCACGTGATTGCGGAATAACGCTGGAGCCAGGGACACAGCCCACTCTGCTGCAAGAGCCTCTGCTTTGTCCTTTGGGACGTGTCGAGAAAAGCTCGGAAGGATTACCTCCTCCCCTTTACGCGCAGTAATTACGAATGGGGGTGGCCAATCCGCCTCTGCCAATAAAATATCATATGAAGAGGTCAGATTTTCCCAAAAAATACCTTTAATTACTCGCTGTATATCACCTTCAATTTGGAGGACTATATTAAATAGTCTGTCAGGGGGTGCCACTCTGGTGTCTGCTGTTTCAACAGTAATGAATGTTTCAGTTGCTGTCGCCTCCATATGAGGACGTAGCACCTCCCGCACTATGGTTACTTCCGCGGCGCTGTCTAGGAGGGTTACTGCCCACGTCCAATTCAGGAGTCTTGTTCTCACCGTCTGTGGCATATTTCGCTGTTACAGCGGCAACTTTTTCTTCTGAAATTGGGGTCGAAAACGTTGAACGTCTTCTTCTTTTCCTCTGACTTGTTGTCGAGGCTGGTCTCGTCCCTGTGGGGCCTCACGGGCCCTTCCTCTATCCTGGCGGTCTCCTCCACCGGCTTGTGACGAAGTCTGTGCCTGTAAAGAACGAGGAGAACGCGTATCAGGGATCTGAAACCTATCCGGTGACTTAATTCTCGCTCTATCGCGTAAATCATAAGTACGTTCAGAAGAAACTGAAACCGGGGATGCGCCTCGCGATCCCTGCTTTGTCTGTTGCTTACCCTGTTTTTTCAGCCTCCAGCTCTTTTTAGTGAAGACTGGTTTCTCATCCTTCTCAGATTGAGATTTGGTTTGTTGCTGTTGTGGTTGCGATTGTGTTTGCAGTTTAGCAAAAGGCTTGTTACCCAGGCTGTTTCTACCAATAGTCTTGTAAGCCTGGGTAATAATTTTCGGGAATTCGCGAGGCTTGTCCAATTCTGGGACCAAAGCCAAAGCGTTCGCTACTTGAAAGTTCACTGCATCGCCCTTGACATTTGCAAGGATCAGTTCAGCTACTACTTCAAACACTCCCACTAGTCTCATCCCTAATTCCACTGCCGCTTCAGGGCCGTGTTCATCCTGTACTTTTTTAATTACAGAGGGGAGAACTGTCATGGAAGGCGTACCAAAACATTTAGAATATACTGCTGCGAATACTCTACCCCAGTTGTCACATGCTGTCAACTCGGGAATTAAGTCTTTTGGCAAACTAATCGTCAAAATACGATGTTTATCCACTGGAGTTGTATGTGGAAAAACTGCCTCCAACTGATCAAATTTTTCTGCAAGCCAATAAGGAAAGTCGTCCTTATGTTGTGGACGTTTGCCCATCACTGAGTTCACCATTACAGGACTTATGGCAACTCCGGCTGCACCAGCTGGATGGCCTGCAACCCCAGGAGGGGCTCCCTGGATGTTGCCTGTAACATATTGCACTAAGGCTCGATGCACTCGTACCAAAGCCGAATACATGTTGCGCAGTTCCGCGACTGGTATCGTCATATATCGCGGATGTGGGGTGTACCCGGCCAAAACAGGCCAAGTGGCCCCATCAATAGATAAGGGGCCTAGACGAACCGTGGTAGTCGGTTGTGGGAGGGCGCCATTAAACCAAACACGGTGTTGCCAAGCCGTGAGCGGTACCTCAAGACATGAATAAGGTATATAGTTATTAGGAACTGCGGTGGCTGTATATTCATGGAACAAATCGTCAGTCCCATCCACTGCAGGAAAAGTTACCCATGAGTAGAACACCTCAAAGTGGTAAGCCGGATCGGCTTGTACCACAAAGATCAGTTCGACTCCAGCATCTGGCACTCCATACACCCGTAAGTGTGTCCGGAGTGCTCCGCGGCTATGCGCCGCAATTTGAACAGCCATTTACGGCTAAAATACTTCGACAAACTAACAGGAGGCAGCACAAGTAGGGTTTTAATCAAGAAAAACCTTTTCTAATAACTTCAAGCTTGAAAGAACCTACAATAACTGTAATATAGGAGGTATCACCATCACACACGCTTCCGGAAGCGTACGTGAGGGTTTGTGGACAAGCACAAGCACTACTCAAGCGTCTCGCTAGTAAGCTGCCCCACTCGTTGGTCACGCCATGTCATAGGGTTTCTGCACATACAGAGCTATGCACAGGATAATAGGACCTCGGAATATAGTGGTGAGCCAACCATAAACCTTAGCACCCAAAACCCCAACCCAACTAGCCTTAGCGTCCCATTGGCACCAATGTACCAATGCTTAGACAACCCAGAACACGGTATCTCTCTCTCTCAGGACACGCAGAGGCAAGAACACTCTTTCGTCACTTTCGTACCTGTCCACAACATGCGTATGAAGAGACACTGTATAGGTTAAAATGTTTATTTCAACTTACGTGCTCTAAGATACAGTACACGTGTCAGTACTAGTAGCATAATACATAAGAACAATATAATCAGCATAGTTACTACTCCATAGAATACAAACGGGGAAAGCATCTCATAAAGCAGTGGAGATATGTCTAACTAACATTACCACCCTCCCCGTGCTGGAAGCCAGTTTATTATAATAATAGAAGACCTTTGGGCTTTGACTAGCGAACCCCCATACCTCAGTCTCTTGATGCAAAACTACATCAGCAAACAATCACAGCTCTTCTCTCTGGAAAGGTCGTCTCCAAGTGCTATCTTAGAGCAAGCGAGCGCATTATTAAAAGCACACTAATTTCTCAATGGCAGCTGTACAAGTGTTATGTCTAGGTGTGAGGGACGGGCCAAATCAGTAGAAACCAGGGAGTTGTTATTCGACCTTGTAACTGTTGTTCAGACTGAGCCCAAAAGGGAACAGGTGAAAAGGTGAGTAACAGAATATGCAGACTGTTGTATAATTACTTGGCAATAACAGAGGGCGACAGAACAACATCCAATAGTAACGTGCGCAAGAGTCATCATGGCAGCCAGGCGTGGTAACGTAGCCAGACCTGCCAGGAGGCCATGAGCCACAAGACAGTAAACTATACTATTTCTAATGTTAGCTCGCCATCTAACGCAAGTAGATGTATCGACGTGCGTGGTAATGGCATTGCATGGTTACAACGTGGTCATTGTAATGACCGTGTGTAGGAGAGTAGGATCTGCTTCACATGGGTACCCCCACTTTTTGCTGATGCTTCACTGTTTTTCGACTTTAGTCTGGCTAGGGCCCTGCTAATCAGAACCCCAGCCTAGCTGCTTCCTCTCTAAAATGGTTTCCATGTACCTTGGGTACATCTTTGATTGGAATCTGGAGTGCCTTTATAAGTCCCTAGTATATGGTATACTATGTACCCAGGGCATAGGTACCTCAGAGGCCTGCCAGGGGCTGAAGCAAGTATTATGCCACCCCTGGAAGGCCAGCCAAAATGACACCACAGGTCTGCTACTGCAGCCTGGGTAAGGTGGTGCATGCACCCCTTACTGTGATATAGGCTACCTATATCACTACCATTGCACACATATAGACCTATAAGTCACTTCTATGGCAGGCCTGAACAATCCTGAAGGCAGAGTGCTTGGTTTCTATGTGAGAGGGTGCCCCTGCATGAGCAGAGCCCCTCTGCAGTGCTCGGAGTCCCTCCTCTGATGCGGTTTGTGGTACAGCCTAACCATATACTGTTAAGTGCATTATATCCTCGCGGTACAATGCTAACTTTGGACTGGCTGCACCAAAACATGTCGTGTTTGGTGTCAAACATCTTGGAATACTACCCCCCGCCAATCCTGGCAGCGGGGGTAGCATTCCACCCTTCTAGAGGGAGAGACATGTACACACCGGGCTGCCCGGTAACTTCTTTCCAGAGCCCTGGCATCACAAAATGGATGCCGCTGCCACAGACACGGGTCTGGCCTCTTGCTGCTGACTGAAACTCCGGCAGGGGAGGCCTGGACAATAGGTTCCCTGTCGAAGGGAGGTGTAACCACCTCCCCAGACAGGATAGTGTGTATTGGGGCTGGGCGAGAGCACTCTCTGGTGCTTTGAAGTCCTGCACTGGGGGCACATTTGGTGTCCCTGTGCATATGCCAGTTCAAACCGGTTGCAGGGACTACCTGCCCCTGCTCTGGCGCGAAACTGGACAAAGGGAATGGGTGTAACCACCCCTCTTCCCTGACCCTCCCATAGGTGAGTCCCCAGAGTATGTCCAACCCCCTAACTTGGTATAAGTATGGGACCCCAGTCCTTAGGACTTTAGATTACCCTGGACGAAACTCTGAAGCCGAATCCTGACCCTTCGATGCTCTACTTTAAGATTAGAGGACTGAAGAATCTCCCTTGGGGTCAAGGAGTGACTCCCCTGCTTGGCAGGCCCCTAAGAAGCAATTGTCCGGTCTGCATCGCTGAAGCTCCCGCCGGACGCCGAAGTCTTTGCATCACCAAAGGTGGATTTGCAGACTTCGCCAAGGCTGCCCTGAGTCTCCAGCGAAGCTGAGGCCCATAGCTGTCATGGATAATGTGGGACCATGACCCCTGGACACCAAGAACTTTTGCAAGTGCATCCTCTTCCTGGTCTGCCACGAAGTTGTGCTTTGGGCTCCAAGTAGCCCCCGCCTCCAGCACCGACTGCACCAAAGATCACTGGCCTCCACTCCATGAGTGTCCTGTAAGCCAGCTCCAAGTGTGTCCACTCAAGGCTCTTTCGCGGTCGCTAGTCCGTTGGCTAGTGGGCCCTCCCGAAGGCAACTCTTCTTCTGCTTGGGCTTCCCTGGTTGCTCCAGAGGTGTCCTGAATTACTCTTGCTGGGTGAGTCCCCCAGACCTTGCTGGTCTTCATCAACATCCTTTCTTTGTTTCCACGTGAATTGCCGTTGCCATGGCTTGTTGGGTCCAATTCGGTCACCGACACGGCAGCAATCGACAAACGTTGTGGGACAGCTCGAATCCAGCACCTGGTTGTCGTCGAAGCCTCCTGGACCTCGTGGCTGAAGAGTCAAGACAACCGTCAACCTACCTGAAGCACCCGACATCGGTGGGCATCTGCTCATCGCCTTCCTGGTCACTGGCTAGTGACCCAGACTCTGTCCCCTCTGCTTTCAGGTTCTTCAAATCTTCGATCCACCCTGGGATCCACCAGAACACTTTCGACTTGGTCGCCAGCAGCACTTTGCAGCAGATCGCCATTGAAAACGACGATGAAACCCGATCCCAAAAGACACCTATGCACCCGGCTTCCCTGGGTGAGGTAACTCGAGTACTCCGGTGCTCCCGTGGGTATTGACTCTCGAACAGCCTAGTTCTAAAGGGGTTTGCTCCAAGTCCTCCTCTAAGTGTACTTTTTCTTTAAAACTCCAACTGCGACATTCCCCATAGAAGTCAACGGCGGCTCGCGGCTATGTTCTCACACTGCACGCGTCCCCCGTGGGTCCCCTGTGTCACTACCTTGGGTGGTTCCTTGAGGGTCAAGCACTTCTACAGGCTCTAGGCCTTGTGTCTAGCTCAGTCGTGGTTCTTATACCACTTTATTCGTATATGGTTTGGTACGCCCCTATGGCTCAAACGTGTATTTGTGCTATTACTGTTGATATTCGACTTATAACTTATGTACTTCGAACTCTAGCCTCATAAAGAGACTAGGGGGGTGTGGTTAAGACTAAATACATATATTTTAAATATATACCTGGTGTGGTCCTCTTTCATTTGGTCACTCAAGAGATTATAGACTGGTAAAACAAGCTGCTTTACATTCCTTCAAGACTTAGCCTGAAGGCTGCTCTCCATAGCTACCACTAAGATAGCTTTCAATAAAGGTTGTCTTTAACCTATCTCCAATAAGGGGTTGTTTGGACTGGTGCAAGGTGCCCACTATAATTAGTGGACAGCATATACCAGGCCAACTTCTCACATTGGTGTGCAGCGTGTGGGATTCCAGCTTGCTATTGTTTTACCAGATAATCTCAATTGAATTGCTCAACTGAAAACCACTAAGGGTACCTTAGGTACATATAAAACAAGCTTAGTATACAGTAAGTTCTACTGAACTTAGAGTATTGTGTTAAGGGCTAGCACACCCTTTCTACAACTCAAGAGAGTTTAGTAGGCCACACTAGAGTAGGTAGTGCATACACCACACCTCACTAGTAATGTCTTCACTACCAGGAACCAGTGGGCTCCTGCCATCCAAATATGGCAACCTCCCATTCTTGGAATTGAGAGAGTTGGGCAAGATTAGAAAGTTGAAGACAGGCAAAAGTGCCAACTTCCAACGTCTCCTGGAGATGCTTCTGCTAGATGATCTTAGAAGACCCCTAGGGTCTGCAAGGGTAGGCAGAGAGGGTGGGGCAGAAGATGAGGGAGGGGCCAGGGATGAAAATGCCCAGGACCTGACCTCTGAAACAGGCCAGGGGGATGACAATGATCCTGACCTGGACAATGCAGCTACTCCTGAGGATGAGGAGGAGGCCAGAATGACCTCCCCTTTGTCCCCCCAGGAAGAGTTGTGAGTGTGCCCAGAAGGTCTAGATCTCCTTCTAAGGACTCTAACCACTCTGACACCTCAGTAGGGACCTCTGTTTCTTCTCATAGGAGGGAATCCTCTCATGAGAGGAGAAAGAGACTGCTTCAGTATGAACAAGCCCAGCTTGAGCTCAGAAAACAGCAGTTGGCTATAGACAGGGAGTCCCTAGATCTCTTTAGAGAGAGAAAAAAGATGGGACTAGAGTCCCATGGTGGCAGCAATTTCCCCAGAGATAGGGAAAGGTCTTATGACCATAGAAACCTGAGCAAGGTTGTCCCTCCCTACCAGAGTGGGGATGACATCCACAAATGGATAACTGCACTGGAGAGGGCCTGTAAAGTACAGAGGGTCCCTCAGGAGCAGTGGGCAGCAATCGTGTGGCTTTCCTTTGCAGACAAAGGTAGAGATAAGCTCCTCACTGTTAGAGAAGAGGATGCTGACAATTACAAAGTCTTGAAGAGTGCTGTGATTGATGGGTTTGGCCTAACAACTGAACAGTACAGGTTAAAGTTCAGAGATACCCAAAAAGCACAGACTCAAGACTGGGTGGACTTTGTTGATTGTTCTGCTAAGGCTCTGGAAGGTTGGTTGATGGGCAGTAAAGTATGTGACTTCACAGGATTGTACAATCTTATCATGAGGGAGCAGATTCTTAATAACTGTCAAAATCAGCTGTTGCATCAGTACCTGGTGGACTCTGATCTGACCTCTCCCCAAGAATTGGGAAAGAAGGCAGACAAATGGGTCAGAACCAGGGTGAGGCAGAAGGTACAGAACCAAGGTGGTGACCCTAAGAAGCAAGATTCTAAAAACTCTGATAAGGTTGGGGAGAAGGGTAAAGACCAGAAGTCTTCACAAGGCCCCCAAAAATCTTCTTCAGGTGGGGATTCACAGTCTAACAAGGGAAAAGGCCAAAAGAAACCATGGTGAAAAGTCTGTAAGCAAAAGACACACTGGACCAGTGATTGCACCAAGTCCAAAGACTCTATTCCAACCCCCACCAATGCCCCTAAGGCACCTGTTCCCCCTAGTGCAGTTACAATTGGTGGTGGGAATACACAGGCTAAGGGTTTAGTAGGGTTGACCCTGGGTAATGAGATGAGCTCTGGCCTAGTCAGAGAACTCACTCAGGCTGTCCTAGTCTGTGATGGAGGCATGGATGTGACCTCCTCTGTGAGTCCCAGTAATCTGGGCAAGTACAGGCAACAGCCATTAATAAATGGAAAAGAGGCTTTGGCATTTATGGATACAGGAGCAAGTTTCACCATGGTGACACAAGATCTTGTGGATCCTGGGCAGATTATACTTGGTGAAATGTACCAAGTGACCAATGCTAGCAATGTCAGAACAGACCATACTCTGGCAGTTGTTAACTTCTCCTGGGGAGGGGTAACTGGCCTTAAGAAGGTTGTGGTGAGTGCAAACCTACCAGTCGAATGCTTGCTTGGCAATGATCTAGAAACTTTAGCTTGGGCAGAAGTGGAGCTCAGGACCCATGCAGAAATGCTGGGCATCCCTGCAGATGTGTTTGCTGTGACCAGGTCACAGAGCAACATGTCTAACACTGAACATGCCTTGGATCCTGGAACAATGGACCAAGTGCCATCCAAGAGGAGGAGTAGTAGGGTTAAGGCAGTGCCTTCCCCCTTGGCTCAGAAAGAAGATCAGTCTCTTGAGGGGATGATCTCAGTCCTGAGGAAGGAACTGTCCCAGAGGAGCTTGAGCCTGACCAGGTTGAGTTCTTGGGGACAGGGGGCCCTTCCAGGTCAGATCTGAGCCAGGAGCAGCAGAGATGCCCCTCTCTTGAACCCCTCAGACAGCAAGCTGCTGCTGAGGCTGCTGGGAATGCTAGTGGTCCCCATAAAGTGTATTGGATGATGGACTCTTGTACTCAGAGTGTAGAGACCCCAAGCCTGGTGCCACCAGGAGGTTGGTTATACCTCTGAAGTTCAGGGGCTTCCTATTGACCCTAGCCCATGACATTCCTCTAGCAGGTCACCTGGGCCAGAACAAGACTTGGGACAGACTTGTCCCTCACTTTCACTGGCCCCACATGTCTGAAGACACCAAGGAGTTTTGTCGCTCCTGTGTAACCTGCCAAGCCAGTGGGAAGGCAGGTGGCACCACAAAGGCCCCCCTGATACCACTACCTGTGGTGGGGGTTACCTTTGAGAGAGTGGGGATTGATATTGTTGGTCCCATGGATCCCCAAACAGCATCTGGGCACAGGTTTATCCTGGTGGTGGTGGACCATGCCACTAGGTACTCAGAGGCTATACCCCTTAGGACAACTACAGCACCTGTGGTGGCAAGAGCCCTCCTGGGAATTTTCTCAAGAGTGGGCTTCCCTAAGGAGGTTGTATCAGACAGGGATGCAAACTTTATGTCTGGATACTTGAAAGCAATGTGGAAGGAGTGTGAAGTGACTTACAAGTTCACCACACCCTATCACCCACAATGCAATGGTTTAGTTGAGAGATTCAACACAACCTTAAAGGGCATGATTAAAGGGCTCCCAGAGAAGCTTAGGCGAAGATGGGACATACTCTTGCCCTGCCTTTTATTTGCATACAGGGAGGTGCCTCAAAAGGGGGTTGGCTACAGCCCTTTTGAAATTTTGTTTGGTCACCCTGTCAGGGGTCCATTGTGCTTGGTGAAGGAAGGATGGGAGTTGCCTCTCAAGCCCCCAAAGCAGGACATAGTGGACTATGTACTTGGTCTCCGCTCCAGGATGGCTGAGTACATGAAAAAGGCAACTAAAAACCTTGAGGCTAGCCAGGAACTCCAAAAAGCTTGGCATGACCAAAAGGCTGTACTGACTGTTTACCAGCCAGGACAGAAGGTGTGGGTGCTGGAGCCAGTGGCCCCAGCAGCTCTCCAAGACAAGTGGAGTGGACCCCATACCATTGTTGAACAGAAAGGTGAGGTTACCTATTTTGTAGACCTAGGAACACCCAGGAGTCCCCACATGGTTCTCCATGTCAACAGACTGAAACCATATGTGGACAGGGCAGACATGGGCTTGCTCATGGCTACTGATGAGGGACAGGAGGAAGAGAGTGACCCACTCCCTGACCTGCTCTCACAGAACCCTGATGATGGGTCAGTGGATGGTGTAGCCTTGGCAGGCAGCCTCACTGCTCAGCAGCAAACTGATTGCAGACAAGTGCTCAATCAGTACAGACATATGTTCTCTCTGACTCCAAGTCAGACCACCTGGTGCACTCATGAAGTGGACACTGGGGACAGTCTGCCTATTAAAAATAAGATTTATAGGCAACCTGACCATGTCAGGGACTGTATCAGGACAGAAGTCCAGAAAATGTTGGATTTGGGAGTTATTGAACCCTCAGATAGCCCTTGGGCTAGTCCAGTGGTGCTTGTGCCAAAATCTCACACCAGTGGTGGGAAAAGAGAGATGAGGTTTTGTGTGGACTACAGGGGTCTCAATGCAGTCACTAGGACTGAAACCCATCCAATACCCAGGGCAGATGAGCTAATAGACACTTTGGCCTCAGCCAAGTATCTAATCACATTTGACCTAACAGCTGGCTACTGGCAGATCAGGCTAGCTGATGATGCAAAGCCAAAAACAGCATTCTCAACCCCTAGTGGACATTATCAATTTGTGGTAATGCCCTTTGGTCTGAAGAATGCACCTGCCACTTTCCAAAGGTTGGTGAATACAGTTCTCACAGGCCTGGAAGCCTACAGTGCAGCTTATCTTGATGATATTGCTGTCTTTAGCTCCACCTGGGAGGATCACCTGGTCCACCTAAGGAATGTTTTAGAGGCCCTGCAAAGGCAGGCCTCACTATCAAGGCCACCAAGTGCCAGATAGGGCAGAGTCAGGTTGTGTACCTGGGCCACCTTGTGGGTGGAGGCCAGGTTCAACGACTGCAGAGCAAAATCCAGACCATCATGGACTGGGTTGCTCCAACTACCCAGACTCAGGTGAGAGCCTTCTTAGGCCTGACTGGGTACTATAGGAGATTTGTCAAGGGGTATGGATCAATAGTGACACCCCTGAATGACTTAACGTCCAAGAAAATGCCCAAAAAGGTTCAGTGGACAGCTAACTGTCAAAAGGCATTTGATGACCTGAAGCAGGCCATGTGCACTGCTCCCATTCTACAGAGTCTTGATTACTCCAAGAAGTTCATTGTCCAAACAGATGCATCTGAATTGGGGGTAGGGGCTGTACTGTCACAATTGAATGAAGAAGGTCAGGATCAGCCAGTAACTTTCATTAGCAGAAGGCTGACCCCTAGAGAGAAACGTTGGTCAACCTTTGAGAGGGAGGCCTTTGCTGTGGTCTGGGCTCTGAAGAAGTTGAGGCCATACTTGTTTGGTACTCACTTCCTTGTTCAAACAGACCATAAGCCCCTCTTATGGCTAAAACAAATGAAGGGTGAAAACCCCAAACTGCTTAGGTGGTCCATTTCCCTACAGGGGATGGACTTTACAGTGGAACATAGCCCTGGGAGTAACCATGCCAATGCAGATGGACTCTCTAGGTACTTCCACTTAGAACATGAAGACTCAACTGGACAAGGTTAGTTTAATGTCCCTGCGTTTGGGGGGGGTTGTGTAGGAGAGTAGGATCTGCTTCACATGGGTACCCCCACTTTTTGCTGATGCTTCACTGTTTTTCGACTTTAGTCTGGCTAGGGCCCTGCTAATCAGAACCCCAGCCTAGCTGCTTCCTCTCTAAAATGGTTTCCATGTACCTTAGGTACATCTTTGATTGGAATCTGGAGTGCCATTATAAGTCCCTAGTATATGGTATACTATGTACCCAGGGCATAGGTACCTCAGAGGCCTGCCAGGGGCTGAAGCATGTATTATGCCACCCCTGGAAGGCCAGCCAAAATGACACCACAGGTCTGCTACTGCAGCCTGGGTAAGGTGGTGCATGCACTCCTTACTGTGATATAGGCTACCTATATCACTACCATTGCACACATATAGACCTATAAGTCACTCCTATGGCAGGCCTTAACAATCCTGAAGGCAGAGTGCTTGGTTTTTATGTGAGAGGGTGCCCCTGCATGAGCAGAGCCCCTCTGCAGCGTTCGGAGTCCCTCCTCTGATGCTGTTTGTGGTAAAGCCTGACCATATACTCTTAAGTGCATTATATCCTCGCTGTACAATGCTAACTTTGGACTGGCTGCACCAAAACATGTCATTTTTAGTGTCAAACATCTTGGAATACTACCCCCCCCGCCAATCCTGGCGGCGGGAGTAGCATTCCACCCTTCTAGAGGGAGAGACATGTACACACCGGGCTGCCCGGTAACTTCTTTCCAGAGCCCTGGCATCACAAAATGGATGCCGCTGCCACAGACACGGGTCTGGCCTCCTGCTGCTGACTGAAACTCCGGCAGGGGAGGCCTGGACAATAGGTTTCCTGTTGAAGGGAGGTGTAACCACCTCCCCAGACAGGATAGTGTGTATTGGGGATGGGCGGGAGCACTCTCTGGTGCTTTGAAGTCCTGCACTGGGGGCACATTTGGTGTCCCTGTGCATATGCCGGTTCAAACCGGTTGCAGGGGCTACCTGCCCCTGCTCTGGCGTGAAACTGGACAAAGGGAATGGGTGTAACCACCCCTCTTCCCTGACCCTCCCTTAGGTGGGTCCCCAGAGTATGTCCAACCCCCTAACTTGGTATAAGTATGGGACCCCAGTCCTTATGACTTTAGATTACCCTGGATGAAACTCTGAAGCCAAATCCTGGACCTTCGACACTCTACTTTAAGATTAGAGGACTGAAGAATCTCCCTTGGGGTCAAGGAGTGACTCCCCTGCTTGGCAGGCACCTAAGAAGCAATTGTCTGGTCTGCATCGCTGAAGCTGCCGCCAGATGCCGAAGTTTTTGCATCACCAGAGGTGAATTTCCAGACTTTCCCAAGGCTGCCCTGAGTCCCCAGCGAAGCTGAGGCCCGTAGCTGTCGTGGGTAACGTGGGACTGTGACCCCTGGACACCAAGAACTTTTGCAAGTGCATCCTCTTCCTGGTCTCCCACGAAGTTGTGCTTTGGGCTCCAAGTATCCCCCACCTCCAGCACCGACTGCACCAAAGATCACTGGCCTCTACTCCACGAGTGTCCTGTAAGCCAGCTCCAAGTGCGTCCACTTGAGGTTCCTTCACGGTCGCTAGTCCGTTGGCTAGTGGGCCCTCTCGAAGGCAACTCTTCTTCTGCTTGGGCTTCCCTGATTGCTCCAGAGGTGCCCTGACTTACCTTCGCTGGGTGAGCCCCCAGACCTTGCTGGTCTGCATCAACGTCCTTTCTTTGTTTCCACGTGACTTGCCGTTGCCAAGGCTTGTTGGGTCCAATCCGATCACCGACACTGCAGCAATCAACAAACTTCGTGGGCCAGCTCGAATCCAGCTCCTGGTTGTCGTCGATGCCTCCTGGACCTCGTGGCTGAAGAGTCAAGATGACTGTCAACCTACCTGAAGCACCCGACATCGGTGGGCATCTGCTCATCGCCTTCCTGGTCACTGGCTAGTGACCCAGACTCTGTCCCCTCTGCTTTCAGGTTCTTCAAATCTTCGATCCACCCTTGGATCCACCAGAACACTTTCGACTTGGTCGCCAGCAGCACTTTGCAGCAGATCGCCATTGAAAACGACGACGAAACCCGACCCCGAAAGACACCTATGCACCCGGCTTCCCTGGGTGAGGTAACTCGAGTACCCCGGTGCTCCCGTGGGTATTGACTCTAGAACAGCCTAGTTCTAAAGGGGTTTGCTCCAAGTCCTCCTCTAAGTGTCCTTTTTCTTTAAAACTCCAACCGCGACATTCCCCATAGAAGTCAACGGCGGCTCGCGGCTGTGTTCTCACACTGCACGCGTCCCCCGTGGGTTCCCTGTGTAACTACCTTGGGTGGTTCCTTGAGGGCCAAGCACTTTTACAGGCTCTAGGCCTTGTGTCTAGCTCAGTCGTGGTTCTTATACCACTTTATTGGTATATGGTTTGGTACGCCCCTAGGGCTCAAACGTGTATTTGTGCTATTACTGTTGATATTCGACTTGTAACTTATGTACTTCGAACTCTAGCCTCATAAAGAGACTAGGGGGTGTGGTTAAGACTAAATACATATATTTTAAATATATACCTGGTGTGGTCCTCTTTCATTTGGTCACTCAAGAGATTATAGACTGGTAAAACAAGCTGCTTTACATTCCTTCAAGACTTAGCCTGAAGGCTGCTCTCCATAGCTACCACTAGGATAGCTTTCAATAAAGGTTGTCTTTAACCTATCTCCAATAAGGGGTTGTTTGGACTGGTGCAAGGTGCCCACTATAATTAGTGGACAGCATATACCAGGCCCACTTCTCACACCGCGATGTGATGCCCACATTGTTAGGGTTGTTTCCCCCTCTAACCACCTTCACACTACTGATTCACTCCTCCAATTACCCAGGTAGTACCCATGCAGTCCAGCAATGCCCCTGTCACTACCCATTCACTCCTCCAATCACCCATCCAGCGTCATGTACTTATCCAATCACTCTGCCAAAACCCAAGCACTTAAAAATTCACCATGCACGCTCCTTGCAGTACTCTTATCATCCAGTCACTACCCATGTACTCATGCAATGAACCAGGAACTAACACATGAAGTGGTACAATCACCTGTGCACTGCCCATGCACTCCTCTAATACCTTGGCACTACTCATTCACTCCTTCAATTACCCAGGTAGTACCCATGCACTCCTCCAATAACCCAGCCAGTACCATGAACTAATCCAATCACTCTGACAAAACCCAAGCACTTATAAATTCGCCATGCACTCTCCTTGCAGCACTCTAATTCTCCAGTCACTACCCATGCACTCATGCAATGACCCAGGCACTAACTCATGCACTGCTACAATCCCTTGAGCACTACCCATGCAGACCTCTAACCACCTGCACACTACTGATTCACTCTTCCAATTACCCAGGTAGAACCAATGCAGTCCAACCATCTCTCTGTCACTGCCTATGCACTCCTCCAATCACCCATCCAGCTTCATGTACTTATCCAATCACTCTGCCAAAACCCAAGCACTTATAAATTCACCATGCACTCTCCTTGCAGTACTCTAATCATCCAGTCACTACCCATGTACTCATGCAATGACCCAGGCACTAACTCATGCACTGCTACAATCTCCTGAGCACTACTCATGCAGTCCAGCCATCGCCCTGTCACTACCCA
Source organism: Calotriton arnoldi (assembly GCA_963921515.1). Taxonomy (NCBI): domain Eukaryota; kingdom Metazoa; phylum Chordata; class Amphibia; order Caudata; family Salamandridae; genus Calotriton; species Calotriton arnoldi. The sequence continues at coordinate 766,971 of CAWUFW010003342.1, read as the reverse complement.
TTCACTCCTCCAATCACCCGGCCAGTACCATGTACTTATCCAATCACTCCGCCAAAACCCAAGCACTTATAAAATCACCATGATCTCTCCTTGCAGCACTCTAATCATCCAGTCACTACCCATGTACCCATGCAATGAACCAGGCACTAACTCATGCACTGCTACAATCCCCTGTGCACTACCCACGCAGTCCAGCCATCGCCCTGTCACTACCCATGTACTCCTCCAATCACCCAGCCAGCACCATGTACTTATCCAATCACTCCGCCAAAACTCAAGCACTTATAAATTCACCATGCACTCTCCTGGCAGTACTCTAATCATCCAGTCACTACCCATGTACTCATACAATGACACAGGCACTAACATATGCAGTGGCACAATCACCTGTGCACTGCCCATGCAGTCCTCTAATCACCCAGCCAGCACCATGTACTTATCCAATAACTCCGCCGAAACCCAAGCACTTATAAATTCACCATGCACTCTCCTTGCAGTACTCTAATCATCCAGTCAGTACCCATGTACTCATGCAATGACCCAGGCACTAACTCATGCACTGCTACAATCCCCTGAGCACTACCCATGCAGTCCAGCCAACTCTCTGTCACTGACAATGCACTCCTCCAATCACCGAGTCAGCACCATGTACTTATCCAATCACTCCAAACAAACCCAAGCACTTATAAATTCACCATGCACTCTCCTTGCAGTACTCTAATCATCCAGTCACTACCCATGTACTCATGCAATGAACCAGGCACTAACTCATGCACTGCTACAATCCCCTGAGCACTACCCATGCAGTCCAGCTGTCGCCCTGTCACTGCCTATGTACTCCTCCAATCACCCAGTCAGCACCATGTTCTTATGCAATCACTCTGCCAAAACCCAAGCACTTATAAATTCACCATGCAGTCTCCTTGCAGTACTCTAATCATCCAGTCACTACCCATGTACTCATGCAATGACCCAGGCACTAACTCATGCACTGCTACAATCCCCTGTGCACTACCCATGCAGTTCAGCCATCGCCCTGTCACTGCCCATGCAGTCCTCTAATCACCCAGCCAACACCATGTACTTTTCCAATAACTCCGCCGAAACCCAAGCACTTATAAATTCACCATGCACTCTCCTTGCAGTACTTTAATCATCCAGTCACTACCCATGCACTCATGCAATGACCCATGCACTAACTCATGCACTGCTACAATCCCTTGAGCACTACCCATGCAGTCCAGCCATCGCACTGTCACTACCCATGCACTCCTCCAATCACCCAGCCAGCACCATGTACTTATCCAATAACTCCACCAAAACCCAAGCACTTATAAATTCACCATGCACTCTCCTTCAAGTACTCTAATCATCCAGTCACTACCCATGTACTCATGCAATGACCCAGGCACTAACTCATGCACTGCTACAATCCCCTGAGCACAACCCATGCAGTCCAGCCATCGCCCTGTCACTACCCATGCACTCCTCCAATCACCCAGCCAGCACCATGTACTTATCCAATCACTCCGCCAAAACCCAAGCACTTATAAATTCACCATGCACTCTCCTTGCAGTACTCTAATCATCCAGTCAGAACCCATGTACTCATGCAATGACCCAAGCACTAACACATGCACTGCTACAATCCCCTGAGCACTACCCATGCAGTCCAGTCATCTCCCTGTCACTGACAATACACTCCTCCAATCACCCCGTCAGCACCATGTACTTATCCAATCACTCCACCAAGACCCAAGCACTTATAAATTCACCATGCACTCTCCTTACAGTACTCTAATCATCCAGTCACTACCCATGTACTCATGCAATGACCCAGGCACTAAATCATTTACTGCTACAATCCCCTGAGCACTACCCATGCAGTCCAGCCATCTCCCTGTCACTGCCTATGCACTCCTCCAATCACCTAGTCAGCACCATGTACTTATCCAATACCTCTGCCAAAACCCAAGCACTTATAAAATCTCTGTGCAGTCTCCTTGCACCACTCTAATCATCCAGTCACTACCCATTCACTCATGCAATGACGCATGCACTAACTCATTCACTGCTACAATCCCCTGAGCACTACCCATGCAGTCCAGCCATCGCCCTGTCACTACCCATGCACTCCTCCAATCACCCAGCCAGCACCATGTACTTATCCAATCACTCCACCAAAACCCAAGCACTTATAAATTCACCATGCACTCTCCTTGCAGTACTCTAATCATCCAGTCACTACCCATGTACTGATGTAATGACCCAGGCACTAACTCATGCACTGCTACAATCCCCTGAGCACTACCCATGCAGTCCAGCCATCTCCCTGTCACTGCCTATGCACTCCTCCAATCACCCAGTCAGCACCATGTACTTATAAAATCACTCCACCAAAACCCAAGCACTTATAAATTCACCTTGCACTCTACTTGCAGTACTCTAATCATCCTGTCACTACCCATGTACTCATGTAATGAACCAGGTACTAACTCATGCACTGCTACAATCCCCTGAGCACTACCCATGTAGTCCAGCCATCTCCCTGTCACTGCCTATGTACTCCTTCAATCACCCAGTCAGCACCATGTTCTTATCCAATCACTGTGCCAAAACCCAAGCACTTATAAATTCACCATGCAGTCTCCCTGCACCACTCTAATCATCCAGTCACTACCCATGCACTCATGCAATGACCCATGCACTAACTCATGCACTGCTACAATCCCTTGAGCACTACCCATGCAGTCCAGCCATCTCCCTGTCACTACCCATGCACTCCTCCAATCACCCAGCCAGCACCATGTACTTATCCAATCACTCCGCCAAAACCCAAGCACTTATAAATTCACCATGCACTCTCCTTGCAGTACTCTAATCATCCAGTCACTACCCATGTACTGATGTAATGACCCAGGCACTAACTCATGCTCTGCTACAATCCCCTGAGCACTACCTATGCAGTCCAGCCATCTCCCTGTCACTACCTATGCACTCCTCCAATGACCCAGTCAGCAGCATGAACTTATCCAATCACGCCGCCAAAACCCAAGCACTTATAAATTCACCATGCACTCTCCTTGCAGCACTCTAATCATCCAGTCACTACCCATGTACTCATGCAATGACCTAGGCACTAACACATGCACTGCTACAATCCCCTGAGCAATACCCATGCAGACCTCTAACCACCTACACGCTACTGATTCACTCTTCCAATTACCCAGGTAGAACCCATGCAGTCCAGCCATCTCTCTGTCACTGCCTATGCACTCCTCCAATCACCCATCCAGCATCATGTATTTATCCAATCACTCTGCCAAAACCCAAGCATAATAAACTCACCATGCACTCTCCTTGCAGTACTCTAATCATCCAGTCACTACCCATGAACTCATGCAATGACCCAGGCACTAAGCCATGCACTGCTACAATCTCCTGAGCACTACCCATGCAGTCCAGCCATCGCACTGTCACTACCCAAGCACTCCTCCAATCACCCGGCCAGTACCATGTACTTATGCAATCACTCCGCCAAAACCCAAGCACTTAAAAAATTACCATGCACTCTCCTTGCAGCACTCTAATCATCCAGTCACTACCCATGTACTCAGGCAATGACCCAGGCACTAACTCATGCACTGCTACAATCCCCTGTGCACTACCCATGCAGTCCAGCCATCACCCTGTCACTACCCATGCACTCCTCCAATCACCCAGCCAGCACCATGTAGTTATCCAATCACTCCGCCAAAACCCAAGCACTTATAAATTCACCATGCACTTTCCTTGCTGTACTCTAATCATCCAGTCACTACCCATGTACTCATGCAATAACCCAGGCACTAATACATGCAGTGGTACAATCACCTGTGCACTGCCCATGCAGTCCTCTAATCACCCAGCCAGCACCATGTACTTATCCAATAACTCCGCCAAAACCCAAACACTTATAAATTCGCAATGCACTCTCCTTGCAGTACTCTAATCATTTCAGTCAGTACCCATGTACTCATGCAATGACCCAAGCACTAACACATGCACTGCTACAATCCCCTGAGCACCACCCATGCAGACCAGCCATCTCCCTGTCACTGACAATACACTCCTCCAATCACCCAGTCAGCACCATGTACTTATCCAATCACTCCACCAAAACCCAAGCACTTATAAATTCACCATGCACTCTCCTTACAGTACTCTAATCATCCAGTCACTACCCATGTACTCATGCAATGACCCAGGCACTAACTCATGCACTGCTACAATCCCCTGAGCACTACCCATGCAGACCTCTAACCACCTACACGCTACTGATTCACTCTTCCAATTACCCAGGTAGAACCCATGCAGTCCAGCCATCTCTCTGTCACTGCCTATGCACTCCTCCAATCACCCATCCAGCATCATGTACTTATCCAATCACTCTGCCAAAACCCAAGCATAATAAACTCACCATGCACTCTCCTTGCAGTACTCTAATCATCCAGTCACTACCCATGCACTCATGCAATGACCCAGGCACTAAGCCATGCACTGCTACAATCTCCTGAGCACTACCCATGCAGTCCAGCCTTCGCACTGTCACTACCCAAGCACTCCTCCAATCACCCGGCCAGTACCATGTACTTATGCAATCACTCCGCCAAAACCCAAGCACTTAAAAAATTACCATGCACTCTCCTTGCAGCACTCTAATCATCCAGTCACTACCCATGTACTCATGCAATGACCCAGGCATTAATACATGCAGTGGTACAATCTCCTGTGCACTGCCCATGCAGTCCTCTAATCACCCAGCCAGCACCATGTACTTATCCAATAACTCTGCCAAAACCCAAGCACTTATAAATTCGCAATGCAATCTCCTTGCAGTACTCTAATCATCCAGTCAGTACCCATGTACTCATGCAATGACCCAAGCACTAACACATGCACAGCTACAATCCCCTGAGCACCACCCATGCAGACCAGCCATCTCTTTGTCACTGCCTATGCACTCCTCCAATCACCCATCCAGCATCATGTACTTATCCAATCACTCTGGCAAAACCCAAGCACTTATAAATTCACCATGCACTCTCCTTGCAATACTCTAATCATCCAGTCACTACGCATGCACTCATGCAATGACCCATGCACTAAGTCATGCACTGCTACAATCTCCTGAGCACTACCCATGCAGTCCAGCCATCGCCCTGTCACTACCCATGCACTCCTCCAATCACCCGGCCAGTACCATGTACTTATCCAATCACTTCGTACAAAACCCAAGCACTCATAAAATCACCATGCTCTCTCCCTGCAGCACTCTAATCAACCAGTCACTACCCATCTACTCATGCAATGACCCAGGCACTAACTCATGCACTGCTACAATCCCCTGTGCACTACCCATGCAGTCCAGCCATTGCCCTGTCACTACCCATGCACTCCTCCAATCACCCAGCCAGCACCATGTACTTATCCAATCACTCTGCCAAAACCCAAGCACTTATAAATTCACCATGCACTCTCCTTGCAGTACTCTAATCATCCAGTCACGACCCATGTACTCATGCAATGACCCAGGCACTAACACATGCAGTGGTACAATCACCTGTGCACTGCCCATGCAGTCCTCTAATCACCTTGGCACTACTCATTCACTCCTTCAATTACCCTGGTAGTACCCATGCACTCCTCCAATAACCCAGCCAGTACCATTTACTAATCCAATCACTCTGCCAAAACCCAAGCACTTATAAATTCGCAATGCACTCTCCTTGCAGCTCTCTAATTCTCCAGTCACTACCCATGCACTCATGCAATGACCCAGGCACTAACTCATGCACTGCTACAATCCCCTGAGCACTACCCATGCAGTCCAGCCATCTCCCTGTCACTACCCATGCACTCCTCCAGTCACCCAGCCAGCACCATGTACTTATCCAATCACTCTGCCAAAACCCAAGCACTTATAAATTCACCATGCACTCTCCTTGCAGTACTCTAATCATCCAGTTACTATCCATGTACTCATGCAATGACCCAGGCACTAACACATACAGTGCTATACTCCACTGTGCACTATCCATGCAATCCTCTAAACACCTAAACTCTACTCATTCACTCCTCCAGTTACCCAGGAAGTACCCATGGAGTGCAGCAAACCCCATGTGATTTCAAAAGAAAGCATTTCATTGTTTTGTATGTAGAATGTGTTTCCATAGTAATAGAATAGTATATTTCTATATAGTTATATTAATAATACATTTATTTTACATTTTATTTCAGATATTCTTCATCATCATTAAAAAGACTTACCATGACCAAAAAAATAGAAAAGACAAAACAAGAAAAGAAACAATACTATTTAAAGAAAAGACAACAGCAAGAATTAGATGAACTACAACATGTGAGAAAAAGAAAAAGTCTTGCGGTAAGAGAACAAAATAATTTATTAAAAGACTTTCAAGGACTAGAAAGGGTTTTGACAATGTAGAAAATAGAAAGAATACCTCAAGAACAAAGAAGAACGAAATGAAAAAAGGACAAATTAATGGCAAATCACGTTCTGAAAAAACAATCTATGCTAAAAGAAGAATGAATCAATTTTGTGAAATAAGGAAACGTATGTTTCAAACTAGAGTAGTACAAAATTTAATTAAAAGATGGCAAGAAATATAAAAAAAGATCAGCATTTTATAAAAAGAAAATGCTGATTGAAACTATTGTTGAAAAGGCTTTCGAATTAAAAAGAAAACTATTCATTTTAGTTTTAAACAGAATGCGATCATTAGATAAGCCAATGCATTTTATGAAGGTCAAAAGTAAAAAGAAGAGACTAATTAACAGAACTAACTTTTGTGATATTTTTTGGGGTGAATGGAAGCACACTTCAAGTTCAGAGCCTTTTTTAATGAAGAGAGCTATTTTCAAACCAATACATTAGTTCATTCAGTTGATACCAGTGTTCGTGCTTATGAAGTGAAAAACAGTTCTGCAATTGAAAAAGAAAAGATGGTTCCTAGGAATGTAGAAGAAGTGATAGCTGATTAAGTTCTAGGGAGACGTACTAAAGCCCCAGTTTATACTTGGGATTGTAGTAGTATTTGTAGTATACGACAGGAGTCTATTGATATTTTACGCAATTTTTTACGAGAGTATAGTAAAAAATAGTGTTAAACAAAAGATTAAGGGGGATATTCACAAGAACGTGTGCTAAACATCTCCAAAAAATGTTAACGCAACTTTACACATTGCAGCCGATCTCGGGAAAATAACCCCGTGTTAACGTGGAATTCACAACACGGCGGTACCATGCGATAGTCACCTGAAAACGCGGTCAATGTCCGCGATACAATCACCGCGACCATGATAAAAACACAAACCTCAACGCGAAAAAACATTCAATGGGCCAAACCGCGATGAGGAAATCAGCGATAAGCAGCGAGAGGCCAGCAAAACCCACGCGTAATGCGGGAAAAAGCACAAGAACAGCATACGGAAAATGCCACCACAAACGAAATCAACTGCGGAGTACCAAGGACGCACCCTGACCGACTGCAGAGGACAACATGAACCCCACAATCCCCACGGAGGAACACCCAGGAATACAGGGCACATGGAAGGGCAATGAGAAGAGGAAGAGGAAGATGGGGTACAGTCTACAGGAAAACCACATGATCACCACGGATGAGACAGAACACCACCACCAACTGTATGTCACCTCCAACGTGTCATTGGTAACAAAGAGGCAAAGATGGCACACCACCTCGGACCATGTGAATGCCGCCGTATGGCAGAGGAGGACAATGGAAGAGCACAAGAGACGCTGGACTGATGTGAATGGCAAAACCAAGCAGAAACCCGCTGCTAACACGAAAGCAGCAACGCACCCCGGAAGAGGGGGGCCAGCAGAACACCAGGAGCTGAATGACATGGAGAAGATGGTGGCCACATTCACCAGTCTGGAGACGGTGATATGAGTTGGTGATCTGGACACTGCCCAACATGACCCAGCATCACATCAACATGGTGCGTAGCGCCCTGGGAGTGGGGGGACGGGTGGAGATGGGCACAATGGCACACATGCACAATCAAGCAGGGCACACTGCACACCCACAATGACTCTGGTTCATGTCTCTGATCCCACGGGAACACTCCAGCACACACACAAACACCAAGTAGTCCCACGAACAGCCTGTGCCCAAAGGGGCACCCACCCAACACATCAACAGTCACTCAACCAACACATGCCCACTTGCGAACATGCGAACATGCACATACGTCAGCCACACTGACAATGCAAGATACACCACATGACCAGTAGCTTGGCTGCAGTCCTATCATCATGGCAATGTACACAGCACGACACTGAGGTGGCTGAGTGCGGACAACTCCCGAAAAGGAGCAGGTCACACTCAGACACAACTACCTGCACAAACAACCCCTGACGTCAACGACACATCTGCGGACAAATCAGGCCCAAGAGTCACAACTCGACAAAGAGCACAAGTTACCCAAGTCTGCAACATCTCAGCACCCTGGAAGCACAGACCTGACAGGCACACCGCATGAAAGGGATCAGTGGCAGACAAATCAGAGCCGCAGGAGCGAATCACCCACCGTGCAGCATACGCACATAAGTATAAGTGCGCCTCGACATTGACAACATCCCGGTACAAACAGCAACACCTCCACAACAGAACACAGGACACAACTGGTGCTGCAAATGTGCACAACATGGCAAATCACATCTGGCACAGCAGGAAACTGTGACATGACAATGTACAAGTACAACCTGTAACCTGCAAATATGTTTTATTCACACATGCTGTACTTGTGGACATTTTGTACTGTTCCATGATTGCCAGGGACGGCCACAATGTGACGTTCTCATGAGAAGAAATTGTTAATGATGGTGTTCCTATGGGCCAATCCTGCCGCAGCTGCAGTGGGATGTGGGCCACCTGCCCCCTCCTCCCTATCATCGTCCAGTACTTCTGGAACTGGGATCCATGGGGCATTGGTGTGTACACAGATGTTGTGCAACACACAACATGCAACGATCATCTTGCACACTATGTCTGGGCTGTACAGGAGCCTTCTACCTGTGACGTCCAGGCACCTAAAACATGACTTCAACACACCAAATGTGCATTCAACGATGCCCCTGGTGCGTATGTGGGCCGCATTCTACTGCCTCTGGGCGGGTGTGTTCGGGTCTTGGAGGGGTTCATCATCCAAGGGCAGAGTGCATATCCTTGATCACCTGGGACAGTGCAGAGAGAAAAGAGTCAATACTTTGTTCGGAATGATGTGATGGCAGGCCCACTGATCCAGTGGCACCTGTGCTGGCTGTGTGTGGGGTGAGTGTCAGCCAGCCCTCAGGGAGTAGCTGGTGCTGGCAACAACTCCAACAGTCATCAGGCACTCAGAAATGCAATGTCCGAACAACAAGGGAGCATGACTTGAGTCGCACAGGGTTAGTGGCCCCGGATGCACAGCAGCCGACACGGGCCTACCACCACGGGACGCTGACCTGCCGGAGACTGGGGTAGGGTCATCAGGGCAGAGCAGGGTCTCGAATGTCTCAGAGGTGCCTTCCGCAGAGTGTCTCGGGGGAGAATGGGAGGTGTACCCCCAGGGAATGATGCAGAGGGCACATGCCAGCTGTGACCGGCAACATGGCGGATATGAATGCCACAGACTCATGCCAGACACCAAGTCCGTACCTGCCCGTTGCTGATGACAACCCCCAGGCCACAGGCTCAGATACCAACCATGTCCCGCCGGAGGCTGACGGTCACTCACGGTGCACAGGGTTAGTGGCACCAGGTCAGTCCTTGCTACTGGTTGACCTCCTCCGTAACCATGATCCGTGTTACCACCGGACTGTGACGCATCTCCCTCTCAGTCCTCCCCCTGCGTACAATGGCATGGACCCTGCCATTGATCAATGATGACTCAGTTCAGGATGTGGGACATGCTGGACTGCAGTGTAGCTGGGATGCAGCGGTGGGGTATGTCAGCGAATGGGGACCCCTGGGGGCCTGTGTCATGGAGGACAGTGATGGCCTGAGGAGGCCGCCAAGGTCGCGGGCATGGGTCTTGGAGCTAGCACCGGCACATGGTGGGCCCTCTTTGACACACGACGGTGTCGGCAGGTGAGCAGTGCGGCCTTGGAGCGCTGGTGCGGGTAGGCCTGGTCTGGGTATCAGCGTCCTGGGGTGCAGCAGGTGCACAGGCTCGCAGGCCCCACTGCTCATGGCATCGGCCTCGTGGCGGACTGCGAGGCACCGCCCTGGCAGTGATGTTGGCCTTTCCGGGAGTGAACCACGCTCTGCGCCACAGGGTTTTTGTCCACACCCCTGCGCAAGCCTGGCATACTCCGGGCCCACCCACTACACTCACGCACACAGGGGGGGACACAGCGAGCGACATTTCCGCGATCTGACCCACGGCCTGGGGTGACATGGTTGCATCCACTGTTCACTACTCTCCAGTCACCAGCAGTTGATGTCTGCATGGACATATCTGTGGTTTGCATACCCATGTCTGTCCAGCACATCCACGCCTCACTTGTCGTTGTGTACATTCCCATTCACGGGTCACTTGCATCTTTCGCACATGGCTGCATTCCGCATCTCCACACGTTCAGCTGTTGTGTGGCTGTGGTGCCATGATATAGCTGTATTGTGTTCAGGGGAAGCCCAGGATCCACATGGAGTTGTGTTGTCATGTCTGGTAGGTGGGCATGTTGATTGACATGTTGTATGTGGTTTGGTCATGTGTGCATTCCCACAGTTGTGCGTTGTGTGATGGTGGCTTTGAGGTGTGTGGTGTGTAGATTTGGCACCTACCAACGAGCAGTCCAGTTCCATAGATGCCATCCTGGAAGCGCTGGTTGATGATGGACTGTCGGAAGATGTAGGAATAGTGCACACTGCCTGGGTAGTTTGTGACGACATTGGTGAACATTCCCCAGTGGTCCACTATTGCCTGCACATTGATGGAATGCGTGTGCTTTCTGTTGCAGTAGTGGTGTACAGTATCCGCAGGGGGCACAAGTGGGACATGTGTGCAGTCAATGGCCCCCAACACGTGTGGGAAGCTAGCAAAGGCGTAGAAGCCTTGCTTTGTCTCCAGCTGTTCCTGCGCAGTGTGGGGGAAGTGAAGGTACTGGGTATGAAGCTGATGATGGCATCCAGGACAGGTGTGATGAACTTTGATAGGGCTGGCTGTGAGACTCCTCTGACTCTGGCAGTTGTTGGTTGGAAGGTACCAGAGGCCAACAGGTGCAGCACAGCCAGCAGCTTTGTCTGCAGAGGGATGTTGGTTCTCCGCTGGGTTGGGACCGTCAACCTGTGGGCGATGTGGGTCATGATGCAGATGATGGTTGTCCTTTTGAGCCTGTAGTGGGCGATGACTTCCTCGGGCGTTAGGTCTGTGAGACTGGTGCGTTTTCGGTAGGTCCGCTGTCTTACTCTGCGCTGCCTCTGTGGTGGTCCAAGGGGGGTGCGGGTCCGGGGCCTGGGGGTGGTGGCGGTCCTGGGGGTGGTGGAGGTGGGTGTTGTGGCCCTATTGGGGCTCCGAGCTGCATGATGAGTAGCTCCATGGCGTTGTTTGTTCTTCGGGTTTGGCTGTGTGCGGGGCTCCGTTGCCTACTGCAGGTAGTCGTCCGGCTTTACACCAGCAGAAGGCAGGTGTTAAATACCTGCTGCTACCACGGCTTATCGTGTGGTTTTGACTCGCATCGCAGATCTGGCAGTTCGCTGTGAAAGTGGTGTTGTGATTTTTTCGTGTGTTTTTGCATGGGAACACCTACTCTGCATCTCATTAGGGTTAGTTGGTGGTGTCCACCGTGGTGTTAAATTTTGGGGCAGTTGTCGCGGGAATACTGGCGATGTCTGCAGTTTGCACCCGCTTGTGAATGGGGTGTTAAATCTATCTCCACTTTTGATGCGTTAAGGTGGGGATAAATCGGCGGTAGGTCCTTGTGAATATCCCCCTAAGATGCTGCAAGGACTAGATCCTTGCAAAGTGAGAAAAAATACTGGTTTGAAAGGTCATTCTCTGGCTTGTCTTTCTAGAAAAGTGTGTCAAAGTGTTTTGCATCATTTGAGAATGTTAGCAGTACATCACTCTCAAATGCGGAAGTTAGTAAGAAGATTGTACTATGTAAAAAGTCCTGCAATAATTTTAAGTGACTTAAACAGTGCTCTTTTGCATGGGTCAGTATCAGATGTGAAAAAAGTTTGTGATGAAATAGAGTCTCGGTACTTTGGTCCTGAACAAGAGTGTATAGAAAGTGAGAGATTGATAGAAGTAGGTGTTGAAGAAGACTTGAAAGATAGTAGTACTGAGAAGTTTGAAGAAGAAATTACGAAGTTTAAGGTAATTTGTTGTGAAACACCAAACTATGTTTGTATTTGTTGTCGACGAACTCACTATAAAAATCAAACTAGGAATGTTGATCTGTATTTCAAAAGCGAAAAAGAAAACAATGATAAGTGGAAGGAATTTGCAACTTATTTGTTGGTAGAAGATTGCTTTGATTTGGGTAGTGATCAACGTATTTGTAAATATTGTTATACCAAATTAGAGGACAACAAAATGCCAGCTAGAGCTGTACATAATAACCTAGAGTTGGTAGGTATTCCTCCAGAACTGGTAGATTTAAATACTTATGAGTCCATTCTGATTCAATCTGTGCACCCGTTTCAGGCTATTGTTCGTATGGAGCCTAAAACAGGTAAGTTGCCTCCCACAGATTTACAAAGAGGATTAAAAAGAAGAGTTGTGTATTTACCTTTAGATTTAAAGAAAAATATTGAAACCATTGGTGTAGAGAAAGAGGAAACGGAACCTGTAGTTATTCTAGTTAATGGTGTTCCTACGAAGAGTCGGAAAATATGGCAAGAATTAGTAGATGAGAGTAAAGTGCAAAAGGCTACGTTATATCTCATAAAAAACAATGTTTACTACAAAAATGTGTATGTGGAAGAAGAAGAAATATTTTAGGAGATGATAGCGAAATTTCAAGTGGCCAAATTGAAAAAGTGGACATCTCTAAAAGTGAAGAAATGTATGAACATTATAGTGTACATCCTTTACATTCAAAGGAAGTGATTGGAAATGCTATTGAATTATTCCAAATGAAGAAAGCGAAGGGGACTCCCATGAGTGTTTGGGAAAAAAGTTTGGAAGCTCGTTGTTTTCCACAGCTCTTCCCCACTGGAAAAGGTGGACGATATGACGAACGACAATACAGATTCCAGTGTCAGAATATCGAACAACAAGATTGTAGTCAGAAGATTCAAGATTTCGACAATGTATCCCATATATATTTTATCTTTTGTTTGAAAGTGACTTGTCTGGACTTTCATATGCAGTCAACCACATATTAAAAACAGGAGTTCATCTTCAACATGTTTCTGCAAAGGAATTCATGGACAAAGTACAACAGAGAGACGATCATTTAGAATCTCAATTGATTAATTTGATGGCGTGTCAACGTGGTACTAATGAGTATTGGTATCGTCGTCATGGAGAACTTAAATGTATGTTAAGGAACTTAGGAACCCCTTCGTGGTTTGTTACGCTAAGCTGTGCTGAATAAGCATGGGACGATTTACTTGAAATTCTTCGAGAAGCAAATTCAAATATTAAAAACATTGAATTCAAGACACCTGGAGAACTGTGTTCCTTGGATCCTGTAAATGTGTGCAGATATTTTAATCATAGGTTTCAAGCTATGATGTCTTTTATCTGCAATAAAAACAATCCACCTCTTGGAGAAGTTATTGATTTCTTTTGGAGAAAGGAATACCAAGCCAGAGGTGCTCCTCATATACATATGCTTTTATGGATCAAGGATGCCCCCAAATTTGGAACTGATTCGGATGAGACTGTTTTATCTTTCATTGAAGACTATGTTACATGTGCTATACCAAAAACAAGAGAAGAAAATACCTTAAGACAACAAGTCTTACGGTTTCAAACTCATCGATGTGGCAAATACTATCGACGGAAATACAAGTCAAAGGAAAAGTTTTATACAAAATGTCGATTTGGATTTCCACGTCCAGTAATATCCAAAGGAAGAGTCAACAGTTTCATGTCAGCAGTGAGGCATACTATCACTAGAAAATCTCCCAAAAATACTTACAATTTAAAAAGAAGTGAACAATCAAAGTATATTAATGATTATAATCCAGTGATTTTGTCGATGTGGAATGAAAATATGGATATCCAGTATGTTGCAGATAATTCCATTGCTGTTGCTCGGTATGTTACTTCATACATTACAAAATCTGAAAAGACGGAGTTGAAAGAAATGTGGGAAGAAATTTCCCAAGAGAAGACTTTTACTAAGAAATTGTACAGCTTTAGTTTGAAGATGCTGTCCCATCGAGAGATTGGATCCTACGAATGTTCGGATCGGCTGACCTCTGCAAGTTTATATTCAAAGTCAAGAGGAATCATTTGGGTTAGTCTAGGTCTTGCTGTAACACGAAATCGAGGACTTAAATCTATACAAGAAATCGAATATTTAGCATTAAATGAACCGGAAAGCACAGATATTGTTAAAACAAACATGTTGGAAACATACTATCCTAATAGAAGTCCCTATCTTGAAAACATATGTCTCTATGAAGTACTGCAATATTACAGTTTTAAGAGAAATATTACAGAGAACATAAATGAAGAAAAATATGCAGTGATTGGTTCAGAAGGATGTTTGGTGAAACATAGTAAAGGAAATCTCATTAATCACAGGAAACTGAGTTGCGATACTCCTGATAAAAGGGGATTTTACTATTTAGCACTTCTGCAACTCTTCAAGCCTTGGCGTACTGAAATGGAATTACTTGGAGATTTTCAGTGCTATGAAGATTCTTTTAATGCATGTAAAGATAGCATTGAATGCAGTTTTTCAAAATTATCTCCAAATGTTGAATGAAGAAATTGAACAAGAAGCTAGTATTGCAGTTGAGATTGCTAGAGACAGTTCTCAAGATAGTCAAAGTTCTGCTCCACTGAGTCAAGATCCACTAGGTCAACCAATTCTTGAAAATGAAGCAGCAATGGCCATGCGTGAAGTGGAAACAGCAATGCATCAAGCTCAACACAATATTGTGGACTTAGGAAACTTGGAAGAACAACTAAATATTGAACAGAAAGAAATATATCAGCAAGTGACACAACAGATCGACCATGGTTTACTTCATGAAAATAAAGAATGCAACTGCACATCTTTTAAAACTATTCAAATGTATATCAGTGGTCAAGCTGGTACAGGAAAAAGTTTCTTAATTAAAGTTTTGACCAGTTATTTACAGACAACCACTGAATCACATTTATCTTGTGTTGTAACCGCTCCAACTGGGTTAGCAGCACACAACATTAAAGGGATTACATTACATTGTTTACTAATGCTACCTGTTGAACATGAAAACAAGTTGGAATATCACAAGCTTTCTGGAGAAGCTTGTTTGGAAGTTTCAAGAGTACTAAAGAAAATGAAACTTCTGATCATTGATGAGGTGAGCATGGTCTCAAACTTAATGCTTGCCTTTGTACATTTAAGAATGCTGCAAATTTTAAAAATAGAATATGATGTAGTATTTGGAGGAAAACATGTGATAGTTTTCGGCGATCTATTGCAACTTACTCCTGTAAAAGGTCAACCAGTTTTTAAAACACTTGTGCATGAAGACACCAGGAAATCTTTGGGAAGTATTGGAAATATCAACATTTGGTCATATATTGAATACAAAGAACTTATTAAAAATATGCGACAGGCAAGTGATGAGGATTATGGAAGCATTCTCCAAGATATAAGAATTGGTGTATTGACAGAACATGGTAAAGAAGCTTTGCAAATCGTCAAGTTACCAATTTGTTTCCAAATGAAAATGTTGCTCCGGAAATAATATACAAACAAATTGGAGAAAATAAATCTATAATCTGCCTAATGCCAACACTGCGAGAGTGTTCTACATTCAATGAAGAACTTTTAAAGCTGGAAAAACAACAAATAATAAAAATGGAAGCCATTGATAAAATAGAGCACAAAGGAATCACTATTATTTTGACTGAAAAATTAAAAACAAAATTGGATTCATTGGAAAAATCTATATCTAAGACTGCTGGTTTAGAAAAGAATTTATATGTATGTGAAAACTGCCCGGTAATTTTACGGCGTAATTTGGATGTGGAAAAAGGTTTAGTAAATGGAACAATGGGAAAAGTTGTTGATTTTGTTAATTATCAAAATAGAGACGGAATTGAATTTTTGAAGATTAAATTTGATCAGTTTGAAGAGGTAAAACAGATTAGACGTTGTTCTGTTCGTTTTTTGCTTGTTAAAGACTTGTATGTTCGTAGAAAACAGTTTCCTCTTTCTTTAGCATATGCGGTGACCATTCATAAATCTCAAGGTTTAAGTGTAGACAGTGCTTTGGTAAACATTGGAAGTACAGTGTTTAAAGAGGGAATGGCATATGTTGCATTGTCCCGAGTCAGAACTTTATCTGGATTGTATTTGATTGATTTTGATGAGAGAAAGATTAGTGCAGATGCAAATTGTGTAAGAGAGTATCATTGGTTAAGAAGACTGTATGCTCCCAACTTAGGTGAATATCCTGTATATGAAAAGCGTGTAGTAGGTCGAAAACGAGCATATGAAAAACTCTGTAGTGAGGTTTTAAATAAGAAAAAAATCAAGAGAATGTTGAGGTTCCAAACAAAAAAAAATGGACAGTGTTGAAGATATTGTAGGATATCAGTTAGAAAATAGTTCAGGTATCAACTGCTATGCTAATGTAGTTGTGAACGCCATATTTTTTCTGGAAAATCTCCAACAACAAATTACGGTGAATCGAGAAAAAAGGTTTTGTTCTTTGTTACATTCTATTTTTGAAAACTTGACAACTGATAAAACTAAAATCCAAAGTGTTTCCGGCATTTGGAATCCTCTGGATATATGTTCTGGTTCTTCAATATCTACACTTAATGTACAGCAAGATGCTCAAGAATTTCTTATGTTTATGCTTGCAGTATTGGAAGATGAAGCAATAGAAATTGAAAATCTGTTTGGACTTCGTTACAGATGGGAACATGAATGTGAAGATTGTACACTTACTTCTTCCACTAAAATAGACACTGAAAGATTCATATATTAGACAATACCATTTTGTAAAACGGTGTCTTTTAACAAATTAGTAAAATCAGCAAATCAAAATATGGAATGTAGTCACTGCAAATCTGAAATGTTATCAACATTATTTATAGAAAAATTTGGACAATATGTCATTTTAATGATACAACGTTGCAGACCAGATGGAAGAAAATTGGAAACTAAAATAATTTTTTTTGTGGCAAGTCAACTGTCAATTCCAGGAAGAACTTTCAAAGCAGTGGCAATAATTTTCCATGATGGACCTTCTACAACATCTGGACACTATACTGTGTATTTAAAGTGCAATAAAGGATGGACACATTGTAATGATGCCCATTTGCTATTCAAATATCGGTTGCCTAATGAGTTACCAAATTCATACCTAATATTTTTGATGCCAAAGTTCTGAGAACATCATTCGGCCTATTGGGAAGATGTCAACAGAATTAAAGAGATTATTTTGGATATTTTCAATACAAACGATTTCAGAAATATCATTCGGCCTATAGGGAAGATATCAAGAATTGCTGATTCAATTATCGTTTCTGTTCTTTGATATAGTATTTAGAAAATTGTTTTAGAAAGAAGCATTTCATATATTTGATCTTTGTATTATATGCAATGTTATTGAGGGTGTTTATTTTAGGAAAAGTAAACAGATAGTTGAGTTTGTTGTAAATATTTTGAACACAGATTTGGTTATTTTTAACAATCTTATTGATTGTATTTTTTTGCCCGCTGTTATATGATGATCAACATTGAAATCACTGTGTATGGTGAAATGCAATAGAATCTGAAAACAGCAAAACAGGCAAACTGAATATGTTATGTAATTGTAAAATTATGTTGTCTTCTAAAAACTATAATATTATATGTTATAACTGTATTTTTTCTTCTCTTTTACAGACCCAAATTCTAAAGTTTGAACCTTTTTTAAATTTAGATTATAAAAAAGAACTGAAAAAATTGTTTCAATGACTTTCATATCTACTATAAAAAAGGTAAGATTAAGTAACCCGAGCACTACCCATGCCAGTTAGTCAGTCAAGAATACTTTATTCGGCAACTCAATGCCATAAAAGTGAACATATCAAACAAAGATATATTTTATCGACAAATTTTTAAAAACCAGAGTTAAAAAAAAGCATTCTTAATATCAATCAGAGGGCTGAGATCTAAAATACATACAGTACAAAACATTTATAAAGTGCAAGATGCGAAAAAACAGATACAGTCAAATACAATAGTCCCCATTGATGACACATAGTGGGCCTAAAGATAAAAACATATAAAAGCTAGTAACAGTTAAAAAACCAATTTTTTCCTGCACCGAATGGCTCCTGTTAAAAAACTTGCAACCCCAAACACAGACCATGGGGGAGGATAACATTTGAAGGTACAGTAGGGCGGGCCTGACTTGGAAAAAATGGCTATCTCTGAGTAATGGTAATATGAATCTCTTGCGTAAAGAAACATAATAATCGCAAAATAAAATAAAATGGAGAGTGTCCTGCTCAGAGACGTTGTCACAAGGACAAGGTTCTAAAGTGCCAGGTTTAGTAAAGCCTTGGGGAACAGCAAAAAGCCAGGGGATCATTTGCAGACGATATCTTGTTAAAACAAAACGATGGAAGGGGTTGCCAACGATGAGTAGGTAAGGTTGAACTTGGTTATGCAAAGATAATGTAACATAACCTCTCACCTTTGGTTTTGCAAACTCCTTTTCTTCCCTTAGTCCCTGGCGCTTGATCATGAACTGCTGTTTAATATTTCTAATTTTAAGTTTATCCAAGGGTTTAGGACTAAAAAATAAGTCTGAGCTGTGAGAAGTTGGCCTGGCATATGCTGTCCACTAGTTATAGTGGGCACCTTGCACCAGTCCAAACGACCTTTATTGATGATAGGTTTAAAGACAACCTTTATTGAAAGCTATCCTAGTGGTAGCTATGGAGAGCAGCCTTCAGGCTAAGTCTTGAAGGAGTGTTAAGCTGTTTGTTTTACCAGTTATAAGCTCATGAAGGATCAAATGAAAGGAGAACCACACCAGGTATATATATAAAATATATGTATTTATTACTAAACACTACCCAATAGTCTCTTTATGAGGCTAGAGGTCAAAGTACACAAGTTACAAGTCAAATAGCACAGTAAATTAGCACAATATACGATTAGCCCTAGGGGCGTACTAAGCCATATATTAAGAAAGTGGTATAAGAACCACGACTTAAGTATACACAAGGCCTAGAGCCTGTAGAATCGCTGGGACCCCAAGTAACCACCCAAGGTAGTGACACAGGGGACCCACGGGGGCTGTGTGCAGTGTATGAACACAGCCGCGAGCTCCGTTAAAG
This sequence comes from Calotriton arnoldi, assembly GCA_963921515.1. Lineage (NCBI taxonomy): Eukaryota > Metazoa > Chordata > Amphibia > Caudata > Salamandridae > Calotriton > Calotriton arnoldi. The sequence goes on along the minus strand of CAWUFW010003342.1, from coordinate 747,447 downwards.
TCTATGGGAAAGTCGCGGTTATCGTTTTAGAGATTAGGGACACTTAGAAATGGACTAGGACCAAACCCTCTTGGACTTAGACAGTTCTAGGGTCAACACCCACGGGAGCACCGTAGTACTCCAGTTACCTCACCCAGGGAAGCCGGGTGCATAGGTGTCAAATGGTGTCGGGTCGCATCGTCGTTTTCAATGGCAGCCTTCCACGAAGTGCTGCTGCCGGGAAGATGCGATCGAAGCCTGGATCGAAGATGAGAAGAACCTGAAAGCAGAGGGAACAGAGTCTGGGTCACTTGCCAGTGACCAGGGGCACGATAGTCGAATGCCCACCGATGTCGGGTGCTTCAGGTGAAAGAGGTGAAGCTTGACTCTTCAGCCACGAGGACCAGGAGGTGTCGACGACAACCAGGAGCTGGATTCGAGCTGCCCCACGAAAGATGTCGAGTGCTGCGGCAGTGGTGTCCAGATTGAACACAACAAGCCTTGGCAACAGCAACCCACGCAGAAAGGAGAAAGATGCTTCGGAGCAGACCAGCAAGGTCTGAGGGACTCACTACTTGGTGGGGAGTTAGGGCACGTCTGGTGCAACCAGAAACGCCCAAAGAAAATTAGAGTTGCCTTCACAGGGACCCACCAGTTGACGGACCAGGGATCGCAAAGGGATTGCAAAGGAGCCCCAAGTGGAAATGCAGGAAGTGGGCCCACAGAACACTCGTGGAGTGTAGGCTCACAATCTTCGGTGCAAATGGTGCTCGGGGTCTGGGCTACGAGTAACCTAAAGCACGACTTCAAAAGTCATCAAAAAGTTAATGCACTAGCAAATGTGCACGGTGACCAGGAGTTCCAGTTCCACGCTACTCACGAGGGCTGCGGGTCTCAGCTTTGCTGGGGACTCGGGTCAGCCTCTGAGATGTCTGGAAATCCTCTTCCTGGGCTGCAAGTACTTCGGAATCCGGCAGGAGCTTTGAAGATGCAGACTGCCAAATGCTTTGTTGGTGCCTGCCAAGCAGGGGAGTCACTCCTTGACCCCAAGGGAGATTTCTTCAGTCCTCTAGTCTTTAGTAGAGCGTCGAAGTTCCAGGATTCCGTAGCAGAGTTTCGTCCAGGGATATCTAAAGTCCTGTTGCCAGGGTTCCCTTACTTATACTAAAGAAGGGGGTTGGACTAACTCTGGGGACCCACCTATGGGAGGGTTTAGAAAGAGGGGTGGCTACACCCATTTCCTGTGTCCAGTTTCGCACCAGAGCAGGGGCTGGTAGCCCCTGCAACCGGTTTGAACTGGGGTATGCACGAGGACACCAAATGTGCCCCCAGTGCACCCACCCAGCCCCAATTCACTAAGGCGTGTCTGGGAGGTGGTAACACCTCCCTGTGACAGGAAACCTATTGTCCAGGCCTCCCCTGGCAGAGTTTAGGTCAGCAGCAGGAGGCCAGACTCGTGTCTGTGGCTGCAGCATCCATTTTGTGATGCCAGGCTCTGTTTAGTTGGTACCGGGTATACCGGTGCTGTCATGTCTCTCCCTCTAGAAGGGTGGGATCATACTCCCACACCAGTTACTGGTGTGGGGGTATGATTCCAAGGTGTTTGACACCAAACACAACATGTTTCTGTGCAGCCATCCCAAAGTTGGCAAAACCAAAGGGGATGATGGACGGAGTGTTGAACATTGCAAGCACTCACCCCCAGTCAACTGATCTGTGTTTAATCCATCATCATTCTTTAGCTCACTCCGCCACCCCAGTTCAGACATGGCCATATGCAAATCAGTCTGACCCTGTGCCTCATGGGAACAGTCCAGCCCGAACTGCCAAGCCATGTCTTCCCTGGACCGGAAACAAGCATCCTGGGACCGGTTTCTGGCTTACGGCCGTCATCAGCCAGACTATCTTGAATCCAGTGGCAAAGTGAGCAAGGGACCCACGTCTGGGCATACCCTGCCAACTTAGGGCGAACATAGCAAAACCAAAGGGGATGATGGACGGAGTGTTGAACATTGCAAGCACTCACCCCCAGTCAACTGATCTGGGTTTAATCCATCATCATTCTTTAGCTCACTCCGCCACCCCAGGTCAGACATGGCCATATGCAAATCAGTCTGACCCTGTGCCTCATGGGAACAGTCCAGCCCGAACTGACAAGCCATGTCTTCCCCGGGCCGGAAACAAGCATCCAGGGACCGGTTTCTGGCTTACAGCCGTCATCAGCCAGGCTATCTTGAAACCAGTGGCAAAGTGAGCAAGGGACCCACGTCTGGGCATACCCTGCCAACTTAGGGCGAACATAGCAAAACCAAAGGGAATGATGGACGGAGTGTTGAACATTGCAAGCACTCACCCCCAGTCAACTGATCTGGGTTTAATCCATCATCATTCTTTAACTCACTCCGCCACCCCAGTTCAGACATGGCCATATGCAAATCAGTCTGACCCTGTGCCTCATGGGAACAGTCCAGCCCGAACTGCCAAGCCATGTCTTCCCTGGACCGGAAACAAGCATCCTGGGACCGGTTTCTGGCTTACAGCCATCATCAGCCAGGCTATCTTGAATCCAGTGACAAAGTGAGCAAGGGACCCACGTCTGGGCATACCCTGCCAACTTAGGGCGAACATAGCAAAACCAAAGCCATGTCTGAACTGGGGTGGTGGAGTGAGCTAAAGAATGATGATGGATTAAACCCAGATCAGTTGACTGGGGGTGAGTGTTTGATTTGCTCAAACGCTCCGTCCATCATCCCCTTTGGTATCGCTTTGATCGCCCTAAGTTGGCAGGGTATGCCCAGACGTGGGTCCCTTGCTCACTTTGCCACTGGATTCAAGCTAGCCTGGCTGATGATGGCTGAATAGCCAGAAACCGGTCCCAGGATGCTTGTTTCTGGTCCAGGGAAGACATGGCTTGGCAGTTCGTGCTGGACTGTTCCCATGAGGCACAGGGTCAGACTGATTTGCATATGGCCATGCCTGAACTGGGGTGGTGAAGTGAGCTAAAGAATGATGATGGATTAAACCCAGATCAGTTGACTGGGGGTGAGTGTTTGATTTGCTCAAACGCTCCGTCCATCATCCCCTTTGGTATCGCTTTGTTCGCCCTAAGTTGGCAGGGTATGCCCAGACGTGGGTCCCTTGCTCACTTTGCCACTGTATTCAAGCTAGCCTGGCTGATGACGGCTGAATAGCCAGAAAACGGTCCCAGGATGCTTGTTTCCGGTCCAGGGAAGACATGGCTTGGCAGTTCGGGCTGGGCTGTTCCCATGAGGCACAGGGGCAGACTGATTTGCATATGGCCATGTCTGAACTGGGGTGGTGGAGTGAGCTAAAGAATGATGATGGATTAAACCCAGATCAGTTGACTGGGGGTGAGTGTTTGATTTGCTCAAACGCTCCGTCCATCATCCCCTTTGGTATCGCTTTGTTCGCCCTAAGTTGGCAGGGTATGCCCTGACGTGGGTCCCTTGCTCACTTTGCCACTGGATTCAAGCTAGCCTGGCTGATGACGGCTGAATAGCCAGAAACCGGTCCCAGGATGCTTGTTTCCGGTCCAGGGAAGACATGGCTTGGCAGTTCGGGCTGGACTGTTCCCATGAGGCACAGGGTCAGACTGATTTGCATATGGCCATGTCTGAACTGGGGTGGTGGAGTGAGCTAAAGAATGATGATGGATTAAACCCAGATCAGTTGACTGGGGGTGAGTGTTTGATTTGCTCAAACGCTCCGTCCATCATCTCCTTTGGAATCGCTTTGTTCGCCCTAAGTTGGCAAGGTATGCCCAGGCGTGGGTCCCTTGCTCACTTTGCCACTGGATTCAAGCCAGCCTGGCTGATGACGGCTGAATAGCCAGAAACCGGTCCCAGGATGCTTGTTTCCGGTCCAGGGAAGACATGGCTTGGCAGTTCGGGCTGGACTGTTCCCATGAGGCACAGGGTCAGACTGATTTGCATATGGCCATGTCTGAACTGGGGTGGTGGAGTGAGCTAAAGAATGATGATGGATTAAACCCAGATCAGTTGACTGGGGGTGAGTGTTTGATTTGCTCAAACGCTCCGTCCATCATCCCCTTTGGTATCGCTTTGTTCGCCCAAAGTTAGCATTTACCGTTTAGATATAATGCACTTAAGAGAATATGGTCAGGCTGCACCACAGACAACCCCGGAGAGGAGATTCCGAAGGCTGCAGAGGGGCTCTGCTCATGCATGGGCACCTTCTCACATAAAACCAAGCAACCTGCCTTCAGGATTGATAAGGCCTGCCATAGGGGTGACTGATAGGTTTGTATGTGCAGTGATAGGTGAGATATAGTGAACCTATATCTCTGTAAGGGGTGCATGCACCACCTTACTCAGGCTGTAGTAGCAGTCCTGTGGTGTCATTTTGGAGGGCCTTCCAGGGGTGGCACAATACATGCTTCAACCCCTGGTACCTGGTAGGTACCTATGCCCTGGGTACATAGTATACCATATACTAGTGACTTATAAGGGTACCCCAGAATCCAATCTGAAGTGTACTTAAGGTACATGGAATCAATTTAGAGAGGAAGCAGCTAGGCTGGGGTCCTGGATAGCAGGGCCCCAGCCAGACTAAAGTCGAAAAACAGTGATACACCAGCAAAAAGTGGGGGTAACCATAAGAGGCAGATCCTACTCTCCTACACAACCCCCTCCCCCAAACACAGGGACATTAAACTAACCTTGACCAGTTAAGTCTTCATGTTCTAAGCGGAAATATCTGGAAAGTCCATCTGCATTGGCATGGTTACTCCCAGGTCTATGTTCCACTGTATAGTCCATCCCATGTAGGGAAATGGACCACCTCAAAAGTTTGGGGTTTTCACCCTTCATCTGTTTTAGCCATAAGAGGGGCTTATGGTCTGTCTGAACAAGGAAGTGAGTGCCAAACAAGTATGGCCTCAGCTTCTTCAGAGCCCAAACCACATCAAAGGCCTCCCTCTCAATGGCTGACCAACGTTTCTCTCTGGGGGTCAGCCTTCTGCTAATAAAAGCTACTGGCTGATCCTGACCTTCATCATTCAACTGTGATAGTACAGCCCCTACCCCCAACTCAGATGCATCTGTTTGCACAATGAACTTCTTGGAGTAATCAGGACTTTGCAGAATGGGAGCAGTGCACATGGCCTGCTTCAGGTCATCAAATGTCTTTTGACAGCTAACTGTCCACTGAACCTTTTTGGGCATTTTCTTAGAGGTTAGGTCATTCAGGGGTGTCACTATTGATCCATACCCCTTTACAAATCTTCTGTAGTACCCAGTCAGGCCTAAAAAGGCTCTCACCTGAGTCTGGGTAGTTGGAGCAACCCAGTCCATGATGGTCTGGATTTTGCTCTGCAATGGTTGAACCTGGCCTCCACCCACAAGGTGGCCCAAGTATTCAACCTGACTCTGCCCTATCTGGCACTTTGTGGCCTTGATAGTTAGGCCTGCCTTCTGCAGGGCCTCCAAAACATTTCTGAGGTGGACCAGGTGATCCTCCCAGGTGGAGCTAAAGACAGCAATATCATCTAGATATGCTGCACTATAGGTTTCCAGACCTGTAAGGACTGTGTTCACCAACCTCTGAAAAGTGGCAGGTTCATTTTTCAAACCAAAGGGCATCACCACAAATTGGTAAAGCCCACCAGGGGTAGAAAATGCAGTTTTTGGCTTTGCATTATCAGCTAGTCTGATCTGCCAGTAGCCAGCTGTTAGGTCAAATGTGCTTAGATACTTGGCTGAGGCCAAAGTGTCTATTAGCTCATCTGCCCTGGGGATTTGATGGGCATCAGTCCTAGTGACTGCATTGAGGCCTCTGAAGTCCACACAAAATCTCATCTCTCTCTTGCCATCTTTGGTGTGAGGTTTTGGCACCAGGACCACTGGACTACCCCAAGGGCTATCTGAAGGCTCAATGACACCCAGTTCCAACATTTTCTGGACTTCCGTGCTGATACAGTCCCTGGCCTGGTAACAGGTTGCCTGTAAATCTTACTTTTAACAGGCAGACTGTCCCCAGTGTCCACTTCATGAGTGCACCAGGTGGTCTGACTTGGAGTCAGAGAAAACATGTGTCTGAACTGATTGAGCACCTGTCTACAATCAGTTTGCTGCTGAGCAGTGAGGCTGCCTGCCAAGGCTACACCATCCACTGACCCATCATCAGGGTTCTGTGAGAGCAGGTCAGGGAGAGGGTCACTCTCCTCCTCCTGTCCCTCATCAGTTGCCATGAGCAAGCCCATGTCAGCCCTGTCCACATATGGCTTCAGCCTGTTGACATGGAGTACCCTGTGGGGGCTCCTGGGAGTTCCCAGGTCTACCAGATAGGTGACCTCTCCCTTCTGTTCAACAATGGTATGGGGGCCACTCCACTTGTCTTGGAGGGCTGCTGGGGCCACTGACTCCAACACCCACACCTTCTGTCCTGGCTGGTAAACAGTCAGCACAGCCTTTTGGTCATGCCAGGCTTTCTGTAATTCCTGGCTAGCCTCAAGATTTTTGGTTGCCTTTTTCACATACTCAGCCATCCTGGAGCGGAGACCAAGTACATAGTCCACTATGTCCTGTTTAGGGGGTTTGAGAGGTAACTCCCAACCTTCCTTCACCAGACACAATGGACCCCTGACAGGATGGCCAAACAAAAGTTCAAAAGGGCTGTAGTCAACCCCCTTTTGAGGCACCTCCCTGTATGCAAATAAAAGGCAGGGCAAGAGTATGTCCCATCTTCGCCTAAGCTTTTCTGGGAGCCCTTTAATCATGCCCTTCAAGGTTTTGTTGAATCTCTCAACTAAACCATTGCATTGTGGGTGATAGGGTGTGGTGAACTTATAAGTCACTCCACACTCCTTCCACATTGCAGTCAAGTAACTGGACATAAAGTTTGCAACTCTGTCAGATACTACCTCCTTAGGAAAGCCCACTCTTGAGAAAATTCCCAGGAGGGCCCTTGCCACCACAGGGGCTGTAGTGGTCCTAAGGGGAATGGCTTCTGGGTACCTGGTGGCATGGTCCACCACCACCAGGATAAACCTGTGCCCAGATGCTGTTTGGGGATCCATGGGACCAACTATGTCAATCCCCACCCTCTCAAAGGGAACCCCCACCACAGGTAGTGGTATCAGGGGGGCCTTTGTGGTGCCACCTGGCTTGGCAGGTTACACAGGAGCGACAAAACTCCTTGGTGTCTTCAGACATGTGGGGCCAGTGAAAGTGAGGGACAATTCTGTCCCAAGTCTTGTTCTGGCTCAAGTGACCTGCTAAGGGAATATCATGGGCTAGTGTCAATAGGAAGCCCCTGAACTTCAGAGGTATAACCAACCTCCTGGCTGCTCCAGGCTTGGGGTCTCTACTCTCTGAGTACAGGAGTCCATCATCCCAATATATCTTATGGGTGCCAATAGCATTCCCAGCAGCCTCAGCAGCAGCTTGCTGTCTGAGGGGTTCAAGAGAGGGGCAGTTCAGCTGCTCCTGGCTCAGATCTGCCCTGGAAGGGCCCCCTGTCCCCAAGAACTCAACCTGATCAGGTTCAAGCTCCTCTGGGACAGTTCCTTCTTCAGGACTGAGATCATCTTCCTCAAAAGACTGAGCCCCCGAGCCAAGGGGGAAGGCACTGCCTTAACCCTACTGCTCCTCCTCTTGGGAGGCACCTGGTTCATTATTCCAGAATCCAGAGCCTGTTCAGCTTTTGACATTTTTGCCTGTGACCTAGTCACAGCAAAGACATGTGCAAGGATCCCTAACATTTCTGCATGTTTCCTGAGCTCCACCTCTGCCCAAGCTGAGGTTTCAAGATCATTGCCAAGCAAGCATTCAACTGGTAGGTCTGCACTCACCACAACCTTCTTAAGGCCAGTTACCCCTCCCCAGGAGAAGTTAACAACTGCCAGAGAATGGTCTGTTCTGACATTGCTAGCATTGGTCACTTGGTACATTTCACCAAGTATAATCTGCCCAGGATCCACAAGATCTTGTGTCACCATGGTGACACTTGCTCCTGTGTCCCTGAATGCCAAAGCCTCTCTTCCATTAATTAAAGGCTGCTGTCTGTATTTGCCCAAGTTATTGGGACTCACAAAGGGGGACATATTCATGCCCCCATCACAGACTAGGACAGCCTGAGTTGGCACTCTGACTAGGCCAGAGCCCATCTCAGTACCTAGGGTCAACCCTACTAAACCCTTATTCTGAGTGGTTCCACCACCATTTGTAGCTGGACTAGGGGGAACAGTTGCCTTAGGGGCAATGGTGGCTGGATTAGAGTCTTTGGACTTGGTGCAATCACTTGTCCAGTGAGTCTTCTGCTTACAGATTTTGCACCATGGTTTCTTTTGGCCTTTTCCTTTAGTAGATTGGGATTCCCCACCAGATGCAGATTTTTGGGGACCTTGAGAAGACTTCTGGTCTTTACCCTTTTCCCCACCCATGTCAGAGTTTTTGGAATCTTACTTCTTCTGATCACCACCTTGGTTCTGTACTTTCTGCTTCACCCTGGTTCTGACCCATTTGTCTCCTTCTTTCCCAATTCTTGGGGAGAGGTCAGATCAGAGTCAACCAGGTACTGATGTATCAACTGATTCTGACAGTTATTAAGAATCTGCTCCCTCATGATTAAATTATACAATCCTTTGAAGTCACACACCTTACTGCCAAGTAACCAGCCTTCCAGAGCCTTAGTAGCACAATCTACAAAGTCCACCCAGTCCTGTGTCTGTGCCTTTTGGGCATCTCTGAACATTAACCTGAATTGCTCAGTGGTTAGGCCAAACCCATCTATTAGGGCACTCTTTAGGACTTGGTAATCATCAGCATCCTCTTCTCTTACAGTGAGGAGCTTGTCTCTACCTTTGTCTGGAAACGAGAGCCACAAAATTGCTGCCCACTGCTCCTGGGGGACCCTCTGAACTTTACAGGCCCTTTCCAGTGCAGTAATCCATTTGTGGATGTCATCCCCACTCTGGTAGGGAGGGACAATCATGCTCTGGTTTCTATGGTCATAAGACCTTTCCCTACCACTAGGGAAGTTGCTGCCACCATGGGACTCTAGTCCCAACTTTCTTCTTTGTCTATGAAGCTCTAGGGACTCCCTGTCTATAGCCAGCTGCTCTCTTCTGATCCTAAGCTGAGCTTCTTCATACTGGAGCAGTCTCTTTTTCCTTTCATTAGAGGTTTCTCTCCTATGAGAAGAAACAGAGGTCCCTACTGAGGTGTCAAAATGGTTAGACTCCTGAGAAGGAGATCTAGACCTTCTAGGCACACTCACAACTCTTCCTGGTGGGACAAAGGGGAGATCATTCTGATCCTCCTCCTCATCTGCAGGAGGAGCTGGATTGTCCAGGGCACGATAATTTTCATCTTCCTGGCCAGTTTCAGAGGTCAGGTCCTGGGTATTTTCACCCCTCGTCCCTTCCTCATCTTCTGCCCCACCCTCTCTGCCTACCCCTGCAGACCCTATGGGTCTTCTGAGATCATCCAGCAGAAGCATCTCCATGAGACGTTGGATGTTGGCACTTTTGCCTGTCTTCAGCTTCCTAATCTTGCACAACTCTCTCAATTCCAAGAATGGGAGGTTGTCATATTTGGAGGGTAGGAGCCCACTGGTTCCTGGCAGGGACCTACTGGTTCCTGGCCCTGAAGACATCACTAGTGAGGTGTGGTGTATGCACTACCTACTCTAGTGTGGCCTACTAAACTCTCTTGAGTTGTAGAAAGGGTGTGCTAAGCCCTTAACACACAACTCTAAGTTCAGTAGAACTTACTGTATTTCTAAGCTTGAATTTATATGTACCTGAGGTACCTTTAGTGGTTTTCAGTTGATCACTCAATTCAATTGAGATTATCTGGTAAAACAAAGACAAGCTTGAATCCAACCGCTGCACACCAATGTGAGAAGTTGGCCTGGCATATGCTGTCCACTAGTTATAGTGGGCACCTTGCACCAGTCCAAATGACCTTTATTGATGATAGGTTTAAAGACAACCTTTATTGAAAGCTATCCTAGTGGTAGCTATGGAGAGCGGCTTCAGGCAAAGTCTTAAAGGAGTGTTAAGCTGTTTGTTTTACCAGTTATAAGCTCATGAAGGATCAAATGAAAGGAGAACTACACCAGGTATATATATAAAATATATGTATTTATTACTAAACACTACCCAATAGTCTCTTTATGAGGCTAGAGGTCAAAGTACACAAGTTACAAGTCAAATAGCACAGTAAATTAGCACAATATACGATTAGCCCTAGGGGCGAACCAAACCATATATTAAGAAAGTGGTATAAGAACCGTGACTTAAGTAGACATAAGGCCTAGAGCCAAGGTAGTGACACAGAGGACCCACGGGGGCTGTGTGCAGTGTGTGAACACAGCCGCGAGCTCCGTTAAAGTCTATGGGAAAGTCGCGGTTATCGTTTTAGAGATTAGGGACACTTAGAAATGGACTAGGACCAAACCCTCTTGGACTTAGACAGTTCTAAGGTCAACACCCACGGGAGCACCATAGTACTCGAGGTACCTCACCCAGGGAAGCCGGGTGCATAGGTGTCAAATGATGTTGGGTCGCGTCGTCGTTTTCAATGGCAGCCTGCCACAAAGTGCTGCTGCCGGGACGATGCGAAGTGTCCGAAGAGATCCAAGCCTGGATCGAAGATGAGAAGAACCTGAAAGCAGAGGGGACAGAGTCTGGGTCACTTGCCAGTGACCAGGGGCACGATAGTCGAATGTCCACCGATGTCGGGTGCTTCAGGTGAAAGAGGTGAAGCTTGACTCTTCAGCCACGAGGACCAGGAGGCATCGACGATGAGCAGGAGCTGGATTCAAGCTGTCTCACAAAGGATGTCGAGTGCTGCAGTGTTAGTGTCCGGATTGAGCACAACAAGCCTTGGCAACAGCAACCCACGCAGAAAGGAGAAAGATGCTTCGGAGCAGACCAGCAAGGTCTGAGGGACTCACCACTTGGTGGGGAGTTAGGGCACGTCTGGTGTAACCAGAAACGCCCAAAGAAAATCAGAGTTGCCTTCACAGGGACCCACCAGTCGACAGACCAGGGATCACGAAGGAGCCCCAAGTAGAAATGCAGGAAGCGGGCCCACGGAACACTCGTGGATTGTAGGCTCACAATCTTCAGTGCAAATGGTGCTCGGGGTCTGGGCTACGAGTAACCCAAAGCAGGACTTCAAGAGTCCTCGAGAAGTCAATGCACTAGCAAATGTGCACGGTGACCAGGAGTTCCAGTTCCACGCTACTCACGAGGGCTGCAGGTCTCAGCTTTGCTGGGGACTCGGGTCGGCCTCTGAGATGTCTGGAAATCCTCTTCTTGGGCTGCAAGTACTTCGGAGTCCGGCGGGAGCTTCGGAGATGCAGACCGGCAATGCCTGCCAAACAGGGGAGTCACTCCTTGACCCCAAGGGAGATTTCTTCAGTCCTCTAGTCTTTAGTAGAGCGTCGAAGTTCCAGGATTCAGTAGCATAGTGTCATCCAGGGATATCTAAAGTCCTGTTGCCAGGGTTCCCTTACTTATACTAAAGAAGGGGGTTGGACTAACTCTGGGGACCCACCTATGGGAGGGTTTGGAAAGAACGGTGCTACACCCATTTCCTTTGTTCAGTTTCGCACCAGAGCAGGGGCTGGTAGCCCCTGCAACCGGTTTGAACTGGGGTATACACGAGGACACCAAATGTGCCCCCAGTGCAGGACTTCAAAGCACTCAGAGAGTGCACCCACCCAGCCCCAATCCACTAAGGCCTGTATGGGAGGTGGTAACACCTCCCTGTGACAGGAAACATATTGTCCAGGCCTCCCCTGCTGGAGTTTCGGTCAGCAGCAGGAGGCCAGACTGGTGTCTGTGGCTGCAGCATCCATTTTGTGATGCCAGGCTCTGTTTAGTTGGTACCGGGTATACCGGTGCTGTCATGTCTCTCCCTCTAGAAGGGTGGGATCATACTCCCACACCAGTTACTGGTGTGGGGGTATGATTCCAAGGTGTTTGACACCAAACACGACATGTTTCCGTGCAGCCATCCCAAAGTTAGTGTAGGAGAGTAGGATCTGCTTCACATGGGTACCCCCACTTTTTGCTGATGCTTCACTGTTTTTCGACTTTAGTCTGGCTGGGGCCCTGCTAATCAGAACCCCAGCCTAGCTGCTTCCTCTCTAAAATGGTTTCCATGTGCCTTAGGCACATCTCTGATTGGAATCTGGAGTGCCCTTATAAGTCCCTAGTATATGGTATACTATGTACCCAGGGCATAGGTACCTCAGAGGCCTACCAGGGGCTGCAGCATGTATTGTGCCACCCCTGGAAGGCCATCCAAAATGACACCACAGGTCTGCTACTGCAACCTGGGTAAGGTGGTGCATGCGCCCCTTACTGTGATATAGGCTACCTATATCACTACAATTACACACACACATATTGACCTATAAGTCACTCCTATGGCAGGCCTTAACAATCCTGAAGGCAGAGTGCTTGGTTTTTAGGTGAGAGGGTGCCCCTGCATGAGCAGGGCCCCTCTGCAGCGTTCGGAGTCAATCCTCTGATGCTGTTGGTGGTGCAGCCTGACCATATACTCTTAAGTACATTATATCCTCGTGGTAAATGCTAACTATGGGATGGCTGCACAGAAACATGTCGTGTTTGGTGTCAAACATCTTGGAATACTACCCCCCCACCAATTCTGGCGGCGGGGGTAGCATTCCACCCTTCTAGAGGGAGAGACATGTACACACCGGGCTACCCGGTAACTTCTTTCCAGAGCCCTGGCATCACAAAATGGATGCCGCTGCCACAGACACGGGTCTGGCCTCCTGCTGCTGACTGAAACTCCAGCAGGGGAGGCCTGGACAATAGGTTTCCTGTCCCAAGGAGGTGTAACCACCTCCCCAGACAGGATAATGTGTATTGGGGCTGGGCGGGAGCACCCTCTGGTGCTTTGAAGTCCTGCACTGGGGGCACATTTGGTGTCCCTGTGCATATGCCAGTTCAAACCGGTTGCAGGGGCTACCTGCCCCTGCTCTGGCACGAAACTGGACAAAGGGAAGGGGTGTAACCACCCCTCATCCCTGACCCTCCCATAGGTGGGTCCCCAGAGTATGTCCAACCCCCTAACTTTGTATAAGTATGGGACCCCAGTCCTTAGGACTTTAGATTATCCTGGACGAAACTCTGACACTGAATCCTGGACCTTCGACGCTCTACCTGAAGATTTGAGGACTGAAGAATCTCCCTTGGGGTCAAGGAGTGACTCCCCTGCTTGGCAGGCACCTAAGAAGCAATTGTCCGGTCTGCATCACTGAAGCTCCCGCCGGACGCCGAAGTCTTTGCATCACCAGAGGTGGATTTCCAGACTTCCCCGAGGCTGCCCTGAGTCCCCAGCAAAGCTGAGGCCCGTAGCTGTCGTGGGTAACGTGGGTAACGTGGAACCGTGACCCCTGGACACCGAGCACATTTGCAAGTGCATCCTCTTCCTGGTCTCCCACGAAGTTGTGCTTTGGGCTCCAAGTAGCCCCCGCCTCCAGCACCGACTGCACCGAAGATCACTGGCCTCCACTCCACGAGTGTCCTGCAAGCCAGCTGCAAGTGCGTCCACTCGAGGCTCCTTTGCGGTCGCTAGTCCGTTGGCTAGTTGGCCCTCCCGAAGGCAACTCTTCTTCTGTTTGGGCTTTCCTGGTTGCTCCAGATGTGCCCTGACTTACCCTCGCTGGGTGAGTCCCCCAGACCTTGCTGGTCTGCAACATCGTCCTTTCTTTGTTTCTTCGAGACTTGCCGTTGCCAAGGCTTGTTGGGTCCAATCCGGTCGCCGACACTGCAGCAATCAACAAACGTCATGGGACAGCTCAAATCCAGCTCCTGGTTGTCGTCGACGCCTCCTGGACCTCGTGGCTGAAGAGTCAAGACGACCGTCAACCTACCTGAAGCACCCGACATCGGTGGGCATCTGCTCATCACCTTCCTGGTCACTGGCTAGTGACCCAGACTCTGTCCCCTCTGCTTTCAGGTTCTTCAGATCTCTGATCCACCTTTGGATCCACCCGAACACTTTCGACTTGGTCGCCAGCAGCACTTGGCAGCAGATCGCCATTGAAAACGACGACGAAACCCGACCCCGAAAGACACCTATTCACCCGGCTCCCCTGGGTGAGGTAACTCGAGTACTCCAGTGCTCCCGTGGGTATAGACTCTAGAACCACCTAGTTCTAAAGGGGTTTGCTCCAAGTCCTCCTCTAAGTGTCCTTTTTCTCTAAAACTCCAACCGCGACATTCCCCATACAAGTCAACGGTGGCTCGCGGCTGTGTTCTCACACTGCACGCGTCCCCCGTGGGTCCCCTGTGTCACTACCTTGGGTGGTTCCTTGAGGGCCAAGCACTTCTACAAGGCTCTAGGCCTTGTGTCTAATCCAGTCGTGGTTCTTATACCACTTTATTGGTATATGGTTTGGTACGTGTATTTGTGCTATTACTGTTGATAACTGACTTGTAACTTATGTACTTCAAACTCTAGCCTCATAAAGAGACTAGAGGGGTGTGTTTAAGACTAAATACATATATTTTAAATATATACCTGGTGTGGTCCTCTTTCATTTGGTCACTCAAGAGATTATAGACTGGTAAAACAAGCTGCTTTACATTCCTTCAAGACTTAGCCTGAAGGCTGCTCTCCATAGCTACCACTAGGATAGCTTTCAATAAAGGTTGTCTTTAACCTATCTCCAATAAGGGGTTGTTTGGACTGGTGCAAGGTGCCCACTATAATTAGTGGACAGCATATACCAGGCCAACTTCTCACATCAGTGGTTTTATTAGTTTAAAAATATATGTTTTAACTGACATCTTCACCTAACTATAACGTCTTTTAATTTTCTCAGTGAAGTTTCTAAGGTTTTTTAATTGTAACTGAAGATATTATTACAATTTCTAAATATAACATCACTTTACCCTTTATAGGCATACTTACAAAAAATATGTGTAAGGCAGCAACGTAAGTCTTTTTGCTGCGCTGCCCTATGACAATTTGAAAGGGCAGGAATGCACCACATTTACGAGATAGAGTGCATTCTTGTCCTTTCAGCCAGTGCTGGCTCACAATTTGGTGCCTTGCTCTAACTTAGACACCCTTGCACCATAGTACAAGGGTGTCTGCGTTGTATGCAGGATTGTTTTTATGCAGGAAAGGGCACATTCCTGCACAGAAACAATCCATGGAAGTGTTTTCCTTGTTCTATGTGTGCTGCACAATACAACACATATGGAAAGAGGAAGAAACAAGGAGAAACAAGAATCATTTCTCCTTGTTACGCCTGCTCTGGGGAGGTGTAAGGTTTTGGAACTGCCTCAGGTTTATGTGAATTTGAAATTCTGGAGCAGAATCAAAATGCATGGGTGTTGCGTGAGAATTCCCACCGCAATACCCATGAAACGCCTCCTTGATGCCGAATAAGGCAATGCAGCACTTTGCATTGCCTTACCTTACTCCATATATATATGAGGCCATGCAAAGCCATGCAGGGTGGCTTTGCGTTGCCCATGGGTATGATTGAGAGGCTTGCACCTCCGGAACATCAAAAAAAGTGACGGTCAGGTGGTGCAAGCCTCTTCTAAAGAAGCCCCATAGGTTTTTAGTGAAGTTCTAATTTGTTTTACGTAAAGTAAGGTGTCCATATCCATGATCATCAGAAATCACAAAGTCAGTTTGACCTCATGCTTGTACAGCTCAAATATAGCCAAAACTGTTTTCCAATAAAAAGAGGGTGAAAGAAAAAAGCAAGCGCGGGTCAAGAGTGAAGTGAAAACTAGGATATGAAACAAAGAGAAATAGAGAGAGGATACGAGAGGAGTGAGAAGGAGGAGAGAGCGAAATAGGCGATAGAGTAAGAGAGGTGAGGGAGAGATGAAGAGAGAGGAGGGAAAGAGACAGAGAAAGAGATTGGGCACTGGGAGTGACAGATACCAGAGAGGTAATGCAAGAAAGTATTAGCAAATACAATTAAACGGAGCTGAGGGGACAGTGGAAGAAGAAGGAGAGAACGAGGGCAGCATGAATGGTACCTACCATGCACCCAGAGGCAGTGCTGTCTTTTCTCTAATAATGTGTCTATTTCTCACTTCCTCTAAGCCCAGCCTCCTCCTTCACCTTCCCACCTCATCTGTCCACAGTAGGATACCATATAAAGAACAAAAATGATGGATAGTGTAGTTCTACATGGCTGGGCAGGCAGATGAACTGAAGGGCCCAGCAAATAATTATGGAGAATACAGACAGCAGGTCGAAAATGCTTGCAAAAGTCAGACAGTATTCCAACTTGCCTAGAAGAGGACAAGAAACTGCAGTCGTCTTGTATTTCCATTATCAAATGCTACAAGTCCCTTGCACTAATCAGCCCTTTGTTTGCTGCACCCAGAGAGGCAGAGGTTGCTAGCTGAAGGCGTTCTTGTTGAACCAGCGAGTGCTGGCTAGACTGGAGGAGGGGTATGAATGGTAGTGTTCCCCGGGCTTTCTCAGTCAACTGGAAAGTTCACAGGTAGGTAGAAACAGTAGAAGTGGGTTGCTGGTCTGGGCTTGTGTTTGTTCAGGGACTGGGTGCAGGTCCAGACACACATGCAGTGCACCACAGGTTGGGAATGGACAGGGAAGAGCTAAGCATGCTCATACTTTGGTGTGGGCAGGGATGCCCACACTTCATCTTCACCAAACCCATCTGTACCGTACTCACCCCAATACTCAACAGCTCCTTCACCATAGCCCTTTTGAAGAAACCCTAAACAGACCCAAAAACTGTGGCAAACTTCTCACCAATGTCCCTGCTTCCTGACCAAGTTAAAGTCCTAGAAAAATTCATCAATAAACAATTAGCCATCCATCTCCACAACAACCATCTTCGTGACCCATCTAAATCCAGTTTCTGGCCTAACCACAGCACTGAAACATGCCCCTGCAGCTTCCACCAATGATATCCACTTAACCCTGCACAGAAGAGACACAGTGGCACTCATCCTGCTCCACCTCTCGGCTGCATTTGACACTGTCTCCCACCCCATCCTGATTGCACACCTCCATGAAGTCAGCATATGTAGACTCGCTCTGCAATGGATCAGCTCCTTCCTTAAAAGGATGCATTCAGTTGGTCAGCCTGACACCATACACCACTGCTGCCCTCAAACTGATCTGTGGAGTCCCCCAAGGATCCTCGCGTAGCCCCTGTTCAATGCCTACTTGACACTACTCTCGAATATCACCCAAATCCACGGAACCAGCATCCTCTTGTACGCCAACACCTGAACTACATTCACCATCTGCATGGCTGAAGTCACCAGCTAGATGAACACCAACTGTCTGAAGCACAACTCAGACAAGATGGAGGTGGTAGTCTTTGAAAAGACACCTCACTGTTTGCCTCAGCCTAGTAGTCATCCGAAATCAGACCAGTACCCATTCAGTCCAATCAAGCTTAAAACCTAGAGATAGCGGTGGACAACTAACTCTTGATGACCATAGAAATCAACACAATCACCTCCCCCTGGTTCCACACCCTTAAGATCCTCAAGAAAATCTTCAAATGGCTCCTGCTCAACAACCGCAGAACTATCACTTTGGCAAAATGCTTCAGACAGACTCACGCTCAAACTCCCACCCAGCACGCACATCTCCACACATTTCAAAGACCTCTACTGGGACCCCGTCCTCGAACGTGCCATCTTCAAACTTTAAACATGCACATACAAAGCCCTGCAGAACCTAGGCTCCACACACCTTAGCAACTGTTTCAGTTTCCACATCCTGACCTGCTTGCCTTTGTCCCCTGCGTCCGAAGAGCCAGAGCCGGTGAGCGTGCTTTCTGGTACTTGTCTATCAAAACCTGTAAAGACCTCCCCCAACAAATCAGAAATGCCATCAGTCCTCACATCTCACAAGTATCTGAAAACCTGAACTTTCCATTAGGCCCCATCAGAACCGGCACAGCCTCTTCTGTCTGGTACCTGAATACCTTCCTGGATGAGATGCATACTTTAGAAATATACATACCATAACATGAACAGGTGGATTATCCTTGAACAGGTAGTTGCAGGGCTGGGGTGTGTCAGTGATCCAGGAATGTGTTTGTGAGTTAAATAGTGATGTAGACATATTTTGACATGAACACGTGAAGGCGTTAGGCTTTGTTTCAGAGTCTACTGTCAATTATTTGTAAATACTGGGCAAAAAGCCTACCCTGGTGGAGCAAAGAAGCATCTGGGACTTGTGGCAGGCTGGTGGATGTTTCTCCACCCGTTCCTCTCCACTCTCTCACTTTAGGAGTCAATCTGAGGATTTTGAGAAGCTGTGAGGCAGCATCACTTCTCCATGCAGTTCTGATCATTGTTCTAACCCTGGAGGTTGGGCTGCTGCCCGTCTTTGAGGTGTTCTGTATTTTAGGGAAGCTTCTTGCACTGCTGCCTGTCTGCTCGGTCCTCTTCCTTCGTGTGATGGAACCACAAACCGTCACAGACCTCTATTGTTGGTGTGAAAGAAAGCTGCCCTCACAGCTGATGGTGAACATGAGGACACACTGTGCATGCTTGGTTGTACAAACCTTTCCTACGTTTTTTAAAAGCTTCACAATTTTAAAGTGGATCTAGAAGAGATTCAGACAGAGTAGGGAGAGACAGATAGCAAGGTGCATAATGAGATGGAGGGAGAATTAGAGAATGTGAGAGAGGAGTCACATGATTATTTGTTTGCCTTCTCCACTCTTAGGTCTTCATTATGAGTGGTCCGTTTTCTCTGATCACTGTGCAAACTACGGCTGCACAGGAATCGGAATTACAAGGTTTATGGCAGTTACCACATGCCTCACTATTTCCCCAAGATAACTTAAGGCAGGTGAAACCTGTCCAATTTTATGGGAGGGTTATGGAGGGGAAGGGGGTAAATGCATGGTAAATACCTATTTGTGGGGATCTTGGTGCACAAAGCACCATCATCTGCATGTTATGACCCATTTAAAACACACACCTTGTAGTGGGCAATAATTATCGCACATTTTAAATTCTGCTCCCCTTGGTAACGGATTTGTAAAGGTGTCATAATAATCACATTTTATTCAGGCCACTCGCAATGAGGTATTTAGAGCCAAACGTGCCCCTGGCTCGGCTCTTCCCATGAATTCTCTGGCTTGTCCACCTCTGTGCCTCTAAACCTGCCATGTTGACTTCTCTAAAAGTCCATTCCCTCAAACCCTCTCTCTACCCTTCCTTCTCTTCATCTGGAGTGACATCTGTGTGGAAAAAT
Source organism: Calotriton arnoldi (assembly GCA_963921515.1). Taxonomy (NCBI): domain Eukaryota; kingdom Metazoa; phylum Chordata; class Amphibia; order Caudata; family Salamandridae; genus Calotriton; species Calotriton arnoldi. The sequence goes on along the minus strand of CAWUFW010003342.1, from coordinate 728,215 downwards.
ACAAGTTCAACTATTGGTTCATCGAGAGACAGTCATCTGTTAAAAAAAACCTGTCTCGGTGCTCGTTATTTCACGACGCGTCACATTTTAATGACTTTCCGTATGTACAAACGATGAACGATGTCCAATATCGGCACATGCGGTACGAGGCTGCACATGGGAAGCATCTCCCGATCCAGCACGAGGCTCACCTGCTTACTGATGCTAAAACAAAAACTACGTTTTGTTAAAACACGGCACTTGTCACTTTGTTTCGGAGTACTACTAACCCTGGGCGGTAAAATTCGCTCCGCTTGCGAAGTTTGCGGATTTTTGGCAACTCCGCGTAGAGCAACGGAGTGGAGTTATTTTTTTTGTTCACGCGTTAAAAATGTGTTTACGCGCACGCGGGAGCGACTTACCGGGATGCCTTCGTTCACCGACGAGATTTCCTATCCATTCGCATGCGCCACGAGATTTTGTTAGCCGGCCACACGGTCCCGCGAGAGTCTGCAATCGCGAACACATAATTCGGACGCGCTATCGGACTTCCGGTGGAAGTTTCGTGAAGATCGCGATGCCGAACACGCAGAATTTGCAAGCTGGAGAACAATATCTCTCAAGCAGCATAAAACCTTCTCGAAAATTGTGATTTGGATGAAAAAAACTCCTCAGATTGACATTTGGCTGTACTTTTTTGTGCACTGAGTCCTTTTTCTTTTTTTACTTATTTTTTTAAGAGGAAGGAAGTGCCCAGTGTCTCCAACTTCCTGTTCCTGTCCAGCAGGCTCCTCCCAGTGCTTTGTCCATCTCCTGTTCACTTATCATTTGGATTTGGAGCTGGAAGGATCCCTTTTTTGTCTGCTGCATCATATTCCCCTCCATCTTGTCAGTGCAGCCTACCTGTACCCCAGATTGCAGTGAGCAGAGTCCAGGAAGTGGTAAGGAGGCAGACTAGTGCTGTCTCTTTCCTAAAAAAGTTTAAAAAACGATTTTCCCTACCTGTGATTGCATCATCTTATTTTTTTCCTTTTTGAATTTCTTTAACTGTCTTTACCTGTGGTTGTTACAGTTTAAAATTGTAGTTTTAACCTGCCAGTGATTGCATAATTTATCCCATGTTTTTGTGTTTAAACTTGTGTTTTTTCCTGCCTGTGACTGCTTCCATTTAACCTGTTGAATTGTGGGATTTGCAGTCCAAACTCTGTAGTTTTTCCCTCTCATTCCCTGTGACTATCAGTTTTTCCCTCCAAATGTCTCCTTTGCTCTGTGCTAAGATCTGTATGTTAAGCAGTGCACCCCCAGCGACCATCTTGTGTTAACAAGTCAGTGAAACCAGCCCCCCCTATCCCCCTGAGACAGCAGTAATGTGCTGTGAGCTGTTTAAACTGTGTTTAATAGGGACTGTGCACTTCATTTTTTGGCCAGGAGAGGGAGTAAAGTTTCATACAAATAGTGTTGTTAGAGGACAAGTTTGTTGGGGCCTTACCTGCAGAAGTCCAAAGTGTGCATTGAGCCGGTCTGTCTCCTAGGAGATTTCTGAATAGAGAAGCAGCTTCCAACTCCCTGGCCAGCAAACCTTGTCTGAGGTAGTTGGGACCTTATATAGTCTGATATTGTTTGGTACATGTGTACACTGATTGGTGGTTGTATCTGATGTTTCTATTGGATTAGGGTTAGTGTCCTCGTTGGTTGGGTATTTGAGGGTTCTGATTGGTTTCTGGGTCTGTGATTCAATCAATGTAGGGTTGGGACTAGGGCTAGGGTTAGTATTTCTATTGGAAGTAGGCACTAGGGCTTCCTGTGTTATTGGTTGTTGGGACTAGGGTGGGACTAGGGCTAGGGTTAGGCCTTTAATTGGAAGTAGCGATTAGGGCTTCTGGTGTGATTGGTTGCTGGACTAGGTGTGGGATTAGGCTTTCTATTGGAAGTAGGGACTAGGGCTTCCTGTGCCATTGGTTGCTTGGACTAGGGTTGAGAGTGACTACTGGTAGGGCTAGGGCCTCTATTGGACGTAGAGATCAAGGGTTTTTGAAACTGATTGGGTGCTTGGACTAGGGCTAAGATTGGCTGTAAGGTCCTCGTCTCCTATTGGTTCTAGATTTTAGGGCTAGTGCTGTGATTGGATATTGTTAGGGCTAGGGTTCCCATTGGCTGAAGGGGTCACCTGACTACTCGGGCTATAAACGGCCAAGGCTTAGGGCGTCTCAGCCCGGGCGTCTCAGCTAAGGGTGGAGAGGACAAGGATGAGTGCCTGATTGAGCCTGTACGAAACTGGTCGGGACCAGGGCCAGGAATGCTGCCCATTTTCCCATTCATTAATACCCACCCTATGTATTTGTCCCTCTGTACATAAGCATTGATTTTCACTATAGATATGTGCCTATCTTCGTGAATTGCTTTGTATAAACATGTACAATAATTATGTTGTTATAAAAAAAAAAAAAAAAAAAATCTTTTTTGGTCTACATGTACTTGCTTCCATTGGGCATCTATGTACCTCCATGTACTTGGATCTGTGTGTCTGTTACTTTTCTCCTGAAAAAGCATATCCAATGCACTACCCTATTTCTCATCCGCTACCTCTATCAGTATCTTTAATCTGCATATACTTACCTCCTTTATGCATCTATATACTTTCAATGTACTTATGGATCTATATATTTATCACTTTCTTCTAATTTAGCGTTTCCAATGCACTACCCTATTTCTCAGCCTATACTTCCCTCAATATATCTTCTAGCCCAACTTTCTTACTCATCTCAAACTTCTATCTACTACTCTTTCCAATTCACTACCCTATCTCACCCTATACATCTATCATTATATCCTCTACACCCACTCTCTCATTTATCCCAAACACCATACCACTACTATGTTCCCCAAAATAACCCTTTCTTGACTCTTTCCTACTCTACCCCTCCTTGCATCTTCTGACACCTCCTTTACTGTACCGATCCCCCAAAACAAACCTTTCTAAACTCTTCCCTCTGACTCTTCCCCTCCAAAAACCCTTTTTACTCATCCAAAAGCCTCCTCCTACTGCTATGACCTAAAAAAAGAAATCCTTCACTCTTCTATCCCTCCACTATCCTTTTCAATCAAAAAGCAGACTAGCATGTTCACTTCTCTAATTCCATATTCCACTATACTAATTCACCACTAATCCTTTATGGGTTCCAGAGTAGCGTGCTACTCGCCAACAAAGCGTTTCAACACCTCATCAGGGTTACAAGCGCTATATAAATCTAAACCTTTTTCCTTTTTTACCCCTCCCTAACCCTTCTCAATCCAAATAACTGACTAACAATCCACCACTCAAATTACTTCATATTTCACTATACTAATTTTCAACACTAATCCTTTATGTGTTCCGGAGTAGCCTGCTACTCGCCAGAAAAGCGCTTCAACACCCCATCAGGGGTAATAGGTGCTATATGAATGCAAACCTTTCTTTCCCTTCTATCCCTCTGCTATCCTTCTCACTCCAAATAACTGACTAATATCCACCACTCAAATTACTTTCATATTTCACCATACTAATTCACCACTAATCCTTTATGGGTTTCCGGAGTAGCGTGCTACTCGCCAAAAAAGCGATTCAACACCCCATCAGGGGTTAGAAGCGCTATATAAATACAAACCTTCTTTCCTCTTCTATCCTTCTGCTATCCTTCCGAATCCAAATAACTGACTAACATATCCACCACTTAAAATTTAATTGCATGTTTCACTATACTAATTCAACACTAATCCTCTATGGGTCCCGGAGTAGCGTGCTACTCGCCGAAAAAGCACTTCAACGCCTCGTCAGGGGTAGTAAGCGCTATACAAATGCAATTACAATACAATACAATACAATATATCATTGGATTTTGAGGACTTCTGGATTTGAGATTTCACAAGTAAGTTGGAAAATTGGTGTTGGTTTTGTTTGATTGGGGCATTGTACGTACATTTTTTTGTACTTTTTCATTGTTTTTTTTCAATGTATTGTGGTGGGTGGCCTGTAGTTTCAGTAGGGGCCTAGTTGTTTCTTTTTATGTAATTTTTCTTCTAGTTTTCTTTTATAAAGGAAACATGTTGCAATGTTCACTACATTTTCTCCAACCTTTGCAATCAATTTGCAACATTTATTTAATTCACTAGCCCAGTAGTCTGCCAATAGACCTTTTTAGCCAGTAGGCCCAGAGCTACTCATGTGTGCATGAAACAACTTTTTCTGTGGTGTCTGTTGAATTTAAACATCATTAAGGGCATGGATGGCATTGGATTGAATTTCAAAATGTGTTTTTTTGGGGGGGTATTTCACTTTTTTCGTGTGTGTTAAATAAATGCCTTTGTTGGATGTGTGTGACTGGTGTGGTTGTTGTGTAACTTGCAAACCTTTTTTAGCCCTGTGGATTTTTGTTTTTGCATTGTTGCATTAAAGCTGTGTTGTTTAGCATGCCTCCTTTGTCTATCCATATAGGCCTGCTTCAGTTTATTGTTTTACAGGCCTCCTGCTTGTTGTTGTGTGAGTGACCATGTGGCTGGTGGCCATTTTGTAAAATTTTTGTGGTGGTAGTTAGTGTGCTGCTTTTGCCAAAGGCCTGCATGTCTTTCCTTTGTTCCTCTTGGCTTACTGCTTCCATCCCCATTGCCAGCTGCAGCTTCCTGAATGATGCTGCATCCCACGTGATACACAATCACATTCACAAATCACAATGCCAAACAGGTTCCATTACATTTGTATTTTTGTTTTAGTTCTTCTTCTTTCCTATCCTTCCTGAGTGATGAAACAAAGCCCTCGTTGTCAAAGTCTCACAAATGGCTACACTGTTGTTATGTTTTTTAATAACTAAACTGAGTTAATGCAATTTATTAATATTAAATAACACTAACAAGTGTGACCACACAAAAAGTTATATATTATATTTGTTTGTTTGTACAGTAGTAAATTGAACCACAACAATAAATGCCATGTTTCACTGATGTTCTTCTTGCTTCTTTGCATTTAGGTCACGTCACGTGACGTGCGACCACAGATATCTCTTCAACTTGTGCCACTGCGTGCTGCTGATATCTGAAGAAGATGGCCCCAAAGAAAGGTACCAGGTCCTCCAGTACCAAGAAAGTTGCCAGTGAGAAGAAGAAGGAAGTGCCACTTACCACTTCTGGTGTGCCGACCAAGATCTTTTTTGGGAAACCAAAAATTGCGCCTGCAGCAGCGATGTCTGGGGATCAAGATGGGAGCAGCACCCCCGCATCAGTGGGCCCACCTCACCAACCTAGGCCCAAGCCCATGTCTGTCGCAGAGGCAGCCAGTGTCCTCACGACAACGCCAACGAGCAGCGATGTTGAAATTGACTTATTGTTATCGCAAAGTAGTACCCAATCAACGCAGGAAACTCAGATAAGTGGACAACAACAGCCGCTACCACCGCCCACAATAGTAGTTGTTCCTCCCGAAGTAGGGGCAGTTCAGGAAATCGAGCTTCCTGCAGAGGAAGAAGAGCAAGCCACTCTTTCAGAAGATCCATTGTCTTCCAGATCCCCAGCAAGGAAAAGGGGGGTTAGTCCATCAAGTTCTTCTGCAAGCCCCCCTTCTGATGATCTAGATGCCACTTGGAAGCCACCACCTCAGTCTGAGAGTGAGAGATGCCACGAGACAAGGCTAGGGAAAAGGAAGGTTCCAGAAAGCCTTAGAGTTATGGAGGTAGATGTAGAAGAGAAGGATGATGACGAGCCAGTCAATATGAACATCACTCCCGCCCCAGTGGAGATGGAGACCGACATTACCCCATCCCAAGTTGCTGTGAGGGATGTGGCACGAATACCACCAACACAGGCAACACCAACACCACCTCCAGCTTCCATATTTGCATTTTCAAAGGCACAGCAGTGACCTACATCCAGCACAACCATCACCTCAGTAGAAGTAGGTAGTAGTGTTAGTGGTGCACAGCCACAGAGTCAAATTCTACGCACACCCTCCAGTTCATCCGGCATTGCAATTGGCACCTCCAGCAGCGCCAGAAAGTTCACCTCCCCAGTTTGGGACTTCTTTTTGGTTAGCAGTAAGGAGGAGAACGTTGCTATATGCTCAATTTGTGGACAAGGTGTTAGTCGGGGTAGGCTTGGTACAAACTATGGTACCGGAGGCCAAACAACCCATCTGAAAAAACACCACTTGATCCAGTGGGAGGCGCACCTTAGCGGCCAAAAACCTGCACCCATTGCTGTTGGTGGGTATGAAGAAGTAGAGGAAGATACGATCGCGGTGGAAGGTGAACAAGAGGGAGACATTTTCTCTGGTACACAAAGTAGCCCTGTCCCCAGCAGTGCAGTGGTACCGCCCACATCCTCATCAGCCTCAGCAACATCTTAGTGGCACAAGAGTAAGAGTCAGGCTGAGACACCAAGGCAACAGAGTACCGCAATGAAAACAAGCATTTGCAATGCAATAGGTCTCGCATTTACGCAAGTTTAATCTATTGGCATTGTAAATGACAATGCGTTTTATTATGTTTCAAAAACCAAAACATAAATAAAAGGCATTGTCATTTACAATGCTAATAGCTCAAACTCGCGTAAGTGCGAGACCTGTTGCACTGCAAATGCTTGTTTTATTGCACAAACGTAGCCTGAGGACATTAGAACGTTTTATTAGAGAGATAAAGGTTACACATTTCTAGGCACAAAACAAGGTTGCCAATTGCTCTTTCAACCTGGAGAGAAAACACACAGAGAAGCACAGCTGATAAGAGTAAAGAAAGTGGAGAGATGGAAGCCTCAGGCGATTTGATCTTGAAGTCAGAGGACGGGCCAAGCTGCATCCTTCTCCTGTTTCTTGCCCCATCACCACCCAAGGCTGATAGTGAATGGACACATTGGCCTTTCAATGTCACATTCTGGAGTCCAGTTAACACAGTACTGCTTTCATAGGGCGCATGGAGCCTCTTGAACCTTCATTAGCCGATACACTTATCACTGGAATGGAACTTATTAAAATGCAAGAGCTAGCCCCTCACCCGCCTCCCCCCCTCCTGAAAAGGAATGCATACTAATTTCTTTACTAAAAATATAAAAATACTCCCATTGAAATGTATGCCTTGAAGTTAACGCAAAAGTACATTAGCACAACACTTTGGGAATTGTGGATTCTTTGATGTTGAAAACTACTTATAAAGTCGGTATCAGAGTACATTGCATTGTAAAGAATGTTTCTAGCATACGTAAAATTAAAGTGTAATGCGTTTACTTGATGTACATTTTGTGCAGTTTTATATCGCGTAAACGGGATCTGATTACATGAGCACCATTTACATTCCACAAGGTCACATTTATGCTTTTTAAGGCACACGTAGAGCTGACGCAAGACTCCAATTTGGTTCTCCAGTTCCAAAGTCAGCTCTGGCCTTAACGCCACATCCTCTCCTTCTTTTAAATGTGCCACTCGTTGCTGATTGAAAAGTAAATGCTAGTGCTCATTGCAACAGGGAAATGGCCCTTGTCACCCAGACTGCCTTAAGACAATTATGGTTTCAGCTAATCTCAAATTGCATCATGGGTTTTGTGGATTTGATTAAATGCGGAACATCAGAGCTCTCAAGTTTCCGATTAGGCATGTGTAGCTCTTCAACTTAAGTTGTTTGATTTGCATTCTGGGACTTGTGGTCCTTTCTATGCCATTATTAAATCAAGACTAAGGGCCATATGTAGGTAGCTAAATACCGGTCGGTAACGGCCGAAATTCGGTAAATCTCCCGTTACCGACCGGTATTTAGGCAATTGAGATGTAGGAGGCCGGATTTAAGGAATCGGTAATTTACCGATTCGTTATTTTAAGGAATCGGTAAATTACCGATTCCTTAAATCCTATGTAGGGAGCACTAAAGTGAGTGCATTTTTGGTTTCAGGATTTGTTATTTACCACCAACTACAAGTTGGTGGTAAATACTGAATACCTTTTAAAAAGCAATTTTGTGCTTTTTAAAGTGCCATGTGGCAGACAAACATGCCCTTAGGGCATGTATGTGCGCCACATGTGCACACATGCACGATTCAGGGGTGCAACAGGGTGTCAGTTTGACACCCTGCCACCCTTGAATATGCTCCCCCTATTACCGATTCGGTATTTACCGAATCGGTAATAGTGAATGGCTTCCCATTCATTCCTATGGGCCTCCAGGCCCATAGGAATGATTGGGAAGGTATTCCATATTACCGATTCGGTAAATACCGAATCTGTAATACCGAATATTACCGAATCGGTAAAATTTACCGAATGTTTACCTACATTCTATTTACCGATTCTTAAATACCGAATCGGTAAAATTCGGTATTTAGGAATCGGTAAATAGAAATTACCTACATATGGCCCTAAGTCCTAGAATGCAAAGCAATACCTGGACTGGATATGCTACTGAGGCATTTACACGGGAAATTTAATAGAGCTGCAGAATCTCAACATACAAAGCACTGTAGCAATATAAAACATGATGTGTTGCTCTTATCTTAAAATTACAGCTGTTCTAAAAAACATTTTGCCTTTTTAAAGTGTCTCTGTATATATTACATAATGTATAATTTATACTACATAACTTTTGTGATACACAAATACTTTGTTGATACACTGACAGGAATTTTGGTTAGAGCTGGGACATGTGGATGAGTAGAAGAGGGTTTGGGAAGAAGATCAAAGCGCTGTTCGGGGAAATCTGCAGCATCGGCTACACGCTTTAGAGAGGATTTTTTAGATAAAGGCTGGGCTTTGCATTGTTTATTATGAAGACGGTACATCTCTGCGGTCGCTGGCTCACAGCATAGGGGTCAGATGTAAGCTAAAAGAATGCTGTCTACATATTGTGGAACATTACTGATTTGTGGCTAAAGTTAGTCCCAGTGGCACGGAATGTGCACTCACGGACTTGCAGTACTTCAGCAAGCGGATGCATCAGCTGAAGGGGGCAATCAGTCCCCCGCAGCGGGTGCTTTGGTGGTCTCTCTGTGGTCTGTGGGCGCAGCACCTACTCTCCAGCAGCAGCAAGGCGACGCTCTGCCAGAGACCAGGAGCAGGGTGGGCTCTATCCTGGGATGAAATAACGAGTACAGCTCCTACATCCCTTATCCCCCTGAACCGCACGATCAAACAAGTTGTAGACTGTTCTCATTTAAATAAAACTGTACGTTACAACACAGGCTGCTAATTGAAGTGGCTCTCCCAGGTATCCAAGGCAAGCACTGCCCTCCCTGATAGGAGGGAACGGAGGGCTATAATTTTATGTGAGAGGGATCCTGGACAGCCCCCCGGGGAGGGGGTGGGGGGCTGCCTGCCCGAGAGGCGGGGTAGAGAAGCGTTCATTTGAGTTCAGAAAGGAGAGAAAGGACTTGGAGGGTGCGAGAGAGAAAGGCGACTCATAAGGAAGCCAAGGAGCAGCAGGAGAGTTAGGGACAAATGAAGATAGAGTCGGTGAGAGTGTAGCAAGTAGAAAATGGGGCTCTGGGTAAGAGTGTGACAGAGCAAATCGTTAGGAGGCTGGTGAGATAAATAAAACAGTAAGGCAGCAGCCGAAGCACAGCAGAAAGCTAATAAAAAAGAGCCCCCCCCTCCTTCCCCTTCGCAGAAGTCATCTGCTCACAAATGGAATGCAACAGTTTCAGAGGATGGCTGCAGCACGGGCCTCCCGACCTCATGAAGGAAGCCGCATCTGGATATAATACATATTCTGTGTTTTGCCGAGCCTAATGTGACAGAAAACCTGTTCTAAACCCCAATGCGCTGGGTTTCAAAGATCATGGAGCATAAGAAAATATCTTGCCCCAAACTCTTTTCTCTGCTACTCACAGCGTGTTCACCTATAAAGAAAGTTGCCACGCCGTCATTATGTCCGCATTGCTCAATATGGGTAAAGTCGACCAAGTGCGTTTGCGGCCTCTGAGGACGGGCAAGCAGCAACTCTTTAGGAAGCCCCAAGTATAGATGAGATGTTTGTCAGGACCGGAGTGCACTCACCTGAGTCAGGCTGCGCGGGGAAGCGTGTGAACTGACCGTCACCCGAGGCTATGGCTTTTCAGTGGGAGGTGACTGGTACGGGCGACTCCCTCTTCCTCTCTAAGCACACGGAGGAACCTAGGTGACCGGCGAGTGAAACCTCATGAGTCGTGACCCGCCCATGTCTCCAGTCAACAAACATGCACTTGCAGCTAGCTCGTCTCGAAGAGTTTATTACGACTGACTGCAACCACTTACTCCCTGGGCGCTGCCGGGGAGATGTCACGACGTTTACCCAGATCAGTTAGCCCGATCCTAGGATCCAAAACCCACGTCTTCCCGGCAACTCTTAGGGGCGAACACGCCAGTGAAGGGTTCGCACGCTTGAATGGTTTGGTGATGAGATATCGGATAATTATCTTCGCTTTGTCACAGGCCTGTAACCTTAACCCAGTGCATAATCACTCTGCCCCCATCCGATTTCTCATATTTCTATTATGTGCGCACCCAAACAACAACCAGTGGTGCGCGCGCACCACAGAGGAGGGGGGGAAGGGAGCGCAGCAGCGAGGCGAACGCGCGCTGCTGCGCGTGCTAGACACCGGTGGGAATGGGCGCGGCAAAGGCGGGACATGTGCCCGCCTTTGCCCAATTGCGTGCTGTCTTTCCTATAAAGACGCACGCAAAGCCCAATAGCCGGGGGAAAAACGAAAAGCACACGCACGAGCGTTTGCGATTCCTAGGTCAGCTTCTAAACCCCCTACATGAGGTCTCTCGCTGCGAGAGCAGTGCTGCACACTGCAACTCTAGGCGCGAGACCTAAAAAGTACGGGGTTGAGCCTAACAAGTACAACATCTAGGTTCAAGAAGTCACCTTCATCAGCGGCACCAGAAAGGAAAAAAATCCAGCCTACCATTCTCAGCATGTTTAGGCCTGAGGGGCAGTACGAAGGCAACCACCCAACGGCACGTTTGTACAATGCGAAGCTGGCTAAAATGTTAGAGCTGGACCTTCTCCCTTTTTCTTTGCGGAAGGGGTGGGTTTTCTGGAATTTGTGATGGCCATCTGCCCAAAATGGAAGGTTCCCAGCCGGTCCTATTTTGCCAAAGTTGCTGTTCCAGCACTACATCAAGACATGCTGGAGTTGCTTCGACAAGCTTTGCGGCAGAGTGCTGTTCACAGTATCCACATGACAACAGACATGTGGACCAGTTGCCAAGCCACTGATTACATGTGCATCACTGCACACTGGATCTCTTTTGTAGGGGTTAGAGAAAACATATCTGCAGGTGTTGACACTGCTGAGATTTTTAATGCCACTCGGAAACATGCAACTGTAGCCATGTTCGCCATTGAGAAATCTCATACTGCTGCAAACATTTTGGAAGAGTTTAACAGCAAGGTCTTTGAATGGCTGCACCCAAGAGGGCTTTACATTGGTTTTGTTGCCACGGACAATGGCAGTAATATACTTAAGGCCAAGCGCACTGGTGGCTATTTCAGGGTCCTGTGTTTGGCGCAGTGCATTAACATCATTGTTCAAGACTTTCTGAAAAAAGAAGACTGAGTCAGCAACTTACTTACCACCTGCAGAAGAATATGCACACATTTCAGCCATTCCTTTAAAGCCCGGAAGCAGCTGAGGATCATTCAATGTGAGCATAGAGTGCCAGTCAAGGCACTCATCCAGGAGGTGCCAACACATTGGAACTCAACTTATTACATGCTTGATCGTCTGTTTGGGCAGTACAGACCAATCAATGACTATGTCATGCAAACTGTGAAGGGCATGACCGTTGAGATGGACCAATGGGTCCTAGTTAAATGCCTGACAAAGATGCTACTTCCTTTTGAGCTCTTCACACGTGATGTCAGCAAGGAGGACTGTACTATGGGCCAAGCTATCCCATTGTTGCACATGCTAGAGCAACAGCTGAAGGTGGTGTCTGCAACGTACGCAGGTGTGGAGGAAAAAAAGAAGCATATGAGTTGGTGGAGAGCTTAGCCCTTCTATTAGCTGAAAATACAAGGGTGCAAACTGAGATTGTGTCAGCCAAACATTACATTTCTGCCACAATTCTGGATCCACGGTACAAAGCAGTACTGAACACTAAGACATTAATTCCTTTTCAGAAGTGGATGTTGCCAAGTACAAAACTTGGATAGCTGAGGCAGCCAGTGACTCTGAAAAAGAATGGCTGGGAATTAGAGGCACGCTACTCCAGCCCACAACAAGTACTGCAGGGCAGTCAGCGTCAAGTTCAACTTCAGAGCTTGAGGGCAGTGCGTTTGGCTCACAGCAGTCAAAAGAACCATCAACAACAGCAAGAACAGGATCATCAGCCCCCCTGTAAAATCGGCACAGGAATGGTTTCTACAGCAAGGGTTTGTTAGGTTCAGTGCTGATGCAAAGGCAAAAGAGGCCGAGCAAAGCGGAGCACCCCTGAGCATTGAGCGGATGGTCCAGGCCTAAAGAGGTCTTCATTGATCAAAACCCATTGCTGTATTGGTATGGGAAAAGGCGCCAATGCTCAGCAGGCTGGCGATAAACTATCTGGCTTGCCCTGAAACAAGTGTCTCTTCTGAGCGTGTTTTCAGTGCTGCTGGTGCCATTGTAACAGTGAAAAGGACGAGTCTCTCGCCCAAAAACGTGGAGAGGTTAACCATGATCAAAATGAATCAGCACTTTATACCACCAAATTACACAATACCTGAAGCACAGCAGGAAGATGAGGAGAGCGAATTAGGTGACGGAAGTAGTGTGTTAGATGATGATCTACTTCTGATTGACCCACCAGAGTATGAGGATGAGCTCTACTTCCCTGACAACTAGGCTTTCAACTTGTTACTTTCTTTCTTCCTTATTTACTTTTATTATTTGTGTGTGTCTCTGTCTTTCTGGTTCGAATCACATTCACAACAAATCCATCACCACCGTCTTGGCTTTATTGCCGTATTGGAGTTGCAGCTTTGTGCATTTGTTAAAGAAGCCCACTCCTCCGACTCTTGCTCCATCCTGACTCGCTCCTAAATCCATTTTCCTCAAGCCAGACATTGGATGGAGAATAGTACAAGAAATGTTGCCTCTTCGAGTCCTTCCAAAAGAAGTGGAACATGACTATAGCTATCCTCCTTTCTGAGCCGAGAGGGACTGCCCCTTAACTTAAGTTGAGAACAGGTAATGAATGATGGCATGCATTGGACGCTGACTTTGAGTGATTGGTGTTTGTGTTGTTGTTGTTGTGCATGAAGTGTACTAGTATTTAATCTACACACTAAAAGTGACTGAAGTCAATGTTTCCCTTCTGGTTGTTTAATAACAAAATTGTACTTCTACTGCAGGCCGATCCTTTGCATTTTTGAATATAGAATCTGGACTCACTCGGTACAAACACTACACCATGATGATGATGACCAGTACTCTTCGCAGTCAGTCAGTAGGATCAGAGATGATTGCTGGAGTAACTCGGGGCGTTTCATGAAGTGGCATAAAACAAAGGTAAACAAGTCAACAACAACCACAGCAGACCTACATGTCTGTGTAGTGGTGGAGTCGAGTGTAGTGGTTAACATGACTGACAGCGGTGCATTGAATTAGTTAGTTACTTAATTTGGAAAATGCTATGTTGCTGTATATGTGTGCTCTGTCTGGCTCAGTCAAAATCTAAGCTAAGTGGAGGTTGGGTGGGCGGCGTGGGCCTGCTCTGTCCTGTTGCTGTTGTAGGTTAATGCTGGAAACAGAGTAGACATTATTTAGCCTTGCCGCCTCTGAAAGTGTTTGCACTCCTCCGTAATTTATGCATTATTTTTCTCCTTGATTTTTCAATATCCCTTTTGTTTTTCCATCTACACTTACAGGCCGGCCTTTACCCTGTGCTAAACAGAGAAAAACAACTCACACTCACCTACCAATCCGCATCCGCCAGGCAGGCAGTGGCACCCAAGATTGACGGACGCAGCGTCATGGAAGGGAGGACCAAGAGGATTGCTGAGATGCAACTCCCCAATTTGACCAGGATAAGACAGTAACTTTAGTATCATTCATCATCTTTTAATTAATTTGATTCATTTTTTCTCTTTAATCATTATGACTGTGTGTTGTTGTTAATATGTTTGCTCTTTGCTTATAATTTATCCCTACAGCTATTTTTTAATTTTCTTTGCTAGCTTTAAAAGGAAGCCCGGTACAACAGAACATAAAATGTATATAATTTGGGTCTCTCTGAGGGCAGACAGGCAAGGCAAATTCCATAATAATAATTAATATACTACTGCCCTGTACTGTCTACTAGTCTAGTTAGTAAGTACTACTTATCATTATTCATTAACCATCAAGTCATCATCATGCATGCATTTCCTTTTTCTCCCTTAACAGATTTATGAATATGATGGCCGTCTGCCAAGATTGTGTGTGTTGCTTGTGTTGTCCATGTGTAGTGTTTGTCTTTGTCAAACCTTTCCCTCAAATACCCCTTCCCAACCACTCATCAAACCCTAACCCTCTTCCCCCGGGCTGTGTGATTTATATTGAGGTGTGACTAAATTAAATTTACACCAATAATTGATCACACACTTGCAGGGGCGGATGTGGTGAAAGCAACACTAATTCAATTTCAACAAGGCAGGGCGAGGATCTTCTTCTGCTTGCCCACCCATGCTCAGTATTTTTTCCAAAGGAACATAATCCATCATAAATTATAATTAATTGCCGGCATCGATTGGATTCATCATCCTTACACAGCACTAAAGGTTACGCTTGTCCACTGCATATGTCTGTCGAGTGACTCGAGTCAACTACAGTTTGTAACTGTTACTTGTTGTACTAGGCTATCTCCGCCACCATTATGTTTTATTTTACTTTAGCATTGCTAATCATTATTATGGTTTCTTGTTTGGCAGTCTTCTTCTTGTGTAGTGTACTGTACTTTGTTCTACTACTCCTTCCAGAGTCTCCCTCAAGCGACTGACTGTCTCATTTTCTTTTTTTGCAAATGCTACTGCCAGTGTCTACTACTGCCACCACCACCATGGCATCTTGGGAAACCAAACCATCATCACCATGCAGCCATCGCTGTGCCTAAGTTTAAACATCAATCACAGGTAAGAGAAGAAATTTGGGGGAGGCATAATTAATAATAATGGAAATTAACTCATTAATTCACACACCCACACCCTTCCGAGTCCAGTTGCAGACTGCATAGACTAGGAGGAGAGACTGACAGTACTAGTAGGACAAGTCACTCAGTGAGGGTACCGCATCAATCTGTTCGTGTGTTACAAGTTACAATTAAAATCGGTAGAATATTTAAATCAAAAACTGGCTGCAGCCCTGCAGCAGCAAAGGAAACCATGTGACGTAAAATAGTAACCCCCCCACAAAATGTAATCCCCTAACAAAATAAACTAATGTAAAAAATCTCACAACACCTGACCCACCCCTCTCCCTAACCCCAACCAATGTCCGTTGAATTAAAAAATTGTCCATAAATATAAACCCCAACTTTTCCCCAACGTAAGCCCAATGCCCACCCACCAAAAAAAGTATAAAAAAAGGGGCAATCCAACGTGATCTCTTATCGGCGGGCTCGCTTGTTACCTGCCAGGACCTCCTTCATCTGCAGATGGCCTCCAGCTTCCGCCGCCCGGGCCATGGCTGCCAACTCCTTCCGGTCTGGTTTTTTTGGTTGGGAAGGAGTAGCTATATCAAGAAAGAAAAAGACTATTGTAACCAATATACTCTTAGCAAAACAGAAAGACAAATTAATTCTACACATAGTGGCACAGTAGCACTAGCAAGCACAGTACATAACATTTGTGGTATCCTCCCACTTTCTCGGCCTATAACATTTGTGGGAGTTTCAGGCATTATACTAGCACTATGGACTCGAGTACACCAGTCTTCTTCTTCTCTCTTGTTTAGCTAAATTAAGTAACCTTGTTGTAGCCGGCATGGCAGCTCAGTCAGCTTGCACCCAAGACAAACATACTTGTGACGCAGACTCACGTCACGTTATTTTTATTTACTACTGTCTGCAGGTGGGGAAGATGACTACACAATCATCTTATTTTTCTATTATGGGTGGCCATACTCTCTGTTACATCAAGGGCAACTGCTCAATTTCACTTTCACCCTGCCCTGACTACTACAACAAGGCAGATGATATCTGATCTAAATGATCATTGATTATATATGGGACAATGAGGTACTTTGTTTTGATTGATTGTGTAACCATGCAGCCGATAGGCCACCCATGGCAGGCTGACACAGTCGAAAATAAATTAACATAGGTAGGGAGTGGGCCTCAGAGTCGGAGGGAGGTGCTTGATAACAACATACATACAAAATATATATGCTGTTGCTGTGCTTGCAAACTAATGTGAGTCAAGGGAGTATTCTGAAAATACAACTTTGAGTCAAAAACCTTGCAAAATAACAGTCCGGTGTTTCTCTTCTCCAGCAATTTTTCCATTTATCAATCATTGCATTGCTCTTCTAGCCTTATATTTTTTCATTCGAATCTTTTATTCTCCTTGGCTTTGCTACTCTGGCGCGGTTTATTTTTCTTTTACATTTTCTTCAAAGACTCTTCATTCAGTGACAGTCAGTCTCCACCTATGCTATGATGATTGAATACCATCCAGGCATCCATCCATTCAAAGTAAACATGTCTATCATTCTTCTTAATCTTTCAATAAACCTTAGTTTGTTTCACCAACAACAAACATTTATTTATTTTTTTAAACCACCACCCATGCATCCTTCCTTCCTTGCTTGCCTTTGAGTTTGACCCATGAAACACCCGGAGGATTCTTGCTATCAGTCACCCATACAGTTTCACCCACCCAGGCAGGCATCTTTTCTTTCACCTTCCACCCATCCAGGCTTCAACCACCCATGCATCTGATTTCTATCAGCCACCTCTGCATCCCAAGTATCCTTCTCTGCCAGTCATATATATTACATCTCGCCCGTCCTTCCTCCTTCCATCCTTCTTTCCCTTTTCATTCAACCCATCCATCAAGGTCATCTGACTCTTAGTCTTCTCCATAAAACTTTCCCAGCTGAGTTGAATTCAGATAGAAGAGGCCATTAGTTACTCAACTACTCCCGCCGTTAATGCTATTGCTCTAATGCTAAGTAGTGGGTGTCTTCTTCTTCAACCATTGTTCACAACAACTTAGTCTCTCTCATCAGTACAGTGTACACCCTTGCAGCGATTGTAATGTCAATAAGTAAGGAATATAACTTACCACCACCCGCACTGCTGCTGGCTCACCCCTGCAGCTGCCGCATCTTCTGCTCCCTCCTTACTGGCATCCCCTTCGCCGCTGGCCCCGACACTGGTGGTCGGTACACCTAGAAAAAACATTACACAATTTTTAGATGCCATATACACCTCCCCCTATTTATTCTTTTTCACTAGCAAGATTGAAAAAAAAGTTAAAATACATACATATCATATACCACATACATCACTAGTACAAATCGGGTACTAGAGACAAGTAGAGTAGACACTAGTAGTAGTATGTCCTATCCTATCAAAAATAGTAAAATATCTGGTTGGGCATTTTGTTGGTGGGAATTGTCGAAAAGCCTCTCAAGATTAAGAAGACTAGAAGAGGACAACCCAAAGGACTGGACTCAGTGGGTAGAGCTATTGGTGAATCTGAGTTTTAAAACCTTTTAAATAAAGAGTGGACAACTGGGCAAGCTTAGCTACAGACAGACTAATAGTAGTAGTACTAGTACAGAGATCAGAGCAGAGGCAGTTAGAGGTAGGGATAACAAGAATTTAGAAACAGATAGTCTAGATCGAAGAAGATTGGGTAAAAAATAGAATTAGGAAACGGAAATAATAGTTCGGAAAAAATAAGGTGCAGTAAAAGTTAGGGAAATATAATTATTAATATTAACAACAGGAGGACTTACTGGGGCCAGCAGCAGAGCCCTCGGTAGAGGAGCGGTCCTGGCCCTGGGAGGCATCTTGTCCAGTTCCCGCTGACTCCAACCCCGACCCCGACCCCGTCTTCTTGCCCCTGGGTGCTGATCATGTAAGATATAATAAAGAAAGAGACAAACATTGATGATTGGTGTGAAACAAATTAAAAAAATTCAAAAACGTTAAAAAAAAATTTGGGGAAACAACAATTGCAATTAAATTGATCTATCTAATCTGATCGACTAGTAGTATCGCGGGATTCGCGGACCGTCTAGGTATTAATATATTTATGAACACTAATCCAGTGTTCCATTCTGATTCCAGAATCCTAAGCCTAAATACCACCTGACCTAGCCCACTTATTCCAGACGGGCCAATTGTTCACTAAGTCTGCATTTCCATTTATTTTAGTACTCGAGTCAAAATGCATAGATGGAGGACGCATGCATACATTTTTGCATACACCAAATTGTTGGTTAGTTGCTGCTGATGTTCTGGTAAGCCTATTACTCACTCACTAACAAACTACAAAAGGTTCTACTAAGGACTGGAGTAAGCAGCACTCAGCAGCACGTGACGTGACAGAGGATGCATCACGCAGACCGCAAAAAAATTACAAACTAAATAATACTAAGTAACTAAACTACCTATTAATCCACCACTATCTTAGTGACAGGAGGACAAAGGAAGGACTAGAGACTCTCTAGCATTACCTAACTTAAGTTCTCTAAAGTAAGTAAAAACTCTCTTACATAATCAGCCCAACCGAGCACAAAGTTGCAAACAAGTAAGATTAGTAGCGCCGAGCACCTGTGTCTAGAAGGATAACAATCACAGAAGATTTTTAAACTTAATTTACCTGCAATGTAAGCAGCAGCATTCTTACTATTCGGAAAAAAATTATATTCATAATAACAGTAACACACAGTCTACAGAACAACACACAATACTACTAGCATTTGCTACTCACCAAGCTCCACGACCTCAACACTTAGCAGGTCCAGCAGGTCCTGCTCCCGGTCCAAGATGTCTGACCACCGGTGGGTCAGCTGGTTATGGGTGCGCCGGACCCCAGAGCAGCAAAACACTGCCCGGCGCACCCTCGCCCACCGGCGGTGACGCTCCTGGGTAGCGTACCCGGGGCCAGGCCTGCTGCCTGCTGCCAAGGTCAAGGGGAGGTGGCGCTGAACAAAAAAAACAAGGGCGGCCACCTCCACCTCAGTTAAAAGTAACCGGGCCTGCACCCCTTCCGGGCCACTCTGCTGCAAGGAAGGCGACTCTTGGGTGCAGGTGCCTTCCCCTTCCCCTTAGACTTAGAGGTAGCCTTAGCCATGGTTCGGGGTGGGCAGGGGGCGGAAAAGAAAATGTAGGAGTAAAAAATAAAGTCAGGAGAAGAAGTAGGAAAGTAAAAAAGCAAGTAATATAAAACAGTAGAAAAAAGTCAAAAAACGCAGTAAAAGTAGAAATAAAACGCAAAATATACACTTAGGGACAGAGGGGGTAGATAATAAATAAAAAAGATCAGAAAAACAGTGTAAAAAACAAAGGATTGAAAAGATTAGAGAGGGATGAAAAACAGGCCCCAGAACCATGCAAAGAGTAGGAAAACAAGATGGCCGCACCCATTGGCGACCGCGTGGTGAAGTTCGCACAATATTTCCCCCCGAACACGCAATCCGCGCTGCCGATTGTCAACAACATCTCGCGAGCATACGCGAGCACACGCGAGCATGCAGAAACAAGCAACTACGCATGCTCGCGTAACTCCGCGTAGTGTTGCAGAGTTTTTGTGCCGCTTCGCGTAGCCTCGCGTGCCGCGGCTACGCGAACTCTGCCCAGGGTTAAGTACTACCTGTTAGTCAGAGCCAAGATGCCTAAATATCACAATCGTTTTAAGGCATGGGGATCATTTCTGGAAGTTTAACATTCAATTCAATTTGTTTGCCAGCCTGAGGGTTTCATCCAGCTGAAAATTGTTAATCGCCCACAGCAGACAGATGCAATGTCTGCCCTTGCCAGTGTTTAATATGCGTATGCAGCATATTCAACAGTGTAAATACACAGTCTACACTTGTGTCAGTGTGTAGAAAGCACTTGAGGTTGTGTGTGAAGGTAAATAAATACATTGAGGCTGTGAGTAACCTTTCCCAGTGAGGTACCTGCTGGTGTGTCTTCGGTGGCACACTGCTTTACATAGGTGGCTCTAAAGCGGCAAGAAAAGGACTGCATAATATTCATCTCTGTAATAAAATGAGCTCTCTCCTGCACCAATGAGCTAGGAGAAGCTGCATTGTATTACAAGACCAGTGCCGCTCATTACACATGTTTAAAGTGCATCCACAACACAAAGAGAAGCATGTGCTATAGGTTTACAATCGAACATTCTCAAAGTTGAAACTTTCGACCAATCAAAGGACATGAGAAAGTATCTAACACTAGCCCGAAAAGCCTTAGTGGCCGTGGCAGCCCTGGCAGAACATGCTCCACAATATTCTGTATTTACTCCTGCTAGAAACACAGCCCATTTGACCCAACTACTAACAGTAGTAGAGGTAGCTGTGGAACATGATTTACGAAAAGAGACCAACAATTGAGGGGAAGGCGTTTCCAGGTCCTTTGTAAAATGAAGGAATTGTGTATTGCAAAGAATCACACACAACATAGGGTGCAAAAGAAAGGAAGGCCACCCAACAGAAGTAAGAGTCAGATAAACTAAGCATTTTACTGGTTGCAAACGGCCCGTAAAATGTATTTAGGCTTATGCAGAAGGCAAAATGGTACTCGGTAACTTGTTACCGAATCGCATTTTGCTTTTGTGTGTTTAGGCGTCCCTTCCTAATACTGAATAACACTGGTATGCATGAATGTTGTGTAACCAGAAATGCGGTCGCAAAACATTCGCAGTAACCCCCAACTTCAAGTTGGTGGTAACCTGCTTGCAAATGGGAAGAGGCCCCCAAGGGACCCCTTACCCTTTGTGAATGTGGGCGCCTACTCTTAGTGAATGAAAAGGAAGGTTTTCATTTTTATTTTTGAAATGCATCCTGTTTTCCTTTAAGGAAAACGGGCTGCATTACAAAAAAATATATTGCTTTATTTAAAAAGCAATCACAGATATGGTGGTCTGCTGACCTCAGTATGCCACCATCCCTGTGATTGTAGCCCTTCCCAATGGGTCGCAAATTGCCACCTGCCTCATAAATATTGATAAGGCGGGTCGATTTGCTATCCACTGTGAATCACTATCAGAGTCAAACACACTGTTGTACAATGCAGTTTGCGGTTTCTTAGTAGCAAATCGCCAAAATTCGCTATTAGGAAATCGCAAACATGCAATTTGGTACATCTGGCCCTGAAAGCAGAATTAGAAATGCTCATAATCATGAAATGACCCCCAACTGGTGAAAAATAAATTGAAGAAATGTCACAACCCTAATATCAGACACCTTAGATATGGGACTCTTGGTTCTGCTGGTGATTGGAGAGCAGCATTGACCCATTTTGTCAGATGACAAATCTATTCTTAACTTTGTAGCATCATTATTGGCCGAGTACAAGTCTTACGTTGCCATCAATGGTTATCGAGCAGCAGGATATCTGCAGGATATTAAAATGTGGATAATAAGCCTTTAATATGTAGATTTTATTTAGGCATTAGGTTCTTGAATCCTCCAAAGCCATGCTATTCTATTCCTGTGGATGTGAATTTAGTGCTTCAATAATTTCAACTATGGTCAGATCATGAAAGTCTAATATTAGGGATGTTATCTGGTAAATTGGTTACCTTAATTCTGACATGTGGATGCATCGTGCTCCACAGGTGAACATCCTATGATGCAATTAAACTGGCCCCCTGAAGCAGCAGGAAGTGGTGTCCAGTGTCAGATACAAGGCACATCAGCATAATTGCAGTGATGCCACAGTTACACAATTCTAGTCGATAGGGAAAGAGTGGCACATGTTAAAGTTAGTGTTCACTGCTAGCTAAAGACTCAGCATGGCCGCCATCTTGGAAAAGGGACTAACCACGTGTGCGAGAACGTGCATTTCTACATTTCTGCACATGACTACTTAAGAACAATGATGGTCCCTCATGGTTTCATTCACACAGCTTCCAGCTGTAGACTACTTTACAATATCAGTCAGTGGCACCACAACACCTTCCTTATCACAGGTGTCATTCATGAGGAAAGTGGCAATCATGTTGTGGTCTTCATGGAATTTGTGTGAACTTCTGGTGAGCATCGGCCCGTCTTTCACAAGTAGTTAAGAAAGTTGAGCAAAACCTTCAGGGTAAGTGACTTTTTGTGGTGTCTTGACACTGCCTGCACAGCACCACAGCACACACCCATGAGCAGCACCACAGCACCTACGACTATACTACAAAACTCAGTATTACATGAAGAATAGGTTGGCATGGGCTGCTTGTTATTGTAACTGTAATTGTATTTATATAGCGCTTACTACCCCTGCCGAGGCGTCAAGGGCTTTTCGGCCAGTAGCATGCGACTCTGGAACTCACGGTGGTGAACGGGCTCTCCGCTATCGTTTCAAAGATATGTTTCGGAAACACTCTTGCTCGCTGTACACAGGTTCTCTTTATTTTGGGGTTCCTTATTCTTTTTACTTAAACTTCAAACTTCCTGTTGTGATACATTAAAAGGATCTTGGAGTTTGTGTGAAGGGAATGAAATGTATGGGCCAGTTTCTTCAGTCTTCCCTTCCTACCATGTTGTCTTAAGTAGCATTGCCTGTCTTCTACTGATGGTTAATGGGTCAGCTGTGACCAGAGTGTACCAACTTGAGAACAGAGCCTGTGGAAAAGCTGAGCTTTTTGTCCTCTCACAGTGTATGCCAGCTGCTATCACTGTCCTCATGAGAGAGATTTTCTAATACTGCCTGATTTAATATTTTATTAGGGCCAAACATCAAAGTGTA
Source organism: Calotriton arnoldi (assembly GCA_963921515.1). NCBI lineage: Eukaryota > Metazoa > Chordata > Amphibia > Caudata > Salamandridae > Calotriton > Calotriton arnoldi. The sequence goes on along the minus strand of CAWUFW010003342.1, from coordinate 705,381 downwards.
AATTCCAAACACTTTAAGTCAATATTTCACCATCAGAATTTCTTCATATAGCTTGAATTCAATTTATGTTTGCTATTTAGTCAGTGGTTTAATAATCAGTGACTTTTTACTGCAAATTAACCCCCTGCCAGCTACATTTCTGTAATTCTGTTTTATTTGGCTGACTAGCTTCTAAATAGCACATAATATGTACACTTTGGTAGGCTGTACTGAGCATGGTAAGCTAGTACATTAGTTCAAGCATAGCTTTTATTTATGGGCTTAGAGGTCAGCATTTTACAAATATGGCAGTATTTATTTTTAGGTCCCACCTTAGAAATTCAAAACACAGAGGGGGATATTCTCAAGAACGTGCGATAATCATCGCCAAAATGGGTTAACGCAATTACACATATCGCCGTCCATCGCGGGAAAATAATTCTGTGTCAACGCCCCATTCTCAACACGGCGGTAACATGCAAAAGTGACCTGATAACGCCTCAAATGTCCGCAATAAAATCCCCGGGACGGCGGTAAAATCTAAAGCCGAACGTGAAAAAAGTTGTGATGGGCCCAACTGCGAAAAAAAACACAGCGACAAGCAGCGCCAGGCCTGCAAGTCCCACAAGTCAGGTGGGAAAAACCACCACAAAAGCGCAAGCAAAAAAAACAAACAAAACACAAACAACTGCGAAGCACCATGGAAGTAGCCGAAGCAAGTACAGAGGACAACCAGAACCCCACAAGCCCCACGGAGGACCAACCTGGGACCTCGGTGTCAGGGAAGGGCAAGGAGAAGAAGAAGAGGAAGACGCCTTACAGTACGCAGGAAAACCAGATCCCCATTACGGAGGTCATAGAACACCACCACCAACTGTGCATCACCTCCACTGTGTCATTGGCAACTAAAAATAAAACATGGCAGTCCATATTGGCCAAGGTGAATGCAGTCGGAGTGAAGAGAAGGGAAGTGGACGACTGCAAGAAGCGCTGGACTGATGGGAAGCGCAAAACCAAGCTGAAACCCGCAGCCAACCTGAAAGCAGCAATGCAGACTGGAGGAGGGAGTCCAGCAACACACCTAGAGCTGGATGAGATGGAGGGAATGGTGACCCGAGTCATCATTGGGGAGACGGTGGCAGGAGTTGGGGGACCGGACACTGCACAACATGACCTGAGCCAACAGCAACAGGGTGAGTAACGACCAGGGACTGGGGGGACGGGGGAGATGGGCACAATGGCACACATGCACAATTAAGTATAGCACATCTGTGGACAAACCATGCCCAAGAGTCACAACTCCGACCAAGAGCCCAAGTTACCCAAGTCTGCAACATCTCAGCACTGTATAAGCACTAAAGTCAAAGGCACACCGCCTGAAAGGGATAAGGGCCAGCCAAATCAGAGCTGAAGGGGCAACACACCCACAATGCTGCACCCACACATAAGAATCAGAGCACCTCAACATTGATAACAATGTGGTACAAACTGCAACACTTTCACAACAGAACAGAGGACACAACTGCCGCCGCTTGTGTGTAGAAAATGGCCATTCGCATTTAGCATAGCAGGAAACTGTGAGATGACAATGTACAAGTACAACCTCACATCCCTGATGGAGTAGAAATGTCAACTGTCCCGCATCACATAGGCATCTCCTCACACACAGTCACAATGTACATTGTCATGCAGTCTGCAAGTAAACTTGTCCAATGCGTGAACAAACATGTGAACACAATGTCAATCTGCATCTCCCCTTCACATTGCAAAGGGAGAATCAACACCTCCTGCAGAGCAGACCCAACAACTCAGCACTGATGATGAAGAGGACCTCCCCAACATCGACACCGACGCCCTCCAACAGCCCATGGACAACTTCGGCACCCCACCTCCAGGAGCAGTGCAGCCCAGCTGCATCGAGGAGACCCCACCCCCTGCACAGACCACAAAGCAGGAAGCACCCACCACCACTGCTGTCTCCCAGGACCCCCACGACCAACACATGGCATTCCAACACCATGTGTTATGGTGCCAGGAGAAGATGACTGATCAGCTGCGGGTGGGGTTCGACCACATGGCAGCCAAACTAGATGCCATACGTGGGTGTCTATGTCCCATCAGGGACCACTTACAGTCCCTAACGGACACCCACTGTCCGCTCCATGCTCTCCATCAATCCATGGCTGACATCACTGGAGTCATGACTCAGAGCCAAGAACAACTGTCCAGTCAGAGTGGCTCCAGCGATGCCAGCTGGGAGTTGGGACACATGCGGAGGATCATGTTGAACATGGAGTGGATGCAGGCAGAAAGAATGTTTGCCACGGCTGCACACCAGCGAGATGTAGCTGTGATCTTCCATGCCCTGCAGATCCTCGTCATGGCATTGCCACCACAAGGCCTGGCGCGGATGAATGCTGCTGCTACTACTCCATCCACATCTCTTCCCCCTGAAGTGTCAGTGCCACACAGTGATGCAGACTAAACACCACCACCCACATGTGAGGCACCTGACACATCAGAGGACAAAGATGATGATGAATCTGGCACTGTGGTAAGAATGAAGTGGTAGCATTCATCTCTGCCATATGGCCTGTTTCAGCTTGGTTCTGCCCTCTGCATCATGCCCTGGATTAACACCTTCCACTGTCCCCCGATACACTCAGCAACACTCACCTTGGACCTCGACAGGGACTGCCATATTTGGTTTGGTTACCAATGACACAGCAATCACACTGCGGACTGAAGTCTGCCTCTTCCGATGAACTTGCCAATCCCTAATGGACTCTGGCTGGCCCTCCACGGGGCAACAATGTACAGTGGGGTGTACATGGCCCTGTACTGCTCCAGCTTCAACACTCCACTGAATGCGAGAAAAACATTCTGATTCACACAGATGTGTTGTGGCTATGACCAATCAAGTATGAAAGTATGGATGAATGTAGGGACAGTGATTCCACAAAAAAGGTACTCCCTGGGTAATGCTACCAATGCACATGTCTGGCCGTGACCCAGATAGGCAGTGAGACACACATTGTCATTCCAATGAACACTCATCACAGTTGAATACAAGTGAAGGTGCGTAGACTTTATTAGCATATGCGTGTCAGTACGGGCAAGAGAAGTGCCACAACATGCAGACCAATGCAGCAGTATGTCAGGAATATGAGGAACGTTGCCAAGCACCGCTGTCCACTCCGGGGGAGTGCCTCCTCACCCTTCACAGGTGTGTGTCAACCCATGTTGTTGTCCGCTCATGTTTTCGGCGTCCAGGCGAATGCAGCCATGTCCACTGTTGTCGTGGGATATGTGACCAGATCTCCAAGATGCAACAAGGTGTTGGGACATGTGCAATGGGTTCCAATCTGTTGTGGCTGCAGGTACGTAGTTACTCGTCCATGAAAGCCATTGCAGCTCCGTAGGCTATCATTTCCAACATGAGGTCGTTGTCGACTTCATCAAACAGGACGGCGAGGCGATCCATTAGCAGGTCCGGACAGATGTGCTGCGTCCACCCCTTTCACCAATTAGCACTACAGCCCAATAGGGGAGCGGTTCAATGTGGTCACTGCACACGAGGAGTTGTGCAATCTCCCAGGTCCAGCTGCCAACATGCATGCCAAGTATCAAGGCATCCCATAAACGGGTATCACGGTGACACTCCTGGTCGTGGGCCAACAGGGGGAGCACACACATGTCAAGATCCAGTTCAGCTACCGTCCTGTTGGATAGGCAGACATCCATGGGCCACTCGAATATGCACGATCGACAATGCAACACAGGCTGAACGCAGGTGACGTTGGCAAGGTGGAAGCTTAGCCGATAACTGATCCGCAGCACTGCCAATGGCAGGGCCCCCAGTAAATGCAGCATACGTGCACAGTGCAGTTCCACCTGACAGGGGTTGTGCATGTGTCCGGGATGTTCTGCCATTGCGTCAGTGGCTCTGGTTGAAGCGGCACTGTTCTGACCTGCGCTTGTTCTGTGGATGAAATGCCACAGCTCAGATCAATGGGTTGCTTTAGTGTGCAATGGTTGTACGCCTGGGATGGTGTGGGAGTAAGTGTGAAGGCCATTCCATGCAAGATAACTTCGAGCAAGGACATCTGTGTGTGGGGTGTGTATGCATTGGTCTTGCGTCGGGCTGTGCGTATTGTGGGAGTCGTCATCAGCTGCTCTAATATCTGTCAGGGGGTGCCGGGCACATGCAATTCCGAGGTCGGAGGTGCAGATGTGCTTCCGCCTGATAGTCCAGACAAAGGAGCTTTCATCCCTAATGTTGGTTTCTCATCTGCTTGCAGTCAGGAAATGTGAAGTGGCTTGTTGGGGGTGGGGTGGGATGTGTGCGACTTTGGGATTCAAGTTTGACATGTCTTGCTTGTGGCAAATGAGCGGCATCACTGTGTGTTACGTTGCCTCACAGCTGCTCCTCCCTCCCCCCGAGCCAATTTACCTGTGTGCGCTGCGCGGTTGCATCACTTGCACTCCTACGGCACACCATTGTCATGCCTGTCTGCGCATGTCCACAAGCCTGACAACAACACTGTGATGTTGGCCATTGAAGGTGGGCGGCCACGTGAGTGTAGGCCTGTTGGAAGGATAGGGCGGACACAGATGTAGAGTTCATGCCTGGCTGAAATCGCGCTGCGATTAAGGCTTAGGCATTTGGCTCATGCTGCGGCAATGCAGATACACACAGCACTTGGCATGTATGAGCCAAGACCCCGAGCGGTCTTGCGCTCCTTCATTTCCCTGTTTGTGCGAGCCCACCCTCTGGTTGCATGCTACATTGCAACATTGTCGATTGCGGACTGGGTGGCGCCGACACTACAACAGTGACACACTCATTAGTTACTTCCTTGTCCAGGCCAGGACTGAACCACACCCAGGGCCCTGGGCAAATCCTTCACACCCCTACGCTGGCTTGGTGTACGCCGGCCCAGCCCACTCCGCTTACGCTTACAGGGGGGGACGACACAGCTACATGACCAGGGTCTTCCCCACTGTCTGAGGTGGCATGGTTGCGTCCACTGTCCACAACACTACATGCACCATCAGTATATGTCCACATGGACATGTCTGTGCTCTACATACTGAAGTCAGTCCAGCACATCACTGCCACACTTGGCATTGTGTACATTCTTATTGATGGGTCACTTGCCTCCTTCGCACATACTTGGTTCCCACCTCTCCCCACATTCTGCAATTGTGTGGCTGAGGGGCCATGCCGTTTTTGGGTGGTCAGCTGTCTTGTTCTGCGCTGCCTCAGTGGTAGTCTGGGGGGGTGGGGGGGGGCCTGGGGGTAGTGGCGGTGGGTGTTGTGGCCCTCTTGGGTCTCCGTGCTGCATGGTCAGTGGCTCCATGACATGTGTTGGTCTTCAGATGTGGCTCTGGGCTGGGCTCCCTTTCATGCTGCAGGTTGTCGTCCTGCTTTACACCAGTAAAAGGCAGGTGTTAAGTCCCTGCTCCAATGCGCCTTATCGCCTGTTTTTGGGTCGCAGCGCAGATCTGGCTGGTCGTTGAGAATATCGCGAAGTGGTGTTTTCGTGTGTTTTTGCACGGGAACGCCTACTCTGCATATCATTAGTGTTAGTTGTCGCTCTCATCCGTTGCGATGTTTTTTGCGCCAGCTATCGCTGGGTAACTGGCGATGTTGGCAGTTTGCACCAGCTTGAGAATGGGGCGATGGATCTGTCGCCACTTTTGAGGCGCTAAATTGCCGATCAATCGGCGATTAGTCCTTGAGAATATGCTCCAGAGTGTGCGTTCGGTCAGCATATCTGTAGTCTGGTCTTATTTATTCAGTGAGTTTCCTCCTACTATGTTCACTAGGTCCTAGGAGCATTTCAGGTTTTTCATGTTTCCGATTGGTTAACTTGTATCTTTCCTCTGCTGATGCTTCTTACATTCAGGGAACTACTTTTAGTTCTCAGCTACAGAAAGTGTTAGCTGTGAGCTGAGAGACATATTGTTTCTAATATACTCCTTATACTTTGAGGGGTTTTTGGGTCAACACCTTGCTCATAATTGGATAGCTTTGTTATTTCAGGTGTCTGCTCTTCATTCAGTAGTTTTTCTTCCAATGTTTGTGTTTGTCCAACATAATGGAAAAAGTGTTGTTACAGCAGTAGCTCCATCTTTTAGAGTCAAGACCTATTTACTTTGCAAATGCTTTCTCATTCCTTCCATTACCAGTCAGAATATTATCTCACATGTTGGTAGTAACAGATCATTTTATCCTACTCATTCTACAGAGCAGTGTTGTTTACATTGTGATTCAGACATGCTGGGCTGAGTGTGTGGGGTGATACCGACATGCTGAGGGGGGGGGGGGGGCCAGGGTGAACGAATCGAGCTCCAAATAAAAGAGCTCTTAGTAAGTGAATGTGTGTCAGGAAGTCAGTGGAAACACCAATTAGGCACTGAAAGCTGAATGTACTGTCTTTGGACACTAGACTCAGTTTAAATAACTGGAAGCCTTGGCCATAGTTGTTTGGTAAAAGTTACTGCCAAAATATCATCCCAAGTGCCCCATCTCTAGATATTTAATTTTAAGCCTTTACATTATACCCCCACATGATGGTTTAGAGTTCACATATGTACTGTAAAAAGCACGAGCACTGATAAACATTGCTGAAGGATATCTCCTATTCCCTCCTCCAAGTCTCAAGGAAAATTTCCTCACTCACTCACTCAGTTGCATCACATATTTTGTAAAATTGAAAAAGCTTATTACAGAAGTTCTAGATTGCTTTCTGTGTTTGCTCACTTATTTGCAGCTTCAAATATATACTGCACGAAAGGGAGGCAGCGGAGACAATTCCTTGAAACTAACAAAAAACAGGTGACAAATGGGCAGAAGTACATGCCAGAAACTAACCTTCTCGCCGACATGGTGCAGAAGTTGAAAGCAGGCGCCTCCCGGGTCCACATGCGTCAGGATCTCATCTACAGATCAGGAATCTGGGAATATCCCTACACTGCTCTGTGCCTTGTTAGACCAGCGGACTGCCACCCACTTCCCCAGAGAGCACCGGGTCCTTGCACACTAATAAGCCACTGTTGGGCTAACCTCTAGAGCAAAAGCTAATTAGTGCAGATGCACTGTTTGGCCAAATCTAGGCCTTTGCACGCAGCTACATATGCAAATAAGTTAAAACAGTGAAAGGTTGGAAATTGTCTTCTCTGCCTTACATCAACAAGAACACTCAACGAACCACTAAGTGTGCAGTCTGTGATACTACTGTTAAGAATTGACAGTCCTAATATTACACTTTACCCGTGATAATGAACCTCCAGGATTAGACATCTTTTTTTCTTGCCTCAAGAATTAGGGCTCATGGAATAAATAGAAGCCTTTTTATAACTTTTTTAGCATTGTTTTAAATTTGAGCAATAAATGGTGCATGACATTTTTAGATCAATAAGCATTGTTTGATATTGCATTTTCAGTCCAAATTTGTAAAACATAAGGTGGCAAATATCAGGATACGTACACTCGAATCGAGAAGTGAAGAGTTCGGACAGTGTACAAGTTGCAAAAGCAGCTGTGCCATGGTTAGAGTGGGCATAGTTTGTGACCCATGCAACCCCTGATTGCACATGTGTCTGAATTACAAGGTGTGGAGTTTCCCAGGTGCAATAAAGTCTGTAGCCTATTTTAGATTTTGGCAAGTCAAAACTGCTGGAATTTAACAGGGGGAAAAGAGTATGGGGTGTACTCTGACATACAGATTTAGTATTGTAAGCACCAAAATCCACATTTTTCCCCAAAACCTCTGAATCGGTGAAATTTATTGCACCCAATAAATTCTTATTCCTGGGAAATTGGATTGCATCTAGTGCATGAAGAGCACTTTTCTTTGGGAGCGCTCAGAATAGCGGCATAAAATGTACACCCTGGCAGAGAAAGAAAAGACAAATATTACTGCACAACAATCAATTCCTTAAGTCCACACACATACTGTTTGGATTTGGCATGAGGGTGAGTGATGGTTCAATATATAAAAAAATTTTAACAAGAGATTTCACCAAAATGAAATGCACTGTGAATAACAACTGAAGGTTCAAAACACTGAACCAGTGACTCACAGTTTGTGAGCTGTAAAGCTGTGTCAAGGCCCCAACAGCTTTACAGGCCATTCACACACCTTTCGCACGTGATACATACAAGACCATTCACACCGCCAGCCGCGGAACCAACACATTACAACATTCACAAAAAGAGACAATGTACACCCTGGCAGAGAAAGACAGAAAAGACAACTATTACTGCACAACCATCTATTCTTCAAGTACACAGACATACTGGTTGGATGTGGCACGAGGGTGAGTGAAGGTTCAATATACAAAATTGTATTAACAAGAGATTTCATAAAAATGAAATGCACTGTTAATAATTGAAAGTTCAAAACACTGAACCATGTAAAGCCGCATCAAGGCGTTGCCCCTTTGGCTCAGTTGATTCGATCTTTGGGTTTCTTAACAATTTCCTATGCCGACGATACCCAAATTATTGGCTCTGTGACAAGTACCCCCTCTGGCACTGCCTCACAGTTTCTTACTTGTCTTCTTCAAGTCGGAAAGTGGATGGCCGATAACTGTTTAAAACTAAACTCCAATAAAACAGAGGTCCTACTTGTTGGTGGTAACACCACTTTTTGGTCTCCAGCTTTCTGGCCGCCGTAACTGGGTTCTTTGCCCACCCCAACAAACACAGTGAAAAATCTAGGAATCACCTTTGATTCCAAGCTTACGTTTGAAAGGCATGTGAATAATGTCACATCTGCATCCTTGTATACATTAAAACTAATCTTTCTGTTTATACCTGCTAATCTTTGCAAACTTGTCATCTCAGCTGTGGTCCTGTCTAGAGCCGAATACTGTAATGGTCTTTTTATTAATCAAGGACAAAATGTCTAACAAAGCTATAGATTATACAAACTGCTGCGGCGTGTATTTTGCTGGACATTCACAAGCATAAATCCGCCACTGCTGCACTAAGACAATTACATTGCCTCCCAGTAAAAAGACGCATATAGTTTAAAGCTCTCTGTATAGCATTTAAAGCAGAACATGATATAGGACCCATCTTTTTTAATCAGAATGTCAACGATATGTTCCCACCCGACAACTACGTTCTGCCCATGCCTACAATCTGGTGATCCCCAGGTTTAGGAAAAGTACCCGGGGAGGCAGAAGCTTTCTGGTGGGCACTACCAGACTTTGGATTTCTCTTCCCCAAGCCTTAAAAGGTGAAACTCAATTGTTAGCATTTAGGAAAGCCTTAAAAACCTGGCTGTTTAATCTTTGATCTATCTAGTTAGGCTTCATGGCACAGTTGCTCAATGAGCTAGCACCTAGACACCTTCGGGTAATTGTTCGCGCTTTATAAATCCTTTTTACATTTCATTTCATTTTAAGGCCCCAACCACTTTACAGGCCATTCACACACCTTTCATACGTGAAAACCATTCACACCGTCAGCCACGGGCCCAGCACATTAAGGGGCATATGTATCAAAAAAGCGTTTTGCGAGTCCTTAACAGCGAATTTTAGCGAATCGCTATTAAGGACTCGCAAAATGCAATGTATGTAGGTATCGCAATAATAATTGCGATTCCTACATATTCCTTAATTGCGAATCGCAAATTGTGATTCGCAATTAAGGAATACCTTCTCATTCATTCCTATGGGCCTAGAGGCCCATAGGAATGAATGGGAAGACATTCGCAATTTGCGAGTACCCAATAGGTACTCGCAAATTGCGAATGCAATTTCAAGGGTGAAAGGGTGCCAAAAGGACACCCTGTTGCACCCCTTAAATATGCATGTGCTCACATGTGGCGCACATATGTGCCCCACATAGCACTTTGAAAATGCAAAAAAGTGCATTTTTCTAGAAAATCGCAAGTTACCACCAACTTAAAGTTGGTGGTAATTTGCGATTTTTTAAGGCAAAATCGCACAACTTGGGTGCTTCCAGAATTACATTTAAGGAATCGCAATTTGCGATTCCTTAAATGCATTCGCAAAATAGGGAATCGTAAATTTTGCGATTCCTTAATTTGCGATGGCCTTTTAGGATGATACATCCCAAAAGGCTTTTTCCCGTTCGCAAATGGGCCGATTCTGAGAATCGGCCCATTTGCGAACGGGAAAAACACTTCATACATATGCCCCTTAAACAGTTACATCAACAGACAGTTCCACTCAAGTGTCCATCACTTTCATACGCCCACATGCCAGACACAGCAACTACACTGGTTGACAGAGTGTACGGACTGGCGTTTTGCTACCAGTGTGTGCAGCAAGTCACTTCTCACACGCTGCCAGCCAAGCACCAATCCGCACGCACCGCCAACCAAGCACCAGTCCACACATTGCCAGCCAAGCCCCAGTCCATGCAAACGGCCAGCCAGGCACCAGTCCTCGCACAGGGCCAGCCAAGCGTTAGTCCACGCACACCATCAGCCAAGTCCCAGTCCATGCACACCACCAGCCAAGCACCAGTCCACGCACACCACCAGCCAAGCACCAGTCCACGCACACCGTCAGCCAGGCACCAGTCCATGCACACTGCCAGCCAAGCACCAGTCCATGCCCACCGACATCACATTTAGTTTTTTACAAAAAAGGCAACACAATCTAATTGAAAGTAGATACAAAACTTCAAACATAAAGCTCTAAATGAATACATCACATTAATGCCAACCTTGAAACGGAACAAAAGATGTAAAACAATACAGACCAGGCAGTTCACTTTTACGCTCACAGATGCTCCCAAAAATTATTTTGCGTGTGGTACATTCTAAAACAAGCAGGCACACACAGCACAGGTTTAGAAGGACACTCGGGCAGTATATATGTGTCTCCTTCCACACAACTCTTTGCATACAGACTCTACATCTCCTAATGAGAAAGTGTTTTTTGGGCATGAAAGAAATGTGATCAGCAAACTGGTGATCATTCAACCTAGCCACATCCTCCACCACTCCACTCTACGAACAATTGCCTGTTCCACTACAAAAAGACTGCCTATCACAGACTCCTGAAACTTAACAAATGTCATCCTTGACTCTGGAGAACAATCCTTAAATACAACAAAAGCTTTAAAGGTTGCTAAGTGGAAAAGATGGATAGCCAACTTCTTATACCAAATGTAAGCGTTACAAACAACAGTGTAAGGCTCCAACCTTTGATCTACTCTATCAACACCACCCACGTGCCTATTATAGTCTGAAATGCACACAGGTCTGCGCACTTCAGCAACCTGACCTCAAACAGTCACAGGTGAAGTACTTTCATCATGGATGGTAGTCAGCTTGTACACATCTCTCATGTCTGCAAAATTCACAGCTAGAAGTTTATAATTATACAAAACAATGCACTGTATCCTCTCAAGTTTTTGACAAATAAGTTCTTTTGGGTAACCTTTACGATTAGAGAGGATTGTGCCACAAGTGACAGTGTCCACTTTGACAAATTCCCTGAACAATTGTACACCAGTGTAGAAGACATCTCCATATAATTGGGTGACCTTTGTTAAAATGTCCTCTACCAAGTTCCCACACAATTTTCTCACTTACTCTGAAATTGGACGGACAACCAGGGGGATCAATCCAGGAATCCCTACTGGTGTACACCCTGAAATTAGAGACATATCTTGTCCTACTCTCACACAGCATATACATCTTAATTCCGTAACGTGCCCTCTTGCTAGGAAAGTACTGACTAAAAAACAAGCAGCCCTTGAACAAGACCAAAAACTCGTCCACAGCTATTTATTTCCCTGGAGCATAGATCTCTGAAAACGAATCTACAAAATGATTAAGGACAGAGCTAATCTTAGAAAGACGGTCACAATCAGAGTGACCTTGTGGCAACACTAAACCATTATCGAGAAAATGCAGCATTTGCAGCAGAAGCAAATACCGATCACAACTCATGATTGCAGGAAATATAGCCATTGCCATCAAGGGACTAGTAGACCAATATGAAGTCATTAACAGCATCCTTATCAAGCTCATCAAAAAAGTTAAACCCAAGAAATTCTTCAACTCATCCAGATTTGTGGGAGTCCACCGGGTAGCTATAGAATGGGGCTTAAGTCTGGCACAATGCCCCTCAAATACTGTTCAGCATAATTATTAGTCTGCTCAACAATCTCACCCAAAAATACATCGTCCATAAACAACTGAAAAAAATGCATAGGAAAAAAGTTTTCAGTATCCACTCTACACTCTGCGACACAAGTAAATGCAGGCAACACCGGCTGCACCATGTCTGGGGAAATCCAGAGGTCAGCTCTTCCAATTGGAGGCCTTGTAGCCCCAGGCTGCAATGCAGATGCCTCTTGCTGCACTATCGGAACATCAATGTCCTCCTCTAAATCAGGCATTTCATCTGCACTGAGAGTGACTTCATCATCAGATGATTCCTCTCAGATAGAAAATTCACTGCCAGAATCTTCCACTCCCTCCTCACTCTCAGATGCAAAGTCAGTCTCTAAACCGCGGTCAGAGGATGACTTGAAAAGCATACCAAAGCCCGGCTGAGCGGTCATCTTGCGGCTGGCCACAATCCTCACTAAGAAAAGTAACTTCAAAAACAAGTCAACAACAACTAACACTGTGTAAAATAGGTAATAAACAAATGTGGGTTTATCACAAAGATCCATATACTGAAAAACAGTACCACTCACTTGCCAGAGACAGCTAGACTCACAAGCACCTACTCTGCACAGACACAGCAAAAACCAACGATATCCCACTAGAAAGAAAAAAAAAACATTACTCACAAGACAACACAATACTCATCGTGCACAAATGCAAAAAGATTTTCACGCACAATAAAACAGAAGCTAAACATGCTGCTATTATTATACCACTTACAAAAGACACATTCATTTGTTGTCATGGTGCACCTTGATTGACACATGTATTGCAATGTGGGCTGTCTTTCTGTGGGACACACTGATGTTGTTACAAGGAGCTATCTAGTCCGGAAGTACACACAATACTTTTTTTTTACATGTATGTGTATGAATCTATCTTGCAGGGGATTGTGTACTTCTATGCATTCATTTTCAGCTCATTACCTTCACTATTGTGCATTGGGATTGTTAAAGAGAGTACACTGTTGTGCCTTGTCCAGGTTAGAATGTATCCTATGTTGATGACTGATGTATGATGTGTTTGGCTGAATTGTGTTAGACTTAGTAAGTTCCTATGTGCTGGACTCATATGCTTTTCATTTGGGCTACTTAGTCTACAGAAAAGGTGAGCCATCACGTTGGTTACATCCGTCAATGCGGCAGACAAGCTACGTGTATGTGTTTACATAGATTGCCAGTATTGCTGAGACATATGTGCTCATATTTTTTTACTGTTGGTGTCACAATGTTATCCAGTATTGACATTTACACACGTCTGGGGCCTACACTGACATGGCATACCACACATAGCCTTTCCACATACTTCCTTATGTGTTGCTCCAGTACCTTTGGTCAACATATATTTATACTGCCATGTGTGACACTTGCTTATGTCCACAGTAGTTGTTCTCACACCTCTGACCTTGTTGACCTTTGAGTGATACCAATAGTTGGTATGCCATAGAAGAGACACTGATCACAGACTTATCTCTGACTGTTGCCTTTGTCCTCATGTTGGCTTCTCTGTCTTGCCACATAGTTTCATTAGTGATTCATTACCCAGTCCAGTTGATGTGGTTCCATTCATCCACACAGAGTGAACTGACACATTGCTACTCACTGATGTCCTGTCGCTACTGCCATTGACGGATCAGTAAGTGCATGACAATGTGGGCCATCACTGTCTACACGTAGCAGTGTATTTTCCAACTATGTGCACATTACACTATGGACCAGATTTGTGTCAGTAGTGAATAGTATTTCGGCCATACCACACTATCCTCACATTTCAGGCTACACTGGCACACAATGTGCTGCCTTACACCAACACAAGCACCCTTGCACCATGGTGCAACGGGGCCTGCACTGGCACTATACAGCCCAAACGGCACCAGTGCAGGGAGAAAGAACAGGTATGCATCGTACTGCATTAATACGATGCATTCCTGCCCTTTCTGTTTGCCATATGGCAGCGCAGAAAGTTGAGTTGCTGTGCTGCCCTACTCCAAAATCTCAAATATGAGGGCCTCAGAGTGCTGACCATATATGTATGTGTGCCACAGATCCAGCAAACATAGGTAGCAGGAGTGACCTGGATGACGTGTTGTTTTTCCTTCTTACAAATCACCTAGGGAGACCATTTGATTTGTAGCACCCCCACAAAGTGATGTTACACTTCATTTTGCCCAGGGTTGCATTGCTTGATGCCTTTACGACATTCATAGGCACACAAAGTGGCTTTGCGTGTCTTAACATGTGTGACTTGGGGATTTGCTTTACACGTGTACCATGATGCATGGTGCATGTATGAGGCACACCCCTCATACATATGGCGCTATCTATTGTCAACAGACACAGAGATGGCTAATTTGTCATATATTTGTTACTGCTAGTAGTTATTTTATGTACTTCAGATTTGCTTGCCAACACGTTGGCCATTTCCATATCGCCCATTCAGAAAGAGCTCGTTGATGATGCAGTGCCTGAAGATGTAGGCATCATACGCACTCCCTGAGTATTTTTTTTGTCAAACTTGTTTTTATTAAATTTTTCTAGACAGTCCTCATAGAACATGGTAATACCTCCAATCATTCTATCCGTATATAGCTGTTAGCAATCTATTTCCTTGTACAGCGTTTCTCGGTTGATTCGAGTCATGTCTCTTTCAATTGTCTGATCTGGTAGTACCTTGAGATAAACAATACATTTCAAAAACCTTGTCTATAACCTAAACCCTCCTGTCCTCCCCTCTCCGTCCCCCTTCCCATAAACAATCCCCATGAGCGATCACTGTAGCGCTGCGTCCACTTGTGAGTGGAAGACAGATAACAAGTCTTGGAACTATATTAAAAAATAAGAGAAGAAAGGGTGGGTACAAGGAAGGAAAAGAAAAAGAAAAAAGGCCCGATTAGCCTAGGTCAACCGGGGTCCTGGGTGACATGTCGGAGTGTGACAAACATCGGGGCAAGCTCTGGCGTATGCAAAGACCCTGTTTAAAATTGGAATAGGTGTAACGCTCTGACCCTCATAGGACACGTGGTCAACAGAAGGCCGCTAGATAGATATTTCACCAGGGGGCCCTAGGCGTATTAGAAGTTTTTGAACTCATCCCTATAGATATCGCTCATACGGTCCATGGTGAGTGCTTGCCACAGACGTGCCTGCCATTGCATTAAGGCTGGAGCCTCTGTCTTCTTGCAGGCAGCGGCTATTGCTGTCTTGGCCGCCCCCAGACAAAGCCACATTATGGCCTGGTCGGCTGTTGTTTGGTATTTCAGACCCGGGTCTCAAAGACCCAGCAGCGCAAAAGCGAGTGAGTCTGGAATTGGATACCCTAGGATCTCTTTGATTTGGGCTAGGATTTCGGTCCAAAAGGGGCGGGTTGTTGGGCAGTCCCACCATATGTGGTGAAAGTCGCCCAAGAGGCCACATCCTCTCCAACATAGGTCGGTTGTGGCAGGGAATATCCTTTTAAGTTTAGTAGGATAAAGATACCAATCGTAGAGTACCTTGTAGTGAGCCTCACATTGGGTTAAGGAGTGGTTATGACGTCTTATGTCCCTCCCTAGTGCTTTCCATTGTGTGTCTGTGATATCATGGCCCAGTGTGCGTTCACAGAATTCGAGATACCGTGGGCGCCGGAATGGTAGGGTATGCAGTAGTAGAGTGTAGAGGAAGGATATTGCCCCTTTTACTGCGCTCGCTCCCTTTACGTATTGCTCCAGTGTCATGAGTTCTCTTGTCGCCCCCTCTCTAACCTCTGTTTGCAAGGCCCAGTGTCTCAATTGGAGGTAGTGAAAGTGCTCTGTATTGGGTAGGTAGAAGTCTCTTTGGCAGTGTTCAAATGTTAATATGTCCCAGTTGTGGAATAGATCAGCTAGTGTGAGGAAACCTCCCTCCCTCCACGCGTTGAAGGGTCCCGGCTGTAATGCTGGTGGGAAAGCTGGGTTATAATGTATAGGGGTGAACGGCGATGGGAACGTTGTCCAGTCAGTCTGTCGTAATGCATCCTTCCAGGTTTTGAGAGTAGTTCTAGTGGGTGTGCTTATGTATACATTAGCTGGTCGATCTGACTTTGGTTTCCATAGGAGGTCCCATATCACCCTTCCCGCTATCGCTCGGTCCATATGCAGCCAGTGTTTCTCTGACTCACGTTGGGACCATTCAGCTATGACTTGGAGTTGCACTGTTTAGTAAAGGGTCAGGTCGGGCATCGCTAGTCCACCTGCCTCCGAGGGCTTCCGTAGAAGATGGAAGGGGAGAGTTGGTCGTTTATTTTGCCAGATAAACTTCTTGAGCAGTATATGTACCCTGTGTAGAAATTCCCACTCAAGGCCAATAGGGAGACTCAGAAATAAATATAAGAATTTCGGGAGGACTACCATCTTGATGGCATATATTCTGCCTATCCAGGAGAGATAAAGTGGCGCCTAGCGTTTAAGGTCAACTTGAAGTTGGCGTAGAAGTGGAGGGTAGTTAGAGGTAAATAACCCTGAAATTTTGGGGTCAGCTTTATTCCTAGATATGTCAGTTACTTCTTGGCCCACTGGAATGGGGTTGAGCCCACAAGATCACCCATCTCCGTTTCTGATAAAGTTAAGTCGAGAAGAAAAGATTTAGGAAGGTTAATCCGGAGTCCTGCCACCCCTTCAAAACGACCCAACTCCCCCTGGAGCGTGGTCAAAGATATCTGCGGGTCTGATAATGTCAGCAGAATATCGTCGGCGAACAGGGAAATCTTATGTTCATCAGACCCAAAGTCCACCCCCGTGATCCCCGGGTTCTCTCTAATTTTTGCAGCTAGGGGCTCAATACTCAATGCGAAGAGGAGCGGGGAGAGCGGACATCCCTGTCTCGTTCCCCTCTCCAAGAAAAGAGGGTCCGAGGCCACACCATTACCCAGAATTCTAGCACTTGGAGCTGCAAAATTAGCCTTTATCATATTAATAAACGCCTCACAGAAGCCAAACGTCCGGAGTACTTGGAAAAGGAAGGACCAGTCTACTCTATCAAACACCTTCTCGGCGTCTAAGCCGAGAAATACTGCGGGAATCTGTTTTTTGGCAGTTTTTTCTATTAAGTGGATTACTCTACACACATTATCGTGGGTCTGCCTACCCTTAATAAAACCGGATTGGTCTGGGTGTATCAGTCCCGGCATCAGATTTTCGAGTCGAGTGGCTAATATTTTAGAATATAACTTGGGGTTGAGGTTAAGGAGCACTATGGGTCGATATGATCCACATTGCTGCAGATCTTTCCCAGGTTTGGGGATCACGGTAATCAGTGCTTAACGCATGGTGTGTGTCACCTGTATGGTTTCCACTATGTGATTAAAGAGGGCGGTCAGATGGGGGATTAGTTCTGCGCTGAAAGTTTTATAGAATTGCATTGTCAGTCCGTCTGGGCCTGGGGATTTGTGCAATTTCAAGCTTGCGAGTGTCCCCTGTACCTCCTCCTCTGTTATGGGTTCTCCCAGCAGTTCGTTGTGGGCGCGCGTAATCTGAGGGAGCTCCACTTCCTTAAGATAGTCCGCCTGCGCCTGAGCGTTGGGTTGGTCGGCTGTGTATAATGTGCTATAGAAGTCTCTAAAGATTTGAGCTTTCCCTGACTCTTCCTGCATCTGTAAGCCTAACGGATCTTGTGTGGTCCCAATATAGTCCTTTTCCCTCTTCACTCACAACTGTCCTGGGCATATGACGTTTGCTTGAGTCGAAGTAGTGTCAACTCCACTCTGTTGGCATATATCGCTACCAATTTCCCTTTCAGTGCTGTGCCATTTCGTGGAGTGCTGGTTTTGGGATTGCCCTTGTGTGTGCATTCTAGTGCTTTCAGTTCCCCCTCCAAAGTCAGTCTTTCTGTCGTTCTCTCTTTATTGAGGGCGGCCATCAGTGTCAGGCATTGACCTCGAACTACGGCTTTAAATGCATCCCAGTTGTTCGCCAGGGATATGTTTTGGGGATCGTTTAGTTGAAATAATTCCCAGATAGCAGTGCGTAGTGCATCACATAGTGTTTTGTCACGGGCTAGCGCGTTGGGGAAGAACCATCTTTTAAATTTAGGTTTGGGGCAAAACCACTCCAGTGAAACTGATATCGGCACATGGTCAGAGATAATAATTGGGTGTATAATGACCTCTCGAACATGCTTGCTTAAGTTTTGGCTCATGAAAGTGTAGTCGAGTCTCGAGTAGCTGCGGTGAACATGGGAGAAGAAAGTATAGTCTGCGTCTTCTGGGTGTGTCTCCCTCCAGGTGTCTCTGAGACCCATTTCTTGAATGGCCTGTTTCAAGTTTTTGGGGAAGCTCCCTGTGTGGGCCCAGTGTGGATGAGTGCTATCAGTCCCTAAGTGCCACGTGAGATTAAAATCCCCCATTAGGATGATGTCCCCCATTGCAAATCCCCCCAGAAGGGACAGGGTGTTATGAAGAAAAGCTGCCTGATTAGTGTTGGTCATGTATATATATGCCACTGTACATTGTCTACCCCGAATATGGCCTTTCACCATTAGAACTCTCCCATCCCTATATGTCTTGTAATCTTCCAGTTGGAACTTGAGGGAGGAATGGAAGAGGAGAGCCACCCCATTGTGTTTTGTAGTGGAAGAGGACTTATATATCAATGGATATGTCTTGTGCTTTATTCTATGGTCTTCTGACCTCTGAAGGTGGGTGTCTTGGAGAGCTACAATATCATAGTGTTGGTCTGTGAGGTATTTCCAGACCTTCTGGCGTTTAGAGGGAGCATTCATACCTCTAACGTTCCATGACAGCGTGGTGATCACCATGGTGGTTTTGTATACTTGTTTGCTAGCTCGTTCGCTTTTGCCTCCTTATCTCTGCTCTCCCTCCCCTTCTCCCCCTGGCCTCTCTCTGCCCCCTCCCTCCCATGTCGCTCGATTATGTTCCTCCTTTGTTTGCTGTTCATCCCTGTACCCCTCGTGTCACCTCTGTCACCCAGGTCTAAGAAAAAAAAGTAGAAGAAAAAAGGGAAAAAATTAATCTCAACAAAGTTAACTTTGGGACAACGTGTCCCCGATGACAACTACCCTCGTAGTGTCTGTCGAACATTTGAGGTGAATAGGACCATAGTCCGCTGCCAAAGCTCCCATAGTGAAGCTATTTAAGAAGATATACTGTGTTCGTCCGGATGGGGTCATGAAGGCATACCTCATCGGCGCATCCCCAGGCGCTGGGCATCAGGCATGCCAGTGATAGTAATGTTCAGTGCTGAGAATTCTGTGTAGGGCGTACTCCTCAGGCTCCCAGACTTGGTGGGCTAGAGTCTGTTACAGACTTCGTTTTATGGGGTTTCACAGTGGGTGAAGTGAGTCTCTGTAAGGGCCTACTAAGCGGGGCTACTCAGGGTGTCCCCGTAGAACCGTGTGTCTTCTTCACTCTGGGAGGTCGACGGGTTTGCCATGGGTTGTCTTTCCCCGCACCAGTAGAAGCGACGTCTGGTTGGCCTTGGTTGCTCGCACCTGGTTCATTGTCCGGTATTGGGACTCCCAGCACAGTGAATGCTACCCTGACCTCGGTAATGTGGTGCGCCTTGTTTCGATATTCAAAGACCAGACCAAAGGGGTAGGTCCAATGGTACCTAATATTGTCCTGCCTGAGTTTGTCCGTGGCGGGTCTGAGTTGTTGGCGCCGCATGAGAGTCGCTGGGGCTGTATCCTGATATAGATCACAGGAGAACCCTTGAAATTTCACTGTGTCTATCTTCCTGGTGGCTTGCAATATGGCCTCCTTGGTTTTAAATGAATGTAGTTAGGCCAGGATGTCTCTTGGTCAGCGCTTCTCACCTTCATTGGGCCTCCCCACCCTGTGCACTCTCTCCAGCTTAACTTTTGTTGTTGCCGTTCCCAGGGTTTCAATGAAGAGTCCCATCACAAAGGCCTTGAGATCTGGGCCTTCCGCCCCTTCTTCCAGATTACGGATTCTGATGTTCTCACGTCGTGCTCGGTTCGCCAAATCTTAATTTTTCAGTTGCATCGCTTGGAGTTGAGTTTGGAGTTCCCCTCTGGTCGCTGTTATCCATTCCCTTCGTTGTTCAAGTGCCATGGTTTTCGTCTCTATGTCCATCACCCTGGTGCCCACCGAGTCAACGTCCTGTTGTAGTGCGGTGAGTCTGCCACTAAGATTGGCTTTCAGTGATTCCAGGGACTGGGCAATGTCCACCTTTATCTCCTCCCTTAATTTGTGTTTGAATTCCCTCAGGGAGGCGAGTAGGTCCTCTTTGGATAGTGCCATGGTGTTCTCCCCTCCTTCTTGGGGTTGTGAGTCCTTAGCCGTGGTACGGGTGAAGTATGAGGAGACTATGTTGCTCTGTTGTTTTTTGGGCGGCATAGAGAGGTTCCCTATTGCGCCCGTACTAGTCTTGCCGTGTTCTGGCTTCTCGGGCGATATGATATCACTTTAGCCCACAGCACTCGGAAGTCTGACTTCTTCTCGGGGAGGCTCGTGTTTCAACTCTTGCCTTATTTCAAGGATTGAACGCAGTTTTGGCCGCTCCTCTCTATTCAACCTGAGAGGTAGCCCCTCTCTTGCTGCTCAGCAAGACCCCCCGGCTTCAGGTTCCATCCTGTGCACTCCCCGCTGCTCTCCCCTTTGTTCTAGGCGTGCAGTCAGATTGTGGTCTTTCTAGGGGATGGAGTATTTCACTGGCATGTGTAATGCTGTGAGTGGGTGAATGGTGAGACACCCAGTGGAGGCTGCGCACTTTCCTGGCATCCCGGGATTAGTCTGTGGCCGTTGGAGTACCTCCCATCTCAATCGAAGGCTCTGGGTCCCCCCCGGGCGACATCTTGGAGTCAGGCACGATGGTGCGCATTCAACTGTCCTCCGTTGGGGGCTCCCCTGCTAGGATCAGCGCTTGTCTATGTTGCGGTCGTTGCGGCACTGCACCGGACTCACCCAGGGTGCTTTTGTTGCTTTCCCCTGGTTCAGCATTCTTTAATTGGGCCGCCGTCCGCCATGCACTCCCGGGCTCGCAGTCCCCACTCACTGGAACAGCACAGCTGGGCGCTCAAGATCCCGCCGGGAAGGGGGGGCCGCAGTCTATCTTCTCCGTCTTCTGCACGAAGGGTCCAGCGCAATCCTGTTCATGGATTCCTCCGCTCCAGTCTCTGTTTGTCTCCCGGACCCGGCCCACTCCGCCGCAGTCCTCCGCTAATCTGCGGCCATCCTGTCGTCTCCAGTGGGTCCTGGACATCGCCTTGCAGTCCTTGCTCCTTGCAAAATGCCCCCAGGTACAAATCGTCACTTTTCGGTCGTGGAAGTGTGCTATTATCTTCTGTTAACTGGCCTTCGGCAGCAGAGCCGTCGTGGATCACGTCCACATGGCCATCTTGGCTGGCCATGCCCCCCCTGGGTATTTTGACAGCACATTAGTGAATATCCCCCGATGTTTCACGATGGCCTAGATGTTGGTGTGCTTCCCGCTCCAGTGCAGGTGTGATGTTGCTGCACGGGGAACCAGTTGCACATGTGTGCAATCCATGGCTCCTAGCACATATGAGAATCTAGCAATGGCACAGAAACCTTGCTTGGTGTCCAGCTGCTGTTGTTGTGTCTTGGGGAAGAGGAGGTACTGGGGTGTTAGGCCAATGATGACATCCAGAACAGATTGTAGGAAGCAGAAAAATATAGCTGTGATATTCCAGCCACTCTGCCTGTTGTGATCTGGAATGAATCAGATGGTAGCATGTGGAGGACAGCCATCAGCTTGACCTGTGGAGGGATATTAGTGGGCCTGGCAGTGGGTGGCTGGAGCATTGGCGCTATCTGATTCAGCAGTTTCTATCAAGGACTCCCTCCTATGTCGGGAGTATGTGTAACCTCATCCTCAGCAAGGTCAATCAGGGAAGTCCGCTGGCAAAAACCGCACTCCCTTCTCCTGCGCTGCCTACATGGTAGGGGTGGGGATAGGGATGGTGGTGGGGATCTCCTCACTGAAAAATGAGCACCTCCATGGTATAATGGAGCTTGCAAAAGTGTTTTGTGTGGCTTGTGTTTATGTACCAGAGCGATGCATCATGTCTTACACCTGGGTTGCCGATGCACAGGAATTTTAACAGATTTCAGGCTCTGCTTGACGACGATGTGTCACACATTGACATTACCATAAATATCACTGCATCTGTTTTTGCTGGATTTTACGAGGGAATGCCTACCTTGAATATATTAGTCTCTGCGTGACGCAGCCGGTTCTGGTGCAGATAATTTCGGATGCAGGCATACCAAAAACTCATGCATTTTGCCACATGGTTTGATTTGTAAATATGGAGTACTGGCTGTTCTGCCATCGCATCAAAATTTTTGATGCAACAGCGGTGCAGGCCTCTCATAAATAAGCCCTCACATTTCTCAAGTTCTTCAAGAGAAACCCCCTCAGAAATCATATGAAAATTAGAAAGCAGATGACATTGATTTGCCACAGAACCTACCGGCACCTCAGGTGCAATACTTGTAGGAAAGGCGGCATAAAATTTCAGATTTATTTACTGAAAAAATGATGATAAGTCATCACATAGTTCACAGGATGGGCTGAATTTACAAATAGCCTCCTCAGGAGAGAGAAAAGAAGGAGCAATTTTTGATACTTTACATGAAGGATTTGAAGGCGCCAAGATTTGAGAACAGAAGAACTTTCTCTGTGCTTTACGAGGTTTGCGAAAAATTCTTGATGCTTCTTTATATTGAGCCTTAGCATGCAGGATCACTCCAGATTTTTACAGTGGTACTTCTCTTCCCTTAACACAGAAGAGAACCAAGGGGCTGAGGGCTTAGTACTTTTTGTTACCTTAGGTTTTAATTAAGCCACTGAATCAAGGGCATTGATAATCCATTTTCACAATTGGACACATCCATGTGAGGGACCCCCATTAGGTAAGGTGTGGTAGATTGTAGCTTTAGGTAAAGAGATGCCTCCTTGATTTTAGGCCATGCTTTGGAAAGAGATGGGGGTTTATCTACCTTCTTCTGATTCAGCATCCCATTAAAGGAGAAAGGGACTAGGAAATGATCTGACCAAATGAGATTCTGTGCCGGTGAAACCTGCAGGTCAGAAATGTTAGACAAGGTCAGATCACTCATATATCCTGCCTTATGCATGGGGGACAGGAGCCGTTGTGGGAGGTTCATGCCTGTGAGAGTAAGACTGAGCTGCTGTTGCTGAGAGCATTTGCGATTCTCCCTATGCACTTTGAAATCCCCAAGGACAGTATAATGTGAGTATTGCAAAGGAAGCTGAACAATAGTATCAAACATTTGGGTAAAACAATTATTTGGGCAGTCGGGGTCTATATAACAAAATTCCCGAGAAGGAAAAAGAGGAAGCTAATTTAAAGCTAAAAATAAGGCACACAATATCCTCCATTGAGGTTCCTTCAAAAGTATCCCTAAATATGACATCGACTCCATCTCTCATTTTCTTACCTTCATGGTTGACAAAGAGATATGATTTATTGGGGGAATGACGAATGCTACATTTGGAGCTGATGTTTCTTTCAACCATGTTTCAGTCAGGAATATAAGATCCCAGGTATTGTCAGAGAGAAGAGTGCACACTTCTAAGGAGTGTTTAGGAAGTGATCTGCAGTTAATAAGACAATCTCTGTATACCCGACATATATCATGAGGGGAAGTTGCAGATAGGTTTGGAGGCTCACTTTGGTTACAATAGGTATCCGGTCCTAATGATGGATCCCTCAGGGGATAATTTAGAACAAGCTCACAATCATCGTAAACACAACTTTTTTCCAAGGGACATTCAAGGTTAGAAAACTGTGATTGAAGGAAGTTCCATTTCTTAGAGTAAAAAGCGCCTTCCTAAATAGGTTTTCACCTGAGGGGTAGTGTGGGCATTCAAGCTGCATGACTGGCACTGGCCACGATCAGGATGCAGATAGGCGCTGATGGGCTTGTCTATGGTTCAGATTCTTGAAGAACTGAGAGTGAGACACAGATAACCTACCGCTCTGCTAGAGACATCACAGTCAGCCCAATTCGTTTCTCTCTCTTTCTTGTCCTTTCGAAGGGCTAGAGGAAGAACAATTGATGTCCTTCATCACCTGAGTGCAATGCATGATGCACACACCACAAAAAACCCTCCTGAGAGGACACAGCCCCAGGTCAACTGTAGATCAGTTGGTGTCAGCAGGATCCATATACTGTAACTCAAGAAGCCCTCCTGAAACTCCCTTTACCCCAGGCTGTGGAGCAGGTGGTCCTAGAAAATGAGTCACCTGTCTGGATCAATGATCAGTTGTGGACCTTTTCCCAGCTTGGTCCCTTATAAGTTCCCTGATCCTCTGTGCTGTGCAGTGCACCAGAAGCCATGCAGCCTTTTTTAAAACTGGCCTTTTTAAATGATAGCAGCCAGAAACTCTCCTGGTGAGTGGTTTGCATGCTCCGAGAAAGACAGAGGGCTTGAGGGAATCAGGGTGATGGAGGTGCACACTGGATGAAGCATAGACTGAGAGGTATTTGTTGATTGCAATGAAAAATGTAGGGATAAAAGGAAAATACATTTCAGGGAACCACAGAGGGGAACTGCTCTATAGGCGGAGTCTAGTATGGATCAGAATGCTGGAGGATGATGAAAAGCAGCACCATCAAACTGTCAGCCTTTCCCACCAGTAACCTGAGAAGAATCTTGCACAGTTGCTGGTCATGAACCATCTTCAACCAGGAACTGCTCACCATAGGCGAACAAGAGAGCATAGATACCACCATTATGAGAAGAAGATGTAGATGAATGTGACTCAAGGAAACAATTTATAAAAAGAACAGATTTGCACCAGAAAAGTTGAAAATTCTTCCCATAAATAAAGATATCAGGTTATATCTAAAGGTGGAAACAAGCTTTCTGCCAAAGAGCAGATGTTTTAAAAGGTTTGACCAACAAGCACCTCCTGGCTAAAGAAGAGATGTCAACTAGGCAGGAGAATTACTTGTTGCGTCAATAGTCCACACACATTAAATCTTCTAGTCTTTATTGCAGGAACTTGGTCATACAACAACATTTATTGCTCCTCTTCTCTGTTCTCCACTTCTTGCCCTCTCCATTCTAGAACCCTGTTTTACATCCCATCCACACTGGTACATACAATAAAATGGTATCTCCCACCTCACATCTACAAAAGGGTGTTTGGGCATAATAACGAGTTGCAGAAATATCGAAGAAAAAATATCGTAATGCAGAAATATTGTTGTGAAGAATATCGATTTTTAGGTAAGTAATATCATTTTCAAGAATATTGTTGTTGTAAATAACGTTTTCAATGATACAGTTGTAAAAAAATGCATTTTTTAATTACCTTCAGGTGTGTTAGTTTATAAATGTACTTTTTGGGTTATTATTGTTTGGGCAGTTGCTAATAATATTTTAAAATATAGTTTGTAATGTTATGTCATTTATAATTTTTTATTTAAATATAGTAGAAATTTATATTGACGCAGTGGGTGCTAGGTTTGCAGGAGTCAGGGTGGAAAATTAATTACGAATAATTAGCTAAATATTAAATATTAATTCATGTATTATTAATTATTTAATTGAATAATATGTAAATTGTGTAATAATGTTATTTTTAAAGTTTTTTGTTATGTGCAGGTTGCTGGGTTTGTAAGGGTTTCAGGGTGGCAGTTAACTAAGTAATAATTAATTAAAAATGAACACTTGACCAGTAACTATATAATTAATTATTAATTATGTTAACTGTGTACTAATTATATGAATTAATAAATAATAATTAATTGATTGATTAATTAACAAATCATTGACTAATTAATTATTGATGAATTATTAATGTATTAATTTATATTTAATTAGTTATTAATTGTGTTAATTTTGTTACATGTATTTATTTTATTTAGTTATATTTTTAGTGTTTTAGTGTGGGCTGCTTGGTTTGTGGGATATGGTGTGGTAAGTTCAGTAAGTAATAAATATTGGTCATTTTTAAATTGATAATTAATTATTAAATTGTATAATAATTATGTTGATTGCTAAAAAAACATTGTATATACAATATTTTGGGATTAATTAATAAAGTTTATATTAAGAATTTCATATTTGTTTATGAATTAATAGGGTTATGTTTCATATATGGTATGTGTTTAAAGTGATTACTTTCCCTACTGTTTCATAGAATGGATTGGGAATAGTACATTTTTCTCCTCCGAAGTCCAATGTTTCCCTTACTGTTGCACAGATTGGAGTGGGAATAGTAAATTTTACCCATTCAAAGTCCCACTCCTTCCCTACTGTTGAATAGATGAGAGTGGGAATAGTACATGTTACTCCTTCAAAGTCCAATGCTTTTTCTACTGTTGCACAGATTGGAGGGTGTGGGGATAGTAAATTATACCCCCACGAAGTCCAACGCTTCTCTACTGTTGCATAGTGTGAAGTTGGAATAGTCAATGTTACACCACTGAAGTTCAACGCTTTCCCTACTATTGCACAAAATGGAGTGGGAATAGTAAATGTTACCCCTCTGGAGTCCAGAGTGTAGGAGAGTAGGATCTGCTTCACATTGGTACCCCCACTTTTTTGCTGATGCTTCACTGTTTTTCGACTTTAGGCTGGGGCCCTGCTAATCAGAACCCCAGCCTAGCTGCTTCCTCTCTAAAATGGTTTCCATGTACCTTAGGTACATCTTTGATTGGAATCTGGAGTGCCCTTATAAGTCCCTAGTATATGGTATACTATGTACCCAGGGCATAGGTACCCCAGAGGCCTGCCAGGGGCTGAAGCATGTATTATGCCACCCCTGGAAGGCCAGCCAAAATGACACCACAGGTCTGCTACTGCAGCCTGGGTAAGGTGGTGCATGCACCCCTTACTGTGATATAGGCTACCTATATCACTACCATTGCACACACATATAAACCTATAAGTCACTCCTATGGCAGGCCTTTACAATCCTGAAGGCAGAGTGCTTGGTTTTTATGTGAGAGGGTGCCCCTGCATGAGCAGAGCCCCTCTGCAGCGTTCGGAGTCCCTCCTCTGATGCTGTTTGTGGTACAGCCTGACCATATACTCTTATGTGCATTATATCCTCGCGGTAGAATGCTAACTTTAGAATGGCTGCACCAAAACATGTCGTGTTTGGTGTCAAACATCTTGGAATACTACCCCCCCCGCCAGTCCTGGCGGCGGGGGTAGCATTCCACCCCTCTAGAGGGAGAGACATGTACCCACCGGCCTACCCGGTAACTTCTTTACAGAGCCCTGGCATCACAAAATGAATGCCGCTGCCACAGACACGGGTCTGGCCTCCTGCTGCTGACTGAAACTCCGGCAGGGGAGGCCTGGACAATAGGTTTCCTGTCGCAGGGAGGTGTAACCACCTCCCCAGACAGGATAGTGTGTATTGGGGCTGGGCGGGAGCACTCTCTGGTGCTTTGAAGTCCTGCACTGGGGGCACATTTGGTGTCCCTGTGCATAGCCCAGTTCAAACCGGTTGCAGGGGCTACCTGCCCCTGCTCTGGCATGAAACTGGACAAAGGGAATGGGTGTAACCACCCCTCTTCCCTGACCCTCCCATAGGTGGGTCCCCAGAGTATGTCCAACCCCTAACTTAGTATAAGTATGGGACCCCAGTCCTTAGGACTTTAGATTACCCTGGACGAAACTCTGAAGCCGAATCCTGGACCTTCGACACTCTACTTCAAGATTAGAGGACTGAAGAATCTCCCTTGGGGTCAAGGAGTGACTCCCCTGCTTGGCAGGCACCTAAGAAGCAATTGTCCGGTCTGCATCGCTGAAGCTCCCGCCAGACGCCTAAGTCTTTGCAACACCAGAGGTAGATTTCCAAACTTCTCCGAGGCTGCCCTGAGTCCCCAGCGAAACTGAGGCCCGTAGCTGTCGTGGGTAGCGTGGGACTGTGACCCCTGGACACCAAGAACTTTTGCAAGTGCATCCTCTTTCTGGCCTCCCACGAAGTTGTGCTTTGGACTCCCAGTAGCCCCCGCCTCCAGCACCAATTGCACTGAAGATCACTGGCCTCCACTCCACGAGTGTCCTGTGAGCCAGCTCCAAGTGTGTCCACTCAAGGCTCCTTTGCGGTCACTAGTCCGTTGGCTAGTGGGCCCTCCCGAAGGCAACTCTTCTTCTACTTAGGCTTTCCTGGTTGCTCCAGATGTGCCCTGACGTACCCTTGCAGGGTGAGTCCCTCAGACCTTGCTGGTCTGCATCAACGTCCTTTCTCTGTTTCCACATGACTTGCTGTTGCCAAGGCTTGTTGGGTCCAATCTGGTCGCCGACACATCAGCAATCGACAGACGTTATGGGCAGCTCGAATCCAGCTCCTGGTTGTCGTCGACGCCTCCTGGACCTCGTGGCTGAAGAGTCAAGACGACTGTTAACCTACCTGAAGCACCCGACATTGGTGGGCATCTGCTCATCGCCTTCCTGGTCACTGGCTAGTGACCCAGACTCTGTCCTCTCTGCTTTCAGGTTCTTCAGATCTTCCATCCACCCTTGGATCCACCCGGACACTTTCGACTTGGTTGCCAGCAGCCTGCTGCAGCAGATCGCCATTGAATACGACGACGAAACCCGACGCCAAAAGACACCTATGCACCCGGCTTCCCTGGGTGAGGTAACTCGAGTACTCCGGTGCTCCCATGGGTATTGACTCTAGAACAGCCTAGTTCTAAAGGGATTTGCTCCAAGTCCTCCTCTAAGTGTCCTTTCCTTTTAAAAATCCAACCGCGACTTTCCCCATAGAAGTTAACGGTGGCTCGCGGCTACGTTCTCACACTGCACGCGTCCCCCGTGGGTCCCCTGTGTCACTACCTTGGGTGGTTCCTTGGGGTCCAAGAACTTCTACAGGCTCTAGGCCTTGTGTCTAGCTCAGTCGGGGTTCTTATACCACTTTATTGGTATATGGTTTGGTACGCCCCTAGGGCTCAAACGTGTATTTGTGCTATTACTGTTGATAACTGACTTGTAACTTATGTACTTCGAACTCTAGCCTCATAAAGAGACTAGAGTGGTGTGTTTAAGACTAAATACATATATTTTATATATATACCTGGTGTGGTCCTCTTTCATTTGGTCACTCAAGAGATTATAGACTGGTAAAACAAGCTGCTTTACATTCCTTCAAGACTTAGCCTGAAGGCTGCTCTCCATAGCTACCACTAGGATAGCTTTCTATAAAGGTTGTCTTTAACCTATCTCCAATAAGGGGTTGTTTGGACTGGTGCAAGGTGCCCACTATAATTAGTGGACAGCATATACCAGGCCAACTTCTCACACAGTGTATACCCTACTGCTGCACAGACTGGAGGGGGAATAGTAAATTTTACCCCTCCGGAGTCCAAAGCTTTTCCTACTGTTG
Organism: Calotriton arnoldi; assembly: GCA_963921515.1. Lineage (NCBI taxonomy): Eukaryota > Metazoa > Chordata > Amphibia > Caudata > Salamandridae > Calotriton > Calotriton arnoldi. The sequence continues at coordinate 675,896 of CAWUFW010003342.1, read as the reverse complement.
CACAGACTGGAGTGGGAATAGTACATTTTACCCCTTCAAAGTCTCACTCTTTCGTTACTGTTGAATAGACGAGAGCGGGAATAGTAAATGTTACCCCTTCAAAGTCCAATGCTTTTTCTACTGTTGCACAGATTGGAGGGAGTGGGGATAGTAAATTATTCCCCTACAAAAGTCCAACACGTCTCTACTGTTGCATAGAGTGAAGTTGGAATAGTCAATGTTACCCCTTTGGAGTCCAACACTTTCCCCACTGTTGCAGAAAATGGAGTGGAATAGTACATTTTACCCCTCCGGAGTCCAACACTTTCCCTACTGTTGCACAGACTGGAGTGAGAATAGTCAATTTTACCCCTCCGAAGTCCAACGCTTTTCCTACTGTTGCACATTTTGAAGTGGGAATAGTAAATTTTACCCCTCTGAAGTCCAGTGCAGTCCCTACTGTTGAATAGACAAGAGTGGGAATAGTACATTTTATCCCCCCCCCCGGAAGTTCAATGCTTTCCTTACTATTGCATAAAGTGGAGTTTGAACAGTCAATTTGACACTTCTAGAGTTCAACTCTTTCCCTGCTATTGCAGAAAATGGATTGGAAATAGTAAATGTTTTCCTTCTGGAGTCCAGCATATTCCCTACTGCTGCATAGATTGGAGGGGTAATAGTAATTGTTACCCCTCCGGAGTCCAACACTTTCCCTACTGTTGCACAGACTAGAGTGGGAATAGTAAATGTTACCCCTCTGTAGTCAACTGCTTACCCTACTGTTCCACAGACTGAAGTGGGAATAGTAAGTTTTACCCCAATGGAGTCCAACACTTACCCTACTGTTGCATAGACTAGAAGGAGAATAGTAAATGTTACCTCTCCGAAGACCAATGCTTTCCCTGCTATTGCACAGACAGGAAGGGAATAGTAAATGTTACCCCCCCTAGAGTCCAATGCTTTCCCTATTGTTGCATAGACTGCAGTGGGAATAGTATATTGTAACTCTCTGGAGTCCAACACCTTCCTTACTGTTGCCCAGATTGGAGTAGGAATAGTGAATGTTACCTCTCCGTAGTCCAACGCTTTCTCTACTGTTGCTCAGACTGGAGTGGGAATAGTACAGTACATTTCACTTTTCTGAATTTCAATTCTTTCCCTACTGTTGCACAGAGTGGAGAGGGAAAGTAAATGTTACTCCCCTGGAGTCCAAAGCTTTCCCTACTGTTGCATAGACTGGAGTGGGAATAGTACATTTTACCCCTCCAGAGTCAAACATTTTCCCTACTGTTGCACAGACTGGAGTGAGAATAGTAAATGTTACACCTCTGAATACCAATGCTTTCCCTACTGTAGCAAAAATTGGAGTGGGAATAGTAAATTTTAACCCTCGGGAGTCCAATTCTTCCCCTACTGTTGCACAGACTTGAGTGGGAGTAGTAAATGTTACTCCTCTAGAGACCCAAGCATTCCCTTATTGTTGCTCAGATTGGAGTGGGAATAGTAAATTGTACCCCTCCAGAGTCCAACACTTTCCCTACTGTTTCAAAGACTGGAGTTGAATAGCACATTTTTATTTTCCAAAGTTCAACGCTATCCCCACTGTTGCATACGTTGGATTGGGAATAGTACATTTTACCTTTCCGGAGTCCAACGCTTTCCCTACTGTTGCACAGATTAGAGTGGGAATAGTAACTTTAATCCCTCTGAAGTCCAGTGCTTTCCCTAATGTTGCAAAGACTGGAGTGGGAATAGTACATTTCTATTTTCCAAAGTTCAATACTACCCCTATTTTGTTGCATAGGTTGGAGTGGGGATATTACATTTTACCCCTCCAAAATGTCAACACTTTCCCCATTGTTGCACAGACTGGAGTGGGAATAGTACATTGTAGCCTTTCAGAGCCAAACGCTTTCCCTACTGTTGCAAAGACTGGATCTGGACTAGTCAATTTTACCTCTCCAAATTCAAATGCTTTCCCTACTGTTGCATGGACTGGAGTGAGAATAATATATCCATGATTCTGAGACTTCAATACTTTCCTAAATATTGTTTAAATGTATTTAATATTAATGTGTGTTTATTTTTTAATCTTATATTATTTGTATACATACAAATAATTTTTTATATCATTTTTAAAATATATATTTTTAGTAAATGCATTTTTCATTTAAATATTTGGTAAATTATTACATATGTATATATATGCTTTTTATAGTATTAAATTTAAAAAACCACAAAATATTGTAATACATTGTAATATATTTCTTTATTAATAGTGTTATATGATCTTTATATGTATATATAAACAGTCACACATATATATTTATGTGTGTATATATAGTAGTAAATGTTACTTAAGTTTATTTTAATTACATTAAATTATTGTTATATATTAAAATATTTAAGATTTAGCATTTTAAACCGTATATATATATATATATATATTATCTACTGGCGGTCGCCAGTAGATAGTTATAGTTAGGACCTATTTTCCATAGGAAATCCGCGACATTCTATTTGAAATAACTCTTGCGTCGGTTGACTAATCTTCGCGAAATTTTCAAACTTTATGGCCCGCTCCGGTCCGCTCCTACCCTGAAAGTCTCAGGGTGATTCGTCAAGCGGGGGCCGAGAAAAGGGGGGTCCCAAAACGTGTTTTCCCCATTCATTTTCCCATAGGAAACTTTAGACACGGCTACAGCTCGAACTGCTGAACGGAATTACACCAAATTTGGCAAAGAGGTAGTTCTTGGTTCAGAAAGAACCCTTTTGTTAAATGGTGTAAATCCGTTCAGTAGTTGCAGAGAAATTAAAAAATAAGAGTCAAAAAATCAATTTCCCATAGGAAACTTTATGCAAGGCTACAGCCCGAACTGCTGAACGGAATTACACCAAATTTGGCAAACAGGTAGTTCTTGGTTCAAAAGAACCCTTTTTGTTAAATGGTGTAAATCCGTTCAGTAGTTGCTGAGAAAATCAAAAGTAAAAACGCATATATATCTGGGCGGAGCCTAACCACACATGTCATCGTGAGATCTGATTGGCTGTCAGCACTTCATCCTGGAATTGCTGGCATCCATCTTGGGACCAATATAAATGATAGTACCCCATTGAAATGCATTGTAGTGAATTATAAAGGGTGATAACAGACTTTAGTTACATTAGAATTCATTTGTTGATGGTACCATACTAATTTCAGGAATTGTGGTGTGTTCTAAGGTGATTTTACCCTGTGAAAAACCTTCTGCTGGGATATCATGAATCATGTTTGAGAGAAAACTATTTTCACATGCTTGTCCCATGCAGTTTTGGAAGGTGCCCCAGAAGCTAAAATGAGAGCATATTTTCTGTAAATTCACATTATCTTTCTCAGTCATGTGAGAATGAAGTCTGACATTCTCAGTAAAACATGTACATCCAACAAGGGCAGAGACTGTCAGTTGATTCCTTTGTGTTCTACTACAGCTTCCCAGAGTGTTCTAAAGAACAACTAGAGCGCTAACAGTCTTACTTATGACAAAAGTATGGCACACCTGAAGCCATCTTGATTGGAATAAACTGGTAACACTTAAAACATTTAATTTAAAAAGGAACAAAATGATGGGGTTCATTTTGTCATAGAAATTATGGTTAGTGCTGTAGAAAGAAAAATTAGGACATGTTTCAAGTGTGATCTCAAATATCTTCCTGTTATATTTCAACAGGAGCAGCCTGTCAGTTGATGCCTTTGTGTTCTACTGCAGCTTCCCAGAGTGTTCTAAAGAACAACTAGAGCGCTAACAGTCTTACTTATGACAAAAGTATGGCACACCTGAAGCCATCTTGATTGGAATAAACTGGTAACACTTAAAACATTTAATTTAAAAAGGAACAAAATGAGGGGGTTCATTTTGCCATAGAAATTATGGTTAGTGCTGTAGAAAGAAAAATTAGGACATGTTTTAAGTGAGATCTCAAATATCTTCCTGTTATATTTCAACAGGAGCAGCCTGTCAGTTGATGCCTTTGTGTTCTACTGCAGCTTCCCAGAGTGTTCTAAAGAACAACTAGAGTGCTAACAGCCTTACTTATGACAAAAGTATGGCACACCTGAAGCCATCTTGATTGGAATAAACTGGTAACACTTAAAACATTTAATTTAAAAAGGAACAAAATGAGGGGGTTCATTTTGCCATAGAAATTATGGTTAGTGCTGCAAAAAGAAAATTTAGTGCATGTTTTAAGTGAGATCTCAAATCCTCTTCTATTTCATTAGAAAATTCTGACATGCAGACTGAAACAATCACTTTCAATACCAGCAGTAGACTTCCAGTTAACTCCTTGGTGAGCAGTAGCTTTACTACAGTGATCTAATGAACAACTAGAGTAATAACATTCTGAATTTATGGCAAATGTGTGACACATCTGAATGCCTTCTTGATGGAATCAAAGTAAAAAACTGAAAGCATTTCCTACTGAGGAGACTGCAGTAAATGAGGAAATTAGGAAACTTCATAACAAAGAAGTCTTCCAAGATGGCCACCAGTGAAAAAAGAGCCCAAATGTAGCACAAATATTACCCAGATGTAGCCCACATATAGCCCAATGACAAAAGTGTGCAAAACACTTTTTATTTTTAGTTTTTTGCAGTTTTATGTAGTGCAGACTGGTCAGGTATTGGAGCGTTGCATCTTAAAACATGACCCCCTACACTACAAAAACACCACTGCACTACCCTAAACCCTAAAACACTACCCCAGCACGACCCCCTACACTACACAAGCACCAATGCACTATCCTAAACCCTAAAACACTACCCCCAGCATGACCCCCTACACTACACAAACACCACTGCACTACCCTAAACCCTAAAACACTACCCCAACACCACTGCACTAACCTAAATCCTAAAACACTACCCCCAGCACGACCCCCTACACTACCCAAACACCACTGCACTACCCTAAAACATGACCCCCTACAATACACAAACACCACTGCACTACCCTAAACCCTAAAACACTACCCCCAGCACGACCCCTACACTACACAAGCACCACTGCACTACCCTAAACCCTAAAACACTACCCCCAGCACGACCCCCTACACTACACAACCACCACTGCACTACCTTAAACCCTAAAACACTACCCCCAGCACGACCCCCTACACTACCCAAACACCACTGCACTAACCTAAATCCTAAAACACTACCCCCAGCACGACCCCCTACACTACCCAAACACCACTGCACTACCCTAAAACATGACCCCTACACTACACAAACACCACTGCACTACCCTAAACCCTAAAACACTACCCCCAGCACAACCCCCTACACTACACAAGCACCACTGCACTACCCTAAACCCTAAAGCACTACCCCCAGCACGACCCCCTACACTGCCCGAACACCACTGCACTGCCCTAAACCCTGAAACACCAGCCCCTGCACGACCCCTTACACTGCCCGAACACCACTGCACTGCCCTAAACCCTGAAACACATACCCTAGCACGACCACCTACACTGCCCGAACACCACTGCACTGCCCTAAACCCTGAAACACCACCCCTTCACGACCCCCTACACTGCCCGAACACCACTGCACTGCCCTAAACCCTGAAACACCACCCCCAGCATGACCCCTACACTGCCCGAACACCACTGCACTGCCCTAAACCCTGAAACACTACCCCCAGCAAGACCTCCTACACTGCCCGAACACCACTGCACTGCCCTAAACCCTGAAACATCACCCCCAGCAAGACCCCCTACACTGCCCGAACACCACTGCCCTAAACCCTGAAACACCACCCCCAGCACGACCACCTACACTGCCCGAACACCACTGCACTGCCCTAAACCCTGAAACACCACCCCCAGCACGACCCCTTACACTGCCCGAACACCACTGCACTGCCCTAAACCCTGAAACACTACCCCCAGCAAGACCCCCTACACTGCCCGAATACCACTGCACTGCCCTAAACCCTGAAACACCACCCCCAGCAAGACCCCCTACACTGCCCGAACACCACTGCCCTAAACCCTGAAACACCACCCCCAGCAAGACCCCCTACACTGCCCGAACACCACTGCACTGCCCTAAACCCTGAAACACCAGCCCCAGCACGACCCCTACACTGCCCGAACACCACTGCACTGCTCTAAACCCTGAAACACCACCCCTGCACGACCCCCTACACTGCCCGAACACCACTGCACTGCCCTAAACCCTGAAACACCACCCCCAGCACGACCCCCTACACTGCCCGAACACCACTGCACTGCCCTAAACCCTGAAACACCACCCCCTGCACGATCCCCTACACTGCCCGAACACTACTGCACTGCCCTAAACCCTGAAACACCACCCCCAGCACGACCCCCTACACTGCACGAACACCACTGCACTGCCCTAAACCCCGAAACACTACCCCCAGCAAGACCCCCTACACTGCCCGAACACCACTGCCCTAAACCCTGAAACACCACCCCCAGCAAGACCCCTACACTGCCCGTACACCACTGCACTGCCCTAAACCCTGAAACACCACCCCCAGCATGACCCCCTACACTGCCGAACACCACTGCACTGCCCTAAACCCTGAAACACCACCCCCAGCACGACCCCCTACACTGCCCAAACACCACTGCACTGCCCTAAACCATGAAACACCAGCCCCAGCACGACCCCCTACACTGCCCGAACACCACTGCACTGCCCTAAACCCTGAAACACCACCCCCAGCACGACCCCCTACACTGCCCGAACACCACTGCACTGCCCTAAACCCTGAAACACCAGCCCCAGCACAACCCCGTACACTGCCCGAACACCACTGCACTGCCCGAAACCCTGAAACACCAGCCCCAGCACGACCGCCTACACTGCCCGAAAACCACTGCACTGCCCTAAACCCTGAAACACCAGCCCCAGCAAGACCCCCTACACTGCCCGAACACCACTGCACTGCCCTAAACCCTGAAACACCACCCCCAGCAAGACCCCCTACACTGCCTGAACACCACTACACTAAAGCCTGAAACACCACCCCCAGCAAGACCACCTACACTGGCCGAACACCACTGCACTGCCCTAAACCCTGAAACACCACCCCCTGCACGACCCCCTACACTGCCCAAACACCACTGCACTGCCCTAAACCCTGAAACACCACCCCTGCACGACCCCTACACTGCCCGAACACCACTGCACTGCCCTAAACCCTGAAACACCACCCCTCAGCACGATACCCTACACTGCCCGAACACCACTGCACTGCCCTAAACCCTAAAACACCACCCCCAGCACGACCCCCTACACTGCCCGAACACCACTGCACTGCCCTAAACCCTGAAACACCACCCCCTGCACGACCTCCTACACTGCCGGAACACCACTGCACTGCCCTAAACCCTGAAACACCACCCCCAGCACGACCCCCTACACTGCCCGAACACCACTGCACTGCCCTAAACCCTGAAACATCAACCCCAGCAAGACCCCCTACACTGCCTGAACACCACTGCCCTAAACCCTGAAACACCACCCCCTACACTGCACGAACACCACTGCACTGCCCTAAACCCTGAAACACCACCTCCAGCAAAACCCCCTACACTGCCTGAACACCATTGCTCTGCCCTAAATCCTGAAACACTAGCCCCAGCATGACCCCCTACACTGCCCAAACACCACTGCACTGCCCTAAACCCTGAAACACCACCCCCAGCACGACCCCCTACACTGCCCGAACACCACTGCACTGCCCTAAACCCTGAAACACCAGCCCCAGCAAGACCCCCTACACTGCCCGAACACCACTGCACTGCTCTAGACTCTGAAACACCAGCCCCAGCAAGACTCCCTACACTGCCCGAACACCATTGCACTGCCCTAAACCGTGAAACACCAGCCCCAGCATGATCCCCTACACTGCCCGAACACCACTGCCCTGCCCTAAACCCTGAAACACCAGCCCCAGCACGACCACCTACACTGCCCGAACACCACTGCACTGCCCTAGACTCTGAAACACCAGCCCCAGCAAGACCCCCTACACTGCCCGAACACCACTGCACTGCCCTAAACCCTGAAACACCAGCCCCAGCATGACCCCTACACTGCCCGAACACCACTGCACTGCCCTAAACCCTGAAACACCAGCCCCAGCACGACCACCTACACTGCCTGAACACCACTGCACTGCCCTAAACCCTGAAACACCAGCCCCAGCACGACCCCCTACACTGCCCGAACACCACTGCACTGCCCTAAACCCTGAAACACCAGCCCCAGCACGACCCCCTACACTGCCCGAACACCAATGTACTGCCCTAAACCCTCAAACACCAGCCCCAGCACGACCCCCTACACTGCCCGAACACCACTGCACTGCCCTAAACCCTGAAACACCACCCCCTGCATGACCCCCTACACTGCCCGAACACCACTGCACTGCCCTAAACCCTGAAACACCACCCCCTGCAGCACCCCCTACACTGCCCGAACACCACTGCACTGCTCTAAACCCTGAAACACCACCCCCTGCACCGCCCCCTACACTGCCCGAACACCACTGCACTGCCCTAAACCCTGAAACACCACCCCCAGCACGACCCCCTTTACTGCTCGAACACCACTGCACTGCCCCAAACCCTGAAACACCACCCCCAGCATGACCCCCTACACTGCCCGAACACCACTGCCCTAAACCCTGAAACACCACCCCTGCACGACCCCCTACACTGCCCGAACACCACTGCACTGCCCTAAACCCTGAAACACCACCCCCAGCACGACCCCCTACACTGCCCGAACACCACTGCACTGCCCTAAACCCTAAAACACCACCCCCAGCATTACCCCCTACACTGCCCAAACACCACTGCACTGCCCTAAACCCTAGAACACTACCCCCAGCACGACCCCCTACACTACCCGAACACCACTGCACTACCCTAAACCCTAAAATACTACCCCAGCACAACCCCTACACTACCCGAACACGACTGCACTGCCCTAAACCCTCAAACCTTCCCCCAGCACGACCCCTACACTACCCGAACACCACTGCACTGCCCTAAACCCTAAAACACTCCCCCAGCACGACCCCCTACACTACCCGAACACCACTGCACTGCCCTAAACCCTAAAACACTCCCCCAGCACGACCCCCTACACTACCCAAACACCACTGCACTGCCCTAAACCCTAAAACACTACCCCCGCATGACCCCCTACACTACCCAAACACCAATGCACTAGCCTAATCCCTAAAACACTAGCCCCCGCATGACCCCCTACACTACCCTAAACCCTAAAACACTACCCCCGCATGACTCCCTACACTACCCAAAGACCACTGCACTACCCTAAACCCTAAAACACGACCTCCTACACTACACAAACACCACTGCACTACCCTAAACCCTAAAACACTACCCCCTACACTACACAAACACCACTGCACTACCCTAAACCCTAAAACACTACCCCCAGCAGTACCCCTACACTACCCAAACACCACTGCACTAACCTAAACCCTAAAACACTACCCCCAGCAGTACCCCCTACACTACCCAAACACCACTGCACTACCCTAAATCACTACCCCCAGCACAACCCCCTACACTACCCAAACACCACTGCACTACCCTAAACCCTAAAACACTACCCCCAGCACGACCCCCTACACTACCCAAACACCACTGTACTACCCTAAACCCTAAATCTACCCCCAGCATTACCCCCTACACTACACAAACACCACTGCACTATCCTAAACCCTAAAACACTACCCCCAGCACGACCCTCTTCACTACCTAAACACAACTGCACAATTTGTTACAGGCGTTGCAACGCAGGCCTGTTGTGCTTACTGGAAGTACCTAGTGGGCTAGTTGGGCCCCAGGGACCCTCAGGATTCAAGGTGACCTAATACCCCAACTTAAAACGCACCACGGGGCGCGTTTGCACAGTGGTGAAGGGAGGGGTGGGGCCTCAGGTGACATGTGCGCAAACACGCCCTGTGGTGCGTTTTAAGTTGGGGAATTAATTCCCTTTGAATCCTGAGGGACCCTGGGGCCAACTAGCCCACCAGGTACCTTCAGTAAGCACAACAGAGTTGCGTTGCAGAGAGGTGAAAAAGGTGCGTGGCCTCGGAACGCCTCTCTGTAACTCAGCTCTGTGGTCCTAACTGTAGGTACCTGGGGGCTAGTTGGGCCCCAGGGACCCTCAGAATTCAAGGGGACTTAATCCCGCAGCTTAAAATGCGCCACGGGGTGCGTTTGCACACATGTCACCTCAGGCCCCCTCCCTTCACCACTGTGCAAACGCGCCCTGTAGCGCGTTTTAAGAGGTAGTTTTAATCCCCCTGCCCTATTATGTACTAGGAACTTGCAGAGGAGGTCATGCTAATCACAGGGGTACCCCAACGCATAGTGTTCCCTAGTGTATGTAGGTGTTTTCACTGTATTCTAAGTGTCTTTTAGCATAGCACTGGCTCTGGTTAGTCAGAGTCAGTTACCACCAGTACCCGTCTGAAAAAGTTGTGGGCACAGGATGATTTTGCAACAAGGCCTCTTTCTGCTCCTCTGTTGGTTCTTTCTGCACATCTTTTGCTTCTTTCTGTGCGTTTTTTCTTCTTTCTTCACATGTCCTACCTCTGTAGGCATAGTTAGAAACTAGCATTTAAAAAAACCTTTGAAATTCACCTAAAAATCATAGGTTTCAGGCACGTTATAGTTAGAAATTAGCATTTAAAAAACCTTTGAAATTCACTGAAAAAACCATAGGTTTCAGACACGTTATAGTTAGAAATTAGCATTTAAAAAACCTTTGAAATTCACTGAAAAAACCATAGGTTTTAGGGACAGTTATAGTTAGTTGGACATTTCACTCGTACAAAACCATAGAAATTCCCCTGTTATAGTTAGTTCAGCTAACTATAGCTCGCGCCCCCGCAATGCACTGCTGATGATGTCACATATTACATCACTCATGACATGGTCAGTGACATCACTGATGACATCACTGATGACATCTCAAATGACACCACCCATGCATCCTTCCTTGCTTGCCTTTGAGTTTGACCCATACAGTTTCACCCTTCCAGGCAGGCCTTTTTTCTTTCACCTTCCACCCATCCTTCAACCACCCATGCATCCGATTCCTATCAGCCACCTATGCATCCCACGCATCCGTCTCTGCCAGTCATATATTACATCTCCCCCGCCCTTCCTCCTTCCATCCTTCTTTCCCTTTTCGTTCAACCCATCCATCAAGGTCGTCTGACTCTTAGGGGCATATTCTCAGGGAACTATCGCCGAGTTAACGGCACTTTATCTCAGCCAAAGTCGCGATAAAATCATCGCCCCATTCACAAGCTGGTGCAAACAGCCGATATCACCAGTTTACCTGCGATAGCACCCGCAAAAAACATCGCCACAGATGAGCCCGGCAACTATCGCTAATGAGATGCAGAGTAGGCAATCCCGTGCAATAATCTGCGACAACACCACAATGCAACATTCTCAACGACCAGCCAGATCGGCGATAAGAACACAAAACAGGCGATACGGCGCGTTAGCATCAGGGAATTAACACATGCTCTGACCTGGTACAAAGTCGGATGACAACCTGCACCAGAAAAGGGAGCCCAGCCCACATCCGCACCTGAAGAACAACAGATGCCATGGAGCTACTCATCATGCAGCTCGGAGCCCCAACAGGGCCACAAGACCCACCGCCACCACACCCAGGTCCGCCACCCCCCCCCCGGACCACCCAGACCCCCCCGCCCCCCCGGACCACCACGGAGGCAGCGCAGACAAAGACAGCGGACCTTCAGGAAACGCACCAGCCTCACAGACATGACACCAGAGAATGTCATTGCCCACTACAGACTCAAAAGGTCAACCATCTTCCGCCTCCTGACCATTATTGCCCACAGGCTGATGGTACCAATACAGCGGACAACCAACATCCCACCTCAGACAAAGCTGCTGGCTGTGCTGCACCTGTTGGCCTCTGGGACATTCCAACTAACAACCACCAGAGTCGGAGGAGTCTCACAGTCAGCCCTATTCAAGTTCCTCAAACCTGTCCTGGATGCCATCATCAGCTTGGTACCCCAGTACCTATACTTCCCCCACACTGCGCAGGAACAGCTGGAGACCAAGCAAGGCTTCTACGCCATAGCAGGCTTCCCGCACGTGTTGGGGGCAATTGACTGCACACATGTTCTACGTGTGACCCCTGCCGACACTGCACACAATTACCGCAACAGAAAGCACACGCATTCCATCAATGTGCAGGCAATAGTGGACAACCGGGGACTCTTCACCAATGTCGTCGCAAACTACCCAGGCAGTGTGCATGATTCATACATCTTCCGACAGTCCATCATCAACCGGCGCTTCCAGAATGGCACCTACGGAAATGCAGTGCTCGTTGGTAAGTACCAAATGAACACACCACACACCTCAACTCCACAATCATGCAACTCACAACTCTGGGAATGCACACGTTACAAACTCACATACAACATGCCCACCCACCATACACAACAGCACAACGTACTGCGGAAAACTGGGCTAGCCATGTACATGAGCCATCAACGGCATGGCACCCCAACCACACAATAGCAGTATGTGGGGAGAGGTGGGAACCAGGCATGTGCGAAGGTGGCACGTGACCCATGAATGAGAATGCACACAATGCCAAGTGTGGTGTGGAAGTGCTGGACAGACTGCAGTATGCAGACCACAGACATATCCATGTCGACATATACTGCTGGTGGTGGTAGTGTTGTGGACAGTGGACGCAACCATGTCACCCCAGCCAGTGGGGAAGGCCCAGGAAATGTAGCTTGTGACGTCCCCCCCTGTAAGCGTGTGCGGAGTGGGATGGCCCTGCGTACGCCAGGCCAGCATAGGGGTGTGAATAAAAAGCACGTAGCTCTGGGCGTGGTTCTCTTCCGGAATGCCCAATGTGTCCACCAGGGCGGCGCCTCCCACCACGCCACGAGGCCGACGCCATCGCCGTGAGCGGTGTAGCCTGCGATCCTGTGCGCCTGCCGCAGCCCGGCCCGCTGGTCCCCAAACCAGTCCCGTCCGCCCCTGTGCACCCAGGCCTCACTGCTCACCTGCCGACACCAGCGTGTCTCCAAGAGGGCCCACCACGTGCAGGTGCTCACTCCAAGCCAGAGGCCCTCGACCGTGGCAGCCTCCTCAGATCATCACGGCCTCTGCGGGCAAGGCTCGCAGTACTCCTTTGTCGTTGACGTACTCCACCGGCATACACAGTGGACAGGTAGGTCACACATTTGGGACTGAGTCTTGATTACACAATGGCAGAGTACATATGTCAATGCAGAGTTTAAATCAGTATACTCTCCTCGATGAGGTGCCACCAACTCTGTGCATAGCATTCCCACCACACGTGTCTGTGGGCCCTTGCTGACTGCTGCCTCCGGCCTACACTGCGGTCCAGCAGGCTTCACACCAACCAATACAGTCCGGAACAGGCAGGACATGGCATCGTCGCTGGCTAAACACCCACTCAGCTCTGGTGCCTCCACCTCCGTCAACCAGGAATCTTCTCCACATGCCATTTCAGCGCCGCGTGTTATAGATCCAGGAGGAGCTGGCTGCACAGCGGTTGCCCCGCGCTGACCGCTGCCTCCGGCACCCACTGCATTCGAGTAGGACACCCAATTGGAACCGAGTCTTGATTTGTTCATTGCAGACTTCATATCATTGTACAGGCCTCATCGCAGACTGCATCCCCTCTGGTGCCACTTACTCTGTGCCACTGGAGTCATGGACACTCTCTGGTTGAACTCTGGTGGCGTATGAGTCTATGGCCTGGGGGTTGTCTTCATCATCATGTAGCTGATACTGACATCGTGGGGAAAAGGAGACTGTAGCATTCAACTCCTCCATATTGCCTGTTTCTGCTTGCTTCTGCCCTCTGCATCATGCCCTGGATGGACACCTTCACTGTCCCCCGTAACACTTCGCGACATTCTCCTTGGACATCAACGAGAACCCGCTCAGCTCTCGTGGCCCTACCTCAGTGCATCGCATGTCACCGTCCCGTGGCGGTGTGCCTGTGCCGGCCGCTGTGCATCCGGGGCCACCAACTCTGTGCAGCTCAAGTCATGGACCCTTGCTGTTTGTACTTTGAACTTCTGATTGTCTGATCACTGTTGTAGTTGTTGCCAGCACCAACCAACCCCTGAGGGGTGGCTTACACTACCCAACACCCATCCAGCACAGGCGTCACTGGACATGTGACCCTGGCAATAAAAGGTGCCGGGCGCACGTGCACATAGCCAGTTCCACGGATATTCTCAGTGTGTCCATGTGGTCATTATGTATGCATGAGGGCCCCGGGCCATACCACATTACATTGTGCTGTGTACAGCGGGCGCAACCTTGTCACCTCAGGCAGTAGGGTAGACCTGGGACATGTAGCTGTGTCGGACCCCCCTGTGAGCATGAGGGAGTGGACCTGCATACGGCAGTACAGCGTAGGGGTGTGGTCATTCAACACATGGCTCTGGGCGTGGTTAAGTTTAGGCCTTGCCAAGGAAGTAACTAATGCGTGTGTCTCAGGTGTAGTGTTGGCACCAGCCGTCACGCAATATACAATGTTGTCATGTAGCATGCACCCTGAGTACGGGCTCGGCCGAGGGGTAAATGAGGGTGCGCAGGCCCACTCGGGGTCAGGGATCAGACATGCCAACTGTTGTGTGTGTCGCTATTTCCGCAGCATAAGCCAAAGGTCTACCCTTGACCGCAAGGCGGGTTCAGCCAGTCATGAACTCTACATCTGTGTCCGCCCTGTTGACCCCTACAGATATTTTAATTTTATTTGCTATCTTTCAAAGCTCGGTACAACAGAACATAATGTAACTTGGGTCTCTCTGGGAGCAGAGGGACAACTGTTTACCTGTACTACTAATCACCATTCCTCCATTTCCCTTTCCTCCCATAACAGATTTATTATGGTCAGCTGTAAAGATGTATGTTGTCTTTGTGTAGTGTTTCTCTTTGTCAAACCTTTCCCTCAAATCCCCCTTCCGATCCATTCATAGAACCCCTGACCCTCTTCCCCCAGGCTGTGTGATTTATTGAGGTGTGACTAAATTAAATTTACATCACTAATTGAGCACACACGGATGTTGTGAAAGCAACACCAACTCAGAGCAGGATGAGGATCTTCTTCAACTCTAAGTATAGCCCACACTGGCAATATTATATATATTTAGCTTACCCACCCATGCACAGTATTCGGCATTTACATTTTTTTCAGAGGAACATAATTCATAATTACCTGCATCATCATCCTTCCGGCACTGTATTGCGTGCATCAAAGGTTACGCTTGCCCACTTCATTTCCTCAGTTCCTCATCCGACAGTTTAAGTTTGGCTAGGAGGGATTAGAACCTCACTTCTGGATCTGGTGCTTCCACTTTTTAACTAGTGCACTAGCATGCTGGTACTGTCTACTGCCACCACCATGGCATCTTGAGAAAAAGTGCAGCCATCACTTTGTCTAATCACTGGTAAGAGAAGAACTATGGGGGATCCACTGTTGAGCTGCATTAATCTATATACAATGGAAATTCACACACTCACATCCCCTCCGAGTCCTTAAGGGTTAATATAGCTGCAGACTGCAGAGACTAGGAGGAAAGAGTAGTAGGAAAAGTTAGGGTAGCGCATAAATATTTGTTGGTGTTACACTAGCAGCAGATTTTAAAGACTAGCTGCGGGCCTGCGGAAAAGAAAGGAAGCAGTGTGAAGTAAAACAGTAACCCTCCCAAAAAAGATTTAAATCATATGTACAACTATAAAAAATATCTTTCCCGAACAAATATAAACTAGAAAACCCACAACACCTGGCCCACCCCCACCCTAACCCCAACCAATGCCCAAAGTAAGCTTAGAAAGTCAAAAAACGTAATTGTCCATAAATGTCCAGAAATAAATTTGAGAAAAACCCCAAAAATGCCACAACTCCCACATCCCCACTCTCCCCAACAAGTCTCACCCACCAAACAAAAGATTAAAAAAGGGGCAAGAGAGGCTAGGAGCTTCCTCTTCAAATGGTTAAAATGCTCCTCTATCCTGGCTTCCAGGTGCTCCATCCTCTGGAGCATGAGCGCTGAAAGGCTCTATAAAGTCTATAGGGGGGAGCAGCAGTGGTTAAATGGTGGCAGTCAGCTGCCAGACCATGGCACCGGACTAACGGAGGCACTGCTGTCGCCTCCACCTCCGCTGCCACCATCCGCTGGTATTCGACCCTGATGGCCTCCACCTTCCTTTGCCAGGTCCTGGCTGCTATCTCCTACCTATTGGGTTGTTGTTGCGAATAAGATGTTGATGGATTGGCAGGAGTACCTATAACAAGAAAGAAAGAGATAAATTGTAACCAATCCTCTAAGCAAAACAGTAACACATAAAATTATATAGTGGCATAGAAGCACTAGCAGTACATAACATTTGCTGGTATCCTTGATTCCTCAGCCCATTCGATTTTGATGTGATTAGAGTTTCAGGCATCAAGCACTATGGAGTAAACAAGTATTCTTCTTCTCTCTCTTGTTTAGCTAAATTAATGTAGGCATGACAGCTCAATTTGTACCCAAGACAGACATACTTGTGTCACGTTACTTTGCTGCTGTCTGCAGGTGGGTCAGATGTACTAGACAATTATCTATTTTCCTATCATGGCCATGGTCTGTTAAATGCCTCAATTTCACCCTGACTACAACAAGGCAGATGAATAGTTACTAATATATATATGATATACGTCACGTGAGGTACTACTATAGTAACCATGCAGCCAATCGTTCGCCCGTGGCTGTCACTGTGAAATGCCATGGGTAGGGACTCGGAGGGAGGCGATTGATGATAATGTGTAGGTACATAATATATGTTGCGCTTCAAAAATACTGGGAGTCAAGGGAGTAGTCTGAAATACAACCTCAAACCTTTGAATCAAAAGCCTTGATAAAAACAAATCTTACTTGTTTACTCTTCTTCCCAGGGATTATTCCATTCATCGTTGCATTGTTCTTCTAGTATTTTTTATTCTTCACCCTTGGCTTTGCTACTCAGTCATCATTTAAGTTTTACATCCGCTTCATTCAATCTTCACCTATGAATACCATCCATCCAAACATGGCTCTCATTCTCAACAAACCTTTCACCAACATATATTTGTCATTTAATCACCCATGCATCCTTGGACACATCCAACCCCATTAGAGTATTCCTTTCACCCATACACTTTCACCTACCCAGGCAGGCTTCCTTTTACCTTTCATCCATCCTTCACCCACCCATGAATCCTATCAGCCACCTATAGTATATGCATCCTTTTACCCAAGCATCCTTCTTTTCAAGTCATATTATATTTCACCTGTCCTTCCTCCTTCCATCCTTATTTCCCTTTTCCATCAACCAATCAAGGTCTGACTCTTTATGAAACTTTCTCTGCTGAGTAGAAGATAGAAGAGGCCATTAGTTACTCAACTCCTGCTGTATATGCTAAGTAAAGAGGGGTGTCTTCAACTGTTCACAAGTCTCAACAGTGCAGTGTACACCCTTGCAGCGAGTATATGATTAATTGTCAATAAGCAAGAAATATAACTTATCACCGCCCACCACTGCTGCTGGCTCACCCCCTGTTGCTGCCACATCTGCTTGCTGGATGGCACCACCAACCCCACTGATGATCGGTGCGGCTAGAAAAAAACATTAAACGTTTTGTAGATGCCATACACGCCTCACCTCTATTTATTTTTTTTGTAGCAATATTGAAAATACATACACCACACACATCACTACAATTCAGATACAGACAGCATGTTCTATCGAAAATATCCAGTTGGGCATTTTGTTGGTGGAATTTTTTAAAAGCCTCTCAAGAAGACAACCTGTAAAGGACTGGACTGAGTGGCTAGAGCTATTGATGAATCTGAGTTTTGGAAAAGAAATGAGTGGCCAACTGGACGGACATAAGGTCTTCTTGGTTGGCAAATGCAATGGGGCCGTCCTCCTCCTCCTCCTCATACTTCCTTCCAGCCATGGGGCACGGTAATCAGTTCACCATCAACTGCTGCTAATAATACTAGGCCTAGATAATAAGAAGACAGAACCTTGGGATGTCCAACGTGACCATGGCCACTCTTGTTTTATTGAGTGAGCAATGATGACATGAGAAAGTAAAAGAAAGCTTTCTTAGTTCAACAAACATGTGTAGAATACCTTACTTGGGCACTCAATCTGCATGGCAGAGTAGTGGTACTAGTACTAGAAGTAGTAAGTGATCATGACCAAAGGGGTTCTCTGAGTCTTACAGTGGCACCACTAGGCAGTCCACAAAATTTATAAGGGGAAAGGGAAAGCTGACTGAAAAACCAGAAGAAAGGAAGCTATAGACAGACTAGTACAGACAGAGATAGTTTGAGGTAAAATACAGACACTAGAAATATAAAATAATTTAGAAAATAGGATAATGCAGGGATAACAAGAATTTAGAGACGGATAGATCGAAGAACATTTGGGTAAAAAGTAAAATTAGGAAACGGGTAGAAATAAATAGTTCAAAATAAGGTGGGGTAAAAGTTAGGGAATACATATTAATATTAACAACATGAGGACTTACTGGGGCCAGCAGAGCCATCGGACGAGGAGTGTTCTTGGGAGGCACCTTCAGCTCCCACACCCGCCTCGGATGACCTCGTCTTGCCCCTGGATGCTGATGTAAGACATAATTACAGAGACAAATAATGATTGTGGTAAATAAATAATAATAAATAATCTCTCCAAAAGATTTTTTTACAGGAAACGGCAATTGCAATAACATTAACCTTTCCTAAATCAGATCGACTAGTAGTAGACTAGTATCGTGGTCACGGGCTGTCCTATCTTTATTCCACATTTCTTAAACCTACCTAGCCCGCCTATTCCAAAGACTTTGGAATAAATTGCAATAAATGATATTCCGATCTCATTTGCAAGCATTCTTAACCCCCGTTGAGGAGCCAATTCACTAGATCTGCATTTTGTCTTTAAATACATAGATGGACGTATGCATGCATACGCCAAATTGGTTGGTTGCTTGTCACTCACTGTACGAGCTACAAAAAAGGTTCTAACTAAGAACTGAAGTGAGAGGACGCGTGCCGCTAAATTACTAATACTAACTGTTGGAAAGTGGATTATTAGTAGGGGCAAATGTATATCTGCTGCTTGCAATAAGGCCCCTAACACAGTATAGGACTCAGAATAGGTCTTAGAAAATTATTCCTATGCTCAACCCTTGGTAGCTTGGGTGCGAGCAGGCAGGCTTAACTTCAAAGACAGGGATGTAAATCATTTAAAAACACCAATTCAGTAAATAAATTAGACACAATGCACAATAAAAATCCAACACTAATTTATAAAAATAGGAAATATATGTTTATCTTTAAAATGACACCAAAACAACAAAAATCCAATATAGGGAACCGGAGATATGACTTTTCAAAGATTTAGCATTATGTAGCCCATAGAAACCTATAGCGCCTTATCGGGACATCTGGTCGCGATAGACCGGGTCAAAGTCAAAGTTTCAGGCCGACCGTGATGGAAGCCTGCACGGCTACCCCTCGCGTTAGGTCCTGGTCAACGTTTTTACCTTCTGACTTAGAAACTTTTCTGGAGCTTTTCTTCCCGGGATCTCTCACCGGATTGCCTTGCAACAAGCTTCCCGTCAAACTTATGGAAGTCCGACCTCCGGAGCGTTCCAGCGAGACAACCAAGGATCCAGGCTGACTCACATTTTTGCGGTTGCTCCCGGTCACTTTTTCTCCGTTTGGACTTAGAAACCTTTGCTGAGCTTTTTCTCACTGGGTCCCTCGATGCTCTTCACCAGGCCGGATTCGATGAGGGTTCGCAGGCCTCAGATTTTGCCTACTCCCGGTCAAACTCTGGAAGTAGGACCTATGGAGTTTTTCTGTGGGACAAACCTGGACGGCAGGCCGACTCGCAGTTGAAGGCAGGCGGCTTGGCTGGCAAGGTTGAGTCGGTCCCCTTATGGAGCTTTTTTCCAAAGTTGCTCCAAAGTTCCCCACATTCTGGAACTTCTTCTTGAAGTTCCCCAAAGGGTCCCAAAGTGTCTCAAACTCACTCCAAGGGTCTGGAATCTCCAAGATGGTCCTTGAAAGCTGAGGACTTCAGTTCCCACAATCCACTTGGACAAAACCCTTACAAATCCACTGGTAGTTCCCCAGGTTGAGGATTCTTGGTGGTGATGTTCCAGGTGAGCTCTGTTAACCTGTAGCTTGCAGGGAGTCCACTCTTTAGTCCTTTTACACCAAGGTAGTCCACAGGGCTGTAGTTCTAGATGGTGCAGAAGGTGCAGTCTTCAGAGTGCAGGCCTTAGGAAATGCACATCAAACTTCTCAGCATGGCCCGTCTTGCTTTCTTAGGTTTCAAGCAGCAGATCTGACAGGCTCTGCCCCTCTCAGATACTTATTCCAAGTTCACTGGGTCAAGCAGGAGATCACTCCTGTCCAATGGGAGCAGGGTCCCACCCAAAGGTCTGACCACATCCTGCAAAGTGTGGCACTATTTTGTCTCAGAGTGCACCAATTCTTCCAAATTCATCATGGCTTATTTTCCAGCAGAGAGAGAAGAGCTGGCTAAACACACCCCTAGGATGGCTAATCTCCATAGTCCCTCCCCCTTGCATCTGCTCATTCCTTCCTTAAGCCTAGAATCTGGCTGGGTTCAAAAGAGTAGAGTTGTAAATGACACTGGTGTCTTCCCCTTCCCTTGAAGTCCATTGTTTACGACTCCTCCCCCTGCTCTGGCATTCCTGTGTAACAGAGCACTGCCCTACCAGCAGAGCTGGTTAACCCCAAGGGCTCTTTATCATGTCTTCAAAGGAGCCTGGCTAACCCACTTAACTCTGACCAATCAGGACAAACCACTGGAAGGCTGAATCGGGGCTTACAAACAAGAAAGTCTTATAACTTCTTGTCTGTACATTTTAGGAGAAATTCAACAATATCATATTGTTGGATTTATTAAAACCATTCTGGGAAGTCCTTGAATGCTATTTTTATCATTCTCCTAGCAGGATTCATTAGTTAATAACTTCTGTTTGCAATGGGAAAAATAACTTGGGCCATTTTTCCAGCACCAAAGCTTATAAAAACATATTTTATAAGTACTCTGCGTATATCTAAAGGACCCACCACCCCTGGAACACCTAGGGGAGACTTTAGGGGTTCTGAATATGTAAAAATATTGCAGATCCTCCCTCCACAGTGCTCCTAGCACCAAAGTCGATATTGTGCAGCACTTTATCACAATGTGGGGAGTGAAAAGTGCAATTTCACTTAACCCAGGGCATATAAAACTCATTTTATAAAGGTCCTCCTTATAGATACCTGACCCCCACCCCTGGGACACCTAGGGGAGACTCTGGGGGTACCTAATATGCCAAAACATTGTAGGTTATCCATTTTTAAGAGCCCCAAACACCAAGGTCAAGTTTGGGCGCAATTTACTTTTGAAAAGTAGTCCTGCAACACAGAGCTACTTTTAAACTGACCTCAGGCTCAGCAGTGCACACATGCAAGTGCAGAAAGGGCTGCAGGCCTCTAAACTGCCATGCCCTATTATATACTAGGGACTTAGAGGTAGTTTCAATCCCCTTGCCCTATTATGTACTAGGGTCTTATAGGGTAGGTCATGCCAATCACAGGGGTACCCCAACCCATAGTGTACCCTAGTGTATGTAGGTATTTTACTGTATTCTAAGTGTCTCTTTCAGCATAGCACTGGCCCTGGTTAAGCAGAGTCCAGGGTCAGTCAGAGTCAGTTACCGCCAGTACCAGTCAGCAAAAAGTTGGGGGATGACTTTGCAACACTAACTACCACTATCTCAGTGACAGGACAAAAGAAAGGAGTCTCTCTCCAGTCTGCAATACTTAAGTTCTTACATAATCAGCCCAAGCAAGCAAAAAGTCGCAAACAAGTACGATTAGGTAGCGCTGAGCACCTGTCTAGAATAACGATCACATAATATAAGATTTGTAAACGTAACTTACCTGCATGTGAGCAGCATGCTTTCTATTTGGGAAATAATATTATTAATAGCATAGAACACACAAGTAATAATGATATTAATAATTAGCTGCTCACCGAGCCCCACGATCTCAACCCCTAGCAGGTCCAGCAGGTCCTGCTCTCGGTCCAGGATGTCGTACCACTGGTGCGTTAGCTCATTGTGGGTGCGCCAGACCGCAGAGCAGTGATACACTGCCCTGCGCACTCTCGCCCAGTGCTGCTGGTGCTCCAGGAGCCCGGACCTAGGCTTGCCGCCTGCTGCCAGGGTGGAGGAAAGGTGGCGCTGCGCAAAAAAAACAAGTGCTGCCACCTCTACCTCTGAAAAAAAAGGACCGAGGCTGAACCCCTTCTGGGTGCTGCCTTCTGCATGGAAGGCGGCTTTTGGTTGCCGTATTTTTTGGGGCACGCTTCTCTGCCATGATCCTGGGAGGAGGGGGGAAATAAAATGTAGAAAGTATAAAAAAATAACAGGAAGAAGAGGGAAGGAAGTAAAAAAGAATTAGGAAGGAAGTTGAGAGAAAAACAATACAAAACTCACTAAAACACAAACAAAAAGTAGAGAAAAATGCAAAATGCACACTTAGGAAGACAGGGAATGATAATAAATAAAAAAGATCAGAAAAAGTTTTGGAAAACAAGGATTGAAAGGATTAGGAAGGATTCCAAAAGTAGGCCCCAGCACCATAACTGAGAAAGAAACAAGATGACGCGCCCATGCGAGACTGCTCGGTGCAGTTCACGTGATTTTTCCACCTGAGCACGCAATTCGTGTTGCTGTACAGCAGAAATTTCACGAGAACGCATGGGACAAGCAACTCTGCCAGCTCGCGGATCTCCGCGCAGCGTGGCAAGAGTTTTTTTTACCTCTTTGCAGAGTACCGCATAGCAAGCTCAGGAGAGCACTATGCAAGGCCTTTCATGGTATTAAGAGTCAGAGACTGGGATGTTGCCATGACACATTAGCATGGTTCTGTTATGACACATATATCAATGTTACCCTAATCATTGGGTAAAGAAATTGCTTTGACACATGGGCATAGGTCTAGGAACTACTATACCAACTAACACTTCCCGCATGTTTCACAGCATCTTTCCTAGGCAATCGTGATAGAATGTTGCTGCAGCAGGATTATTGCAACAAGGGTCTTGGATTTTCCTTGCTAAGACCTCTTTAAGAGATTTGTTTTTATTAATATTTGGAACACTGGTAAGTATTCAGAATGAATTGTGTTGTTAATGAATGCAAACTTTGAACTGCCTCTTAAGCATTTTATCTGAACTCTTTCAAGAATTGGGGTTGTTACATCATGGTTAATGTTATCCTGTGACATCGTAGGAAGGATTCTTAGACCAGACTATGTTGCACATGTATATTTGAAAGTCAGGCACAAGGTATTAGAGTTCTAGTATACACATATGAATTCCACTAATAGGGAACAGAGTAGTATTAATGTTGTTGGTTATTTTGAAGTCATGTAGAAACTATAGCTCATCTTCAGTAGGAGATTGTGGAAGCTTGAGGTAGTTATTCAAAACATAGGGAGATGTGCAAATGGATTGAATTTGAGCATTTATTCATGTGGGATAGAAAGGATTTGAGTGTATATAATAATAATAATAATAATAATAATAATAATAATAATAATAATAATAATAATAATAATAACATCCAAAATGATAATAATAATAATAACAATATTGATAACAATAACATTAATAATAATAATAATAATAATAATATTAACACCAATAACATCACTAATAATAATAATAATAATAACATCAATAATAATAATAATAATAATAATAATAATAATAACGGCATTTGTAGGGTGCACACCTGCACTCAGAGTGTCCCGGCGCTAGCAAAACAAGGACTGCCCTAAAGATCAGAGTAAGCAACTGAGCCCCAGACTAAGCGCTAAACCGGTAGGTCTTTGGGTTTTTCCTGAAGATCCCTTCTGAGGTAGCTAGCTGTAAACTGGACTGCAGCGAATTCCACAGTTTTGCCGTCAAGAAAGTGAAGGTTCTTCCTCCACGTCTAGCCCAATTGATCCCTGGAATGCAGAGGAGCCTCTGTGAATCAGACCTGAGAGATCTAATCTGGCAGGAGGCCTTGAGTCTACATCTCAGGTTCAGAGGTCCTTTGTTCTCGAACGCTCAATAGGCAAACATTAGAGCATTGAATCTGATTCGGCTGGCCACAGGGAACCAGTGTAAATGGTGAAGGTGAGCAGACACCGGTTGCTTTATCGGAACCTTGAGAATGAGGTGCATGGTGGCATTTTGGATTATCTGCAGTTGATGCAAAAGGTATGCTGGCAATCCCAGGTAAAGACTGTTAGCATCGTCCAATTTGGCAGTGACAAGGGCACGGAGAATTGACTTGCAGGAGACCACAGGCACCAAGTGAAGCATCCTTCTCAGAGATCACAGTGTGGCAAAAGAGCTAGCCAAGACCGCTGAGACCTGTGGATCAAATGACAAGGCTGAGTCAAATTTGATGCCCAGATTTCTAACACAAGATGAAGGGGAAGGAGTGTCCCCCAAAACAGGTGGCCCCAGCCAAGAGGATCCAGGATCTTGCTCTTGCCAAAAAGTAGAACTTCCATTTTATCAGAATAGAGCTTAAGGCATCTCTCACCCATCCAGGCGCCAACTGCCATGAGGCAATTTGCAAAGGACTTTAGGGCATTAGGAGCCGCCTCCTGAATAGAGAGCAGGAGTTTTGTGTCATCAGCATATGATATTATCTTCAAACCCCAGAATTCAACCAGCTTAACCAAGAGTTCGAGGTAGATATTGAAAAGTATGGGCCTCAAGTCTGAGCCCTGCGGCACCACATACTTTAGAGGTTCGGATCAGAGAGAAAGGACAAGAGAAACACTGCCTGAGCTTTATCCTCCAGATTTGAAGCAATACAGGCCAGCGCATTCCCTTGAATTCCAATCCTTCCAAGTCTTTCCAACAGGATGCAGTGCGAGACCGTGTCAAAAGCTGATGACGGGTCTAGAAGGACAATCATACCTGACGCACCCCTATCAATGTTAGACTGACAAATTCAACCTCCAGTAGTGCAGTCTCAGTGCTGTAACCTGGTTGAAATCCAGACAACGTGTTACGCAGGAGGTTGTTGGATTCCAGGTACTCACAGATCTACTTATTGACTGTCTTTTCCAGGATCTTCGCTGCTCAAGGGAGGAGGGAGATAGGTCTAAAATTACTAATTAAATTTTTTTGTAATTTTGGGTCTCCATTAGCCTTTTTACGCAGCGGAAGAAGTAGGGACTGTTTCCACCTCTTCAGGACCGTAGTTGACTCCAAGGATCAGTTCATATTTTGTTAAGAATCTGGTTAACAATGGGCAGGACTGACTTCACGATTTAAGGAAGGCAACAGTCCTGTGGTGAACCAGACCTCCAATGAGATGAGCTCGAAATCCCTCAGCACTGTTCCAAGGGGGTCACCTTCTCTAAGGTGTCTTCCACTAAATTCTGGGGCAGAAACCGATCATAAATAATTTTCATTTTATTTATAAAAGACTCTTTACACAAATGAACAAATGGGGTCAAAGAGTTTTGCATCGCCTTAGGTGAGAGAAAAGAGTTAGCAATGCTACATAAGGCCCTAAGTTTGTTATCACCGGCCTCAATGGAGGAAGCAATGAACTCTTTCTGCGCACCACAGGCGGATTTGTAAAAGCAGACTAGAGCCTTTTTATACGCTGATTTAGCGTACTTGTCATAAGGAGAGCAACATGGGTGCTCCAGACGCTTACAATATGCCTTCTCCTTCCTTAAGGCTGGTGCAGAAGGCCTTAAATGCCAATTGATACGTCATTCTACACATGCACATACAAAACCTGTGTATAAAATGCTCTTTGCTGACACATCTTGCCTTTCTAAAAACAAGCAGAATTGTAGAACAAACATAGACAAACAGTCTCATGCAAGATTAATTTACTCCACACTGAGGACTCTCATATTGGCATATTACAACTGGTGTAATTTACTTCAGAACCTTTCATTAGGAACTATGTGATGTTCATTTGACAATTTCTCGATTGTATTATTGATAAACAATGCATTTTAAAATATTAAAATAGCATGTGGTACGTGACATTAAAGTGCCCACATGTAGTAACCTTAATTAATTCACATACTTAATGTAGAGGAGCCTAAATATGATATTGCTATCCACATATGTATGGGATGCACATGCACTGCTTCCACATGTCCACGGATTATGAAAACCAATTATCAGGTGACTATTCCTGCCTTGTTCATTATAAGGATGCATAGGATACGATTGTCATTTTCCATGAAGAGAAATGTGAGGAAAATGTGCATTTAAAGCTCTAAAGACTAGCTTGTATCTTAATTAGGCAGGTAGTGTTTCCTTATAACAATTGACCACCCTCTCAAGAAGTCTGGTCTTTACTTTTGGACCATTTGCTGCACACCTTGTCGGATCTCTGACATTTTCAGCGCATAAATTATAGGGTTTGCCACTGGTGGAAGGAGCAGGTAGGCATTTGCCACAAGGATGTGAACATAAGGTGGAATGTTGCTACGGAATCTATGAATGATAAGTGAGAATAAGATGGGAATAAAGAATAGAGACATCACAAAAACATGAGCAACACAGGTGCTGAAGGCCTTCAATTGGTCTTTGCGGGGAAGATGCAGCACTGCCCGAAGAATCAAAAAGTAAGACACCGCAATCGAGGAAAGGTCCATTGCTCCAATGGTGATGGAGGTAGCCAAGCCGTACACACTATTGAGAGTGATGTCAGCACAGGAAAGCTTTACCACAGCTATGTGTTCACAAAATGTATGGGGAATGCATCTGCCACAGAATGGTACTCTTAATGCAAGCAGTGACTGTGGAAGGACTGTAACCACTCCTCTTGCTAGTGAAGCTGCAGCTATTTTTGCAATGAGTGAATTTGTTACTATAGAAGGGTACCTCAGTGGTTTGCAAACTGCAACATACCGGTCGATTGCCATTGCTGTGAGAACGCCAGATTCCACCCCAGCAAAGGTATGTATGAGAAACATCTGGAAGAAGCAGGAACTGAAATTGATTTCTCCAGTGTTGAAAAAGAAATTGCTAAGCATTTTTGGAAGACTGGAAGAGGATAACACCAGGTCACAGCAAGTCAGCAAGGAAATTAATAGGTACATGGGCTTCTGAAGCTTCAGAACTGTCTTTACAGCTAACAGCACAATGCAGTTTCCTAGAAGAGTGACAATATACATGGCCAACAGTGGGGCAGCAAACCAGATGTGGAAAGCTTCCAGCCCAGGGATGCCCATCAGGATGAAGGAGGAAGGTGTTAATCTGGTGTTATTGGCCGGTGACATGATAGGTAAATATCACGTGTCTTGGAAAATGCCTGGTTGTGGAAAAGAAAACATAAGACATGATTTTATAATACTGCACTCTTTGCAACCAAGTAAATGATTCTAGGAATACAAAAAACTCCACATATATGTCAAGTCACAAAAAATAATTTTCTGTGTATTTTACAAGCTGGCTGCAATTTTGTTTTACATCTAAATATCAGGATTTAATTTTTCAAGCTGACTCCACTTTGTATCCATTGTTTTTTGCACAATATTCTGTTTCATGGCCAGCTCCTCATTAGACAATTGTTTTATAAATTAGAGCTACAAATCATTATCTCCAAACTTAATCCATCAAGTCTCTTTCTGAATATATTAGACAGCTAATCTACCAAAAGAGATGCAAAGTGTACTACTCCCTAACTGGTCCAATCTCATCAATCTCCGTTTGCAGCAAGGAATTTCCGGACTTCCAAAAGTCTTCAAGATTTCCCAAAAAAAGGATTCGACCCTGAGGACTTTACCAAATACAGCACAAGATCAGGACTTCCATTTTTTGCTTAAATCTTAAAAAGTTCAGTTAACACTTAGCTAAATGAATTTGACAGGGGAAAGAGCCAACTTAAACAGTACTGGCCTGTTTCCAGAGATGGCCCTCGACTCCTGCCTGCTAGTTCTTTAAGTCCTCTTGATGGAGTCAACCATGAAGTGCTCCATCACACATTAAAATAGCAGAATGGCTTCACAGAGAACGTCCTGAATTGGTTTAAATTGTACCTTGGGAGCCATTCTCAACCATGTCATGTTACATCTTGTTGCAGTTGTAGCTCCCACCTTGTTTAATCTATACCTTGAACCCTTGAGCGAATGTGTTAAGAACGCAGGCAAATCCTAACACTAACATGTGGATGACACCCAATTATATATGAAGGTCTCTTCCCCAAATGATGCATCCAGATTTGCATCAACCCTGGACAATAGAAACATGGTTGAGACTACACTATCTCAGGTTTTATCCACAAAAGATCCTCCTCTTCTGACTACAGGTTACACACGTACCCGTCCAAGCAAGGTTGGATACAATGAATATTCTAGAATTAGGATGCTGCATCCCCATCATTTACAGAGGCTTTATCTTAGACAACTGGATTAATTGCCACAATAATACCAATTTAAGGGCAAAAAATGCTAAGTTCCAACTGAAACTCCTCAGAAGGAGAAATTCCTCCCTGTACGACTTGAATTGAGTCATCCAAGTGATGGCCTTCTGTAGGCTTGCTATGGAATTGACATCCTTGTCTGTATTCCCAAAACACATTTAGCCCTGATTAAAGCCTCCTTGCATGCTGAGCTCACCTGTCATCAGGGATCAACCATATTGAGCATATTGCCTCATCTTGTCTTCCGTGAGTTTGCTTCTTACTGAGTGAATATCTATGCTTAAAGTTGCTTGCTTACTCCACAAACCTATACACTCTGATCAGACTCACTACATCAAAAACAAAGGGAAATTATGCAGTGGATCTTGTCAACTCAGAAGCACATACTCACTTCTTCTTAATGTGCCAGCCTTCTAGAAACAATGCATTTTAAAACAGTCTCTTTCTGTTTTTGATCCCACACTTTATGGATTTCTACCCCCTGGAAATCCAGACTTAAGCTTCCATTCTAGCTCTTAAAAAACAACTCAGAGTGCTTCTCTTCAACAAATTCTTTCCCTATTCCTTAACTACAGAACAATTTGTACTCTGCACCAAGATATAAGCCTTGATGTCTTTCAAAGGAGTTGAACCTCTGTGTCACATTATAATGGATCGCTTTGTGGTCTTATTTTCCAGTTTTGCATGTTGTAAGAAAGTGCATTACTAATTGGGGAGAATGGGTGTAAACCGCAAGAAATGAGGATACAAGCTTGTTAAGGGAAAAAACAGTTTCAGTAATTTCAACCTGGCTGAAACCCTGATTAGGTACAGCATAGCACAGACAGGCTTAACTTAGGAAAACATATAAAGTATTTTGATGTAGCAAAACAGTAAAAAGATAAAATACAACACAAGAAAAACCCCACAACCAATTTATAGAAATAGTGAGAAATCTAATGAGCAAATGGCAGCACACAAAAATCCAACAAGGGGAACTAGAGATATGAATTTTGAAAGGTTTAGGACAAAAATCTCCAATAAAAAGAAAAATGCTAATCTGTAGCCCCTTTCAGTAGTTGCCCGGTACCTAGGTGCAATTTAGGGCAAACCACAATGGAGTGCAGGCTGGATACACCAAGTAGGTTTGTCCTGGTCAAAGATTTTACCTTCCGACTCAGTCTCTGATATGAATTCCAAGTCCTCCAGAGAGGTAAGGTTGCAGGTTGTATCCACTTTAGTCCACGAGCAAGAAAAAAAATCAGACTTCCACATGATTGTGGCAAGAATTGCGGATTTTTTTATATTTGCCCCCCAGGGGGGTTCCTCTGGTTCCACCCCACAGGCCTAAGGGGGCAAGGTATCTCTAACCTACCCCCTTACATTATTTATTTTTTTAACTTCAGGACAGGGGGCTAAGTCCCAGAGCCCTGTAATGGCCACCAGAATCTTTTTTCTTGTGTTGCTGGCAGCCAATCAGCGTGCTGCTCCCATGGCAGTCTGACCCCCACGAGAGAGAATTGGCCCAAGGGAAAAAAGTTTGTTAGGCCAATCAGAAGGCTCTATGTTTTTTAAGTTGGGTTAAGGGCCTCTCACGAGAGTCCCTCATACCCAACAGTCCAGATATTCAAATATTTTTGAACTTTAATTAAACTACTGAACGGATCTACAGCAAATCACAAAAAGCACAATCTGCGTACTAGGATCTAGCTTTCTGCCAAATTTGGTGTAATGACACCAAAGGTATTAGCAAACCAAAAAACGTATTGCCTATGGCAATTCTAAAAATAATAATTTGAGATGTCATCAGTGATGTCATCAGTGATGTCACTGACCATGTCATGAATGATGTAATAGGTGACATCATTAGCAGTGCATTGCGGGGCGCGAGTTATAGTTAGCTGAACTAACTATAACTGCCGAATTTCTCTGGTTTTGTACGAGTGAAATGTCCAACTAACTATAATGTCCGTGAAACCTATGGTTTTTTCAATGAATTTCAAAGGTTTTTTAAATGCTAATTTGTAAATATAATATTTATAATACCTATCTTTTTCTCTGAAAATTGCAAGTTTTTTTTAAATGATATTTCGTAAGTATAATATCTTATAATTATTTTCTCTTATTTTTTCCTTTTATTTTAAATATGTAATGTCTTATGTCTTTTGAAAATATACATTTTTTTTGCATAAATAGTGGAGTTGCGTACCCATTGTGTACCTACCACGGTGGTTGCGCGACTTCAAGCCGCCATATTGCTAAAGTCGAGCAGGATGCGCGTTTGGCATGCGACGGGTACGCGTTGTCTGGCCCCGCGTAACGTGATATACGTATAGGATCGCGTCATGTGAGCGTTTGGTATGCAACGTGTGCACGGTGCCGGGACCCGTGTGACAAATGCAAAAACAACAGTTGATGGACAGAATGCAGAACAATGTCATACATTCACCCCAGTACAGAGATCTGGGCCTAAATCCATCGTTTTTTTGCTCACCATGCCATTCCAGTTTGAACCCAGCCATATGCAAATCAGTCTTGACCCTGTGCCTCATGGGAACAGTCCAGCCCGAACTGCCAAGCCAGGTCCTCCCTGGACTGGAAACAAGCATCCTAGGACCGGTTTCGGGGTTTCACCCCTCTTCAGCCAGGATAGCTTGATTCCAGTGGCATGGAGAGCACGGGACCCACGTCTGGGTATACCCGTCCCACTCGGGGTGACAAATGCAAAAACAACAGTTGATGGACAGAATGCAGAACAATGTCATACATTCACCCCAGTACAGAGATCTGGGCCTAAATCCATCGTTTTTGCTCACCATGCCATTCCAGTTTGAACCCAGCCATATGCAAATCAGTCTTGACCCTGTGCCTCATGGGAACAGTCCAGCCCGAACTGCCAAGCCAGGTCCTCCCTGGACTGGAAACAAGCATCCTAGGACCGGTTTCGGGGTTTCACCCCTCTTCAGCCAGGATAGCTTGATTCCAGTGGCATGGAGAGCACGGGACCCACGTCTGGGCATACCCGTCCCACTCGGGGTGACAAATGCAAAAACAACAGTTGATGGACAGAATGCAGAACAATGTCATACATTCACCCCAGTACAGAGATCTGGGCCTAAATCCATCGTTTTTGCTCACCATGCCATTCCAGTTTGAACCCAGCCATATGCAAATCAGTCTTGACCCTGTGCCTCATGGGAACAGTCCAGCCCGAACTGCCAAGCCAGGTCCTCCCTGGACTGGAAACAAGCATCCTAGGACCGGTTTCGGGGTTTCACCCCTCTTCAGCCAGGATAGCTTGATTCCAGTGGCATGGAGAGCACGGGACCCACGTCTGGGCATACCCGTCCCACTGGGGGTGACAAATGCAAAAACAACAGTTGATGGACAGAATGCAGAACAATGTCATACATTCACCCCAGTACAGAGATCTGGGCCTAAATCCATCGTTTTTGCTCACCATGCCATTCCAGTTTGAACCCAGCCATATGCAAATCAGTCTTGACCCTGTGCCTCATGGGAACAGTCCAGCCCGAACTGCCAAGCCAGGTCCTCCCTGGACTGGAAACAAGCATCCTAGGACCGGTTTCGGGATTTCACCCCTCTTCAGCCAGGATAGCTTGATTCCAGTGGCATGGAGAGCACGGGACCCACGTCTGGGC
The DNA here is from genome assembly GCA_963921515.1 of Calotriton arnoldi. Classification (NCBI taxonomy): domain Eukaryota; kingdom Metazoa; phylum Chordata; class Amphibia; order Caudata; family Salamandridae; genus Calotriton; species Calotriton arnoldi. The sequence goes on along the minus strand of CAWUFW010003342.1, from coordinate 643,640 downwards.
ATACCCGTCCCACTCGGGGTGACAAATGCAAAAACAACAGTTGATGGACAGAATGCAGAACAATGTCATACATTCACCCCAGTACAGAGATCTGGGCCTAAATCCATCGTTTTTTGCTCACCATGCCATTCCAGTTTGAACCCAGCCATATGCAAATCAGTCTTGACCCTGTGCCTCATGGGAACAGTCCAGCCCGAACTGCCAAGCCAGGTCCTCCCTGGACTGGAAACAAGCATCCTAGGACCGGTTTCGGGGTTTCACCCCTCTTCAGCCAGGATAGCTTGATTCCAGTGGCATGGGGAGCACGGGACCCACGTCTGGGCATACCCGTCCCACTCGGGGTGACAAATGCAAAAACAACAGTTGATGGACAGAATGCAGAACAATGTCATACATTCACCCCAGTACAGAGATCTGGGCCTAAATCCATCGTTTTTTGCTCACCATGCCATTCCAGTTTGAACCCAGCCATATGCAAATCAGTCTTGACCCTGTGCCTCATGGGAACAGTCCAGCCCGAACTGCCAAGCCAGGTCCTCCCTGGACTGGAAACAAGCATCCTAGGACCGGTTTCGGGGTTTCACCCCTCTTCAGCCAGGATAGCTTGATTCCAGTGGCATGGAGAGCACGGGACCCACGTCTGGGCATACCCGTCCCACTCGGGGTGACAAATGCAAAAACAACAGTTGATGGACAGAATGCAGAACAATGTCATACATTCACCCCAGTACAGAGATCTGGGCCTAAATCCATCGTTTTTTGCTCACCATGCCATTCCAGTTTGAACCCAGCCATATGCAAATCAGTCTTGACCCTGTGCCTCATGGGAACAGTCCAGCCCAAACTGCCAAGCCAGGTCCTCCCTGGACTGGAAACAAGCATCCTAGGACCGGTTTCGGGGTTTCACCCCTCTTCAGCCAGGATAGCTTGATTCCAGTGGCATGGAGAGCACGGGACCCACGTCTGGGCATACCCGTCCCACTCGGGGTGACAAATGCAAAAACAACAGTTGATGGACAGAATGCAGAACAATGTCATACATTCACCCCAGTACAGAGATCTGGGCCTAAATCCATCGTTTTTTGCTCACCATGCCATTCAAGTTTGAACCCAGCCATATGCAAATCAGTCTTGACCCTGTGCCTCATGGGAACAGTCCAGCCCGAACTGCCAAGCCAGGTCCTCCCTGGACTGGAAACAAGCATCCTAGGACCGGTTTCGGGGTTTCACCCCTCTTCAGCCAGGATAGCTTGATTCCAGTGGCATGGAGAGCACGGGACCCACGTCTGGGCATACCTGTCCCACTCGGGGTGACAAATGCAAAAACAACAGTTGATGGACAGAATGCAGAACAATGTCATACATTCACCCCAGTACAGAGATCTGGGCCTAAATCCATCGTTTTTTGCTCACCATGCCATTCCAGTTTGAACCCAGCCATATGCAAATCAGTCTTGACCCTGTGCCTCATGGGAACAGTCCAGCCCGAACTGCCAAGCCAGGTCCTCCCTGGACTGGAAACAAGCATCCTAGGACCGGTTTCGGGGTTTCACCCCTCTTCAGCCAGGATAGCTTGATTCCAGTGGCATGGAGAGCACGGGACCCACGTCTGGGCATACCCGTCCCACTCGGGGTGACAAATGCAAAAACAACAGTTGATGGACAGAATGCAGAACAATGTCATACATTCACCCCAGTACAGAGATCTGGGCCTAAATCCATCGTTTTTGCTCACCATGCCATTCCAGTTTGAACCCAGCCATATGCAAATCAGTCTTGACTCTGTGCCTCATGGGAACAGTCCAGCCCGAACTGCCAAGCCAGGTCCTCCCTGGACTGGAAACAAGCATCCTAGGACCGGTTTTGGGGTTTCACCCCTCTTCAGCCAGGATAGCTTGATTCCAGTGGCATGGAGAGCACGGGACCCACGTCTGGGCATACCCGTCCCACTCGGGGTGACAAATGCAAAAACAACAGTTGATGGACAGAATGCAGAACAATGTCATACATTCACCCCAGTACAGAGATCTGGGCCTAAATCCATCGTTTTTTGCTCACCATGCCATTCCAGTTTGAACCCAGCCATATGCAAATCAGTCTTGACCCTGTGCCTCATGGGAACAGTCCAGCCCGAACTGCCAAGCCAGGTCCTCCCTGGACTGGAAACAAGCATCCTAGGACCGGTTTCGGGGTTTCACCCCTCCTCAGCCAGGATAGCTTGATTCCAGTGGCATGGAGAGCACGGGACCCACGTCTGGGCATACCCGTCCCACTCGGGGTGACAAATGCAAAAACAACAGTTGATGGACAGAATGCAGAACAATGTCATACATTCACCCCAGTACAGAGATCTGGGCCTAAATCCATCGTTTTTGCTCACCATGCCATTCCAGTTTGAACCCAGCCATATGCAAATCAGTCTTGACCCTGTGCCCCATGGGAACAGTCCAGCCCGAACTGCCAAGCCAGGTCCTCCCTGGACTGGAAACAAGCATCCTAGGACCGGTTTCGGGGTTTCACCGCTCTTCAGCCAGGATAGCTTGATTCCAGTGGCATGGAGAGCACGGGACCCACGTCTGGGCATACCCGTCCCACTCGGGGTGACAAATGCAAAAACAACAGTTGATGGACAGAATGCAGAACAATGTCATACATTCACCCCAGTACAGAGATCTGGGCCTAAATCCATCGTTTTTTGCTCACCATGCCATTCCAGTTTGAACCCAGCCATATGCAAATCAGTCTTGACCCTGTGCCTCATGGGAACAGTCCAGCCCGAACTGCCAAGCCAGGTCCTCCCTGGACTGGAAACAAGCATCCTAGGACCGGTTTCGGGGTTTCACCCCTCTTCAGCCAGGATAGCTTGATTCCAGTGGCATGGAGAGCACGGGACCCACGTCTGGGCATACCCGTCCCACTCGGGGTGACAAATGCAAAAACAACAGTTGATGGACAGAATGCAGAACAATGTCATACATTCACCCCAGTACAGAGATCTGGGCCTAAATCCATCGTTTTTTGCTCACCATGCCATTCCAGTTTGAACCCAGCCATATGCAAATCAGTCTTGACCCTGTGCCTCATGGGAACAGTCCAGCCCGAACTGCCAAGCCAGGTCCTCCCTGGACTGGAAACAAGCATCCTAGGACCGGTTTCGGGGTTTCACCCCTCTTCAGCCAGGATAGCTTGATTCCAGTGGCATGGAGAGCACGGGACCCACGTCTGGGCATACCCGTCTCACTCGGGGTGACAAATGCAAAAACAACAGTTGATGGACAGAATGCAGAACAATGTCATACATTCACCCCAATACAGAGATCTGGGCCTAAATCCATCATTTTTTGCTCACCATGCCATTCCAGTTTGAACCCAGCCATATGCAAATCAGTCTTGACCCTGTGCCTCATGGGAACAGTCCAGCCCGAACTGCCAAGCCAGGTCCTCCCTGGACTGGAAACAAGCATCCTAGGACCGGTTTCGGGGTTTCACCCCTCTTCAGCCAGGATAGCTTGATTCCAGTGGCATGGAGAGCACGGGACCCACGTCTGGGCATACCCGTCCCACTCGGGGTGACAAATGCAAAAACAACAGTTGATGGACAGAATGCAGAACAATGTCATACATTCACCCCAGTACAGAGATCTGGGCCTAAATCCATCGTTTTTGCTCACCATGCCATTCCAGTTTGAACCCAGCCATATGCAAATCAGTCTTGACCCTGTGCCTCATGGGAACAGTCCAGCCCGAACTGCCAAGCCAGGTCCTCCCTGGACTGGAAACAAGCATCCTAGGACCGGTTTCGGGGTTTCACCCCTCTTCAGCCAGGATAGCTTGATTCCAGTGGCATGGAGAGCACGGGACCCACGTCTGGGCATACCCGTCCCACTCGGGGTGACAAATGCAAAAACAACAGTTGATGGACAGAATGCAGAACAATGTCATACATTCACCCCAGTACAGAGATCTGGGCCTAAATCCATCGTTTTTTGCTCACCATGCCATTCCAGTTTGAACCCAGCCATATGCAAATCAGTCTTGACCCTGTGCCTCATGGGAACAGTCCAGCCCGAACTGCCAAGCCAGGTCCTCCCTGGACTGGAAACAAGCATCCTAGGACCGGTTTCGGGGTTTCACCCTCTTCAGCCAGGATAGCTTGATTCCAGTGGCATGGAGAGAACGGGACCCACGTCTGGGCATACCCGTCCCACTCGGGGTGACAAATGCAAAAACAACAGTTGATGGACAGAATGCAGAACAATGTCATACATTCACCCCAGTACAGAGATCTGGGCCTAAATCCATCGTTTTTGCTCACCATGCCATTCCAGTTTGAACACAGCCATATGCAAATCAGTCTTGACCCTGTGCCTCATGGGAACAGTCCAGCCCGAACTGCCAAGCCAGGTCCTCCCTGGACTGGAAACAAGCATCCTAGGACCGGTTTCGGGGTTTCACCCCTCTTCAGCCAGGATAGCTTGATTCCAGTGGCATGGAGAGAACGGGACCCACGTCTGGGCATACCCGTCCCACTCGGGGTGACAAATGCAAAAACAACAGTTGATGGACAGAATGCAGAACAATGTCATACATTCACCCCAGTACAGAGATCTGGGCCTAAATCCATCGTTTTTTGCTCACCATGCCATTCCAGTTTGAACCCAGCCATATGCAAATCAGTCTTGACCCTGTGCCTCATGGGAACAGTCCAGCCCGAACTGCCAAGCCAGGTCCTCCCTGGACTGGAAACAAGCATCCTAGGACCGGTTTCGGGGTTTCACCCCTCTTCAGCCAGGATAGCTTGATTCCAGTGGCATGGGGAGCACGGGACCCACGTCTGGGCATACCCGTCCCACTCGGGGTGACAAATGCAAAAACAACAGTTGATGGACAGAATGCAGAACAATGTCATACATTCACCCCAGTACAGAGATCTGGGCCTAAATCCATCGTTTTTTGCTCACCATGCCATTCCAGTTTGAACCCAGCCATATGCAAATCAGTCTTGACCCTGTGCCTCATGGGAACAGTCCAGCCCGAACTGCCAAGCCAGGTCCTCCCTGGACTGGAAACAAGCATCCTAGGACCGGTTTCGGGGTTTCACCCTCTTCAGCCAGGATAGCTTGATTCCAGTGGCATGGAGAGCACGGGACCCACGTCTGGGCATACCCGTCCCACTCGGGGTGACAAATGCAAAAACAACAGTTGATGGACAGAATGCAGAACAATGTCATACATTCACCCCAGTACAGAGATCTGGGCCTAAATCCATCGTTTTTTGCTCACCATGCCATTCCAGTTTGAACCCAGCCATATGCAAATCAGTCTTGACCCTGTGCCTCATGGGAACAGTCCAGCCCAAACTGCCAAGCCAGGTCCTCCCTGGACTGGAAACAAGCATCCTAGGACCGGTTTCGGGTTTCACCCCTCTTCAGCCAGGATAGCTTGATTCCAGTGGCATGGAGAGCACGGGACCCACGTCTGGGCATACCCGTCCCACTCGGGGTGACAAATGCAAAAACAACAGTTGATGGACAGAATGCAGAACAATGTCATACATTCACCCCAGTACAGAGATCTGGGCCTAAATCCATCGTTTTTTTGCTCACCATGCCATTCAAGTTTGAACCCAGCCATATGCAAATCAGTCTTGACCCTGTGCCTCATGGGAACAGTCCAGCCCGAACTGCCAAGCCAGGTCCTCCCTGGACTGGAAACAAGCATCCTAGGACCGGTTTCGGGGTTTCACCCCTCTTCAGCCAGGATAGCTTGATTCCAGTGGCATGGAGAGCACGGGACCCACGTCTGGGCATACCTGTCCCACTCGGGGTGACAAATGCAAAAACAACAGTTGATGGACAGAATGCAGAACAATGTCATACATTCACCCCAGTACAGAGATCTGGGCCTAAATCCATCGTTTTTTTGCTCACCATGCCATTCCAGTTTGAACCCAGCCATATGCAAATCAGTCTTGACCCTGTGCCTCATGGGAACAGTCCAGCCCGAACTGCCAAGCCAGGTCCTCCCTGGACTGGAAACAAGCATCCTAGGACCGGTTTCGGGGTTTCACCCCTCTTCAGCCAGGATAGCTTGATTCCAGTGGCATGGAGAGCACGGGACCCACGTCTGGGCATACCCGTCCCACTCGGGGTGACAAATGCAAAAACAACAGTTGATGGACAGAATGCAGAACAATGTCATACATTCACCCCAGTACAGAGATCTGGGCCTAAATCCATCGTTTTTTGCTCACCATGCCATTCCAGTTTGAACCCAGCCATATGCAAATCAGTCTTGACTCTGTGCCTCATGGGAACAGTCCAGCCCGAACTGCCAAGCCAGGTCCTCCCTGGACTGGAAACAAGCATCCTAGGACCGGTTTTGGGGTTTCACCCCTCTTCAGCCAGGATAGCTTGATTCCAGTGGCATGGAGAGCACGGGACCCACGTCTGGGCATACCCGTCCCACTCGGGGTGACAAATGCAAAAACAACAGTTGATGGACAGAATGCAGAACAATGTCATACATTCACCCCAGTACAGAGATCTGGGCCTAAATCCATCGTTTTTTGCTCACCATGCCATTCCAGTTTGAACCCAGCCATATGCAAATCAGTCTTGACCCTGTGCCTCATGGGAACAGTCCAGCCCGAACTGCCAAGCCAGGTCCTCCCTGGACTGGAAACAAGCATCCTAGGACCGGTTTCGGGGTTTCACCCTCCTCAGCCAGGATAGCTTGATTCCAGTGGCATGGAGAGCACGGGACCCACGTCTGGGCATACCCGTCCCACTCGGGGTGACAAATGCAAAAACAACAGTTGATGGACAGAATGCAGAACAATGTCATACATTCACCCCAGTACAGAGATCTGGGCCTAAATCCATCGTTTTTTGCTCACCATGCCATTCCAGTTTGAACCCAGCCATATGCAAATCAGTCTTGACCCTGTGCCCCATGGGAACAGTCCAGCCCGAACTGCCAAGCCAGGTCCTCCCTGGACTGGAAACAAGCATCCTAGGACCGGTTTCGGGGTTTCACCGCTCTTCAGCCAGGATAGCTTGATTCCAGTGGCATGGAGAGCACGGGACCCACGTCTGGGCATACCCGTCCCACTCGGGGTGACAAATGCAAAAACAACAGTTGATGGACAGAATGCAGAACAATGTCATACATTCACCCCAGTACAGAGATCTGGGCCTAAATCCATCGTTTTTGCTCACCATGCCATTCCAGTTTGAACCCAGCCATATGCAAATCAGTCTTGACCCTGTGCCTCATGGGAACAGTCCAGCCCGAACTGCCAAGCCAGGTCCTCCCTGGACTGGAAACAAGCATCCTAGGACCGGTTTCGGGGTTTCACCCCTCTTCAGCCAGGATAGCTTGATTCCAGTGGCATGGAGAGCACGGGACCCACGTCTGGGCATACCCGTCCCACTCGGGGTGACAAATGCAAAAACAACAGTTGATGGACAGAATGCAGAACAATGTCATACATTCACCCCAGTACAGAGATCTGGGCCTAAATCCATCGTTTTTTGCTCACCATGCCATTCCAGTTTGAACCCAGCCATATGCAAATCAGTCTTGACCCTGTGCCTCATGGGAACAGTCCAGCCCGAACTGCCAAGCCAGGTCCTCCCTGGACTGGAAACAAGCATCCTAGGACCGGTTTCGGGGTTTCACCCCTCTTCAGCCAGGATAGCTTGATTCCAGTGGCATGGAGAGCACGGGACCCACGTCTGGGCATACCCGTCTCACTCGGGGTGACAAATGCAAAAACAACAGTTGATGGACAGAATGCAGAACAATGTCATACATTCACCCCAATACAGAGATCTGGGCCTAAATCCATCATTTTTTTGCTCACCATGCCATTCCAGTTTGAACCCAGCCATATGCAAATCAGTCTTGACCCTGTGCCTCATGGGAACAGTCCAGCCCGAACTGCCAAGCCAGGTCCTCCCTGGACTGGAAACAAGCATCCTAGGACCGGTTTCGGGGTTTCACCCCTCTTCAGCCAGGATAGCTTGATTCCAGTGGCATGGAGAGCACGGGACCCACGTCTGGGCATACCCGTCCCACTCGGGGTGACAAATGCAAAAACAACAGTTGATGGACAGAATGCAGAACAATGTCATACATTCACCCCAGTACAGAGATCTGGGCCTAAATCCATCGTTTTTTGCTCACCATGCCATTCCAGTTTGAACCCAGCCATATGCAAATCAGTCTTGACCCTGTGCCTCATGGGAACAGTCCAGCCCGAACTGCCAAGCCAGGTCCTCCCTGGACTGGAAACAAGCATCCTAGGACCGGTTTCGGGGTTTCACCCCTCTTCAGCCAGGATAGCTTGATTCCAGTGGCATGGAGAGCACGGGACCCACGTCTGGGCATACCCGTCCCACTCGGGGTGACAAATGCAAAAACAACAGTTGATGGACAGAATGCAGAACAATGTCATACATTCACCCCAGTACAGAGATCTGGGCCTAAATCCATCGTTTTTTGCTCACCATGCCATTCCAGTTTGAACCCAGCCATATGCAAATCAGTCTTGACCCTGTGCCTCATGGGAACAGTCCAGCCCGAACTGCCAAGCCAGGTCCTCCCTGGACTGGAAACAAGCATCCTAGGACCGGTTTCGGGGTTTCACCCCTCTTCAGCCAGGATAGCTTGATTCCAGTGGCATGGAGAGAACGGGACCCACGTCTGGGCATACCCGTCCCACTCGGGGTGACAAATGCAAAAACAACAGTTGATGGACAGAATGCAGAACAATGTCATACATTCACCCCAGTACAGAGATCTGGGCCTAAATCCATCGTTTTTTGCTCACCATGCCATTCCAGTTTGAACACAGCCATATGCAAATCAGTCTTGACCCTGTGCCTCATGGGAACAGTCCAGCCCGAACTGCCAAGCCAGGTCCTCCCTGGACTGGAAACAAGCATCCTAGGACCGGTTTCGGGGTTTCACCCCTCTTCAGCCAGGATAGCTTGATTCCAGTGGCATGGAGAGAACGGGACCCACGTCTGGGCATACCCGTCCCACTCGGGGTGACAAATGCAAAAACAACAGTTGATGGACAGAATGCAGAACAATGTCATACATTCACCCCAGTACAGAGATCTGGGCCTAAATCCATCGTTTTTTGCTCACCATGCCATTCCAGTTTGAACCCAGCCATATGCAAATCAGTCTTGACCCTGTGCCTCATGGGAACAGTCCAGCCCGAACTGCCAAGCCAGGTCCTCCCTGGACTGGAAACAAGCATCCTAGGACCGGTTTCGGGGTTTCACCCCTCTTCAGCCAGGATAGCTTGATTCCAGTGGCATGGAGAGCACGGGACCCACGTCTGGGCATACCCGTCCCACTCGGGGTGACAAATGCAAAAACAACAGTTGATGGACAGAATGCAGAACAATGTCATACATTCACCCCAGTACAGAGATCTGGGCCTAAATCCATCGTTTTTGCTCACCATGCCATTCCAGTTTGAACCCAGCCATATGCAAATCAGTCTTGACCCTGTGCCTCATGGGAACAGTCCAGCCCGAACTGCCAAGCCAGGTCCTCCCTGGACTGGAAACAAGCATCCTAGGACCGGTTTCGGGGTTTCACCCCTCTTCAGCCAGGATAGCTTGATTCCAGTGGCATGGAGAGCACGGGACCCACGTCTGGGCATACCCGTCCCACTCGGGGTGACAAATGCAAAAACAACAGTTGATGGACAGAATGCAGAACAATGTCATACATTCACCCCAGTACAGAGATCTGGGCCTAAATCCATCGTTTTTTTGCTCACCATGCCATTCCAGTTTGAACACAGCCATATGCAAATCAGTCTTGACCCTGTGCCTCATGGGAACAGTCCAGCCCGAACTGCCAAGCCAGGTCCTCCCTGGACTGGAAACAAGCATCCTAGGACCGGTTTCGGGGTTTCACCCCTCTTCAGCCAGGATAGCTTGATTCCAGTGGCATGGAGAGAACGGGACCCACGTCTGGGCATACCCGTCCCACTCGGGGTGACAAATGCAAAAACAACAGTTGATGGACAGAATGCAGAACAATGTCATACATTCACCCCAGTACAGAGATCTGGGCCTAAATCCATCGTTTTTTGCTCACCATGCCATTCCAGTTTGAACACAGCCATATGCAAATCAGTCTTGACCCTGTGCCTCATGGGAACAGTCCAGCCCGAACTGCCAAGCCAGGTCCTCCCTGGACTGGAAACAAGCATCCTAGGACCGGTTTCGGGGTTTCACCCCTCTTCAGCCAGGATAGCTTGATTCCAGTGGCATGGAGAGAACGGGACCCACGTCTGGGCATACCCGTCCCACTCGGGGTGACAAATGCAAAAACAACAGTTGATGGACAGAATGCAGAACAATGTCATACATTCACCCCAGTACAGAGATCTGGGCCTAAATCCATCGTTTTTTTGCTCACCATGCCATTCCAGTTTGAACCCAGCCATATGCAAATCAGTCTTGACCCTGTGCCTCATGGGAACAGTCCAGCCCGAACTGCCAAGCCAGGTCCTCCGTGTGACGTCATATACGTGCTGGGTCGCGTCGTGTGCGCGACTCCCGTAAAAAAAAATTATGTTTGAAAACTATATGTATATAACTTTAATGTATATATGAGGGCAAGAGATTATCTAAAATATTTATAAAAATAATATATTTGTACTTGTAATAAACTTATATTATTGTTAAATATGTTTTGCGGAGTCGCGTCGGGTGTGCGGTGGTTGCGCGCCAGGTGCGCGATTCCCATGTGACTTTAAAAGAAAGCATTTGATTGGTTCTTAAGATTTCCCATTGTAACAGTTGAAGGACCCCACCCATTTTATTAATTCTCTGTGCAGCATCAGAGGACAGAGACCTGTTGTGTTTTTGACAGCTATATTGATAATTTGTTTGGTGTTTGCTGGAAAAGTTTACAATGGCTTCCTCAAATCCACAAATAGACCATGCTTCTGAAGATGAAGACTTGGATCCACCTCCCAAGAAAAGACCGAAGTCTATTGTGTGGAAGTTTTTCAGCATCCCTGATGGTGAAAAAAAGGTGAATGCTCGAAAGGTGAGCTGCAAACTATGTCCCAGGATTCTTTCGAGAGGCAGTGATAAGAAATATTCGTGTGGGACTTCCAGCATGTTTAAACATTTGCAAACCATACATCCGAAACATCTTGCACGGGAACAGCTGCGACGTGCTCAAGAAGCCACCCAGCAAAGTGACCAGGAAGCTGGTCCCAGCACTTCTGGAGCCTCAAGCTCCACATCTCGTGGTCCAGACATTCGGGTCGAGTTTGTGACCCTAGAACAGCATTGCGTGAAATGCAAGGCAATTTTATGTTGTGGGGAGCAGTTAGTTGACGCTGTTTGTTCTGCAGCAAGAAACCATCGCTGCCAAAAAAAAAAAAAATTCGGTTGGAATGACTACATAATTCCCAAAGTTAAAAGTTTTGTCTGTTATTTTTTTCCTTTTTCAAAAAACACCAAAAAAATTGACAAAATAGTTTAAAAAACACAAACAAATTACAAAACAAAAAAGAAGAAAAAAAAGAGTTATTTTCAGAACTACCTTATTTGGTTAAAAAAGAGAAATAACTGCATGCTAATGTGTGGGTGATTGCATGAGTACATGGGTAGTAACTGCATGATTAGAGTGCTGCAAGGAGAGTGCATGGTGAATTTATAAGTGCTTGGGTATTGGTGCAGTGATTGGATTAGTACATGCTACTGGCTGGGTGACTGAAAGAGTGCACAGGGAGTGACAGTGTGATTACTGGAGTGCATGGGTAGTAGCTTGGAAAATGAAGGTGCGAATGAGCAGTGTGTAGGTGTTTAGAGGACTGCATGGGTAGTGCACATGTGATTGTAGCAGTGCATGTGTTAGTGCCTGGGTCATTGCATGAGTACATGGGTAGTGTCTGGATGATTAGAGTATTGCAAAGAGAGTGCATGGTGAATTTATAAGTGTTTGGCTTTTGGCGGAGTGATTGGATAAGTACATGGTACTGGCTGGGTGATTGGAGGAGTGTATGGGGAGTGACAGGGCGATGAGTAGACTGCATGGGTAGTGTACAGGGAATTGTAGCAGTGCAAGTGTTAGTGCCTGGGTGATTGCATGAGTACACGGTAGTGCCTCGGTGATTGGAGAAGTGCAAGGAGAGTGCATGATGAATTTATAAGTGGTTGAGTATTGGCAGATTGTTTAGATTAGTACATGGTAGTGGGTGGGTGACTAGAGGAGTGCACAGGGAGTGACAGAGTGATTGCTGGACTGCATAGGTACTACCTATGGAATTGAAGGAGCGAATGAGAAGTGTGTAAGTTGTTAGAGGACTGTATGTGTAGTGCATAGGGAATTGCAGCAGTGCATGTGTTAGTGACTGGCTCATTGCATGAGTACACGGGTAGTGCCTCAGTGATTGGAGAAGTGCAAGGAGACTGCATGGTGAATTTATAAGTGCTTGGGTATTGGTGGAGTGATTGGATTAGTACATGCTACTGGCTGGGTGACTGAAGGAGTGCACAGGGAGTGACAGTGTGATTGCTGGAGTGCACGGGTAGTACTTGGGAAAATAAAGGTGCAAATGAGCAGTGTGTAGTTGGTTAGAGGACTGCATGGGTAGTGCACATGTGATTGTGGCAGTGCATGTGTTAGTGCCTGGGTCATTGCATGAGTACATGCGTAGTGACTGGATGATTAGAGTACTGCAAGGAGACTTCCTGGTGAATTTATAAGTGTTTGGGTTTTGGCGGAGTGATTGGATAAGGACATGGGACTGGATGGGTAATTGGAAGAGTGCACAGGGAGTGACAGGAGAATTGCTGGACTGCATGGGTAGTGCTCTGGGGATTGTAGCACTGCATGAGTTAGTGCCTGGGTCATTGCATGAGTACATGCGTAGTGACTGGATGATTAGAATGCTGCAAGGAGAGTGCATGGTGAATTTATAAGTGCTTGAGTTTTGTTGGAGAGATTGGATAAGTACATGGTGCTGGCTGGGTGACTGTAGGAGTTCATGGGTACTACCTGGGTATTTGAAGGAGTGAATGAGCAGTGTCGAGGCGGTTAGAGGATAGTATGGGAAGTACACAGGTGAATGTAGTACTGCATGGGTAGTGCTTGGGTTACTTAATCTTACCTTTTTATAGTAGATATGAAAGTCATTGAAACAATTTTTGCAGTTCTTTTTTATAATCTAAATTTTAAAAAGTTTAAACCTTTAGAATTTGGGTCTGTAAAAGAGTAGAAAAATACAGTTATAACATATAATATTATAGTTTTAAGAACACAACATAATTTTACAATTACATACCATATTCAGTTTGCCTTTTTTGCTGTTTTCAGAATCTATTGAATTTCACTATACACAGTGATTTCAATGTTGCTCATCATATAACAGCGGGCAAAAAATACAATCAATAAGATTGTTAAAAAAAAACAAATCCGTGTTCAAAATATTTACAACAAACTTAACTATCTGTTTACTTTTCCTAATATAAACATCCTCAATAACATTGCATATAATGCAAAGATCAAATATATGAAATATTTCTTTCTAAAACAATTTTGTAAATACAATATTAAAGAACAGAAACGATAATTGAATCAGCAATTGTAGATATCTTCCCTATAGGCCAAATGATATTTCCGAAATCATTTGCATTGAGAATATCCAAAATAAACTTCTTAATTCATATTCACATCTTCCCAATAGGCCGAATGATGTTTCTGAATTCGTTTGTATTGAAAATATCCCAAATAATCTCATTAATTCCTGTTGACATCTTCCCAATAGGCCGAATGATGTTCTCAGAACTTTGGCATCAAAAATATTAGGTATGAATTTGGTATTTGATAAGGCAACCGATATTTGAATAGTAAATGGGCATCATTACAATGTGTCCATCCTTTATTGCACTTTAAATACACAGTGTAGTGTCCAGTCGTTGTAGAAGGTCCATTGTGGAAAATAATTGCCACTGTTTTGAAAGTTCTTCCTGAAATTGACAGTTGACTTGCCACAAAATCTTTAATATTAGTTTCCAATTTTCTTCCATCTGGTCTGCAACGTTGTATCATTAAAATGACATATTGTCCAAGTCTTTCTATAAATAATGTTGATGACATTTCAGATTTGCACTGACTACATTCCATATTTTGATTTGTTGATTTAACTAATTTGTTAAAAGACACTGTTTTACAATCTGGTATTGTCAAATATATGAATCTGTCAGTGTCTATGTTAGTGGTAGAAGTAAATGTACAATCTTCACATTCATGTTCCCATCTGTAACGAAGTCCAAACAGATTTTCAATTTGTATTCCTTCATCTTCCAATACTGCAAGCATAAGCATAAGAAATTCCTGAGCATCTTGCTGTACATTCTGTGTAAATTGTGAAGAACCAGAACATATATCCAGAAGATTCCGAATGCCAGAAACACTTTGGATTTTAGTTTTATCAGTTCTCAATTTTTCAAAAATAGAATGCAACAGGGAACAAAACCTTTTTTCACGATTCTCCATAATTTGTTGTTGGAGATTTTCTGTAAAAATACGACGTTCACAACTACATTAGCATAGCAGTTGATACCTGAAATATTTTCTAACTGATATCCTACAATCTCTTCAACAGTGTCCTTTTTCTTTTTGTTTGGAATCTCAACATTCTCTTGATTTATTTTCTTCTTTCCATAGAGTTTCTCATATGTTCGTTTCGACCTACTACATGCTTTTCATATACAGATATTCACCTAAGTTGGGACCATACAGTCTTCTTAAACGATTATACTCTCTTACACAATTTGCATCTGCACTAATCTTTCTCTCATCAAAATCAATCAAATAAAATCCAGATAAAGTTCTGACTCGGGACAATGCAACATATGCCATTCCCTCTTTAAACACGGTACTTCCAATGTTTACCAAAGCACTGTCTACACTTAAACCTTGAGATTTATGAATGGTCACCGCATATGCTAAAGAAAGAGGAAATTGTTTTCTACGAACATACAAATCTTTAACAAGCAAAAACGAACAGAACAACGTCCAATCTGTTTTACTTCTTCAATCTGATCAAATTTAATCTTCAAAAATTCAATTCCATCTCTATCTTGATAGTTAAAAAAATCAAAAACTTTTCCCATTGCTCCATTTACTTAACCTTTTTCCACATCCAAATTACGCCCTAAAATTACCCGACAGTTTTCACATACATATAAATTCTTTTCTAAACCAGTAGTCTTAGATATCGATTTTTTCAAAGAATCCAATTTTGTTTTTAATTTTTCTGACAAAATAATAGTAATTCCTTCGTGCTCTATTTTATCAATGGCTTCCATTTTTATTATTTGTTGTTTTTCTAGGTTCAAAAGTTCTTCATTGAATGTAGAACACTCTCAAAGTGTTGGCATTAGGCGGATTGTAGATTTCTTTTCTCCAATTTTTTTGTATATTATTTCCGGAGAAACATTTTCATTTGGAAACAAGTTTGTCAGTAGCCGACTTTGCAAAGCTTCTTTACCATGTTCTGTCAATACACCAATTATTATATCTTGAAGAATGATTCCATAATCTTCATCACTTGCCTGTCACATATTTTTAATAAGTTCTTTGTATTCAAAATATGACCAAATGTTCACATTTCCAATACTTCCCAAAGATTTTCTGGTGTCTTCATGCACAAGTGTTTTAAAAACTGGTTGCCTTTTTACAGGAGTAAGTTGCAGTAGATCGCCGAAAACTATCACATGTTTTCCTCCAAATAAGACATCATATTCAGTTTTTAAAATGTGCTGCATTCTTAAATGCACAAAGGCAAGCATTAAGTTTGAGACCATGCTCACCTCATCAATAATCAGAAGTTTCATTTTCTTTAGTACTCTTGAAACTTCCAAACAAGCTTCTCCAGAAAGCTTGTGATATTCCAACTTGTTTTCATGTTCAACAGGTAACATTAGTAAACGATGTAAGGTAATCCCTTTAATGTTGTGTGCTGCTAACCCAGTTGGAGCGGTTACAACACAAGATAAATGTGATTCAGTGGTTTTCTGTAAATAACTGGTCAAAACTTTAATTAAGAAACTTTTTCCTGTACCAGCTTGACCACTAATATACATTTGAATAGGTTTAAAAGATGTGCAGTTGCATTCTTTTTTCATGAAGTTAACCATGTTCTATCTGTTGTGTCACTTGCTGATATATTTCTTTCTGTTCAATATTTAGTTGCTCTTCCAAATTTCCTAAGTCCATAATATTGTGTTGAGCTTGATGCATTGCTGTTTCCACTTCACTCATGGCGATTGCTGCTTCGTTTTCAAGAATTGGTTCTCCTAGTGGATCTTGACTCAGTGGAGCAGAACTTTGACTATCTTGAGAACTGTCTCTAGCAACCTCAGCTGCAATACTAGCTTCCTGTTCAATTTCTTCATTCAACATTTGGAGATAATTTTGAAAAACTGTGCATTCAATGCTATCTGTACATGCATTAAAAGAATCTTCATAGCACTGAAAATCTCCAAGTAATTCCAGTTCCGTACGCCAAGGCTTGAAGAGTTGCAGAAGTGCTAAATAGTAAAATTCCCTTTTATCAGGAGTATCGCAACTCAGTTTCATGTGATTAATCAGATTTCCTTTATTATGTTTCACCAAACATCCTTCTGAACCAATCACTGCATATTTTTCTTCATTTATGTTCTCTGTAATATTTCTCTTAAAACTGTAATATGGCAGCACTTCATAGAGACATATGTTTTCAAGATGAGGACTTCTATTTGGATAGTACGTATCCAACATGTTTGTTTTAACAATATCTGTGCTTTCCGGTTCATTTAATGCTAAGTATTCGATTTCTTGTATAGATTTAAGTATTCAATTTCGTGTTGCAGCAAGACCTAGACTAACCCAAATGATTCCTCTTGACTTTGAATATAAACTTGCAGAGGACAACCGATCCGAACATTCGTAGGATCCAATCTCTCGATAGGACAGCATCTTCAAACTAAAGCTGTACAATTTCTTACTAAGAGTCTTCTCGTGGGAAATTTCTTCCCACATTTCTTTCAACTCTGTCTTTTCAGATTTCGTTATGTATGACGTTACATACCGAGCAACAGCAATGGAATTATCCGCAACATACTGGATATCCATATTAGTGAAAGGGGGTAGGAGCACACTGTCATCACGTCTCAGCGTCATTACCTCTGGGCATCTTGGTCGATGTAGTGCCTCATTTTCAGTTCAGAGCAGAGTTCGTAGTAATAATAGGCTAATGCCTTAATTTGTTATCGCGTATCCCTAGACACGTGTTTCTGGATTCCTCCGTCATCAGTAGGGAAAAGGTCGTAGGTTGCTGGACATGCTGCCGCTTAATTTTCACAGGCATAATTCCACTCAGGGCATGCAGGCGCTCCCAAGCTCGTCAGCTTAGGCGGCTCGAGGGAGCCTTTTTAAACAGTGAAAGGGGGTAGGAGCACACTGTCATCACGTCTCAGCGTCATTACCTCTGGGCATCTTGGTCGATGTAGTGCATCATTTTCAGTTCAGAGCAAAGTTCGTAGTAATAATAGGCTAATGCCTTAATTTGTTATCGCGTATCCCTAGACACGTGTTTCTGGATTCCTCCGTCATCAGTAGGGAAAAGGTCGTAGGTTGCTGGACATGCTGCCGCTTAATTTTCACAAGCATAATTCCACTCAGGGCATGCAGGCGCTCCCAAGCTCGTCAGCTTAGGCGGCTCGAGGGAGCCTTTTTAAACAGTGAAAGGGGGTAGGAGCACACTGTCATCATGTCTCAGCGTCATTACCTCTGGGCATCTTGGTCGATGTAGTGCTGAGTGGAATTATGCCTGTGAAAATTAAGCGGCAGCATGTCCAGCAACCTACGACCTTTTCCCTACTGATGACGGAGGAATCCAGAAACACGTGTCTAGGGATACGCGATAACAAATTAAGGTATTAGCCTATTATTACTACGAACTTTGCTCTGAACTGAAAATGAGGCACTACATCGACCAAGATGCCCAGAGGTAATGACGCTGAGACGTGATGACAGTGTGCTCCTACCCCCTTTCACTGGATATCCATATTATCATTCCACATCGACAAAATAACTGGATTAAAATCATTAATATACTTTGATTGTTCACTTCTTTTTAAATTGTAAGTATTTTTGGGAGATTTTCTAGTGATAGTGGGGCAGATGTATCAAGGATTGCATTTGCGATTCCTTAATAGCAAATTTTTGCGAATTGCTATTAAGGAATCGCAAAATGTTATGTATGTAGGAATCGCAATATTAATTGCGATTCCTTAATATTCCTTAATTGCGAATTGCAAATTGCGATTCGCAATTAAGAATACCTTCCCATTCATTCCTATGGGCGTAGAGGCCCATAGGAATGAATGGGAAGACATTCTCAATTTGCGAATCGCAATTAGAGAATCGCAAATTGAGAATGCAATTTCAAGGGTGCCAGGGTGTCCTTTTGACACCCTGTTGCACCCTGAAATATGTTTGTGTGCACATGTGGCGCACATACATGCCCTAAGGGCATGTATGTGCGCCACATGGTACTTTGAGAAATGCTAAAAGTGCATTTTTCAAAGAAATCGCATATTACCACCAACTCGAAGTTGGTGGTAATTTGCGATTCCTAAAGCCAAATTGCACTTTTTGGTGCTTCTTACATTGGATTTAAGGAATCGCAATTTGCGATTCCTTAAATGCAATCGCAAAATAGGGAATCGCAAATTTTGCGATTCCTTATTTTGCGAGGCAGTTTTGCCTTAATACATACCACTAAGCAAAATTGCGTTCGCAAAGGCCGAAATTCTGCGAATTTCGGCGTTTACGAACGCAATTTTGCTTGATACATCTGGCCCAGTAGTATGCCTCATTGCTGACATGAAACTGTTGACTCTTCCTTTGGATATTACTGGACGTGGAAATCCAAAACGACATTTGGTATAAAACGTTTCCTTTGACTTGTATTTCCGTCGACAGTATTTGCCACATCGATGAGTTTGAAACCGTAAAACTTGTTGCCTTAAGGTGTTTTCTTCTCTTGTTTTTGGTATAGCACATGTAACATAGTCTTCAATAAAAGATAAAACAGTCTCATCCGAATCAGTTCCAAATTTGGGTGCATCCTTGATCCATAAAAGCATATGTATATGAGGAGCACCTCTAGCTTGATACTCCTTTCTCCAAAAGAAATCAATAACTTCTCCAAGGGGAGGATTGTTTTTATTGCAGATAAAAGACATCATTGCTTGAAACCTATGATTAAAATATCTGCACACATTTACAGGATCCAAGGAACACAGTTCTCCAGGTGTCTTGAATTCAATGTTTTTAATATTTGAATTTGCTTCTCTCAGAAATTCAAGTAAATCTTCCCATGCGTATTCAGCACAGCTTAGCGTAACAAACCACGTAGAAGTTCCTAAATTCCTTATCATACATTTTAAGTTCTCCATGACGACAATACCAATACTCATTAGTACCACGTTGACACGCCATCAAATTAATCAATTGAGATTCTAAATGATCATTTCTCTGATATACTTTTTCAATGAGTTCCTTTGCAGAAATATTTTGAACATGAACTCCTGTTTTTAATATGTGGTTGACTGCATATGAAAGTCCAGACAAGTCACTTTCAAACAAAAGATGAAATATATATGGGATACATTGTCGAAATCTTGGATCTTCTGAGTACAATCTTGTTGTCCGATATTCTGATGCGGGAATCTGTACTGGTCGTTCGTCATATCGTCCACCTTTTCCAGTGGGGAAGAGCTGTGGAAAACAACAAGCTTCCAAACTTTTTTCCCAAACACTCATGGGAGTTCCTTTCGATTTCTTCATTTGGAATAATTCAATAGTATTTCCCATCACTTCTTTGGAATGTAAAGGATGTACACTATAATGTTCATAAATTTCTTCACTTTTGGACATGTCCACTTTTTCAATTTGGCCACTTGAAATTTCGCTATCATCTCCTAAAACTATTTCTTCTTCTTCCACATACACATTTTTGTAGTAATCATTGTTTTTACGAGATATAACGTAGCCTTTTGCACTTTGCTCACATCTACTAATTCTTGCCATATTTTCCGACTCTTCGTAGGAACACCATTAACTAGAATAACTACAGGTTCAGTTTCCTCTTTCTCTACACCAATAGTTTCAATATTTTTCTTTAAATCTAAAGGTAAATACACAATTCTTCCTTTTAATCCTCTTTGTAAATCTGTGGGAGGCAACTTACCTGTTTTAGGCTCCATACGAACAATAGCCTGAAATGGGTGCACAGATTGAATCAGAATGGACTCATAAGTATTTAAATCTACCAGCTCTGGAGGAATACCTACCAATTCTAGGTTATTATGTACAGCTCTAGCTGGCATTTTGTTATCCTCTAATTTGGTATAACAATATTTACAAATACGTTGATCACTACCCAAATCAAAGCAATCTTCTACCAACAAATAAGTTGCAAATTCCTTCCACTTATCATTGTTTTCTTTTTCACTTTTTAAATACAGATCAACATTCCTAGTTTGATTTTTATAGTGAGTTACGTCGACAACAAATACAAACATAATTTGGTCTTTCACAACAAATTACCTTAAACTTCGTAATTTCTTCTTCAAACTTCTCAGTACTACTTTCTTCCACGTCTTCTTCAACACCTACTTCTATCAAGGTCTCACTTTCTCTACACTCTTGTTCAGGACCAAAGTAACGAAACTCTATTTCATCAAAAACTTTTTTACATCTGATACTGACCCATGCAAAAGAGCACTATTTAAATCACTTAAAATTATTGCTGGACTTTTTGCGTAGTACAATCTTCTTACTAACTTCCGCACTTGAGAGTGATGTACTGCTAACATTCTGAAATGATGAAAAACACTTTGACACACTTTTCTAGAAAGACAAGCCAGAGAATGACCTTGCAAACCAGTATTTTTCTCACTTTGCAAGGATCTAGTCCTTGCAGCATCTTAATCTTTTGTTTAACACTTTTGTTACTGTATGCTCGTAAGAAATTTCGTAAAATATCAATAGACTCCTGTCGTATACTACAAATACTACTACAATCCCAAGTGTACACTGGGGCTTTAGTACGTCTCCCTAGAACTTCATCAGCTATCACTTCTTCTACATTTCTAGGAACCATCTTTTCTTTTTCAATTGCACAACCGTTCTTCACTTTATAAGCACGACCACTGGTATCAACTGCGTGAACTAATGTATTGGTTTGAAAATAGCTCTCTTCATTAAAAAAGGCTCTGAACTTGAAGTGTGCTTCCATTCACCCAAAAAATATCACAAAAGTTAGTTCTGTTAATTAGTCTCTTCTTTTTACTTTTGGCCTTCATAAAACGTATTGGCTTATCTAATGATCGAATTCTGTTTAAAACTAAAATGAATAATTTCCTTTTTAATTCAAAAGCCTTTTCAACAATAGTTTCAATATGTTTCTTCTTTTTATAAAATGCTGATTTTTTTATTTTTCTTACTATCTTTTAATAAATTATGTACAACTCTATTGTGAAACATTAGTTTCCTTATTTCATCCAATTGATTCTTTCTTCTTTTACCATAGATTATTTTTTCAGAACGTGATTTGCCATTAATTTGTTGTTTTTTCATTTCATTCTTCTATGTTCTTGAGGTATTTATTCTACTTTCTACATCGTGCAAACTGTTTCTAGTCCTTGAAAGTCTTTTAATAAATTCTTTTGTTCTCTTACTGCAAGACTTTTTCTTTTTTCCCACATGTTGTAGTTCATCTAATTTTTGCTGTTGTCTTTTCTTTAAATAATAATCTTTTTTTCTTGTTTCCTCTTTTCTGTTTTTTTGGTCATGGTAAGTCTTTAATGATGATGAAGAATATCTAAAAAAAATATATATATATATAATATTATTAATATAATTATATAGAAATATACTATTCTATTACTACACAAACACGTTCTACATAAAAACCAATTAAGTGCTTTGTTTTGAAAACACATTGAGTTTGCTGCACTATACGGGTACTACCTGGATAATTGGAGGAGTAAATGAGTACTGTTTAGGTGTTTAGAGGACTGCATGGGTAGTAGACAGGGGATTGTACCACTGCATGAGTTAGTGCCTGGGTTATTGCATGAGTACATGGACAGTGATTAGATGATTAGAGTGCTGCAAGGAGAGTGCATGGTGAATTTAAAAGTGCTTGGGTTTTGGCGCGGTGATTGGATAAGGACATGGGACTGGTAGGGTGATTGCAGGAGTGCGTAGGTAGTGACAGGGAGATTACTGGACTGCATAGGTAGTGCTCTGGGGATTTTAGCACTGCCTGAGTTAGCGCTTGGGTCATTGCATGAGTACATGGGTAGTGACTGGATGGTCAGAGTACTGCAAGGAGAGTGCATGGTGAATTTATAAGTGCTTGTGTTTTGGCGGAGTGATTGGATAAGTACATGGTGCTGGCTGGGTGATTGGAAGAGTGCACAGGGAGTGACAGGGGTATTGCTGGACTACATGGGTAGTGCTCAGGGTATTGTAGCACTGCATCAGTTAGTGCCTGGGTCATTGCATGAGTACATGGGTAGTGACTGGATGATTAGAGTGCTGCAAGGAGAGTGCATGGTGAATTTATAAGTGCTTCGGTTTTGGCGCAGTGATTGGATAAGGACATAGGACTGGCTGGGTGATTGCAGGAGTGCGTAGGTATTGACAGGGAGATTACTGGTCTGCATTGGTAGTGCTCAAGGAATTGTAGCAGTGCATCAGTTAGTGCCTGGGTCATTGCATGAGTACATGGGTAATGACTGGATGATTAGAGTACTGCAAGGAGAGTGTATAGTGAATTTATAAGTGCTTGGGTTTTGGCGCAGTGATTGGATAAGGACATGGGACTGGTTGGGTGATTGGAGGAGTGCATAGGTAGTAACAGGGAGAGTACTGGACTGCATAGGTAGTGCTCAAGGGATTGTAGCAGTGCATCAGTTAGTGCCTGGGTCATTGCATGAGTACATGGGTAGTAACTGGATGATTAGAGTACTGCAAGGAGAGTGCATGGTGAATTTATAAGTGCTTGGGTTTTGGCACAGTGATTAGATAAGGACATGGTGCTGGCTGGGTGATTGGAAGAGTGCACAGGGAGTGACAGGGGTATTGCTGGACTACATGGGTAGTGCTCAGGGGATTGTAGCAGTGCATCAGTTAGTGCCTGGGTCATTGCATGAGTACATGGGTAGTGAGTGGATGATTAGAGTACTGCAAGGAGAGTGCATGGTGAATTTATAAGTGCTTGGCTTTTGGCACAGTGATTAGATAAGGATATGGCACTAGATGGGTGATTGGAAGAGTGCACAGGGAGTGACAGGGGTATTGCTGGACTACATGGGTAGTGCTCAGGGGATTGCAGCAGTGCATCAGTTAGTGCCTGAGTCATCGCATGAGTACATGGGTAGTGACTGGATGATTAGAGTACTGCAAGGAGAGTGCATGGTGAATTTATAAGTGCTTGGCTGTTGGCGCAGTGATTAGATAAGGACATGGTGCTGGCTGGGTGATTGGAAGACTGTACAGGGAGTGACAGAGGGATTGCTGGAGTGCATAGGTAGTGGCCTGGGAATTGTAGCACTGCCTGAGTTAGTGCCTCGGTTATTGCATGAGTACATGGGTAGTGACTGGATGGTCAGAGTACTGCAAGGAGAGTGCATTGTGAATTTATAAGTGCTTGGGTTTTGGCGGAGTGATTGGATAAGTACATGGTGCTGGCTGGGTGATTGGAAGAGTGCACAGGGAGTGATAGGAGTATTGCTGGACTACATGGGTAGTGTTCAGGGGATTTTAGCAGTGCATGAGTTAGTGCCTGGGTCATTGCATGAGTACATGGGTAGTGACTGGATGATTAGAGTACTGCAAGGAGAGTGCATGGGGAATTTATAAGTGCTTGGGTTTTGGCAGAGTGATTGGATAAGTACATGGTGGTGGCTGGGTGATTTGAAGAGTGCACAGGGAGTGACAGGGGTATTGCTGGACTACATGGGTAGTGCTCAGGGGATTGTAGCAGTGCATCAGTTAGTGCCTCGGTCATTGCATGAGTACATGGGTAGTGACTGGATGATTAGAGTACTGTAAGGAGAGTGCATGGTGAATTTATATGTGCTTGGCTTTTGGCGCAGTGATTAGATAAGGACATGGCACTGGATGGGTGATTTGAAGAGTGCACAGGGAGTGACAGGGGTATTGCTGGACTACATGGGTATTGCTCAGGGGATTGTAGCAGTACATCAGTTAGTGCCTGGGTCATTGCATGAGTACATGGGTAGTGACTGGATGATTAGAGTACTGCAAGGAGAGTGCATGGTGAATTTATAAGTGCTTGGGTTTTGGCGGAGTGATTGGATAAGTACATGGTGGTGGCTGGGTGATTTGAAGAGTGCATAGGGAGTGACAGGGGTATTGCTGGACTACATGGGTAGTGCCCAGGGGATTGTAGCAGTGCATCAGTTAGTGCCTCGGTCATTGCATGAGTACACGGGTAGGTACTGGATGATTAGAGTACTGCAAGGAGAGTGCATGGTGAATTTATATGTGCTTGGCTTTTGGCGCAGTGATTAAATAAGGACATGGCACTGGATTGGTGATTGGAAGAGTATACAGGGAGTGACAGGGGTATTGCTGGACTATATGGGTAGTGCTTAGGGGATTGTAGCAGTGCATCAGTTAGTGCCTCGGTCATTGCATGAGTACATGGGTAGTGTCTGGATGATTAGAGTATTGCAAAGAGAGTGCATGGTGAATTTATAAGTGTTTGTGTTTTGTCAGAGTGATTGGATAAGGACATGGGACTGGCTGGGAGATTGGAAGAGTGCACAGGGAGTGCAGAGGTATTGCTGGAGTGCATAGGTAGTGGTCTGGGCATTGTAGCACTGCCTGAGTTAGTGCTTGGGTTATTGCATGAGTACATGGGTAGTGAGTGGATGGTCAGAGTACTGCAAGGAGAGTGCATTGTGAATTTATAAGTGCTTGGGTTTTGGCGGAGTGATTGGATAAGTACATGGTGCTGGATGGGTGATTGGAAGAGTGCACAGGGAGTGACGGGGTATTGCTGGACTACATGGGTAGAGCTCAGGGGATTGTAGCAGTGCATGAGTTAGTGCCCGGGTCATTGCATGAGTACATGGGTAGTGTCTGGATGATTAGAGTATTGCAAGAGTGCACAGGGAGTGCAGAGGTATTGCTGGAGTGCATAGGTAGTGGTCTGGGTATTGTAGCACTGCCTGAGTTAGTGCTTGGGTTATTGCATGAGTACATGGGTACTGACTGGATGATTAGTGTACTGCAAGGAGAGTGCATGCTGAATTTATAAGTGCTTGGGTTTTGGCGCAGGGATTAGATAAGGACATGGTGCTGGCTGGGTGATTGGAAGAGTGCACAGGGAGTGACAGGGGTATTGGTGGACTACATGGGTAGTGCTCAGAGGATTGTAGCAGTGCATCAGTTAGTGCCTGGGTCATTGCATGAGTACATGGGTAGTGTCTGGATGATTAGAGTATTGCAAAGAGAGTGCATGGTGAATTTATAAGTGTTTGTGTTTTGTCGGAGTGATTGGATAAGGACATGGGACTGGCTGGGAGATTGGAAGAGTGCACAGGGAGTGCAGAGGTATTGCTGGAGTGCATATGTAGTGCTCAAGGAATTGTAGCAGTGCATGAGTTAGTGCCTGGGTCATTGCATAAGTGTGTGGGTAGTGCTTGGATACTAACTGGGTAATTGCATAATATGGAATCAGTCAATCATTACTCATGTAGTTTTAAAATCACATATTCACTACCTTAGCACTCCTGTAATCTTTCAGGTACCTCTCAATAGTTCACTAAGTATGCATACAACTGTATAAGTAGAATCAGAACACATAGATACGTCATTACATACTATCTAGTTAAGTAGATAAGTACAACATACTAGAAAAGGTAATATGTGGTGGTTTAGTTTTGAGTTACATCTTGAACATTCAATCTACAAATATGCGACATCATTAAACTATACCACTCAACAGACTTAAGAAAGAAGGGTAATTAACAACACCATTTATGAGCTTTTTTAAAACCACACTTTTATTATACATCTTCAGCTTTGTATCTAAAATTATGTGGCATCATTCAACTATACCTTTGCTTAGACTACAAAAGAAACGTAATTAACAGCACCTTATTTCACCTTTCTATCTTTAAATATATGGCATCATTCAACTTTACCTTCTGTACAAACTAATAACAGAAATCTAATTAATAACACCTTATATGATCATCTTTCAAACAGCACACTTGTGCGGCATCTTTACCAAAGTATCTATAATTAGGCAGTATCATTCAACTATACCTTTGTAGAGAGAAGAAAAAAAGAAGGGTAATAAACTACACCTTATATGAACATATTTCAAACTACCCATTTGTACTGCATGTTCAACCAACTTTCTAAAAATATGCGGCATCATTCAACTATACCTTTGAACTGATTTAAAAAACAAGCTTAATTAATTACATCAGTACTCATCTTTAAAAATACACATATTACTGTACAGACTGTTTTTTAAACAATATTCAAGTACAATGAAACTAATTCCAATATACATCTCTACATTTAATAATATATTTCAATCAATACAGTTTAAGAATAATGTCAAATCTTTTTTAACTAAACCTCAAAAAATTATAACTCACCTTGCAAATAAATGTGTTGAATGAAAAATCTCACACACTCAGACAGTATTTTCTTTTACACACAGTCAATATAAATCACCAGACTCTGCAAGGTAAAACCAGTAATGGCAAGGTTTCCCTCTCTTTTTCCATACAAATACACATAAGCAACAAATGACATTGCTTCCCAGAGTTTTTCAAATAGTAAAACACATTTCCATTGGTCACAGATAATAACCCTTATCAACTGACTTCTTCACCCCTTCTGCTTAATGCCAGTTTCCATAGCAACAGGTCATGCAACATTCAACTTAACAGACAGGTCACAAGTTCACCATATTTTCAAGTTCACCACACAATGTTGCAAATGGAAACAGCAGGTGTGGTTGGATTTGCATAACATGACCTTATCCTTTATACTGTACTTTTCAAACATTTTTTACTAACCAATAAGAAACTTGCTTTTTAAACAGAGTAAAATGCACCCTATGTTTGAATATACAATGTTCTTAAACAGCCAATCAATTCTCTTCTTTCTTAAAAACAGCATCTTCTCCACCATTTTAGATACCTCTCATTCTACCAACTGACTACCTCAGCTACAGACATCTTTTGATTACCTACAGACATCCCTTCAAGATGCTTTCTGTGTGGATTGTTGGGCAAAGCTATGTATTCTGGTGCAAAAGGTATGCTGAACACAGAGGTATTGACAAAGACCTAGCATTGCAAAATGTAGACATTAAATGGATTGGACAGAGAGGATTAAAGTGGCACCAATTGATGCCTTTGGTTAAAACCTTTTTGCATCTCCAAGCCCCTGACCTCATGATTGTGCACTGTGGTGGCAATGACCTAGGCACATTGACTGGGGTAGGTCGGGAATTGCTAATGAAGGACACCTTTGCAGAATTGATGTTGCTTTTCCCCCAAACTGTCTTTGTATACTCTAACATATGCCAAAGACAGAAGTGGAAGTGGTCCAATCAATTTTGTCCTCAGATTGAGAAAGCTAGAAAAATTGTCAATAAAGCTGTTTCAGCTTACCTCAGAGACCATAGGATGGGCTCCATCTATAACAACAATCTATGTTTCAATATGGATGGCATCTACAGAAGTGATGGAGTACACTTCACTGATCAAGGCAACAGAGTGTTTCTCAACAACCTGAAGCTCTGCATCTGCACTTACATGTAGCTACAACAATCTCCCAATGAAAACAAGGGCTCTTTTTAGAGCCACTCAATAACCCAACATATAACCTAGGTTATTATAAAAATAAATTTAATTATTTTTGTTTGGAGTCGCGCACCCAGTGCGACTAACGGAGCCGCGCACCCCTCGCGTTCACACCAGGGGGCCGCGCTGGGAGCCGCGCACCCCTCGCGTTCACACCCGGGGCCGTGCTGAGCGGCGCACTAGGTTCACGACTCCAAACTTTAGCAAAAAAAAAAACGTCTACTACCATTAATTTATATTCGCCCCGGGGACCCCATCCCCCGGGGCATGCCAAAATCTTTTTGTCTTTTTTTTTTAAAAAGGGAGGGGGACCACGTAGCCCCCCTCCCGGGCCATATTTAGCCCCGGAGACCATCCCCCGGGCCATAGCCTCACCATTGGGGACCATGGGGGGAGCCCCAATGCCCCCACGGTCCCGCCGGCTCCCCGCCTCCTGCGGGAGCCAGCATTGCCTTTCCACAAGGGGAACTGCTGACATGCAGCTCCCCTTGTGGAAAAGCAATCCTGCTTTGCTTCGTAGAAGCGAGAGCAGGTTTCCCTGCTCTCGCTTCCATGAAGCAATGCAGGAGTTTGCTATGGCAGGGCAGGAGCCGCACGGCTGCCGCCCTGTCATAGCAAACAGCAGTGTCCCAGGGGTGGGCACCCCGGGACACTGCAGGAGCCGGCCCTGGGGGGTGGCTGTCCTCAGGGCCATTGAGAGCTCCTGGAGGAGGGCCGTTTGGCCCCCTTCCCTCCATTTCATTGCCCCAGGGAGGTGGTGGACCCCGGGGGTCTGCAACAGACCCCCGTATTTAAATATTAAATGCCCCGGGGAGGTGATGGTCCCCGGGGCAGTGTGGGGGTATTGTCCCCCCACTCATTTATTTTTTCTTCCCGGGGAGGTGGTGGTCCCCGGGACTGCGGGGGCCCCAGCGGGCCCCCGCACATTAATTCGTGAGTGCCCCCGGGCCTGGCCCACCCGGGGGCTTTTTGAAAACGAGAGTCTGCGCTTCTTTTTTTTTATTTTCTTGACAGGACCCCAACGCGACTTCTGCCATTTAAAAAAAAAAAACTTTGTCCCTGGGGGTCCTTGTGAGACCCCCTGAGCAGAGCTAGGGGGTCAGGGTGTTTCTACCCTGCCCCCTTTTCTTCATTTTACCCTTTGTTTTACTGTTTTTTTGAGGCTCGGTTCTACCGAGGCACAAGATGGCTGCCAACACTTCCTGGTTTGGAGTGTTGACAGCCAATGAGAATGAAGCTCGTGGTCGGGAGGGTTTGCGAACCCACCGCTGCCCCAGATATCGATATTTTTTCTTTTTCAAATTTCTCAGCAACTACTGAACGGATTTACACCATTTAACAAAAAGGGCTCTTTCTGAACCAAGGGCTACCTTTTTGCCAAATTTGGTGTAATTCCGTTCAGCAGTTCGGGCTGTAGCTTTGTCTAAAGTTTCCTATGGAAAATAACATGGGAAAAATGCGTTTTGGGACCCACCTTTTTTCTCGGCCCCTGCTGGCGAATCACCCCGAAACTTTCAAGACAGGAGCTGACCAAAGCTGATCACAAGTTTTGAAAATTTCGCGAAGATCGGTCAACCGGCGCCAAAGTTATTGGGAAAACAAAAAATGCTTTTCCTATGGAAACTAGGTCCTAACTATAACTACATACTGGCGACCGCCAGTAGGTAATATATATATATATATATATATACAATACATTTTTAACTTGACTGGTTTCCTGTTTCAATTTTTTCAAAGACACTTGTCAAAGTAATTTGCACATTTCAACCAGTGCTTTAAGATTACCACATGGTTCAAATCAAAAACACGTGCATGTATATTTAAGCAAGTACGGCTCGCCTTTCAGTTGATAAAGGCTTAAGGTTGAAGCCGAAACGAGTCCTGAGTGCTGCTTTTTTTCCAAATAAAAACAAAGTAAATTCCCCGCATTGGAGTGCAGACAGTTCTCTTTATTGCAGAGAATGCATGTGAATATATATAGATAGATAGATAGATAGATAGATAGATAGATGGATGGATGGATGGATAGATAGATAGATAGATAGATAGATAGATAGATAGATAGATAGATAGATAGATAGATAGATAGATAGATAGATAGATAGATAGATAGATAGATAGATAGATAGATAGATAGATAGATAGATAGATAGATAGATAGATAGATATTATCTATTGGCGGTCGTCAGTAGCTAGTTATAGTTTGGACCTGATTTCTATAAAAAGCTGTTTTTGATTTGCCAATAACTTTGGCGCCGTTCGACAAATCTTCACAAAATTTTCAAAACTAATTTGACTCTCTCTTCAGCTGCTGTCTTAAAACTTTCATGGTGATCCATCAAGCGGGGCAGAGAAAAAGGGGGTGTCCCAAAACCCTTTTCTTGCATGTTAATTTCCATTCGAAACTTTAGACGCAGCAACAGCCCGAACTGCTAAATGGAATTACAGCAAATTTGGCAAAAAGGTAGCTCTTGGTCCAGAAAGCACTCTGGGGCAGATTTACAAGCCCCTTGCGACAACTTTACGCCGCCGTTGCATCACTTCTGTGACGCAGCGGCTTCGTAAACAATGCACCACGTTGCGACATATTTACAACGTGACGCTTCTAGGGAGATGCGTCACGTTGTAAAGCCCTGCGCTACATTATACCTGCGTCAGGTATAATGTATGCAGGGTGGGCGTTCCCATGCAGGAAAGCCTCATAAAAGTGATGCAGTGAAATCTATAAGATTTCACTGAGTCACTTGTACGACACCACTGCGTCAAAACCTTGCGCCTGCTTGAAGCAGGCGTAAGGAGTGACGCAGCATGTTAGGAATAGGCATTCCCAACCATTGCTGGAGTTGTGTTGTACTTGCGACACGACTCCTGCAATGCCCTGCCCTTACGCCGACAAGATGCGTCACACATCTGTCTATCCTTGCGCCACGGTGCGCTGCATTGTAAATGCGGCGCATCCATGGTGGCGCAAGGGTTTTTTTCCGTTTCACAATTTAACTGGTGCATCCCTGCTAATATGCAGGGATGGGCCAGTTCTTGTAAATCTGCCCCTCTTTTTGGTATATGGTGTAAATCTGTTCAATAGTTCCAGAGAAATGTAAAGATTTCTCAGATATACAACTGTGGCTGCGGTAGATCTGCGACCCCTCCCGATCTGATTGACAGCCAACTTTTTCTTGTGACTCTGTTGAACCGAGTCACAAGAAAAAACACCCTGACCTCCTAGGCCTGTTCAGGGGGTCCAGGGCATAAAAAATGCATTTTCTTTTACATTTTTGGCGGGAGTCGCGGTGGATCTGCACATCCGGCCGAAAATTACAAAAAAAACTAAGCGCGGGCTCCTGCACTTCATTTAATTAGGCCTCCGGTTGGGCCAGGTCCCGTGGGCAATATAAAAATAATTATGGGGGGCCCTCAGCCCCGTGGACCGCCACCTCCCTAGGGTTAACATAAATAATAAAGCATGGTGGGGCTCCGGCCCCCCCACGCAGACCTCGGGCACAAACACAAACATGAAGGGGGTGATTACGGACCCCTTGCTCCGGGGACCACCACCTCCCCGGGGCTCACTTAGAAGAGAATGTGGCTGTGCGGCCCCCCCTTGTGGAGCCTTCCATGGCCCTGGGGACCGCCACACCCCAGGGCCGGCTCCTGTAGTGTCCCGGGGTGCCCACCCTCGGGAGATTGCAGTTTGCCATTGCATGGCAGGAGCACCGCTCCCGCCATGCCATACAAACTCAGCTCTGCTTTCAGCAAGCGAGAGCACAAAATGCTCCCAAGGCTGAAAGCAGAGCAGCGTGTGTTTCCCTACTTGCTGTGAAGTGAGCAGGGAAACAGACACCTTGCTTTGGGATCCAGGGAGCTGCATGTCATCGGCTCCCTGCATCCCAAAGCAATGCAGGCTACGGCAGGAGGCTGGGAGCCGGCAGGAACGGCGGGGGCATTGAGGCTCCCCCCAAGGTCCTAAATGAAGTCGCCAGGCCCCGGGGATGGGGTCCCGGGGCCGAAGTTGGCCCAGGGAGGGAGGGGCTGCATGGCCCACCCTCCCTATTACAAAAAAATATATGTT
The DNA here is from genome assembly GCA_963921515.1 of Calotriton arnoldi. Lineage (NCBI taxonomy): Eukaryota > Metazoa > Chordata > Amphibia > Caudata > Salamandridae > Calotriton > Calotriton arnoldi. Next base: position 611,594 of record CAWUFW010003342.1, on the reverse strand, counting down.
AAGGCCAGGCCCCAGAGGATGGGGTTCCCAGGGTCAAAGTTGGCCGTGGGAGGGGGGACGCGCAGCCAACCTCCCGTTGTATTATAAGAAAAAATTTGAAAGGAAAGGCCAGGCCCCAGGGGATGGGGTCTTTTCAGTGAATTTCTAAGGTTTTTTAAATGCTACTTCCTTACTATAACGTACTTGTAACATTTGTTTTTTTCAGTGAATTTCTATTGTTTTTTAACTAGCAGTCATGTTTGCAGAGTGGTGGAGAAAGGGGGCTGGGTCTCGACCAGCTGTCAGGAATCCTGCTGTGTAGGACTTACGGGCGGTATCAGGAGGGCTTCTTGGCCCCCCAAGCTCCATTAGGAGTAAAGTGGACTTCATGGCCTAACCAATAGTGCACCCTAAGCCACGTTTACAGAGTGGTGGAAAAGGGAGCGTGACCTCCAAAGACCTCTTACCAATCCTGCTGTGATACTTGCTGCAGGTAACAGGAGGGGTAGTTCAGCCCCAAGGACGTCCCTCGGGGCCCACACAGCGGATTTGCTGAGACCCGGTAGTAGGCCATGCCCCTTTTCTCCACCACTCTGCAAACGAGCCTCCTGGTGCACTACTAGTATGGGGGTTGAGGTCCTCTTTGTTATTGAGGGTCCTTGGGGGCCAACTACCCCTACTGTTATCTTCAGCAAGTCCCACACAGTGGGTTCGCTGAGAGGTTTTCAATGGCCATGATCCCTTTCTCCACCACTCTGCAAAAGCACCTCCTGGCACTCTACTAGTTGGTGGTTGAAGTCCAATTGGCTCTTAAGGGTCCTTAGGGGTCAACTAGCCCTCCTGTTACCTCCAGTGAGATCCACACAGCTGGATTGCTTGCGAGGTGGTCGGAGGTAAGGGTGGGCGTAGTTCGCGAAGTAATGCTTCGCGAAGCTACGCAAAGTGCAGTTCGCGCTACGCAAGCTTCGCGTAGCACTACGCGAACTGCGTGGCGCACTGTTCGCAATGATTGCACAGTGCCGGATGCTTGTCCGCACTGTGCAATCATTGAAAACGGCAACTTGCACAGTGCGAGCTGTCTTTTACTGCCGCTCGAGTAGATTTTTACTCGAGCGGCAGCTTTCTCAACGCGGACTGGTAGTTTCTCATCGCGAGCGGTCGCAAGCATACGCGACCACTCGCAATGAGAAACCTGACCTCCCAGCGTTGAGAATCTCGCCGGGAGGTTTATTTTCCACGCTCGCGATCGGCAACTTGATGTTGCTGATCGCGAACGAGAAAAAGTCTCGCCGGGATGTCATTTTGCTTGCTCGCGGTCGCCAACTTGGCGTTGAGGACCGCGAGCAAGCAAACTGACCGCGGCACTACGCTACGCTACGCTACGCGTGTTCGCACTGTGCTACGTGCAATTCGCGTTGTGCGAAGTAGCGCAAACTTCGCAAACTACGCGAGCGTAGCGTAGCACTTCGCCCAGGGTTGGTCGGAGGCCATGCCCAATTTTTCCACCACTCTGTAAACGCACCTCCTGGTGCACTCCTGATTGGAGAAAGAAGACCACTTTAGTCCTGATGCCCTCATGAGGCAAGGGGACCTCATCCCCCACTAGCAGTATGCTGAGAGGTGCATTTGCAGAGTAGTGGAGAAAGGGGGCGTGGCCTCTGACCACCTCTCAGTAATCCCACTGTGTGGTGCTTACTGGAGGTAGCAGGGGGGTAGTTGACCCCCAAGTACTGAGTGGGTATGTGAGTACTGGTATAGGTCTGTGAATGAGTATATCAGTGGTTGTACAGGTATGTGAGTGGGTGTACAAGAGGTTTTATGGGGTGTGAGTAGGTGTGTGAGTAGTTCTGTGGGTGATGTCATTCATCAGTGATGTCATTTGAGATGTCATCAGTGATGTCACTGACCATGTCATGAGTGATGTAATATGAGAGGTCATAAGCAGTGTATTCCGGGGGCACGAGTTATAGTTAACTATAACAGCTGAATTTCTCTGGTTTTGTACGAGTGAAATCTGACCCTAACTATAACATCCCTGTAACCTTTGTTTTTTTAGGGAATTTCCAAGGTTTTTTAATTCTATTTCCTAACTATAACGTCCACGTTTACAGACTGGTGGAGAAAGGGTGCTGGGCCTCCGACCAGCTCTCAGGAATTCCACTGCATAGGACTTACAAGAGGTACCAGGAGGGCTTCTTGGCCCCCAAGGTACCTCCAAAGCCAAGGGGACTTTATCTCCCAACTTGTAGTGCGCTGGGAGGCATGTTTCCAGAGTGGTGGAGAAAAGGGCTGTGGACTCTGGCTACTTTTCAGCAATCCTGCTGTGTGGGACTTACTGGAGGTAACAGGAAGGGTAGTTGGCCCCCAAGGATGTCCTTGGGGGACAACTACCCCTCCTATTACCTCCAATAAGTCCCAAACAGCAGGATTGCTGAGATCTGATAGCAGACCACGCCCCCTTTCTCCACCACTTTGTAAACGCACCTACTGACTCACTACTAGTAGGGGGATGAAATCCCCTTGGCTCTTGAGGGTCCTTGGGGCCAACTAGCCCCCCTGTTACCTCCAGTAAGTGCCACACAGCTGGATTGCTGAAGGGTGGTCAGAGGCCACGCCCCCTTTCTCCACCACTCTGCAAATGAGCCTCTTGATGCACTGCTGCTTGGGTGATGAAGTCCACTTTAGTCCTGAGGCCCTCAGGAGGCAACCAAGTCAAAGTTGGCTGCCAACACTTCCTGGTTTGAAGTGTTGGCAGCCAATCAGATCTCAGGCGCGAGACTGAGAGGGTTCATGGATCTACCGTGGCCAAAGTTGTATATCTGAGAAATGTTTCATTTCTCAGGAACTACTGAACGGATTTACACCATTTAACACAAAGAGTGCTTTCTGGACCAAGAGCTACCTTTCTGCAAATTTGGTGTAATTCCGTTCAGCAGTTCGGGCTGTAGCCATGTCTAAAGTTTTCTATGGAAATTAACATGGAGAACAGGCGTTTTGGGACCCCCCTTTTTCTCGGCCCGCCAGCAGGTAATATAGATATATGTAGATATATCTATATATGTATTCACACAAAAAAACAAAGGTTACAGGGACGTTATAGTTAGGAATTAGCATTTAAAAAACCTAAGAAATTCACTGAAAAAAACAAAGGTTACAGGGACATTATAGTTAGCAAATACAATTAAAAAAACCTTAGAAATTCACACACAAAAACAAAGCTTACAGGGACGTTATAGTTAGGGTCCGATTTTACTCATACAAAACCATTAGGTAGCTAATAGTTAGGTCCAAGTTTCCATAGGAAAAGCAGTTTTTGACTTGCCTATAACTTTGGTGTCATTTGACCTATCTTCATAAAATTTTCACCAAAACGTTTCTGTGTGTCATGGAAAGTTTGGAGCGGATCTGTGCAGTGGGGACTAAGAAATAAGGGCCAAAAAGGTGCATTTGTAATGTTAATTTCGAAAGGAACGTGTTATCCTCTATGTCCATGCACCATGTGACAGGTAAAACGCTATTTAATGAGAGCTCAATTTGGCGCCCAATGTATGTGAAAAAAACCGGTGCCTCGGCCGAAATGCATCATATTGGCAGAAATATTGGAATACATTCAGTAGACTAGAGGAATTGGTGTCCTGTGCCTGTGTCAGAGCCTGTTCTACCTTGGACAGGTTGTGGTTGGATTATATTAACGATTTGTTGGCATCGTCTTCTGACACGCCCCTCCGGTCAGGTGCACCGCAGCAGCTAACATTTTGGTTGGATTGTATGGACATACACCGCGGAGCCCCCTGAGCTGATATTCACAGCAGACTGCCTGCGGATGGAGCGTTGGTAGGCATTCGTGACTGCAGGTGATAAGTGCTGAGATAATTTAAGCAATTGGGAGGAGGGCTTGCAGTATGTAGCTGATAAGGCAGGATCACTGCCATCACTGAAAACCTTTCCAGTACTTTGCCTGCCGATTTTGATTAAATTGAAGGATTTGTGCTATTAGACAGACAAATTTGGACACTGTGCCGTGAAAGGAGGTATGACAGTCACACACTGCCCAAATTTTATTGTTCGTACAGCAGGTACTGCCCGAACCTTTCTGGAACAATTTGGAGGAGTGGGATGTTCCACATTGCCCAAAACAATAGAACACACTCGCCACCAGAAACCATTCGGCTGCAGCACAATAGGCAATTCTCAGTCATGATAGGAGTGCCTTACGCGTTTCAGACTCACAGAAGTCCTTGGTCACAGGCACAGTTGCCGCATATAAATGCAAAAAGACTACCGATGCATCACCTTTCTGGTGGCAAGTGTGTCCTATTGTTTTGGGCAATGTGGAACTTCATTATTTAACACGGCGGTCCAGCCGTGGGAATGCACCACTGCGTGATCGCACGCAGGCCGGGGGCTTCTGATTTCCGAGGCCCTGAGCGGACCACCAACGCGGCGTTAATTGGAATGTGCAGCGCATACAGCAGTTCTCTGGGAGCCTATTTAAGGCTATATTTGAACAATATTGAGAGTTGATGCTGCAATGTATATTATAAACTGTGAACGATATTTTATTATGAAGTGGGACACAGTGTTGGACTACTGTTACCAGTATGCAATATAACATTATCACGTGGCCTATTTGATGGCAATAAATAACAGGTGATGCATCGGTAGTCTTTTTGCATTTATATGCGGCAACTCTGCCTGTGACCAAGGACTTCTGTGAGTCTGAAACGCATAAGGCACTACTATCAGGACTGAGAATTGCCTATTGTGCTGCAGCCGAATGGTTTCTGGTGGCGAGTGTGTCCTATTGTTTTGGGAAATGTGGAACTTCATATATATATATGCAAAATCCAGAGTCAAATTGAAAGCCAGAGCTGATCTCTTGACACCATCAAAAAGAAAAACTCATGAGGAAAATGGTCAAGAAGAAACAACATCACGACTCATCATGGATTTTAATAACCAAAGTGGAGAAATTAAACGCATTATTAGCAGGAACTGGGAGATTTTAATGCTGGATGAAACCCTAAGAAAAACTTTGACGCCATATCCGAGTATCACTTACAGAAAAACAGCTTCCTTAGCAGATATTCTGACGCAGAGTCATCTAGAGATACGAGAACCAAAAACATCCTCATGGCTCAATACCCCGGGGTTCTGGAAATGTGCGAAATGTCGAGCTTGTTAACATGGCTTGAATCTTACGACCTACCAACTTCAGAACGGGAGAACAGAAAGCATCCTTGACCACATTACATGTGAATCTAAATATGTGGTCTATAGATTAACTTGTCCTTGCAAAAAACATTATGTAGGAAGCACAATCAACAAATTAAAACTGAGAATCCTACAACATCTACGTGCCATAAAGAACAAGGACTTCAGTTATCCCATAGCAAAACACTTTCATGAATTCCATTCAAGTGACTGTAGACAACTGAAATATTCTGGGATAAAAATTGTAAAATCTACAGAAAGAGGCGGAGACAGAACTTTGAAGTAACGTAGAACAGAATCCGACTCATCCTTGCGATTGGCACTGAATATCCATATGGACACAATCAGGATGCAGAACTACATGTTCATTTGTAAATATTGACATTCTCAAAAGGACAATTGCTGAGCAGAATTATTATGTTTCCTTGATTCCCATGTATATACTTTCCCAGATTTTTCTATCTTCACCAGATTTTCGTAATTTTACACTCTTTTATATAATTGAATATACAATTATCACTCATATGCTTGCCACAGACCATACAATATGTTTTAACCAGAGTTGACTCGTAAGTCTAAAGAATAAGATCAGGAGAGGTTGGATGTACCATAGTCCCATCTATTTTGATTTTTCCATCTCCCCTACTTTCAGCGACTGGTGGACTCATGAATATCAGATCTACATAGAGGGCTACATTAATGAAGTTTTAACTTGATCTTGATCTTAATTTGTACTTTACATTTAATAGATCTTACTGATTATTTATAAACAGAAGGTTACATCAATGAAGTTTTAAAATAACTCTGATCTTCACTTGTACTTCACATTTTATAGATCTTATTTAACTCTGATGGAATCATTAATCATTACATGAATTGATGAAATGCAATACAATAGTGAATTTTGATGTAGGCCATATCTGAATAAGTGAAAATGTCACCATACGTGCACAGAATAAACATGGGGACATGGATTAGAACAACGATGGAACAAAAACTATCCAGCCACTAAGGGGTTTCTAATATGAAATGAAATGTCGACTCTGTGTTTTAAATGTATATTTATGAATTTGTAATCCTGCACTTGCACTTTTCTTTGACACTGAATGTACTTTACAAATAATGTAAGAATGGTGGATGAATCAACCCATGTTTGTTAAAGAGGATCAGCAGTCTAGTTGTTTAAAAATAGTAAACAGAAACAAGGGGTTAAGCACTAAGCACTTTAGAAATACAGTCTAGACGCGAGGGACTCTATGGTCCAGTAGAAGGCTAGTGGAAGCCGAAACGCGTAGACCGTCCGGTTTTGTTCGTTTGCACTATGGTGTGTAAAATAAATTATCCTTAAAATCATTACCCTTGCTGTGGTGCCGTGACTTTTGCCGTAAAAAGAATCTTATACGGAACACGAAGGGACTCCAGGCATATATATATATATATATACACATATATATATATATATATATATATATTCACTGAAAAAAACACAGGTTTCAGGGACGTTTTAGATAGTTGGACATTTCACTTGTACAAAACCAGAGAAATTCGGCCGTTATAGTTAGTTGAGCTAACTATAACTCGCGCCCCCGCAATGCACTGCTGATGACATCACATATTACATCCTTCATGACATGGTCAGTGACATCACTGATGACATCTCAAATGACATCACTGATGACATCACTGAAGACATCATCCAGTGACTGTGTGTTTCTGTAAAGTTTAAATATGTTTTACATATATATGCCAAGGTGTATTGAAGATTGAGTGGGTGTATAAGTGTCTGAATGGATGATTTAGTAGGTGTGTGACTGTATAAGTGAGTGATTAAACATGTTTTACTGAAATCATGGGTTAGTGACTAAACTGTGTGAATGTCTCTATCAGTCTGTCAGTTGGTGTGTAAGTGGCTGCATGGGTTGGTGAGTAGCTACATGAGTGTCTATATAGGTTATTGATTGGTTGTCTGAGCATCTGTATGGGTGCCTGAGTGTCTGGGTGGGTGGTTGGGGGGTGTGACTCTGTGCATAGATGTGTGAGTGGGTGATTCACTGGGTGTATGGGTTCAAGAGTGTATCTGTGAGGGGATGTATGGGTGGGTGAGTGTGTCTATGGGTGTGTTGGTGAGTGAATGGATGTCTCAGTGGTACATGTGTGAGTAACTACATATGTGAAAGGCAGTATATGTGAGTGTTGGAGTATATAAATGACTATATGTGAGAGTGAGTGATTGTGAGAGTGGCTGTATGGATGAACGTGTGCTTGTATCAGTGATTGCACAAGAGAGTAAGTATGTGTTAGTACCTGTATGAATAAGTGAGGTGGTGTGTGTATAACTGTATAGGTGAGTAAATGGGGTATGATTGATTCTTTGTATGACTGACTAGGTGTGTGAGTAACTCCATGAATGAGTGGCGGTGTGTGAGTATCTGTATAGGTGTATGAATGCATATGATAGTGCTGTATTGATGAGTGACTGCATGTATGAGTGACTGTATGGGTGAATGAGTGGATGTGTGTGTAGACCTAGGAATCAGTGAGTGGGCATGTAGTATCTGGTATTGGTGTGTCTATGGTTTCGAAAATGGTAGTCTGTATTTTAGAGTGGGTGTATCAAAGGTTATATTAGGGTATGAGGAGGTGCATCAGATTATCACGTGGATGATGTCATCAGTGATGTCATCAGTGATGTCATTTGAGATGTCATCAGTGATGTCATCAGTGATGTCACTGACCATGTCATGAATGATGTAATATGTGGCGTCATCAGCAGTGCATTGAGGGGGAGCGAGTTATAGTTAACTCAACTAACTATAACGGCCGAATTTCTCTGGTTTTGTACGAGTGAAATGTCCAACTAACTATACCGTCCCTGAAACCTGTGGTTTTTTCAGTGAATTTCTAAGGTATTTTAAATGCTAATTTCTAACTATAACGTCCCTGAAACCTATGGTTTTTTCTGTGAATTTCTAAGGTTTTTTAAATGTTAATTTCTAACTATAATGTCCCTAAAACCTATGTTTTTTTCAGTGAATTTCTAAGGTTTTTTAAATGCTAATTTCTAAGTATGCCTACAGAGGTAGGACATGTGCAGAAAGAGGAAGAAATTTGCAGAAAGAAGCAAGAGAAATGCAGAAAAAGGCAACAGAAGTCCAGAAAGAGGAAGAAATGTGCAGAAAGAAGCAAGAGATATGCAGAAAGAACCAACAGAGGTGCAGAAGGAGGCCTTGTTGCAAAGTCATCCTGTGCCCCCAACTTTTTGCTGACTGGTGCTGGTAGTAACTGACTCTGACTAACCAGGCCCAGAGCCAGTGCTAAGCTGAAAGACACTTAGAATACAGTGAAAACACCTACATACACTAGGGTACACTATGGGTTGGGGTACTCCTGTGATTGGCATGACCTCCCCTGTAAGGCCCTAGTACATAATAGGGCAGGGGGATTAAAACTACCGCTAAGTCAGAGGTGCAGAAAGAGGCAAGAGAAATGCAGAAAGAGGCAACAGAGGTACCAAAACAGGCAACAGAGGTGCAGAGAGAAGCAAGGGAAGTGCAGCAAGAGGCAAGAGAGGTGCACAAAGAGGCAACAGAGGTATAGAAAGAGGCAAGAGGGGTGCAGAAAGAAGGAAGAGAAGTACAGAAAGAGGCAAGAGAATTGCTGAAAGAAGCAACAGAGGTGTAGAAAGAAGCAAGAGAAGTGCAAAAAGAGGCAAGTGAGTTGCAGAAAGAAGCAAAAGCAGTGCAGAAAGAACCAACAGAGGTGCAAAAGAGGCAAGAGAGGTGCAGAAAAAGGCAGGAGAGGTGCACAAAGAGGCAAGAGAGGTACAGAAAGAGGCAGGAGGGATGCAGAAAGAAGGAAGAGAAGTGCAGAAAGAAGCAAAAGAGGTGCTGATAGAGGCACGAAGGGTGCAGAAAGAGCAAGAGAACTGCAGAAAGAGGCAACAGAGGTACATAAAGAAGCAAGAGAGGTGCAGAAACAGGCAGGAAAGGTACAGAAAGAGGGAACAGGGGTACAGAGAGAGGCAAGAGAGGTGCAGAAAGAGAAAAGAGGGGGGCAGAAAGAGGCAAGAGGGGTGCAGAAAGAGGTAGGAGAGGTGGACAAAGAGGCAAGAGAGGTACAGAAAGAGGCAGGAGGGGTGCAGAAAGAAGGAAGAGAAGTGCAGAAAGAGGCTAGAGAATTGCTGAAAGAAGCAGCAGAGGTGTAGAAAGAAGCAAGAGAACTGCAGAGAGAGGCAAGTAAGGTGCGGAAAGAAGCAAGAGCAATGCAGAAAGAAGCAAGAGAACTGCAGAAAGAGGCAAGAGGGATGCAGAAAAAGGTAGGAGAGGTGCACAAAGAGGCAAGAGAGGTACAGAAAGAGGAAGGAGGGGAGCAGAAAGAAGGAAGAGAAGTGCAGAAAGAGGCTAGAGAATTGCTGAAAGAAGCAACAGAGGTGTAGAAAGAAGCAAGAGAACTGCAGAGAGAGGCAAGTAAGGTGCGGAAAGAAGCAAGAGCAATGCAGAAAGAAGCAAGAGAACTGCAGAAAGAGGCAAGAGGGCTGCAGAAAAAGGTAGGTGAGGTGCACAAAGAGGCATGAGAGGTACAGAAAGAGGCAGGAGGGGTGCAGAAAGAAGGAAGAGAACTGCAGAGAGAGGCAATAGAATTGCTGAAAGAAGCAACAGAGGTGTAGAAAGAAGCAAGTGAGGTGCAAAAAGAAGCAAGATCAGTGCAGAAAGAACCAACAGAGGTGCAAAAAAAAGCAAGAGCGGTACAGAAAATGGTAGAAGAGGTACACAAAGAGGCAAGAGAGGTACAAAAACAGGCAGGAGGGGTGCAGAAAGAAGGAAGAGAAGTACAGAAAGAAGCAACAGAGGTGCTGAAAGAGGCGCGAAGGGTGCAGAAAGAGCAGGAGAAGTGCAGAAATAACCAACAGAGGTACAGAAAGAGACAAAAGAGGTGCTGAAACAGGCAGGAAAGGTGCAGAAAGAGGGAACAGGGGTGCAGAAAGAGGCAAGAGAGGTGCAGAAAGAAAAAAGAGGGTTGCAGAAAGAGGCAAGAGGGGTGCAGAAAGAAGCAAGTGAGGTGTAGAAAGAGACAACAGAGGTGCATAAAGACGCAAGAGAGGTGCAGAAGCAAGCAAAAGAAGTGCAGGAAGAGGCAAGAGAATTGCTGAAAGAAGCAACAGAGGTGTGGAAAGAAGCATGAGAAGTGCAGAAAGCGGCAAGTGAGGTGCAGAAAGAGGCAAGAGAGGTGCAGAAAATGGCAAGAGAACAGCAGCAAGAGGGATGCAAAAAAGGGAAGAAGGGTGCAGAAAGAAGCAAGAGTAGTGCAGAAAGAGGCAAGAGAGGTGTAGAAAGAAGCAAGAGAAGTGCAGAAAGAGGCAGGAGGGGTCCAGAAAGAAGCAAGTGAGGTGCAGAAAGAAGCAACAGAGGTGCTGAAAGAGGCATGAAGGGTGCAGAAGAGGCAAGAGAAGTGCAGAAAAAAGCAACTAAGGTATAGAAAGAGGCAAGAGTGGTGCAGAAATAGGGAAGAGAGGTGTAGAAAGAGGCAAGAGATTTGCACAAAGAGGGAAGAGGGGTGCAGAAAGAAGCAACAGAGGTGCCGAAAGAGGCAAGAGAGGTGCAGAAAGAAGCAAGTGAAGTGCAGAAAGAGGCAACATAGGTGCAGAAAGACGCAAGTGAGGTGCGGAAACAAGCAAGAGAAGTGCAGAAAGAGGCAAGAGAATTGCTAAAAGAAGCAACAGAGGTTTAGAAAGAAGCAAGAGAAGTGCAGAAAGAGGCAAGTGAGATACAGAAAGAAGCAAGAGCAGTGCAGAAAGAACCAACAGAGGTGAAAAAAGAGGCAAGAGGGGTGCAGAAAGAGGTAGGAGAGGTGCACAAAGAGGCAAGAGAGGTGCAGAAACAGGCAGGAAGGGTGCAGAAAGAAGGAAGAGAAGTGCAGAAACAGGCAAGAGAATAGCTGAAAGAAGCAACAGGGGTGTAGAAAGTAGCAAGAGGAGTGCAGAAAGAGGCAAGTAAGGTGCAGAAAGAAACAAGAGCAGTGCAGAGAGAACCAACAGAGGTGCAAAAAGAGGCAAGAGGGGTGCAGAAAAAGGTAGGAGAGGTACACAAAGAGGCAAGAGAGGTACAGAAAGAGGCAGGAGGGGTGCAGAAAGAAGAAAGAGAAGTGCAGAAAGAAAGAAGTAACAGAGGTGCTGAAAGAGGCACGAAAGGTGCAGAAAGAGCAAGAGAAGTGCAGAAAGAGGCAACAGAGGTACAGAAAGAGGCAAGAGAGGTGCAGAAACAGGCAGGAAAGGTGCAAAAAGAAGGAACAGGGGGGCAGATAGAGGCAAGAGAGGTGCAGAAAGAGAAAAGAGGGGTGCAGAAAGAGGCACGGGATCTGCAGAAAAAAAGCAACAGAGGTGCTGAAATAGGCAAGTGAGGTGCAGAAAGGGGCAAGAGATCTGCAGAAAAAAGCAACAGAGGTGCTGAAAGTGGCAAGTGAGGTGCAGAAAGAAGCAAGAGACGTGCAGAAAGAGGGAATAGAAGTTCAGAAAGAAGCAACAGAGGTGCAGAAAGAAGCAAAAGTGGTGCAGAAAGGCAAGAAAAGTGCAGAAAGAGGCAACAGAGGTACAGAAAGAGGCAAGAGAGGTGCAGAAAGAGGGAACTGGGGTGCAGAAAGAGGCAAGAGAGGTGCAGAAAGTGAAAAAAGGGATGCAGAAAGAGGCAAGAGATCTGCAGAAAAAAGCAACAGAGGTGCTGAAACAGGCAAGTGAGGTGCAGAAAGAGGCAAGAGATCTGCAGAAAAAGCAACAGAGGTGCTGAAAGAGGCAAGTCAGCTGCAGAAAGAAGCAAGAGAGGTGCAGAAAGAGGCAAGAGGAGTGCAGAAAGAGGAGAGAGAAGTGCAGAAAGAAGCAAAAGAGGTGCTCAAAGAGGCAAGAGGGATGCAGAAAGAGGCAAGAAAAGTACAGAAAGAACCAAGAGATGTGCAGAAAGAAGCAACAGAGGTGCAGAAGGAGGCATGAGGAGTGTAGAAAGAAGGAAGAGAAGTACAGAAAGAAGCAACAGAGGTGCTGAAAGAGGCACAAAGGGTGCAGGAAGAGGCAAGAGAAGTGCAGGAAGAAGCAACAAAGGTACAAAAAAGAGGCAAGAGTGGTGCAGAAAGAGAGAAGAAAGGTGTAGAAAGAGGCAAGAGAGTTGCACAAAGAGGGAAGACGTGTGAAGAAAGAGGCAAGAGGGGTGCAGAAACAGGCAAGAGAAGTGCAGAAAGAGGCAAGAGAATTGCTTAAAGAAGCAACAGGTGTAGAAAGAAGCAAGAAAAGTGCATAAAAGAGGCAAGTTAGATGCAGAAACAGGCAAGAAAGGTACAGAAAGAGGGAAGACGAGTGCAGAAAGAGACAACAGGTGTCCAGAAAGAAGCAAGATAGATGCAGAAAGAAGCATGGAAAGTGCAGAATGAAGCAACAGGGGTGCAGAAAGAGGCAAGAGAAGTGCAGAAAGAAGCAACAGAGGTACAGAAGGAAGCAAGAGAACTGCAGAAAGAGGCAAGAGAGTTGCAGAAACAGGCAAAAGAGGTACATAAAGACACAACCGGGGTGCAGAAAGAAGCAAGACAGGTGCAGAAAGAAGCATGGAAAGTGCAGAATGAAGCAACAGGGGTGCAGAAAGAGGCAAGAGAAGTTAAAAAAGAAGCAAGTGAGGTGCAGAAAGAGGCAAGAGAGGTGCAGAAAGAGGCAAGAGATGTGCAGAAACAGGCAAGAGAAGTGCAGAAAGAGGCAAGAGAATTGCTGAAAGAAGCAACAGAGGTGTAGAAAGAAGCAATAAAAGTGCAGAAAGAGGCAAGTGAGATGCAGAAACAGACAAGAAAGGTACAGAAAGAGAGAAGACAAGTGCAGAAAGAGACAACAGGGGTGCAGAAAGAAGCAAGACAGGTGCAGAAAGAAGCATGGAAAGTGCAGAATGAAGCAACAGGGGTGCAGAAAGAGGCAAGAGAAGTGCAGAAAGAAGCAACAGAGGTGGAGAAGGAGGAAAGAGAACTGCAGAAAGAGGCAAGATAGTTGCAGAAACAGGCAAAAGAGGTACAGAAAGAAGGAACAGAGGTGCAGACAGAGGCAAGAGAGGTACAGAAACAGGTAAAAGGGGTGCAGAAAGAGGCAAGAGAGGTGCAGAAATATGCAAGAGAGGTGCAGAAAGAAGCAAGAGCAGTGCAAAAGAACCAACAGAGTTGCAGAAAGAGGCAAGTGAGGTGCAGAAAGAGGCAAGAGAGTTTCAGAAACAGGCAAAAGGGGTGCAGAAAGAGGGAACAGGTGGGCAGACTGAGGCAAGAGAGGTGCAGAAAGAGGGAAGAGGGGTGCAGAAAAAGGCAAGTGGGATGCAGAAATTTGGAACAGAGGTGCAGGAAGAAGCCACAGCACTGCAGAAAGAACCAACAGAGGTGCAGAAGTAGGCAAGAGAACTGCAGAAAGAGGCAAGAGAGTTGCAGAAAAAGGCAAACGAGGTACATAAAGAGACAACAGGGGTGCAGAAAGAAGCAAGAGAAGTGCAGAAAGAGGCAAGAGAATTGCTGAAATAAGCAACAGAGGTGCAGAAACAAGCAAGAGAAGTGCAGAAAGAGGCAAGAGAATTGCTGAAAGAAGCAAGAGCAGTGCAGAAAGAACAAACAGAGGTGCAAAAAGAGGCAAAAGGGGTGCAGAAAGAGGTAGGATAGGTGCACAAAGAGGCAAGAGAGGTACAGAAAGAGGCAGGAAGGGTGCAGAATGAAGGAAGAGAAGTGCAGAAAGAGGCAAGAGAATTGCTGAAAGAGGCAAGTGAGGTGCAGAAGGAGGCAAGAGAACTGCAGAAAGAGGCAAGAGAGTTGCAGAAACAGGTAAAAGGGGTGCAGAAAGAGGGAACAGGTGGGCAGAAAATGCAAGAGGGATGCAGAAATTTAGAACAGAGGTGCAGGAAGAAGCCAGAGCAGTGCAGAAAGAACCAACAGAGGTGGAAAAAGAGGCAAGAGGGGTGCAGAAAGGGGTAGGAGAGGTGCACAAAGAGGCAAGAGGGATACAGAAAGAGGCAGGAGGGTGCAGAAAGAGGAAGAGAACTGCAGAAAGAAGCAACAGAGGTGCTGAAAGAGGCACAAGAGTGCAGAAAGAGACAAAACAGGTGAAGAAAGAAGGAACAGAGGTACAGACAGAGGCAAGAGTGGTGCAGAAAGAGGAAAGAGAGGTATAGAAAGAGGCAAGAGAGTTGCACAAAGAGGGAAGAGGGGTGCATAAACAGGCAAAAGGGGTGTAGACAGAAGCAAGTGCGGTGCAGAAAGAGGCAAGAGAGGTGCAGATAGAGGCAAGAGAGTTACAGAAAGAGGCAAGTGAAGTGCAGAAACAGGCAAGAGAAGTGCAGAAAGAGGCAATAGAATTGCTGAAAGAAGCAACAGAGGTGTAGAAAGAAGCAAGAAAAGTGCAGAAAGAGGCAAGTGAGATGCAGAAACAGGCAAGAAAGGTACAGAAAGAGGTAAGGCGAGTGCAGAAAGAGACAACAGGGGTGCAGAAAGAAGCAAGACAGGTGCAGAAAGAAGCATGGAAAGTGCAGAATGAAGCAACAGGGGTGCAGAAAGAGGCAAGAGAAGTGCAGAAAGAAGCAACAGAGGTGGAGAAGTAGGCAAGAGAACTGCAGACAGAGGCAAGAGAGTTGCAGAAACAGGTAAAAGAGGTAGAGAAAGAGGGAACAGAGGTGCAGACAGAGGCAAGAGAGGTACAGAAACAGGTAAAAGGGGTGCAGAAAGAGGCAAGAGAGGTGCAGAAATATGCAAGAGAGGTGCAGAAAGAAGCAAGAGCAGTGCAAAAGAACCAACAGATGTGCAAAAAGAGGCAAGTGAGGTGCAGAAGGAGGCAAGAGAACTGCAGAAAGAGGCAAAGAGAGTTGCAAAAACAGGCAAAAGGGTTGCAGAAAGAGGGAACAGGTGGGCAGACCCACAAGAGGGGTAGTTGGCCCCCAAGGACATCCTTGGGGGCCAACTGCCCCGCCTATTACCTCCAGTAAGTCCCACACAGCAGGATTGCTAAGTTCTCATAGGAGGCCACGCCCCCTTTGCCCACCACTGTGCAAACGCGCTCCCTGGCGCGCTCTTGGATGGGGATTGAAGTCCCCTTCGCTGCTGGGGGTCCTTTAGGGGCCAACTAGCCTACCTCTTACCTCCAGTAAGCCCCAAACAAAGCCCCGGGGAGGTGGCGGTCCCTGGGGCTGCGGGGGGCCGCATGCCCCTGCATATAATTAGCATAGCCCCGGGGAGGTGACGGTCCCGCATTTTAATGAGCCCCTGGGTGGGCCAGGTCCCGGGGGCAATGCCAAAATTATATAGCATTGCTGCTCGGTGGATGAAGCCCACTTTAGTTCTGAGGTCCTCAGGGCACAAGGGGACCTCATCACCCCACCAGCAGTGCGCCAAGAGGCGCGTTTGCAGAGTGGTGTAAAAAGGGGCGTGGCCTCATACCACCTCTCAGCAATCCCACTGTGTGGGGCTTATTGGAGGTTCCTGGTTCCCTAGTTGGCCCCCAGGGATACTCACTAGCAACGAGGACTTAATCCCCCAACGCAGAGCGTGCCAGGAGGCGCGTTTGCACAGTCATGCAGGGAGGGGGCGGGGCCTCCACCGAGTTGTCGTTTTTTAAAATAATTTTTATTTTAAGAAGGGGGCTGTGTGGCCCCCCTTCTCTTGAGCCTTTTGGGCCCCGGCGTCCCCATCCGCGGGACCTGAGCCATTTTTTTTATTATTGAAAAGGAGGGGGGCGCGACACGATACCCCCTCCTGAGGCCTTTCCTTTTTTTTTTACAGGGGACAGGGGCTGTGGGGCCCCCCCAGGTCGATTTCAGCCCCAGGAACCCCATCCCCCCGAGGCCCGGCAAAAATTTATTTTTGGAAGGGAGGCCGCGTGGCCTCCCTTCCCTGGGCCTCTCTTGGCCCCATGAACCCCATCCCCCGGGGCCTGGCCAGCCTTTCTTTTTTTTTTACATTTTGGAGGGGTGCCACGTGGCCCCCCTCCTGAGGCCAATTTTGACCCCGGGGACTCCATCCCCCGGGGCCCGGCCTTATTTATTTATTTATTTTAATTACAAAAGGGAGGGGCGCATGGTCCCCCTTCCCTGGGCCACTTTCAGCCCCGTGGACCCCATCCCCCAGGCCTGCCCTCCTTGATGGGACCGTGGGGGGAGCCCCAATGCCCCCGCGGTCCCTGCCGACTCCCTGCCTGCTGCGGGAGCCGGCATTGCTTTTGGACAAGGGGAGCTGCTGACATGCTACTCGTCGAAAAGTGCTTCAACGCCTCGTCAGGGGTAGTATGAGCTATATAAATACAATTACAATGAGGGGCGCAGAGTGAACGTGACCCCCCCACCCAAACACACACACGGGGCCCCACGCTTGAAAGGCCAACAGTGAAAGAACGGGACAGAGGTGCGACCCATACATTGGGACAGCCCTTCTCCAGCCACCATATGTCCTGCATGTGCAGCTAAATCCAGGCCCCTGATTGGGTCCGCCTTCACTCCACCCTATGGGCGGCCAAGGGTGCACAAACCCCCCTGGCAGCAGCACAGCGTGTAACCTGCAAGAGTGCAAACAAACCAGCCTCAACCCAGACACACAGCCAGGGGAGACAACAACTACAGCGTCTGCTGGCTGCATCCCCTGCCCAGGGTACCCGGGCGGAGACTGCACCTCTGCCAGTGCCACCCTCAGCATGGCAAGGTACCCTCCTGCAGACTGCCCCTTAGCCAGGCTATGCCACCCTCAGCATGGCAGGGTACCCTCCTGTAGACTGCCCATAGCAAGGCTATGTCCCCCTCAGCATGCCAGGGTACCCTACTGCAGACTGCCCCTTTGGCACGCTGTGCCACCCTCAGCATGCCAGGGTACTCTCCTGCAGACTACCCCTTAGCCAGGCTATGCCACCCTCAGCATGCTAGGGTACCTCCTGCAGACTGCCCATAGCAAGGCTATGCCACCTTCAGCATGGAAGAGTACCCTCCTGCAGACTGCCCCTTAGCCAGGCTCTGTCACCCTCAGCATGCCAGGGTACCCTCCTGCAGACTGTCCCTTAGCCAGCCTATGTCACCCTCAGCATGCCAGGGTACCCTCCTGCAGACTGCCCCTCATCCAGACTCTGCCACCCTCAGCATGCCACAGCACCCTCCTGCAGACTGCCCCTAAGCCAGGCTCTGCCATCCTCAGCATGCCAGGGTACCCTCCAGCAGACTGCCCCAAAGCCAGCCTATGTCACCCTCAGCATGTCCAGGGTACATCCTGCAGACTTCCTTCTCGACCAGGCTATGCCACCCTCAGCATGCCAGGGTACCCTACTGCACACTTCCTTCGCAACCAGGCTATGCCACCGTCAGCATGCCCAGGGTACCCCGATGCTGACTTCCCCTCTTGCAGGCTATGCACCCTCAGCATGTCTAGGGTACCCTCCTGCAGGCTATGCCATCCTCAGAATGCTATGGCACCCTGCTGTAGACTTACCCTTAGCCAGGCTATGCCACCCTCTGTATGCCAGGGTACCCTCCTGCAGACTGCACCTTAGGCATGCTGCGCCACCCTCAGCATGCCAGGGTACCGTCCCGCAGACTGCCCATAGCCACGCTATGCCACCCTCAGCATGCCAGGGTACCCTCCTGCAGACTGCCCCTTAGCCAGGCTATGCCACCATCAGAATGCCAGGGTACCCTCCTACAGACTGCCCATAGCCAGGCTATACCACCCTCGGCATTCCTCCCTGCCACTCCGCACATCCAGGGTCCTCAACTGGTCCCACTCTCCTCCTCCTGGTCACCCGCAGCATGCCCAGGTTTGCCCGCTACCCCAAGTGAATGTGTAGATGCGTGCCCTCACCCTCTATATGTACCACCATAGGAGAACGCCATCCACACACGGACTACCGGGGAACAACAAGGATTACATAGTGCTTAGAGACCGAAATACCCAAGCACAGAAAAGAGGCGCTATTAGCACTCCTTTCATTAATGGTGAAAGGCTGAGCCCCAGCACCAACGCCTGCATATTTCCACAGCTCTAGCACAAACCAACTTGCAGTTTCCCAATCCCTCCCTCGATGCAATAATGAAATCTAGACGCCCCCCCACACACACCCCCGCCAGGAAGGAAAAGACATCTGATGTGATAAAAATTAATGAGCATGTAGCAGATGATGTGCTGTGAGCATGAGAGACACTGCAGGGCAGTGAGGCTTGTGTGCCCCCTCACTGCCCCAGGGCTGAGAGTCTGAGTGAGACCTCAAGGCAGTGAGGCTTTCCTGTCCCTCACTGCCCCCTAGGGCTTACAGTCTGAGTGAGACCCGAGGATAGTGGGTGCTCTTCCTGCCCTTCGCTGCACTCACGGGCTGGGAACTTGAGCAGAACCCCTATAGGTTAATGCACATGCCTAGGAGCAGAGAGGATAGGTGCACCCCCCCAAAACTAAACTACCCTCCAAGATCCGCCATCATGAGGGCTTTCTTTAGCTCTGGACTGACACGGGCGGCTTCGCGGCACTTACAGAAACCGAATAACAAATGGCCTGATGCAGAGGGTTACTGTGGGGGTAAAACGGACTATCACTAATAGCCTCTGGCCCAAACTGGGACAGTAAAAGGGTTGGTTGAGCAAGGGTACGCTGTGCTGCTGGGGTAGAGCCCTACGGCCACTAAAGGCTTCTTGGCGCTAAATGACCGGTAACACAGGTTAGCCATTGTGCGGTATGCCATTTGGCGCTGGGTCAGCATGCACCGCTTTTTCTCCAATTACCAGTACTATTCGTTTTGTTGTGGTGAAAGTGCTGTGCAAATAGTGAGTTTGGCGCAGGTGGTACTGACGGCTTTGTGCACATAACGTTCATTGTGGTGTGCGTACAGACGTGTGCATTTTCAGACACTAACGTGCATCTGATATGTCACCACAGTTAGTGCATCCCTCTTGCACTAGAGCACCTATGTTTACGTGATGCTACTGCTCTGCAAGCACGCGACAAAGGACGAATATGTCTATAGCGCTCAGCATCTGTCGTAGTAGTACGCACTATATAATAGAATGCAATAGCGCCTAGTGCCACCGGCAGCCGTCTCTTGGCGCTGGGTTGGACACAGTTGAGTTTTGTTTTGGTGCAGCTGGCGCCATACACAGATATGGTACAAGTTTTTTTTTTCAGATTTATATAGCGTGAACTCGACCCGAAGGTATTGGAGCACTTCACATGAGCACCAGTTATGTTACACATGGAAACATTAATTTCTTGGAAGGCACGGGGAGATTAAGTCATTTGCCCACAATCACAGGATATGAACCGACGCCGAGGCTTGAACCTGGCTCCCAAGCTCCAAAGTCAGCAGCTCTGGCCGTAAGGCCACAACCTCTCCCCTAAGTTGGTGTGTCTGTCACCCATATAGCGGCCAGCATCACCGACAGCCACCTCTTGGCACTGATATGGTACTGAATGAGTGTGTTTGGTACCTATATAGTGCTAAGCGCTCCCGACATGCGCCTCTATGCGCTGGCAGCTGGCGCTGTGGAGATATGGTACTGAAATGGTATGTCTGGTACTTGTATAGCTCACCGTGCCACCAACAGCCTCCTCTTGATGCTGGTTGTTGGAGAGTGTTTTATTTTGGCGCCGGAGTGTTGCTAACAATAGTGGTGGGGGCGGTGGTGGGACACAAGGGCGGGGCCCCCGGCAGGAATCCCAAGCGGAAGTACTGAGACTTCAGCTGATACAAGAGGCCGGCGGGTTACAGCAGGGTAGAGCTGCTTTTACTACCAGAAAGGGTGATGCAACACCCGGGGAGAGATGCCATTGTGCCAGGGCAAAACTCACACACTACACTCCACCCTCACACGGGGCCAGACTACACACCACCAGGAGAGTGATGCCATGTACACACCACCCTCTCATGGTGCCAGACTGCACACCACCAGGGGAGAGATGCCATGTACACACCACCCTCTCATGGTGCCAGACTGTAAAACATCCATGAAGCGATGCCGTGTTGCCAGGGCAAATGTGACAGAATACTCAAGACCTCCTTACAATACCTGGAGATGTGCGGTCACCACAACAGCACAAGCAGCAGTACAACGTGCCACACCATCCATTAGAGAGACGCCACAGTGTTTACAAGTCTACCCCAGCAGAGAAAGCAGTGCCACACTGCACAACACCCTCCCACGGTGCCAGACTGCACATCACCAGGGAGGTGAGGCCACCGCACTCGTGCAAGCAGTGGTACACACTGGCACACCATCCGCACTAGAGACTGTCCCACATCTCAGAGTTACAAGGCTGCTGAGCACAGACAGCAGTGCCACACTACACAACACACTACACAACACCCCAACTCCAAGGGAGGCTACGAGGGCCAGTGCTCCCTTAACAACATAATGCCGGGGCACTGTTCCCCCAACCTGACAAAGGTGGGAGGAGAAGGCCTCAGCACTGTCAGTGGTGCCAAGCGGTTACAGTAGTGCGCCAGTCACCCTGCGACACCCAGGCTGTGTAGTCACAGGAGGGACGGGTGGTGGGACTGCTAATGGACACACGTCCCACTGTCACTGGGACAGGTGGCTGCCCGCCTAGTGCACCAGTCTTGCATGTACTGTCCACTCCCTCAGCCCATCTCACCAGGAGCGCCTGCTCAGACCCTTCCAGCCCTCTGCTTGCACTACTGACCGTTCATAGGGTCGCTGCTCCCTCAATTAACACCTTTAGGTCCTGCTGGTACTACTGCTGCCAGTTCCAACCAGACTTCACCGGTTCAGCGGTGTTTACAGCACAGCATCCTTCCATAATGTGATCTTGTGCAAAGGGATCCTCCAAAGGGGATCGTGGCAGACCCCAAATGTAACCCTTGTCATCCGTCCCGCAACCTGCCACATAACCAACTCCAGCAGACTCCAGGCCAACGACTAGGCTGAGACCTGGCGCCACCCTGGCACACGGTGTGATCTAAGACAGTATCCATTTACCCACATCTAACTGCTGGAGTCCCAGCGCCACCCTGGCATACGGTAACCGTGTGATCGAAGGCAGTGCCCTCGCCTCACCTCTCTGCTGGAGTCCCAGCGCCTCCCTCGCACCCGGTGCGATCCAAGGCAGTAGTAAACGCCTCAACTCCAAGCGCTTCCCTGGTACACAGTGTGATCTAAGACAGTACCCACTGACCCACATCTCCCTGCTGGAGTCCCAGCGCCTCCCTGGCACACTGTGTGCTCTAAGGCAGTATCCGTTGACCCACATCTCCCTGCTGGAGCCCCAGCACCTCCCTGGCACACTGTGTGATCTAAGGCAGTATCCACTTACCCACATCTCCCTGCTGGTGCCCCAGCGCCTCCCTGGCACACCCGAGTGAATGTGTAGATGCGCTCCCTCACCCTCTATATGTACCACCATAAGAGAACGCCATCCACACGCGGACTACCGAGGAACAACAAGGATTACATAGTGCTTAGAGACCGAAATACCCAAGCACAGAAAAGAGGCGCTAATAGCACTCCTTTCATTAATGGTGAAAGGCTGAGCCCCAGCACCAATGCCCGGATATTTCCACAGCTCTAGCACAAACCAACTTGCAGTTTCCCAATCTCTCCCTCGATGCAATAATGAAATCTAGACGCCCCCCCCACACACACACCCCCGCCAGGAAGCAAAAGACATCTGATGTGATAAAGATTAATGAGCAGGAAGCAGACGATGTGCTGTGAGCATGAGAGACACTGCAGGGCAGTGAGGCTTATGTGCCCCCTCACTGCCCCCAGGGCTGAGAGTCTGAGTGAGACCTCAAGCCAGTGAGGCTTTCCTGTCCCTCACTGCCCCTAGGGCTTAGAGTCTGAGTGAGACCCGAGGGTAGTGGGTGCTCTCCCTGCCCTTCGCTGCACTCACGGGCTGGGAACTTGGGCAGAACCCCTATAGGTTAATGCACGTGCCTAGGAGCAGAGGATAGGTGCACCCCCCCCAAACTAAACTACCCTCCAATATCCGCCGTCATGAGGGCTTTCTTTAGCTCTGGACAGACACGGGCGGCTTCGCGGCACTTACAGAAACCGAACAACAAATGGCCTGATGCAGAGGGTTACTGTGGGGGTAAAACGGACTGTCACTAATAGCCTCTGGTCCAAACTGGGACAGTAAAAGGGTTGGTTGAGCAAGGGTATGCTGTGCTGCTGGGGAAGAGCCCTACGGCCACTAAAGGCTTCTTGGCGCTAAATGACCGGTAACACGGGTTAGCCATTCTGCGGTATGCCATTTGGCGCTGGGTCAACATGCAGCACTTTTTCTCCAATTACCAGTACTATTCGTTTTGTTGTGGTGAAGATGCTGTGCAAATAGTGAGTTTTGTGCAGGTGGCACTGGCGGCTTTGTGCACATTACGTTCATTGTGGTGTGCGTACAGACGTGTGCATTTTCGGACACTAACGTGCATCTGATATGTCACCACGGTTAGTGCATCCCTCTTGCACTAGAGCGCCTACGTTTACGTGATGCTACTGCTCTGCAAGCGCGCGACAAAGGATGAATATGTCAATAGCGCTCAGTATCTGTCGAACTAGTACGCACTATATAATAGAAGGCAATAGCGCCTAGTGCCACCGGCAGCCATCTCTTGGCGCTGGGTTGGACACAGTTGAGTTTTGTTCTGGCGCAGCTGGCGCCATAAACAGATATGGTACAAGTTTTTTTTTTCCCCCAGATTTATGTAGTGCGAACTCGACCCGATGGTATTGGAGCGCTTCACATGAGCAGCAGTTATGTTACACATGGAAACATTAATTTCTTGGTAGGCACGGGGAGATTAAGTCATTTGCCCACAATCACAGGATGTGAACCGACGCCGAGCCTTGAACCTGGCTCCTCATCTCCAAAGTCGGCAGCTCTGGCCGTAAGGCCACAGCCTCTCCCCTAAGTTGGTGTGTCTGGAACCCATATAGCGGCCAGCATCACCGACAACCACCTCTTGGCACTGATATGGTACTGAATGAGTGTGTTTGGTACCTATATAGCGCCCAGCGCTCCCGACATGCGCCTCTAGGCGCTGGCAGCTGGCGATGTGGAGATATGGTACTGAAATGGTATGTCTGGTACTTGTATAGCTCACCGTGCCACCAACAGCCTCCTCTTGATGCTGGTTGTTGGAGAGTGTTTTATTTTGGCGCCAGAGTGTTGCTAACAATAGTGGTGGGCGCGGAGCCGGGACATCAGGGCGGGGCCCCCGGCAGGAATCCCAACCGGAAGTACTGAGACTTCAGCTGATACAAGAGGCCGGTGGGTTAGAGCAGGGTAGAGCTGCTTTTACTACCAGAAAGGGTGATGCAACACTCGGGGAGAGATGCCATTGTGCCAGGGCAAAACTCACACACTACACTCCACCCTCTCATGGGGCCAGACTACACACCACCAGGAGAGTGATGACATGTACACACCACACTCTCATGGTGCCAGACTACACACCACCAGGGGAGAGATGCCATGTACACACCACCCTCTCATGGTGCCAGACTGCACACCACCAGGAGAGTGATGCCATGTACACACTCGCCTCTCATGGTGCCAGACTGCACAACATCCGTGAAGTGATGCCGTGTTGCCAGGGCAAATGTGCCAGAATACTCAAGACCTCCTTACAATACCTGGAGATGTGCGGTCACCACAACAGCACAAGCAGTAGTACAAAGTGCCACACCATCCATTAGAGAGACGCCGCAGTGTTTACAAGGCTACCCCAGCAGAGAAAGCTGTGCCACACTGCACAACACCCTCCCACGGTGCCAGACTGCACATTACCAGGGAGGTGAGGCCACCGCACTTGTGCAAGCAGTGGTACACAGTGCCACACCATCCGCATTAGAGACTGTTACACATCTCAGAGTTACAATGCTGCTGAGCACAGACAGCAGTGCCACACTACACAACACACTACACAACACCCCAACTTCAAGGGAGGCTACGAGGGCCAGTGCTCCCTTAACAACACAATGCCGGGGCACTGTTCCCCCAACCTGACAAAGGTGGGAGGAGAAGGCCTCAGCACTGTCAGTGGTGCCAAGCGGTTACAGTAGTGCGCCAGTCACGCTACGACACCCAGGCTGTGTAGTCACAGGAGGGACGGGTGGTGGGACTGCTAATGGACACACGCCCCACTGTCACTGGGACGGGTGGCTGCCCACCTAGTGCACCAGTCTAGCATGTAGGTCCACTCCCTCAGCCCTTCTCACCAGGAGCGCCTGCTCAGACCTTTCCAGCCCTCTGCTTGCACTATTGCCCGTTCATAAGGTCGCTGCTCCCTCAATTAACACCTTTAGGTCCTGCTGGT
Source organism: Calotriton arnoldi (assembly GCA_963921515.1). Lineage (NCBI taxonomy): Eukaryota > Metazoa > Chordata > Amphibia > Caudata > Salamandridae > Calotriton > Calotriton arnoldi. The sequence goes on along the minus strand of CAWUFW010003342.1, from coordinate 587,116 downwards.
ACTACGGCTGCCAGTTCTAACCAGACTTCACCAGTTCAGAGGTGATTACAGGACAGCATCCTTCCATAATGTGATCTTGTGCAAAGGGTTCCTCCAAAGGGATCGTGGCAGACCCCAAATGTAACCCTCGTCATCCGTTCCACCACCTGCCACATAACCAACTCCAGCAGACTCCAGGCCAACAACTAGGCTGAGACCTGGCACCACCCAGGCACACGGTGTGAGGCTTTCTTTAGCTCTGGACTGACACGGGCGGCTTCGCAGCACTTACAGAAACCAAACAACAAATGGCCTGATGCAGATGGTTACTATGGGGGTAAAATGGACTGTCACTAATAGCCTCTGGCCCAAACTGGGACAGTAAAAGGGTTGGTTGAGCAAGGGTATGCTGTGCTGCTGGGGTAGAGCCCTACGGCCACTAAAGGCTTCTTGGCGCTAAATGACCGGTAACACGGGTTATCAATTGTGCGGTATGCCATTTGGCGCTGGGTCAGCATGCACCGCTTTTTCTCCAATTACCAGTACTATTCGTTTTGTATTGGTGAAAAGGCTGTGCAAATAGTGAGTTTTGCGCAGGTGGCACTGGCGGCTTTATGCACATAACGTTCATTGTGGTGTGCGTACAGACATGTGCATTTTCGGACACTAACGTGCATCTGATATGTCACTGCGGTTAGTGCATCCCCCAGTCCTAGCGCTGCCCTGGCATACTGCAAACGTGTGATCCAAGGCAGTGCCCTCGCCTCACCTCTCTGCTGGAGTCTCAGCGCCTCCCTCGCACACGGTGTGATCCATTGACCCACATCTGCCTGCCCCCACAACATAATTAGGCATGCCCCCGGGACCTGGCCCACCCGGGGGCTTAATTACAATGAAGCGCCGGAGCCCGTGCTTCGTTTTTTTTTAATTTTAATTCTTTTTTGGGGCCTGGGGGTCCTTATGGGACCCCCTGAGCAGGCCTAGGGGGTCAGGGTGTTTCTACCCTGCCCCCTTTTCTTGTTGTTAACCTTTTTTTTAAAACCTTTTTCTTGTGACTCGGTTACCGAGATGGCTGCCAATACTTCCTGGTTTGGAGTGTTGGCGGCCAATCAGATCTCACAATGAGATGTGTGGTTAGGCTCCTCCCAGATATCGAAAGTTTTCTTTTTTTTATTTTCTCAGGATGTACTGAACGGATTTACACCATTTAAAAAAAAGGTGCTTTCTGAACCAAGAGCTACCTTTTGCCAAATTTGGTGTAATTCCGTTCAGCAGTTCGGGCCGTAGCTTTGTCTAAAGTTTGCTATGGAAATTAACATGGAGAAAACGTGTTTTGGGACCCCCCTTTTTCTCAGCCCCTGCTTGACGAATCACCCCGAAACTTTCAAGACAGGAGCTGACCGGAGCGCCCCACTAGTTTTGAAACTTTCGCGAAGATTCATCAAACGGCGCCAAAGTTATTGGCAAATCAAAAAACGCTTTTCCTATGAAAACTAGGTCCTAACTATAACTACCTACTGGTGACCGCCAGTAGGTAATATATATATATATATATGTGATCAAGACACCAGGAGTGTTGAAACGCGTCATGGCTGCTGAGGTTGCTGCAAGAGCGAAATAAACATTGGAAACTGCATTATCTGGGTCCGTGCTTCACTTTCCAGACACATTGGCGAGTTTAAGGTGAAGTGTGATGCATATATATATATTATCTACTGGCGGTCGCCAGTAGATAGTTATAGTTAGGACCTATTTTCCATAGGAAATCCGCAACATTCTATTTGAAATAACATTGGCGCCGGTTGACGAATCTTCGCAAAAGTTTCCAACTTGTTGGGGCGCTCCGGTCTGCCCCTATCCTGAAAGTCTCGGGGTGATTCGTCAAGCGGGGGCCGAGAAAAAAGGGGGGTCCCAAAACATGTTTTCCCCATTCATTTTTCCATAGGAACCTTTAGTCGCAGCTACAGCCCGAACTGCTGAATGGAATTACACCAAATTTGGCAAAGAGGTAGCCCTTGGTTCAGTGTCGTGCCTTTTGCTTAAATGGTGTAAATCCCTTCAGTAGTTCCTGAGAAAATCAAAAGTAAAATCACATATATATCTGGGCGGAGCCTAACCACACATGTCATTGTGAGATCTGATTGGCTGTCAGCACTTCATCCTGGAATTGCTGGCAGCCATCTTGAGACCAATATACATGATAGTACCCCATTGAAATGCATTGTAGTGAATCAAAGATTTTGAGGGTTACCAAAAGGAGAACTATAAAGGGTGATAACAGACTTTAGTTACATTAGAATTCATTTGTTGATGGTACCATACTAATTTCAGGAATTGTGGTGTGTTCTAAGGTGATTTTACCCTGTGAAAAACCTTCTGCTGGGATATCATGAATCATGTTTGAGAGAAAACTATTTTCACATGCTTGTCCCATAGAGTTTTGGAAGGTGCTCCAGAAGCTAAAATGAGAGCATATTTTCTGTAAATTCACATTATCTTTCTCAGTCATGTGAGAATGAAGTCTGACATTCTCAGTAAAACATGTACATCCAACAAGGGCAGAGACTGTCAGTTGATTCCTTTGTGTTCTACTGCAGCTTCCCAGAGTGTTCTAAAGAACAACTAGAGTGCTAACAGCCTTACTTATGACAAAAGTATGGCACAACTGAAGCCATCTTGATTGGAATAAACTGGTAACACTTAAAACATTAAATTTAAAAAGGAACAAAATGATGGGGTTGATTTTGTCATAGAAATTATGGTTAGTGCTGTAGAAAGAAAAATTAGGACATGTTTCAAGTGTGATCTCAAATATCTTCCTGTTATATTTCAACAGGAGCGGCCTGCCAGTTGATGCCTTTGTGTTCTACTGCAGCTTCCCAGAGTGTTCTAAAGAACAACTAGAGCGCTAACAGCCTTACTTATGACAAAAGTATGGCTAACCTGAAGCCATCTTGATTGGAATAAACCGGTAACACTTAAAACATTTAATTTAAAAAGGAACAAAATGAGGGGGTTCTTTTTGAAATAGAAATTATGGTTAGTTCTGCAGAAAGAAAAAATAGGGCATGTTTTAAGTGAGATCTCAAATCCTCTTCTATTTCATTAGAAAATTCTGACATGCAGACTGAAACAATCACTTTCAATACCAGCAGCAGACTTCCAGTTAACTCCCTGGTGAGCAGTAGCTTTACTACAGTGATCTAATGAGCAACTAGAGTGCTAACATTCTGAATTTATGGCAAATGTGAGACACATCTGAATGCCTTCTTGATGGAATCAAAGTAAAAAACTGAAAGCATTTCCTACTGAGGAGACTGCAGTAAATGGGAAATTAGGAAACTTCATAACAAAGAAGTCTTCCAAGATGGCCACCAGTGAAAAAAGAGCCCAAATGTAGCACAAATATTACCCAGATGTAGCCCACATATAGCCCAATGACAAAAGTGTGCAAAACACTTTTTATTTTTAGTTTTTTTGCAGTTTTATGTAGTGCAGACTGGTCAGGTATTGGAGCGTTGCATCTTAAAACATGACCCCCGTACACTACAAAAACCCCACTGCACTACCCTAAACCCTAAAACACTACCCCCAGCATGACCCCCTACACTACACAAGCACCACTGCACTATCCTAAACCCTAAAACACTACCCCCGGCATGACCCCATACACTACACAAACACCACTGCACTACCCTAAACCCTAAAACACTACCCCCAGCACGACCCCCTACACTACCCAAACACCACTGCACTAACCTAAATCATAAAACACTACCCCCAGCACGACCCCTACACTACCCAAACACCACTGCACTACCCTAAAACATGACCCCTACACTACACAAACACCACTGCACTACACTAAACCCTAAAACACTACCCCCAGCATGACCCCCTACACTACCCAAGCACCACTGCACTACCCTAAACCCTAAAACACTACCCCCAGCATGACCCCCTACACTACACAAACACCACTGCACTACCCTAAACCCTAAAACACTAACCCCAGCACGACCCCCTACACTACCCAAACACCACTGCACTACCCTAAAACATGACCCCTACACTACACAAACACCACTGCACTACCCTAAACCCTAAAACACTACCCCCAGCACGACCCCCTACACTACACAAGCACCACTGCACTACCCTAAACCCTAAAACACTACCCCCAGCACGACCCCTACACTGCCTGAACACCACTGCACTGCCCTAAACCCTGAAACACCAGCCCCTGCACGACCCCCTATACTGCCCGAACACCACTGCACTGCCCTAATCCCTGAAACACCACCCCTAGCACGACCCCCTACACTGCCCGAACACCACTGCACTGCCCTAAACCCTGAAACACCACACCCTTCACGACCCCCTACACTGACCAAACACCACTGCACTGCCTTAAACCCTGAAACACCACCCCCAGCATGACCCCCTACACTGCCCGAACACCACTGCACTGCCCTGAACCCTGAAACACTATCCCCAGCAAGACCCCCTACACTGCCCGAACACCACTGCACTGCCCTAAACCCTGAAACATCATCCCCAGCAAGACCCCCTACACTGCCCGAACACCACTGCCCTAAACCCTGAAACACCACCCCCAGCACGACCCCCTACACTGCCCGAACACCACTGCACTGCCCTAAACCCTGAAACACCACCCCCAGCACGACCCCTACACTGCCCGAACACCACTGCTCTGCCAAAAACCCTGAAACACCACCCCCAGCACGACCCCCTACACTGCCCGAACACCACTGCACTGCCCTAAACCTTGAAACACCAGCCCCAGCACGACCCCCTACACTGCCCGAACACCACTGCACTGCCCTAAACCCTGAAACACCAGCCCCAGCATGACCGCCTACACTGCCCGAACACCACTGCACCGCCCTAAACCCTGAAACACCAGCCCCAGCAAGACCCCCTACACTGCCCGAACACCACTGCACTGCCCTAAACCGTAAAACACCAGCCTCAGCACGACCCCCTACACTGCCTGAACACCACTGCACTGCCCTAAACCCTGAAACACCACCCCCAGCACGACCCCTACACTGCCCGAACACCACTGCACTGCCCTAAACCCTGAAACACCAGCCCCAGCACGACCCCCTACACTGCCCGAACACCACTGCACTGCCCTGAACCCTGAAACACTATCCCCAGCAAGACCCCTACACTGCCCGAACACCACTGCACTGCCCTAAACCCTGAAACATCATCCCCAGCAAGACCCCCTACACTGCCCGAACACCACTGCCCTAAACCCTGAAACACCACCCCCAGCACGACCCCTACACAGCCCGAACACCACTGCACTGCCCTGAACCCTGAAACACCACCCCCAGCACGACCCCCTACTCTGCCCGAACACCACTGCTCTGCCAAAAACCCTGAAACACCAGCCCCAGCACGACCCCCTACACTGCCCGAACACCACTGCACTGCCCTAAACCTTGAAACACCAGCCCCAGCACGACCCCCTACACTGCCCGAACACCACTGCACTACCCTAAACCCTGAAACACCACCCCCAGCATGCCCCCTACACTGCCCGAGCACCACTGCACTGCCCTAAACCCTGAAACACCAGCCCCAGCATGACCCCCTACACTGCCCGAACACCACTGCACTGCCCTAAACCCTGAAACACCAGCCCCAGCACGACCGCCTACACTGCCCGAACACCAATGCACCGCCCTAAACCCTGAAACACCAGCCCCAGCACGACCCCCTACACTGCCCGAACACCACTGCACTGCCCTAAACCGTAAAACACCAGCCTCAGCACGACCCCTACACTGCCTGAACACCACTGCACTGCCCTAAACCCTGAAACACCACCCCCAGCACGACCCCCTACACTGCCTGAACACCACTGCACTGCCCTAAACCCTGAAACACCACCCCCTGCACGACCCCTACACTGCCCAAACACTACTGCACTGCCGTAAATCCTGAAACACCATCCCCAGCACGACCCCCAACACTGCACGAACACCACTGCACTGCCCTAAACCCTGAAACACTACCCCCAGCAAGACCCCCTACACTGCCCGAACACCACTGCACTGCCCTAAACCCTGAAACATCACCCCAAGCAAGACCCCCTACACTGCCCAAACACCACTGCCCTAAACCCTGAAACACCACCCCCAGCAAGACCCCCTACACTGCCCGAACACCACTGCACTGCCCTAAACCCTGAAACACCAGCCCCAGCACGACCCCCTTCACTGCCCGAACACCACTGCACTGCCCTAAACCCTGAAACACCACCCCCTGCACGACCCCCTACACTGCCTGAACACCACTGCACTGCCCTAAACCCTGAAACACCACCCCCAGCTTGACCCCCTACACTGCCTGAACACCACTGCACTGCCCTAAACCCTGAAACACCACCCCTGCACGACCCCCTACACTGCCCGAACACTACTGCACTGCCCTAAACCCTGAAACACCACCCCCAGCACGACCCCCTACACTGCACGAACACCACTGCACTGCCCTAAACCCTGAAACACTACGCCCAGCAAGACCCCCTACACTGCCCGAACACCACTGCACTGCCCTAAACCCTGAAACATCACCCCCAGCAAGACCCCCTACACTGCCCGAACACCACTGCCCTAAACCCTAAAACACCACCCCCAGCAAGACACCCTACACTGCCCGAACACGACTGCACTGCCCTAAACCCTGAAACACCACCTCCAGCACGACCCCCTACACTGCCCAAAACCCTGAAACACCAGCCCCAGCCCAACCCCCTACACTGCCCGAACACCACTGCACTGCCCTAAACCCTGAAACACCAGCCCCAGCACGACCCCCTACACTGCCCGAACACCACTGCACTGCCCTAAACCCTAAAACACCACCCCCAGCATGACCCTCTACACTGCCCGAACACCACTGCACTGCCCTAAACCCTGAAACACCAGCCCCAGCACAACCCTGTACACTGTCCGAACACCACTGCACTGCCCTAAACCCTGAAACACCAGCCCCAGCACGACCGCCTACACTGCCCGAAAACCACTGCACTGCCCTAAACCCTGAAACACCAGCCCCAGCACGACCCCCTACACTGCCCGAACACCACTGCACTGCCCTAAACCCTCAAACACCAGCCCCAGCACGACCCCCTACACTGCCCGAACACCACTGCACTGCCCTAAACCCTGAAACACCAGCCCCAGCAAGACCCCTACACTGCCCGAACACCACTGCACTGCCCTAAACCCTGAAACACCACCCCCAGCAAGACCCCTACACTGCCCGAACACCACTGCACTAAACCCTGAAACACCACCCCCAGCAAGACCAACTACACTGGCCGAACACCACTGCACTACCCTAAATCCTGAAACACCACCCCCTGCAAGACCCCTACACTGCCCAAACACCACTGCACTGCCCTAAACCCTGAAACACCACCCCCTGCACGACCCCCTACACTGCCCGAACACCACTGCACTGCCCTAAACCCTGAAACACCACCCCTCAGCACGACACCCTACACTGCCCAAACACCACTGCACTGCCCTAAACCCTGAAATACCACCCCCAGCACGACCCCCTACACTGCCCAAACACCACTGCACTGCCCTAAACCCTGAAACATCACCCCCTGCACAACCCCCTACACTGTCGGAACACCACTGCACTGCCCTAAACCCTGAAACACCACCCCCAACACGACCCCCTACACTGCCCGAACACCACTGCACTAAACCCTGAAACACCACCCCCAGCAAGACCACCTACACTGGCCGAACACCACTGCACTGCCCTAAACCCTGAAACACCACCCCCTGCACGACCCCCTACACTGCCCAAACACCACTGCACTGCCCTAAACCCTGATACACCACCCCTGCACGACCCCCTACACTGCCCGAACACCACTGCACTGCCCCAAACCCTGAAACACCACCCCTCAGCACGACACCCTACACTGCCCGAACACCACTGCACTGCCCTAAACCCTGAAACACCTCCCCCAGCACGACCCCCTACACTGCCCGAACACCACTGCACTGCCCTAAACCCTGAAACAGCACCCCCTGCACGACCCCCAACACTGCCAGAACACCACTGCACTGCCCTAAACCCTGAAACACCACCCTCAGCACGACCCCCTACACTGCCCGAACACCACAGCACTGCCCTAAACCCTGAAACACCACCCCCAGCACGACCCCCTACACTGCCCAAACACCACTGCACTGCCCTAGACTCTGAAACACCAGCCCCAGCAAGACCCCCTACACTGCCTGAACACCACTGCACTGCCCTAAACCCTGAAACACCAGCCCCAGCATGACCCCCTACACTGCCCGAACACCACTGCACTGCCCTAAACCCTGAAACACCAGCCCCATCACCACCACCTACACTGCCCGAACACCACTGCACTGCCCTAACCCTGAAACACCAGCCCCAGCACAACCCCGTACACTGCCCGAACACCACTGCACTGCCCTAAACCCTGAAACACCAGCCCCAGCACGACCCCCTACACTGCCCGAACACCACTGTACTGCCCTAAACCCTGAAACACCAGCCCCAGCACGGCCCCCTACACTGCCCGAACACCACTGCACTGCCCTAAACCCTGAAACACCACCCCTGCACCACCCCCTACACTGCCCGAACACCACTGCACTGCCCTAAACCCTGAAACCCCACCCCTGCACCACCCCCTACACTGCCCGAACACCACTGCACTGCCCTAAACCCTGAAACACCACCCCCTGCACCGCCCCCTACACTGCCCGAACAGCACTGCACTGCCCTAAACCCTGAAACACCACCCCCAGCACGACCCCCTTTACTGCTCGAACACAACTGCACTGCCCCAAACCCTGAAACACCACCCCCAGCACGACCCCCTACACTGCCCGAACACCACTGCCCTAAACCCTGAAACACCACCCCTGCACGACCCCCTACACTGCCTGAACACCACTGCACTGCCCTAAACCCTGAAACGCCACCCCTGCACGACCCCCTACACTGCCCGAACACCACTGCACTGCCCTAAACCCTGAAACACCACCCCCAGCACGACCCCCTACACTGCCCGAACACCACTGCACTGCCCTAAACCCTAAAACACCACCCCCAGCACGACCCCCTACACTGCCCGAACACCACTGCACTGCCCTAAACCCTAGAACACTACCCCCAGCCTGACCCCCTACACTACCCGAACACCACTGCACTACCCTAAACCCTAAAATACTCCCCCAGCACGACCCCCTACACTACCCGAACACGACTGCACTGCCCTAAACCCTCAAACATTCCCCCAGCACGACCCCCTACACTACCCGAACACCACTGCACTGCCCTAAACCCTAAAACACTCCCCCAGCACGACCCCCTACACTACCCGAACACCACTGCACTGCCCTAAACCCTAAAACACTCCCCCAACACGATCCCCTACACTACCCAAACACCACTGCACTGCCCTAAACCCTAAAACACTACCCCTGCATGACCCCCTCCACTACCCAAACACCAATGCACTACCCTAATCTCTAAAACACTACACCCCGCACGACCCCCTACACTACCCAAAGACCACTGCACTACCCTAAACCCTAAAACACTACCCCCCGCACGACTCCCTACACTACCCAAAGACCACTGCACTACCCTAAACCCTAAAACACGACCTCCTACACTACACAAACACCACTGCACTACCCTAAACCCTAAAACACTACCCCCTACACTACACAAACACCACTGCACTACCCTAAACCCTAAAAAACTACCCACAGCACGAACCCCTACACTACCCAAACACCACTGCACTACCCTAAACCCTAAAACACTACCCCCAGCAGTACCCCCTACACTACCCAAACACCACTGCACTGCCCTAAACCCTAAAACACTCCCCCCAACACGACCCCCTACACTACCCAAACACCACTGCACTGCCCTAAACCCTAAATCACTACCCCCAGCACGACCCCCTATACTACCCAAATACCACTGCACTACCCTAAACCCTAAAACACTACCCCCAGCACAACCCCCTACACTACCCAAACACCACTGATCTACCCTAAACCCTAAATCACTCCCCCCAGCTCGACTCCCTACACTACCCAAACACCACTGCACTACCCTAAACCTACCCCCAGCATGACCCCCTACACTACACAAACACCACTGCACTACCCTAAACCCTAAAACACTACCCCCAGCACGACCCTCTTCACTACCTAAACACAACTGCACAATTTGTTACAGGCGTTGCAACGCAGGCCTGTGGTGCTTACTGGAAGTACCTGGTGGGCTAGTTGGGCCCCAGGGACCCTCAGGATTCAAGGTGACCTAATCCCCAACTTAAAACGCTCCACGGGGCGCGTTTGCACAGTGGTGAAGGGAGGGGCGGGCCTCAGGTGACATGTGCGCAAACACGCCCTGTGGTGCGTTTTAAGTTGGGGAATTAATTCCCTTTGAATCCTGAGGGAACCTGGGGGCCAACTAGCCCACCAGGTACCTTCAGTAAGCAGCACAACAGAGTTGCGTTGCAGAGAGGTGAAAAAAGGTGCGTGGCCTCGGAATGCCTCTCTGCAACTCAGCTCTGTGGTCCTAACTGTAGGTACCTGGGGGGCTAGTTGGGCCCCAGGGACCCTCAGGATTCAAGGGGACTTAATCCCGCAACTTAAAACGCGCCACGGGGCGCGTTTGCACACATGTCACCTCAGGCCCCCCCTCCCTTCACCACTGTGCAAACGCGCCCTGTAGCGTATTTTAAGAGGCAGTTTTAATCCCCCTGCCCTATTATGTACTAGGGACTTGCAGACGAGGTCATGTTAATCACAGGGGTACCCCAACGCATAGTGTTCCCTAGTGTATGTAGGTGTTTTCACTGTATTCTAAGTGTCTTTTAGCATAGCACTGGCTCTGGTTAGTCAGAGTCAGTTACCACCAGTACCCGTCTGAAAAAGTTGTGGGCACAGGATGATTTTGCAACTAGGCCTCTTTCTGCTCCTCTGTTGGTTCTTTCTGCACATCTTTTGCTTCTTTCTGTGCGTTTTTTCTTCTTTCTTCACATGTCCTACCTCTGTAGGCATAGTTAGAAATTAGCATTTGAAAAACCTTTTGAAATTCACTTAAAAAATCATAGGTTTGAGGGACGTTATAGTTAGAAATTAGCATTTAAAAACCTTTGAAATTCATTGAAAAAACCATAGGTTTTAGGGACGTTATAGTTAGAAATTAGCATTTAAAAACCTTAGAAATTTACTGGAAAAAACGCAGATTTCAGGGACTCGTACAAAACCAGAGAAATTCGGCCGTTATAATTAGTTGAGCTAACTATAACTCACGCCCCTGCAAAGCACGTCACATATTACATCATTCATGACATGGTCAGTGACATCACTGATGACATAATCCACGTGATAATCTGATGCACCTCCTCACACCCTAATATAACCTTTGATACACCCACTCTAAAATACAGACTACCATTTTCGAAACCATAGACACACCAATACCAGTTACTACATACTCACTCACTGATTTCTAGGTCTACACACACATCCACTCATTCACCCATACAGTCACTCATACATGCAGTCACTCATCAATACAGCACTATCATATGCACTCATACACCTATACAGACACTCACACACTGCCAAATCGCGGAGATTTTTTACCGTTTCGCGGAGCTTTGCGTATCGCGACTACGCAAATTCCGCCCACCCCTACATATTACATCACTCATGACATGGTCAGTGACATCACTGATGATATCACTGATGACATCTCAAATGACATCACTGATGACATCACTGATGACATCATCCAGTGACTATGTGTTTCTGTAAAGTTTAAATATGTTTAATATATATAGGGAAAGGCGTATTGAAGAATGAGTAGGTGTATAAGTGTCTGAATGGATGATGTAGTACGTGAGTGACTGACTCTACAAGTGAGTGATTAAACGTATCTTACTGAATGCATGGGTTAGTGACTAAACTGTGTGAATGTCTGTATCCGTCTGTTTGTTGGTGTGTAAGTGGATGCATGGATTTGCGAATAGCTACATGAGTGTCTATATGGGTTATTGATTGGTTCTCTGAGTATCTGTATGGCTGCCTGAGTGTTTGTGTGGGTGGGGTGTGTGTGACTCTGTATATAGATGTGTGAGTGGGTGATTCACTGGGTGCATGATTTCAAGAGTGCATCTGTGATGGACTGCTTGGGTGGGTGAGTGTGTGTATGGGTGTGTTAGTGAGTGAATGTATATCTCAGTGGTACATGTGCGAGTAACTACATATGTAAAAGGCAGTATATATGTGTGTTAGAGTATTTAAATGGCTATAAGTGAGAGTGTGTGATAGTGAGAGTGGCTGTATGGATGCGTGTGTGCTTGTATCAGTTATTGTATAAGAGCGTAAGAATGTGCTAGTATTTGTATGAGTAAGTGAGCTGGTGTGTGTATAACTGTATAGGTGAGTAAATGGGTGTGTGATTAATTTTTGCATGACTGACTAGGTGTGTGAGTACCTCTATGGATGAGTGGCGGTGTGTGAGTGTTTATATAGGTGTATGAGTGCATATGATAGTCTTGTACTGAGTGACTGTAAGTATGAGTGACTGTACGGGTGAGTGAGTGGATGTGTGTGTAGACCTAAGAATCAGTGAGTGGGTATGTAGTTTTTGGTGTTGGAGTGTCTATGGTTTTGAGAATGGCAGTCTGTTATTTAGAGTGGGTTTATCAAAAGTTATATTAGGGTGTGAGAAGATGCATGAAATTATCACATGGATGATGTCATCAGTGATGTAATTTGAGATGTCATCAGTGATGTCATCAGTGATGTCACTGACCATGTCATGAGTGATGCAATATGTGACGTCATCAGCAGTGCATTGTGGGGGCGCGAGTTATAGTTAGCTGAACTAACTATAACGGGGGAATTTCTATGGTTTTGTACGAGTGAAATGTCCAACTAACTATAACTGTCCCTAAAACCAATGGTTTTTTCAGTGAATTTCAAAGGTTTTTTAAATGCAAATTTCTAACTATAACGTGTCTGAAACCTATGGTTTTTTCAGTGAATTTCAAAGGTTTTTTAAATGCTAATTTCTAACTATAACGTCCCTCAAACCTGTGGTTTTTTCAGTGAATTTCAAAAGGTTTTTCAAATGCTAATTTCTAATTATAACGTCCTTGAAACTTGTGGTTTTTTCAGTGAATTTCAAAGGTTTTTAAATGCTAATTTCTAACTATAACGTCCCTGAAACTTGTGGTTTTTTCAGTGAATTTCAAAGGTTTTTTAAATGCTAATTTCTAAGTATAATGTCCCGCCCAAATTTTTTTAAAGTTTTTTAATAGTTATAAAAATAATATAATGTTTTCTCTTTTCTAAAATATAAATATACATCTTTTTTTTTAAGTGGATTTGCGTACCAATCACGTACCTGTCTCGATGGGTGTGCGAATCCAAGAATTTTGCCGCCATATTGGTTAAGTCGTGTACGATGCGCGTTCGGTAAGCGACGGGTGCGCGGATCTCGGCCCCGCGTAACGTCACGTACGTAGTTCCTGGGGTCGCGCCGGGTGCTCGACTCCATCGCAAATCTTAGAGTTTTAAAAGGGTATGTGTATAACTTTATTATATATATTATACCAAGACATTATTTAAGATAATTGTAAATATCATGTATTTGTAACTGGAATAAAGATATATTATTGTTAAATGTATTTTTCGGAAATCGCGTCGGGTGCACGCTCGTTGCGCGCCTCGTGCATGAATCCCATGTGACTTCAAAAGAAAGACTTTCATTGATTTAGAGTCTTTTGATTCTAGAACATGAAGGACCCCACCCATTTTTTTCATTCTTTCAAGACCATCTCAGAAGACACACCTCTTGTCTTTTGGATCGCTTCTTTATATCTTTTTGGTGGTTTTTCATCAAAGTGCGGAACCCATCAAAGTGCGGTATGAAAGTATTGTGTAGGCATTTTTCACTATACCACCTGGTGAAAAAAAAGTGAATGCCAGGAAAGTGACATGCAGCATTTGTGACAAAATATTGTCACGAGGGTCTGACAAAAAATATTCTTGCGGGACGTCTACTATGCTCAAGCAGTTACAGACAATGCGTCCTCGACGACTCGCAAGGGAACAACTGCGTCGTCAACAGCAAAAAGATTCAACTGATGACAACACTGCTGGACCCAGTACCTCTTCTGCTGGCACAACAACTGGTGCAATCAACATCCACCCTGACTTAGCTTGAGTAGAGCACCGTTGTTTGAAATGTAAAAAGACATTATTTGTTGGTGAGCAATCAGTGAATGCTATCCTGGTTGCCATTCAGAACCACACGTGTTAATTTTGTTTATGCAATGAGTTTTAATTGCATAATTTTTTCAATTTTTTTCTTATTGGTTCTTTTTTTTTCTTCATTTATTTTAACAAAAAAACACCCCAAAAAATGTAAAAAAAGAGTTAAAAAAATACAAAAAAATTATAAAACAAAAAAAGAAAAAAATGGTTCTTTCCAGAACCGCCTAGTTGGTCTAAAAAAGAAAACATTTGTAAGTGTTGTATGAATTGTGGTAAGTGGAATATATGGAGAAGTGTATGGTTAATGCATATATGATTGAAGGAGTGCATGGGTAATGCTGGGGTGATTGCAAGAGTGCAAGAGAAATGTCTGGGTGATTGCAGGAGTGCATGAGTAGTGCCTGAGTGATTGCATGAGTGAAGAGGTAATGTGTGGGTGATTGGAGGAGTGCATGGATAATGTCTGAGTGATTGCATGACTGCAAGAGTAGTGCCTGGGTTATTGGAGGAGTGCAAGGATAGTGCGTGGTGATTTTGTAAGTGCATGGGTTACGTCTGGGTGATTGCATGAGTGCAGAGCTAATGTGTACGTGATTGGAGGAGTGCATGAGTAACGCCTCAGTGATTGCATGAGTGCAAGGGCAGTGCCTGAGTGATTAAAGGAGTGCATGGGTAATGCCTGAGTGATTGTATAACTGCAAGGGTAGTGCCTGGGTTATTGCAGGACTGCAAGGATAGTACATGGTGATTTTATAAGTGCATGGGGAGTGCCTGGGTGATTGGAGGACTGCATGGCTACTGGCAGGGTAATTGGAGGAGTGCATGGGTAGTGTGTAGGTGATTGGAGGAGTGCATGGGTAGTGCATGGGTGATTGGATGAGTGCATGAGTAGTGCCTGGGTGATTAGAGGAGTGCATTGGTAATACCTGGGTGATTTTGTAAGTGCATGGGTATTGCTTGGGTGATTTTGTAAGTGCATGGGTAATGCCTGGGTGATTGGACGAGTGCATGGGTAGTGCCTGGGTTATTGCATGAGTGCATGAGTAGTGCCTGGGTGATTGGAGGAGAGCATGGGTAGTGCCGGGGTGATTAGAGAACTGTATGGGTAGTGCCTGAGTGATTGAAGAAGTGCATGGCTAGTGGTTCTGTGATTCCATGAGTGCAAGGGAAGTGCCTAGGTGATTGGAAAAGGGCAAGTGTAGTGCGTGGTGATTTTATAAGTGCATGGGTAGTGGCAGGTTGATTGGTGGAGTACATGGGTACTGGCTGGGTAATTGGAGGAGTGCATGGGTAGTGTCTAGGTGATTGGAGGAGTGCATGGGTAGTGCATGGGTGATTGGATGAGTGCATGAATAGTGCCTGGGTTATTGCATGAGTGCATGAGTAGGGCCTGCGTGATTGGAGGAGTGTATTGGTAATGCCTGGGTGTTTTTGTAACTGCATGGGTATTGCTTGGGTGATTTTGTAAGTGCATGGGTAATGCCTGGGTGATTGGATGAGTGCATGGGTAGTGCCTGGGTTATTGCATGAGTGCGTGAGTAGTGCCTGGGTGATTGGAGGAGTGCATGGGTAGTGCCTGGGTGATTGGAAGAGGAAATGGTTAGTGCCTGAGTGATTGAAGAAGTGCATGGGTAGTGCTTCTGTGGTTCCATGAGTGCAAGGGTAGTGCCTAGGTGATTGGAAGAGGGCGCGTGGTCATTTTATAAGTGCATGGGTAGTGGCAGGGTGTTTGGTGGAGTTCATGGGTACTGGCTGGGTAATTGCAGGAGTGCATGGGTAGTGTCTAGGTGATTGGAAGAGTGCATGAGTAGTGCCTGGGTTATTGCATGAGTGCATGAGTAGAGTCTGGGTGATTGGAGGAGTGGATTGGTAATGCCTGGGTGATTTTGTAAGTGCATGGGTATTGCTTGGGTGTTTTTGTAAGTGCATGGGTAATGCGTGGGAGATGGCATGAGTGCAGAGGTAATGTATGGGTGATTGGAAGAGTGCATGGGTAATGCCTGAGTGATTGCATGAGTTTATGGGTAATGCCTCGGTGAGTGCATGAGTGCATGGGTAGTGCCTGGGTGATTGGGGGAGTGTATGGGTCGTGCCTGAGTGATTGAAGACGTGCATGGGTACTGCTTGTGTGATTCCGTGAGTGCAAGGGTAGTGCCTAGGTGATTAGAAGAGGGCAAGAGTAATGCGTGGTGATTTTATAAGTGCGTGGGTAGTGGTAGGGTGATTGGAGGAGTGCAAGGGTAGTGCCTGGGTTATTGCATGAGTGCATAGATAGTGCCTAAGCGATAAGTGCCTAAGCGATTGCATGAGTGCTGGAGTAGTGCGTAGATGATTGGAAGACTGCATGGTTAGTGCTTGGTTGATTCCATGAGTGCTGTAGAAGTGCCTGAGCACATGTATGACTGCATGGGCAGTACCTGAGTGATTGAATTAGTGCATGGGTAATACCTTGGTGATTGCATGAATGCAGGAGTAATGTCTGGGTGAATAATGGAGTGCATGGGCAGTGTCTGAGTGATTAGATGAGTGTATAGGTAGTGCCTTGGTGATTTTATAAGTGCATAGGTAGTGCCTGGGTGATTGGAGAAGTGCATGGATATTGCCTGGATGACTGGAGGAGTGCAAGGGTAGTGCCTGGGTTATTGCATGACTGCATAAGTAGTGCCTGCATGACTGCATGACTGCAGGAGTAGTACATAACTAGCGCCTGGGTAATTGCATGACTGCAGGGGTAGTGCCTGAGTGATTGAAGGAGTGAATGGCTAATGTCTGGGTTATTGCATGAGTGCAGGAGTAATGTCTGGGTGATTGAAGGAGTGCATGAGTAATGCCTAGGTGCATGGAAGAGTGCATGGGTAGTGCCTGGCTGCATGTAGGACTGCCTGGGCAGTTCCTGGGTGATTGGAGGAGTGCATAAGTAGTAGCAGGGTGATAGCATGAGTGCAGGAGTACTGCATGGATGATTGGAAGACTGCATGGGTAGTGCTTGGTTGATTCCATGAGTGCTGCAGAAGTGCCTGTGCACATGTATGACTGCATAAACAGTGCCTGAGTGATTGAAGTAGTGCATGGGTAATATCTGGGTGATTGTATGAATGCAGGGATAATGTCTGGGGCCTGATTCACAAAAGTAATCTGAGACAAAATCCTAACTTTACGACTTTCGGTATTCACAAAAGGCATTTAGGAGTAGTAAAGTTAGGATTGTGTCTTAAGTTTTGGTCTTAAGACAAAATCCTAACTTAAGTTAAACTTAAGTTAGGATTTTGTCTTAAGACCAAAACTTAAGACAAACTTAAGACAAAATCCTAACTTAAGTTTAACTTAACTTTAACTTAAGTTAGGATTTTGTCTTAAGACCAAAACTTAAGACAAACTTAAGACAAAATCCTAACTTAAGTTTAACTTAAGTTTAACTTAACTTTAACTTAAGTTAGGATTTTGTCTTAAGACCAAAACGTAAGACAAACTTAAGACAATATCCTAACTTAAGTTTAACTTAAGTTTAATTTAAGTTAGGATTTTGTCTTACGACCAAAACTTAAGACAAACTTAAGACAAAATCCTAACTTTACTACTCCTAAATGCCTTTTGTGAATACCGAAAGTCATACAGTTAGGATTTTGTCTCAGATTATTTTTGTGAATCGGGCCCTGGGTGATTAAAGGAGTGCATGGGCAGTGCCTGACTGATTAGATGAGTGCATAGGTAGTGCCTGGGTGATTGGAGAAGTGTATTGATATTGCCAGCATGACTGGAGGAGTACAAGGGTAGTGCCTGGGTTATTGCATGAGTGCATAAGTAGTGCCTACATGACTGCATGATTGCAGGAGTAGTACATAACTAGTGCCTGGGAAATTGCATGACTGCAGGGGTAGTGCCTGAGTGATTGAAGGAATGCATGGCTAATGTCTGGGTTATTGCATGAGTGTAGGAGTAGTGTCTGGGTGATTGAAGGAGTGCATAGGTAATGCCTGGGTGCATGGAAGAGTGCATGGGTAGTGCCTAGCTGCATGTAGGACTGCCTGGGTAGTTCGTGGGTGATTGGAGGAGTGCATAAGTAGTAGCAGGGTGATTGCATGAGTGCAGGAGTACTGCGTAGATGATTTGAAGACTGCATAGGTAGTGCTTGGTTGATTCCATGAGTGCTGTAGAAGTGCCTGAGCACATGTATGACTGCATGGTCAGTGCCTGAGGGATTGAAGTAGTGCATGGGTAATACCTGGGTGATTGCATGAATGCAGGAGTAATGTCTGGGTGAATAAAGGACTGCATGGGCAGTGCCTGAGTGATTAAATGAGTGTATAGGTAGTGCCTTGGTGATTTTATAAGTGCATCGGTAGTACCTGTGTGATTGGAGGAGTGCATGGATAGTGCCTGGATGACTGGAGGAGTGCAAGGGTAGCGCCTGGGTGATTGCATGAGTGCAGGAGTAGTGCCTGGATGATTGGAAGACTGCATGTGTAGTGCTTGGGTGATTGGATGAGTACATAAGTAGTCTCTGGGTGATATTATAAGTATATAGATTCAGGCTAGCTGAATGGAGAAATGCTTGGATAGTGCGTGGGTGATGGTAGGAGTATGACAATAGTGTCTAATTATATAGATCAGTGCATGGGTAGTATTTGAAAAAATGGATCAGTGCAATAAAAATGAATGTAAACATTACTTCATATTATTATGCTTATTACATTATTTCACCTTACCTTCTTTATTCAAATACATACCAAACTCAGTGAAACTATTTTACAGTTGTTTTGTTGTAAACTTAATTTAATTTTTTTCAAGGTTTACTATTATTTTCTGTAATAAAAAAGAAGGAAAACTGTTATTACATATAATATTATGGTTTTTAGAACACAACATAATTTTACAATTACATAACATATTCAGTTTCCTTTTTGCTGTTTTCAGATTCTAGTGAATTTCACCATACACAGTGATTTCAACGTAGATCATCATATAACAGCAGGGAAAAAAATACAATCAATGTGAGTGTAAAAAAAAACCAAATCGGTGTCGAAAATATTTACAACAAATTCAACTATCTGTTTACCTATCTACAGTTTCTAAATTACATTCTTCAACTACATTAAATTATTTAAATTTCCGAAGAACATTTTCTAAAATATACACTCTCATTTACATCGCATATAATCTAAAGATCAATTATATAAACTAGCTCCTTGAAACACAATTTTGCAAATGCAATAAAAAATAGCACAAATAATAATCCAAACAGTAATTGTTCACATCTTCCCAATAGGCCGAATAATGTTTCCAAATCCATTTGCATTGATAATATCCAAAATAAACTCGTTATTTTGTGTTCACATCTTCCCTATAGGCTGAATGATGTTTTCAAAACTTTGGCATCAAAAATATCAGATATGAATTTGGTAATTCGTAAGGCAACCTACATTTGAATTCCAAATGGGCATCATTGCAATGTGTCCATCCTTTATTGCACTTTAAATACACAGCATAGGGGTCGATTCCGATTCGGGCCGGAAATCTCTCCGACCGAGCCGGACCCGGAGAGATTTCCGACCGAATCGGACCCGTGCAGTCCGACCGAACGAGTACGATGCGTCCGTATGTTATCGGACACGAAGTCGGTCGGACTCCCATTGAACTCAATGGGAGCCGGTCGTACAACGCGTACGCGGGCTCCCATTGCCTCAATGGGTGCGAGGCGGACAAGGGCGCCCCTACAGCGAGTACGCCGCGAGCGCTCGCGGCGCACACGCACAGGTAGGGGGACCCATGGGTCCCCCTGTGTGCGCTCGCACGGGTACGCAGTACAGGGGGTCCGACACGGACCCCAAAGTACGGCTCCGACAGCGAGTTCGAGTCGGACGGGCGCGAGTCGGTCGGAGCGGTCGAGGTGCGCATCGTACTTACCCGGCCGGAAAACGTCTCCATTGCGCGGTGCGAATCGGGTCCGAGCGAGTCGGTCGGAGCGGTACGATCCGGGTACGAGTCGGTCGGAGCGGTCGGGTCGCCCGGACGAGTCGGTCGGCGAATTCGCATCGTACTCGCTCGGCCGGACTCGCGTACGGTTCGGTCGGGAAACAGGCTTTCGCATGGCTTTTTTCCCGACCGAATGGTATTGGGTGCGCCTCCGACCGAGATCGGAATCGGCCCCATAGTGTCCAGATGTTGTAGTAGGTCCATCATGGAATATAATAGCCACTGCTTTAAAAGTTCTTCCTGAAATTGACTCTTGACTTGCCACAAAATGTTTAATTTTAGTTTCCAATTTTCTTCCATTTGCTTTACAACCTTGTAGCATTAAAATGAAATATTTTCCAAATTTTTCTATATATAATGTTGAGAACATTTCTGATTTACAATGAGAACATTTCATATCTTGATTAGCTGTTTTGACTAATTTGTTAAAAGACACTGATTTGCAATCTGGTATTGTCAAATATATGAATCGTTCAGTGTCTATTTGAATGGTAGAACAAAATGAACACTCTTCACATTTATGATCCCATCTGTAACTTAGTCCAAACAAATTTTCAATTTCTATTCCTTCATCTTCCAATACTGAAAGCATAAACATAAGAAATTCTTGTGCATCTTGTTGTATATTAAGTGTGAATTGCGAAGAACCAGTACATATATCCAAAAGATGCCGAATGCCAGAAACAGTATGGATTTTAGTTCTATCAGTTACCAACTTTTAAAAAATATAATGCAGTAAAGTACAGAATCGTTTTTCTTGATTTTCTATAATTTCATGATGAAGATCCTCTAGATAAAAGACAACATTTACAATTGCATTAGCATAGCAGTTGATACCTGAACTATTTTCTAACTGGTATCCTACAATGTCATCAACAGTTTCCATTTTCATTTTCTTTGCAGCTTCATCATTCTCTTTAATTTTTTTCTTTTTTTTGAACCTCACAATAATATTTGTCTCATTTTCATTTTGGGCACACCACACGTTTTTCATATACGGGATATTCTTCTAAGTTAGGAGCATACAGTCTTCTTAACCGATTATACTCTCTTACACAATTTGCATCAGCACTAACCTTTTTCTCATCAAAATCAATCAATACAAACCAGATAATGTTCTTACTCGAGGCAATGCAACATATGCCATACCCTCTTTAAACACTGTACTTCCAATATTTACCAAAGCACTATCAAAAATTAATCCTTGAGATTTATGAATGGTCACTGCATATGCTAAAGAAAGAGGAAACTGTTTTCTACGAACATACAAGTCTTTTACAAGCAAAAAACGAACAGCACAACGTCCAATCTGTTTTACCTCTTCAATCTGATCAAATTTAATCTTCAAAAATTCAATTCCATCTCTGTTCTGAAAATTTACATAATCAACAACTTTTCCCATTGCTCCATTTACTAAACCTTTTTCTACATCCAAATTATGCCATAATATTACCCGACAGTTTACACATACATATAAAGGGGCCGATTCCGATTCAGGCCGGAAATCTCCCCGACCAAGCCGGACCCGGAGAGATTTCCGACCGAATCGGAGTCTAGCAGTCCGACCGAACGAGTACGATGCGCATGCATGCTATCGGACTCGATTCGGTCGGACTCCCATTGAAGTCAATGGGAGCTGGTCGTACAACGCGTACGCGGGCTCCCATTGACTCAATGGGTGCGAGGCGAATGAGGGCGCCCCCTACAGCGGGTTCGCGTCGATGCGGTTCGCGCCGCACACGCACAGGTAGGGGGGACCCATGGGTCCCCCCCTATGTGCGACTCGTGCGGCTACGCATACAGGGGGGTCCGACACGGACCCCCAAAGTCCGGCTCCGACAGCTGTTTCGAGCCGGACGGTGCGGGTCGGTCGGACTGCTCGCGGCGTGCATCGTACTTGCCCGGCCGGGGAACGTCTCCATCGCGCGGTGCGAGTCGAGTCCGAGCGAGTCGGTCAGTGTGGTTCGGACCCGTGAACGAGTCGGTCGGCGATTTCGTGTGCGCTCGCATCGTACTCGCTCGCCGGACGCGCGTTCTAATCGGTCGGAAAAGAGGGCTCCGAATCGGATCCGGTTAAGCCAAATCCGATTCGGTGCGCTACCGGCCGAGATCAGAATTGGCCCCAAAGTCTTTTCTAAACCAGCAGTCTTAGATACAGACTTTTCCAAAGAATCCAATTTTGACTGTAATTTCTCTGAGAGAATAATAGTAACTCCTTCGTGTTCCATTTTATCAATGGCTTCCATTTTCACTATTGGTTGTTTCTCCAGTTTCAAAAGTTCTTGATTGAATGTAGAACACTCTTGCAGTGTTGGCATTAGGCAAACTTTAGACTTCTTTTCTCCAATTTTTTTGTACATTATTTCAGGTGCAATATTTTCATTTGGAAACAAGTTTGTTAGTAGCCGACTTTGTAAAGCTTCTTTACCATGTTTTGTCAAAACACCAATTCTAATATCTTGAAGAATGTTTCCATAATGTTCATCACTTGCTTGTCGCATATTCTTAATAAGTTCTTTATATTCAAAAAGAGACCAAATGTTCACATTTCCAATACTTCCCAAAGATTTCTTAGTGTCTTCATGGACAAGTGTTTTAAAAACTGGTTGTCCTTTCACAGGAGTAAGTTGTAGTAGATCGCTGAATGCAATTACATGTTTTCCTCCAAATAAAACATCATAATCTGTTTTTAAAATCTGTTGCATTCTTAAATGTACATAGGCAAGCATTAAGTTTGAGACCATGCTCACCTCATCAATGATCAGAAGTTTAATTTTCTTTAGTACTCTTGAAACTTCATAACAAGCTTCTCCAGATAGCTTGTGATATTCCAACTTATTTACAAGTTCAACTGGTAGCATGTGTAATCGATGTAATGTAATCCCTTTAATGTTATGTGCTGCTAACCTAGTTGGAGCGGTTACAACACAAGATACATGTGATTCAGTGGTTTTGTGTAGATAACTGATCAAAACTTTAATTAAGAAGCTTTTTCCTGTTCCAGCTTGCCCACTGATATACATTCGAATAGGTTTAAATGATGTGCATTGGCATTCTTTTTTCATGCAGTAAACCATGCTGTATCTATTGTGTAACTTGCTGATATATTTCTTTTTGTTCAATATTTAGTAGTTCTTCCAAGTTTATCAACTCAATATTATCCTGTTGTGCTTGTTGCATTGCTATTTCTACTTCATTCATAGCTATTGCTGCTTCATTTTCAAGAATTGGTTGTCCTAGTGGATCCTGACTTAGTGGAGCAGAACATTGACTGTCTTGAGAACTATCTCTAGCGATTTCAGCTGCAATACTAGTTTTTTGTTCAATCTCTTCATTCAACATTTGTAGCTAATTTTGAAAAATTGTGCATTCAATGCTATCTCTCCATGCATTAAAAGAATCTTCATAGCAGTCAAAATCTCCAAGTAAATCCATTCCACTTCGCCAAGGCTTGAAGAGTTGCAGAAGTGCTAAATAGAAAATTCCCTTTTATCTGGAGTATCACAACTGAGTTTGACATGTTTTACCAAACATCCATCTCATCCAATTACTGCATATTTTTCTTCATTTATATTGTCTATAACATTTCTCTTAAAGCTGTAATGTTGCAGTACTTCATAGAGACATATGTTTTACAGATGTGGACTTCTTTTAGGATAGTACGTATCCAACATATTTGTTTTAACAATATCTGTACTTTCCGGTTCATTCAATGCTAAGTATTCAATTTCTTGTACAGATTTCAATACTCGATTTCGTGTTGCAGCAAGACCTAGACTTCCCCAAATGATTCCTCTTGACTTTGAATATAAACTTGCAGAGGTCAATCGATCCGAACATTCGTACAATCCAATCTCTCAATGGGAAAGCATCTTCAAACTAAAGCTGTACAGTTTGTTACTAAGTGTCTTCTCTTGTGAAATTTCTTCCCACATTTCTTTCAACTCCGTCTTTTCAGATTTGGTTATATATGACGAAACATAGCGAACAACAGCAATCGAATTATCTGCAAAATATTGGATATCCATATTTGCATTCCACATCGTCAAAATCCCTGTATTGTAGTCATTATTATACTTTGAATCTTCAGTTCTTTTTATGTTGTAAGTATTCTTCGGAGATTTCCGAGTTATAGTATGCCTTACTGCTGGCATGAAACTGTTGACTCTTCCTTTCGAAATTACTGGACGTGGGAATCCAAACCGACATTTTGTATAAAATTTTCCCTTTGACTTGTATTTCCGTCGACAATATTTCCCACATCGATGACTTTGAAACCGTAAAACTTGCTGTCTCAAGTTGTTTTCTCCTCCTTCTTTTGGTATGGCACAGGTAACATATTTTTCAATGAAAGACAAAACACTTTCATCAGTATCAGTTCCAAATTTTGGTGCATTCTTGATCCATAACAGCATGTGAATATGAGGTGTACCTCTGGCTTGGTACTCCTTTCTCCAAACGAAATCAATAACTTCTCCAAGAGGTGGATTATTTTTATTGCACATAAAAGACATCATAGCTTGAAACCTATGATTAAAATATCTGCACACATTTACAGTATCCAAGGAACACAGTTCTCCAGCTGTTTTCAATTCAATGTTTTTTATATTTGAATTTGCTTCTCTTAAAGTAAATCGTCCCATGCGTACTTAGCACAGCTAAGCGTAACAAACCACGTAGGGGTTCTTAAGTTCCTTAACATACATTCAAGTTCTCCGTGACAATGATACCAATACTCATTAGTACCACGTTGACATGCCATCAAATTAGTTAACTGAGATTCTAAATGATCGTCTCTTTGTTGAACTTTGTCCAAAAATTCCCTTTCAGAAAGATGAGTAAGATGAACTCCTGTTTTTAATATGTGGTTCACTGCATATGAAAGTCTAGACAAGTCACTTTCAAACAGAAGATGAAATAAATATGGAACACACTGTCAAACTCTTGGATCTTCTGAGTACAATTTTGCTGAACGGTATTCTGAAGCTGGAATCTGTACTGGTCGTTCATCATATTGTCCACCTTTTCCAGTAGGGAAGAGCTGTGGAAAACAATGAGCCTCTAAACTTTTTTCCCAAACACTCATGGGAGTTCTCTTTGCTTTCTTCATTTGGAATAATTCAATAGTGTTTCCAATCACTTCTTTTGAATGTAAAGGATGTATACTATAATGTTCATAAATTTCTTCACTCCTGGAGTTGTCCACTTTTTCGATTTGGCCAGTTGAAATTTCTCTATCATCTCCTAAAGATATTTCTAGTTCTTCCAGATATACATTTTTATAATAAATATTGTTTTCTATGAGATATAATGTAGAGTTTTGAACTTTGGTGACATCTACTAAATCTTGCCAGATTTTCCGACTCTTTGTTGGTACACCATTAACTAGAATAACTACAGGTTCACTTTCCTCTCTCTCTACACCAACAGTTTCAATATTTTTGATAAAATCTAAAGGTAAATACACAACTCTTCCTTTTAAACCTCTTTGTAAATCTGTGGGAGGCAGCGTACCTGTTTTAGGCTTCATACGATCTATAGCCTGAAAAAGGTGTACAGATTGAATAAGAATGGACTCATATGTATTTATGTAATCTGCCAGTTCCGGAGGAATAGCTACCAACTCTAGGTTATTCTGTACAGCTCTAGCTGGCATTTTGTTCTCTTCTAATTTGCTGTAACAATATTTACAAATACGTTGATCACTACCCAACTCAAAAGGACCTTCCACCAACAAATAAGCACCAAATTGCTCCCACTTATTATTGTTTTCCTTTTCACTTTTTAAATACACATCAACATTCCTAGTTTGACTTCTATAGTGAGTACGTCGACAACAAATACAAACATAGTTTGGTTTCTCCCAAGAAACTACCTTAAACTTTGTAATTTCTTCTGCAAACTTCTCAGTAGTACTATCTTCCACCTCTTCTTCCACACCTACACTCTCACTTTCTCTACACTCCTCTTGAGGACCAAAGAAACGAAACTCTATATCATCAGAAACTTTTTTACATCCAATACTGAACCATGCAAAAGAGCTGTGTTTATTTCACTTAAAGATAATGCAGAACTTTTTACATAGTACAATCTTCTCACTAACTTCCACATTTCTGAGTGATGTACTGCTAACATTCTTAAATGATGAAAAGTACTTGTACACACTTTCTAGAAAGACAAGCCAGAGAATGACCCTGCAAATTACTATATTTTCTCACTTTACAAGGATCTAGTCCTTGCAATATCTTAATCTTCTGTTTAACACTTTTATCACCATAATCTCGTAAGAATTTTCGTCAAATATCAATAGATTCTTGTTGTATACTACAAATACTACTACAATCCCACTTATACACTGGAGCTTGTGTACGTCTCCTTGAACTTCTTCAGCTATTACTTCTTCCACATTTCTAGGAACCATCTTTTCTTTTTCAATTAGACAACCATTTTTAACCTCATAGCAATGACCCCTGGTATCAACTGCATGAACTAATGTACTTTGTTGAAAATAGCTTTCTTCATTAAAAAAAGGTTCAGTACTAGAAGTGTGCTTCCATTGACCCAATTTTTTAAAATATTTTTACAAAAGTTAGTTCTATTAACCAGTCTTTTTCTTTTACTTTTCTCCTTCATAAACTGCATTGTTTTATTCAATGTTTTCATTCTCTTCAATACTAATATAAACAATTTTCTTTTCAATTCAAAAGCCTTTTCGACTACACTTTCAATCTGTTCTTTCTTCTTGTAAAATACTGGTCTTCTTTTATATTTCTTGCATATAATTGATTTTGCATTAATTTCTCCTTTTTTCTTTTCCTTCTGATTGCTTGTAGTACTTTTCTTTCTCTTCTCGCCATTTTGAAAATCTCTTAGATTTTTTAAAAGACTTTTAACAAATTCTTTCGTTCTCTTACCTGAAGACTTTTTCTTTAATGTCACATGTTGTACTTCACCTACTTTCTGCTTTTCTCTCTCCTTTAAATAGTTCTGTTTTCTTTGTTGTCTTTTCTTTTCCACTTTTCTTGTCATACTGAATATTTCTCAATAATTATGGAGAATTTCTAAAAAAAAGAAAAGTGTATTATGTTTCAAAAAAATATTTAATATTATTAAAATAATTATATACAAATATTGTCAACTATAAATAAAGAAATACATTGAGTAGTGCATAGGTGAATAGATAAATACAACAGTAGAACATAGATGATTCAACAACTGCAAGGGTAGCACATAACTAGTGCCTGAGTGATTGCATGACTGAAGGAGTAATATCTGGAGGATGAATGGAGTACATAGCAAATCAGTGAGTGATTTTATAACTGCATAAGTACTGCTTGGGTGATTGCAGGAGTACTGAGGGAATGCCTGAGTGATTGAAGGAGTGCAAAGGTAGTGCCTGGGTGATTTTATAAGTGCATGAGTACTGACTGAGTGACTACATAAGTACAAGGGTAATACCTATATGATAGAAGGAGTGCAAGGATAGTACCTGAGAGATTATATAAATGTATAGATAGTAGCTAGGTGATTGAAAGAGTGCATGGGTAATACTTGGCTGATTGCATGAGTACATACGGAATATATGACATTACACCGCGAGCAAATACCACACGGTTGGTTACAACACGGACATTACATCGTCCGCGTTGTTACCACGCATGGCATTACATCGCAAGTCGTTTCTACGACTTGCACTAGATGGCGCGCTGGACTTAGGAATAGTATAAATTACTATTCCTACTCCAGTTAGCGCAACAGCAGGGAATGTGTTGGACTTAAAATCCAACACATTCCCTGGTGTTGCGCGCCATCTAGCGCAAGTCGTAGAAATGACTTGCGATGTAATGCCATGCGTGGTAACAACGCGGATGATGTAACGTCCGCGTTGTTATCAACGCGCGTGGTACTGACAGCGTTGTAAGCGCTGTCTCCCGTATATACATAGTGCCTGGATGATTTAATGAGTTCAGGGGTAATAACCTGGGTGATTGCATCAGTACATATGTACTGCCTGGATCATTGGAAGACTGAATGGGTAGTGCTTCGATGCTTTTATAACTACATCAGTGTAGGGCCTAGCCAAATACAAAGCAGCACCTGATTACATGACTCAACCATAAGTCTCTCCATATTATTCAACGTTTGCATACATATGTCTCTACCTTTTCAAATCATCATCATATCTCAAAGAAATATGTATACAATATTTCTGAAACATAGTGAAACCTAGAAACTGACACATGTAATAGATCTGCCTGAGTGATTCCAAAACTCTATGGGTAGTGCTTGGGTGATTGTATGACTCCAAAGGTACTCACTGGGTAATTACAGGAGAAGATGGATAGTGACTGACTAATTACATGAGTGCACACATAAAGGTTTAGTGCATGGATAAGTGTATAAATAGCACCTGAAGGCATAGATGACTCAGTAAGAAGTGCCTCGGTGAATATATGAGTGTAACAGTAGAGTCTGGGTGATTATATGACTGCAAGGGTAGTGCCTGGGTTATTATATGAGTCCATAGGTAGAAACTGCATGATTCTATAACTGCAGGGGTAGTACATAACTAGTGCCTTGGTGATTGCATAACTGCAGGGGTAATATCTGGGGGATTATTGGAGTGCATAGGAAGTGAGTTGGTGATTTTATAAGTCCATGAGTACTGCCTGGGTGATTACAGAAGTACTAAGATACTGCCTGACTGATTACAGGAGTGCAATGGTAGTGCCTCAGTGATTTTATTAGTGCATGAGTATTGCCTGAGTGATTACATAAGTACAAGAGTACTGCCCCCATAATTGAAAGAGCGCAAAGATAGTGCCTGGGTGATTGAAGCACTGTATAGCTAATGCATTGGTGACTGCATGAGTACAGATGTAACGTCTGGGGGATTAAAGGAGTACATACGTAATGCCTAGCTGACTGCATGACTACAGGGGTAATATCTGGGGATTTACATGACTACATAGGAAGTAACTAGGTGATTTTATAACTGCATAGGCACTTCTTAGATTATTGCAAGACTACTGAAGTAGTGTCTGACTGAATAAAGGAGTGCATAGGTAGTGCCTGGATGATTGTATGAGTGCAGGACTAATGCCTGAGAGATTACAGCACTGCATATGTAGTGTCTGGTTCATTGGAAGACTGCATGGGTAGTATTTGGGTGTTTTTAAACTGCATAAGTGTTGGGCCTAGCCAAATAGAAAGCAGCAGACTATTACATGACTGAACCATAAGTATCTCCATATTCTTAAAAGCATGCATACATACATCTCTACCTTTTCAAATCATCATCATATCTAAAAGACATATGCATACAATATTTCTGGAATATAGTGAAACCTACAACTGAAACATGTAATAGATCTGCCTGAGTGATTGTATAACTTCATGAGTAGTGCTTGGGTGATTGAATGAGTTGAAGGGTAGTCACTGGATAATTGTAAAAGAAGATGGATAGTGACTGGCTAATTGCATGAGTGCACACATAAACGTTGAGTGTATGGATAAGTGTATGAATAGCACCTAAAGATATAGATAACTCATTGAGTAGTGTGTAGGTGAATAGATGACTGCAACAGTAGGATCTGGGTCATTCTACGATTGCAAGGCTGGAGCCTCAGTTATTACATGAGTAAATAGGTACAGCTTGCATCATTGCATGACTGCAGGAGTAGTACATAACTAGTGCCTGGGTGATTGCATGACTGGATGGGTATTATCTAGGGGATTATTGGAGTACATAGGAAGTGAGTGGGTGATTTTATAAGTCCATGAGAACTGCCTGGGTGATTACAGAAGTACTAAAGTACTGCCTGAGTGATTACAGGAGTGCAAACGTAGTGCGTGGGGGGTTTTATAAGTGCATGAGTACTGGCTAAGTGATTACATAAGTACAAGGCTAGTGCCTCTGTGATTGAAAGAGTACAACGTTAGTGCCTGGGTGATTGAAGCACTGTATAGCTAATGCTTTGGTGATTGCATGAGTACAGAGGTAACGTCTAGAGGATTAAAAGAGTACATACGTAACGCCTAGGTGATTGCATGACTACAAGAGTAATATCTGGGGATTTACATGACTACATAGAAAGTGACTGGGTGATTTTATAAGAGTATGGGTACTTCTTAGGTGATCGCAGGACTATTGATGTAACACCTGAGTGAATAAATGAGTGCAAAGGAAGTGCCTGTGTGATTTAATAATTCCATGACTACTGGCTAAGTGATTACATAAGTACAAGGCTAGTGCCTCTGTGATTGAAAGAGTACAACGTTAGTGCTTGAGTGATTATATAAGTGCATAAGTACTGGCTACATGATTCAAAGACTGCATGGGTAATATCTTGGTGATTGCATGAGTGCATAGCTAGTGCCTGGGTGATTGCATGAGTGCAGGGGTAATGCCTGGGTGATTCCATCACTGCATATGTTCTGCCTGGATCATTGGAAGACTAAATGGGTAGTACTTGTGTGTTTTTATAACTGCATGAGTGTTGGGCCTAGCCAAATATAAAACAGCAGACTATAACATAACTCAACCATAAATCTCTCTATATCATTAAAAGCATGCATACATATGTCTCTACCTTTTAAAATCATCATCATATCTAAAAGAAATATATATATACAATATTTCTAAAATATAGTGAAACCTAGAAACTGAGACATGTAATAGATCTGCCTGAGTGATTGCAAAACTCCATGGGTAGTGCTTGGGTGATTGTATGACTCCAAAGGTACTCGCTGGGTAATTACAGGAGAAGATGGATAGTGACTGACTATGTACATGAGTGCAGAGATAAAGGTTTAGTGCATGGATAAGTGTATAAATAGCACCTGAAGGCTTACTTGACTCTCTAAAAAGTGCCTAGGTGAATAGATGAGTGCAACAGTAGAGCCTGCGTGATTATATGACTGCAACAGTAGTGCCTGGATTATTACATGAGTGCATAGGTAGAAACAGAATGAATCTATAACTGCAGAGGTAGTACATAACTAGTGCCGGGATGATTGCATGACTGCAGGGGTAATATCTGGGGATTATTGGAGTACATAGGAAGTGAGTGGGTGATTTTATTAGTCCATGACTACTGCCTGGGTGATTACAGAAGTACTAAGGTACTGCCTGACTGATTACAGGAGTGCAAAGGTAGTGCTTGGGTGATTTTATAAGTGCATGAGTATTGCCTGAGTGATTACATAAGTACAAAAGTACTGCCTCCATGATTGAAAGAGTGCAAGGATAGTGCATGGGTGATTGAAGCACTGTATAGCTAATGCATTGGTGATTGCATCAGTACAGAGGTAACGTCTGGGGCAGTGGTTCCCAAAGTGTGCGCCACGGCACCCCGGTGCGCCGTGATGAGAAGCCAGGGGCGCCGCGCGGCCGCGCAGGTTGTGGGTCGTGGACATTGCAGCCGCAGCGCAACACGCGTCGCACGTGCTTTAAGACATTGACCTGTTCATCTAGATTAAAGGTGAGAGAGTGGTGGCCTTTTTACAAAGCCAAGCTATTAACAAGTGGGTGTTGTATTCTGTTCAGTGTGCTTGTTTATTTACCTTCTGCTGTTATTGTTGCCCTATTGACCCTAGAGCTGTCTTTGCATTATGTTTGGGCCACAGGGGTAAGCTGTAGGAATTCTACTCGCTGCTCCCGTATTGCAGGACTGCCCTAGGCAGGTCAGCGCCATATCATAGGTCTGGCCCTTTCCCTTACCAAGCACTTTATAATTCATAAATGAGATAAAGAGGCAAAGATTGGGGAAAAACTGAACGAACGGAAACTGCCAGTGGACGGAAAGTCTGCTGCCTGTCTTTCAGGGGGTGAGCTGTGATGACCTAAGAATATAGCAAAAACACTTACATCAAACAACAAAACATGCACTAGATGCATAATAGGTGGTAAACCATTTGGAGCGCATAGTATTAAGGAGACACAAGCATTTTTGTGTGATCTTCCTGACACCTACAAAGTGTAGTTGCACCACTATGTCTTGTTCAAGATGATATTCAGGTTATTAGCCACATCTAGGTCAGTGATGAGCCACTGATGAGCCAGACCTCCCATACAATCCTTATAATAAACTGTTAAGCACTCTTCCGTGTTACTATGTATACTATATCACAGCATCTAAATGTGTGTGGGGGATCGCAGATAGTGGGAATTGCACTAATTTTTGGAAACCGGAATTTATTTTCCATCATCCTACTTTGACCCAGAGGAAGATGTGCGCCGCGGCACCCGGTGCGCCGGTAAAAAAATGGTGGGGAGCCACGGCCAACTGCCAATTAGGTCAAGGGAGCCACGGGTCAAAAAAGTTTGGGAACCACTGGTCTGGGGGATTAAAGCAGTACATATGTAACGGCTAGGTGACTGCATGACTACAGGGGTAATATCTGGGGATTTACATGACTACGTAGGAAGTAACTGGGTGATGTTATAACTGCATGGCTACTTCTTCAATGATTGCAGGACTACTGAGGTAGTGCCTGAGTGAATAAAGAAGTGCATAGGTAGTGCCTGGGTGATTGCATGAGTGTATAGGTAGTGCCTGGATGTTTGCATGAGTGCAGGGGTAATGCCTGGTTGATTGCATCAGTGCATATGTACTGCCTGGATCATTGGAAGACTGCATGGGTAGTACTTGTGTGCTTTTATAACTGCATGAGTGTTGGGCCTAGCCAAATAAAAAGCAGCAGACTATTACATGACTGAACCATAAGTCTCTCCATATTGTTAAAAGCATGCATACATACGTCTCTACATTTTCAAATCGTCATCATATCTAAAAGAAATATATATACAACATTTCTAAAATATAGTGAAACCTAGAAACTGAGACATGTAATAGATCTGCCTGAGTGATTCCAAAACTCTATGGGTAGTGCTTGGGTGATTGTATGAGTTGAAGGGTAGTCACTGGATAATTCTAAGAGAAGATGGATAGTGACTGGCTAATTGCATGACTGCACACATAAACGTTGAGTGTATGGATAAGTGTATCAATAGCATCTAAACATATAGATGACTCATTGAGTAGTGTGTAGGTGAATAGGTGACTGCAACAGTAGGATCTGGGTCATTCTACGACTGCAAGGGTAGAGCCTGGGTTATTACATGAGTGCATAGGTACAGCCTGCATGATTACATGACTGCAGGAGTACTACATAACTAGTGCCTGGGTGATTGCATGAATGGAGGGATATTATCTAGGGGATTATTGGAGTACAAAGGAAGTGAGTGGGTGATTTTATAAGTCCATAACAACTGCCTGGGTGATTACAGAAGTACTAAAGTACTGCCTGAGTGATTACAGGAGTGCAAAGGTAGTGCCTAGGTGGTTTTATAAGTGCATGAGTACTGGCTGAGTCATTACATAAATACAAGAGTAGTGCCTGCGTGATTGAAAGAGTGCAAGGATAGTGCTTGGGTGATTGAAACACTGTATAGCTAATGCATTGCTGATTGCATGAGTACAGGGGTAACGTCTAGAAGATTAAAAGAGTACATACTTAACACCTGGGTGACTGCATGACTACAGGAGTAATATCTGGGAATTTACATGATTACATAGAAAGTCACTGGGTGATTTTATAAGTGCATGAGAACTTCTTGGGTGATTGCAGCACTACTGAGGTAGTGCCTGAGTGAATAAAGGAGTGCAAAGGTACTGCCTGGGTGATTATATAACAGCATGAGTACTGGCTGAGTGATTACATAAGTACAAGAGTAGTGCCTGCGTGATTGAAAGACTGCAAGGGTATTGCCTGGGTGATTGAACCAGTGTATAGATAATGCATTGGTGATTGCATGAGTTCACAAGTAATATCTGGGGGACTACAGGAGTACATAGAAAGAACGTAGGTAATTATATAAGCGCATCAGTACTGCCTCGGTGATTGCAGTAATACTGTGGTAGTGCCTCAGTGAATGAAAAGTGTAAAGCTAATGCCTAGGTGATTTTATAAGTGCATGGACACTGGCTAAGTGATTGGAGGAGTGCATAGATCCTGACAGGGTGATTGGAAGGGTGCAAGGCTAGTGCCTGCATAATTAAACCAGTGTATAACTAAAACATTGGTGATTGCATGATTGCAGGAGTTATGTCTGTGGAATTAAAGGAGTACATAGGTAATACCTAGCGATTCCATGATTGCAGGGATAATATCTGGGAGATTACAGGAGTACATAGGAAGTGCCTGAGTAATTTTATAAGTGCATGTGTACTGCCTGAGTGATTGGAATAGTACTACAGTAGTGCCTGAGTGATTGGAGGACAACAACATTCTAAATAGTAGCAGAATACTGAAACTGCAGCTCAAATGTCAGGTCTATGACATGGTGTACACTTTTGTACTGCAGCCTCACAATTCTGTAACTACTCAGGGTGCTGAACATACTCAAAATAAAGCATAAAAGCTGCACATGACTCTGTTATAAATCTCACCAGATTCCTAAAACTATACATGCATATATGTCTACCTTTTGAAATTATCATCATATATAACAGAAATAAACAAATAGACTGAACTTTACATTTCAAAGACACACCGACATTTCTGCAATGTATTTCAAGTGTACCTTTCCCCAAATTTATAGAAAATAGCCTAATCGGTAATCCCTTCTGCCAACATGTCTTACAACTCTTTTATTCTACAGATTCACCATTCTACAAATACTAGACCTAGTCAAATATAAAGTAGCAACCTATCACATGTTTCTACCATAACTCTAACCATATTCCTAAAAGCATGCATGCATCTATCTATACCTATTGCAAAAGCATTACACATATTAGAACACATGGGCAAGTAGAAACATAACCACGCTCACAAGACCATAAAGGCCTTAAAACTTGACATACTATGCTGAACATTTCAAACACACCTAGATTTATGCATCAAATTTGAAGTGAACTTGTTGAATGGATTTGATCTTCCTCTATGTATATAAAAATGTGATTTCTTTTTTGCTGGTTGTACACGTGAAGGATAAACCTACATTGTTTTCATTGAGTTTTTGAAAGTATGTCTTAAAATCATTTTCTGTTCCATTCCATATTATGAAAAGGTCGTCGATGTATCGAACCCAAAGAATTACCTTTTCCAGTTCCATCTAGTTCTCTGTACTCCAGGCTATTGTCTTCTCCCACCACCCCATGGTGATATTAGCATAGTTGGGTAAAAAGGATATGACCATCGCGGTCCCACATTTCTGTCTGAATAGTTCATGATTAAAGAAGATATTGTTTGTCAGACATGCGTCTATCATTGATAGCAACATTTGTGTGTGTTCCAATTCCATTATTCGTCTCTGTCTCAGAAAATATTTACATGCTTTCAGACCTATTTCATGTTGGATTGATGTGCACAGGGAAACTACATCTATGGTGGCCAATAAGTAGTTTGTGTTCCAGCTAATTCCTGCTAATGTCCTTAAAAAACTCCCCTGTGTCTCTAATGTATGAGCACATTGGAGCCAAAAATTGATCAACATATTTTGATATATTCTCATATAGAGAATCACATGAGGACACAATTGGTCTGCCAAGAGGATTTTGCATTGTTTTGTGAATTTTTGGTAGGAAATATATTGTTGGAATTCACGGAAAATCTTTTGGCAAAAATTGAAATTCATCATCATTAATCAGGGTTGCTTTTTGCCACTCCTGTAATTTTTGATTCAAATCCATCGTCATTTCATTGATTGGATTGTGCGGGAGTTTGCAATAATTTGTGGTGTCATTCAATTGCCTTTGTGCTTCATTTATGTAGTCTCTTTTGTCCATAACTACAATGTTACCCGCCCTATCAGCGGGTTTTCGGGGACGCTTTTAGCGTGCTAGGGGGGAAATATTGCGCAAACTTCATCACGCGGTCGCCAATGGGCACGGCCATCTTGTTTTTCACTTTTTGCTATGGTTGCTATGGTTCTGGGCCTGTTTCTCTATCCTTCCTATATCTTTTCAATCCTTTGTTTCTATAAACTTCTTTGTTGATCTTTTATATTTATTTTCTATCCCTCTCTATTCCTGATTCTATATTTTGCGTTTTTTCCTACTTTTTGTTTGTTTTTCACTGCGTTTTTCACTCTTTTTCTATTACTTGCTTTTTTCATTTCTTTTACTTACTTTCTTAGTTCCTACCTTTTCTTTTCTACCCCCCGCCTACCCAGAACCATGGCAAAGGGCCAGGGCAAGAACGCTAGGGGCAGGGCGCTCACATGGGGTGCAGGCACGGTCCTTATTTACTGAGGTGGAGGTGGCTGCACTGGCTTTTTTTATCCAGCTCCAGCTCCACCTCCCCTTAACCCTGGCGGCAGGCCTGGGTCCGGGTACGGGCTCCGGGAGCATCACCGACGGTGGGCAAGGGTGCGCCAGGCAGTGTTTCGCTGCTTTGGGGTCCGGCGCACCCCTAACCAATTGACGCACCTGTGGTCCGATATCCTGGACCGGGAGCAGGACCTGCTGGACCTGCTAGGTGTTGAGGTACAGGGTCTTGGTGAGTAGCTATATTTATATTACTATTTTGTGTTCTTCTGTTCTGACTGTTATTTATTGCGATTGAGAATATTATTTTTCGCAAATAGCTAACATGCTGCTGCTGCTTACATGCAGGTAAGGTAACCTATGTTTAAAAATGTTATATTATGTAATTGTCACTTCAAGACAGGTGCTCGGTGCTACTAACTAATCGTCGTACTTGTTTGCAACTTTGCGCTCACTTGGGCTGGTTATCTAAGAGAGGTTAGAGAATTTAAGTTAGGTAGGTATTTAATCCACATAGGAAAGACTCCAGTCCTTTCCTTTGTCCTGTCAGGCTGTCCTGTCTCCTGTCACTAAGATGGTGGTAGTAGTTAGTTAGTATTATTTCGTAATTAGGTGGCCTGCGTCGTGACTTGTGAGTGACGCGTCCTCAGGCTCTCACATGACTTCAGTCCTAGTAGAACTTTTTGTAGTTCTTATAGTGAGCGAATAATAGCAACCAACCAATTTGGTGTATGCTGCAATTATGCATGCGTCCATCTATGCATTAAGAAGAATAAATAAATGCAGACTTAGTAATTGGCCCGTCAAGGTTGTTGGAGTTGAGACTGAGACTGTCTGAGAGATGATTGGGAATGAGATCTGAAATTAGAAGCAGATATAATTTTTTTGCAATTCATTCCAAAGTCAGGAGGAATAGGCGGGATACGTATGTTACGATTCAGGAATCGGAATTGAACTGTGGAATAATAATGATCGGATGGTACTCGACTGCGATACATACATACTAGTCGACTACTACTAGTTGAATACGTCGATCTGATTGATTTAGCATATTTCAATGTTATTGCAATTGCCGTTTCCTGTCTAAAAATATTTTGACAGCAATTATATTTATATATTTAACAAAAATCATTTTTTGTCTCTTTACATGATCAGCATCCAGGGCGCAGGGCAAGAAGAAGACTGGGGCAGCTGGCAGTGCAACGGGAGCTGGAGGGGCCTCCCAGGAACAGCAGGAAGCGGCCTCAGGCACAGCCGCAGATGGCTCTGCTGCTGGCCCCAGTAAGTCCTCCTGGTGTTGTATATATATTAATATTCCCCTAACGTTTACCGCTCTATTATTTCCATTTCCAAATTTTAATTTTTCCAAAATCCTCTTCAATCTATCGGTTTCTAAATTCTTCTTTTTGCTCCACCATTACCAAATACTAAGTACTACTACTAACATTGTTTCTTCTAGTGTCTGTTTTTATTTTTACATCAAATCAAACTGCATCTGACTAACCTTTGCTCTGACTCTGTATTAGACAGTCTGTCTGTAGCTTGCTTTCTTCTGGGTTTCACTGAGCTTTCTCTCTCCCCTTATGTGGATTGCCTAGTAGTGGTACTATAAGACCCATTGGTCCTAGCCTAGGGTACTACTAGTACTAGTAAGGACGCCTTACTACTACTAGTAGCACTAATGTGCTGTGCAGACTGCAGATTGCATGCCCAAGACAAGTAAGGTATATCCGCAGGTTTGTGAATTGTGAGATGAGAAGGCTTTAGTTTCTTTTACTGTCTCATCATGCTCAATCAGTAATGGTGGGCACCGACGTTGGACAGGAGCAGGACCCCCCCACAAAGTGGTGTATATTTTAATTTTTCCAATCCAGGCCTAGTATTTTTTTTAGTAGCAGCAATTGATGGTGAACACTGAACAACTGGTCCCGTGCACCATGGCTGGTAAGAAGTATATGAGAGGAGTAGGAGGACGGCACCATTTTCCAACTAAGAGAGACCTCTGAGTCATGTCCGCCCAGTTGGCCACTCTTTCTTCTTTTCAAAAAATGAGATGCACCATAGCTCTAGTCACTGAGTCTAGTCCTATGGGTTGCCCTCTTCTTGAGAGGCTTTTCAAAAATTGCCACCAACAAAATGCCCAACCGGATATTATTTAGTTATTTTTGATACAACATACTGTCTACTGTACTGGTATCTGAATTGTAGATAGTGATGTGTGTGGTGTATATAATTATGTATTTTCAATCTTGCTAATGAAAACAATAAATAGGGGAGGCGTATATGGCATCTAAAAAATTGGATTTTTTTTTTCCAGGCGTACCGACCACCAGTGCTGGGGCCAGCGGTGAGGGCCACCATGCCACTCCGGAGGGAGTGGACGCGGCAGCCACAGGGGGTGAGCCAGCAGCAATGGCGGACGGTGGTAAATCATATTCCTTACTTATTGAGAATGATGAATACACTTGCTGCAAGGGTGTACACTGTACACTCAGTACTAGTAGTACACTGTACTTCTGCTGAGGCTAAGTTGTTGCTTGTGAACACTAAACAGTTGAAGAGAAGACACCCTGGCCTTTACTTAAACATTAGCATTAGCGGGGGTTGAGTAACTAAATGCATATTCGATTTTCAACTCAGCAAAGACAGTTTTATGATGAAGACAAACAGTCATACGACATGTATGACTGGCAGAGAAGGATGCGTGGGTGAAGGAAGGGGCCCCGGGATGCATAGGTGGCGTATGAAGATGATAGGAATAGGATGCATGGGTAGTAGAAGGATGGGTGAAAAGGTGAAAGAGAAAGCAGAAAGGATGCCTGTCTGGGTGGGTGAAACTGTATGGGTGAAAGGAATCCTACGGGGGAGGTTTCAGGGGTCAAATTCTAAGGCAAGCAAGGACGCATGGCATGGGTGGTGGTTGGTTATATATCTAAATGTATGTTGTTGTCAGTGAAAGCCGGTTTATGATAGCCATGTTTGGATGGATGGATGCCTGGTGGATGGTACCATGGTACAGAGCAAGAATATCGATGTATAAATATCGACCTACAGAAATATCGAGGGAAAAATAACGTGGGTAAGAAATATCGATGTAAAAAATATAGTGGTAAAGAATATCGATTGTTAGGTAATTAATATCGATGTAAAAAATATCGATGTGTTAAATATCGTTTACAAAAATATAGTTGTTAAAAATATCGATTCATTATTAATGTTATGTATTTTAGTATTTTGTATGAGAATTGTTTGTATTTTTATTATATGTGTTAAAATTTTAGCAGTTAATATTGTTTTTTAACTTGAATTTTGCGTTTTAGTTTCGTAGCGGGTTGTGGGTTTATAGGAGAATAGGGTGGGAAGTAATTTAATTATATAAATTTTATTTATTATTTATAGTAGTTAATAATTTTTTTAAATTGAATTTTGCATTTTTAGTTCCGTAGCGGGTTGTGGGTTTATAGGGGAATAGGGTGGGAAGTAATTTAATTATATGAAATGTATTTAATAATTTATATTTATTCATAATTGTATAATTGTGATGTTATAGAGTTATAAATGTGTAAATTAATTTATTAATAATTGTTTGATAATTAGTTGTTAATTATTTTAAATTAATTAATAAATAATTTATTATGTTAATTATTTAATTAATTCCAGGTGTGTGTTGTGGTTTTTATAGGTGTAAATGGTGGGAAGTAATTTATTTTTTATTGATGATTTATTAATTAATTGTTAATTAATTTGCATTAATTAATTTGTTAAATAATTTGTATTAATTACTTTGTTAATTAATTTGAATTAATTAATTAGTAATTATTAATTGTAATTTTGTAATTAATTTTAGATGTGTGTTGTGGATATTATAGTGTTAAACAATGTGTAATTAATGAATGTTTATTATTTTGTTTAAATAATAATATATTTAAATTTCAATATTAATTATGTTAATAATGGAAATGACATTTAATAAAAATGTTGATGTTTATTTTTTTATTGGTGTGGTATCCAGCACTTTCCCTACTGTTGCACTCACTGGAGTGGGAATAGTAATTTTTACCCCTCCGCTATCCAGCACTTTCCCTACTGTTGCACTCTTTGGAGTGGGAATAGTAATTTTTACCCCTCCGCTATCCAGCACTTTCCCTGCTTTTGCACTCACTGGAGTGGGAATAGTAATTTTTACCCCTCTGCTATCCAACACTTTCCCTGCTTTTGCACTCACTGGAGTGAGAATAGTATTTCAATTCAATTCAATCAGCTTTATTCGATTATAAACATGATAATCATAAAAGCACAATAAAAAGCATAGCACCGAATATACATACACTTTAAAATTTGATTACATCATGATCGAATTTCTACATTTTAAAACATTCTTTAAAAAACTTAAAACTGATACAATCATTTGTTCTTCTCCCAATGTGTGAGAATAGTAAATTTTACCCCTCCGCTATCCAACAATTTCCCTGCTTTTGCACTCACTGGAGTGGGAATAGTAATTTTTACCCCTCCGCTATCCAGCACTTTCTCTGCTTTTGCACTCACTGGAGTGGGAATAGTAAATTTTACCCCTCTGCTATCCAACATTTTCCCTACTGTTGTATTTATTGTGTTGCAAAATGTATTTTTAATATTTCTTTTAATAGTTTAATGTGTTAATTAATTATAGAATGTTTTATTTTATTTTAAATTATTCATATATGTATATATTTTATTTTTATATAATTTAAAAGTTTATAAATTAAGGAAAGATAATAGTTAATAAAATGTTTTTAAGTAAATATATGTATTTGTACACATTTTTGTGTGTTTATATTTTATTTTATTAAGTTTATTTGTTATATTTAGTTAAAATATATAATAAATGTAATTTATTTTGTTAAACATATTAATATTATTTATTATATTTTTTTAAGTTATATAACTTTTTTAAGTCGATATTTTTTACATCTATATTTTTTACTTCGATATTTTTGTATAGATATTATT
The DNA here is from genome assembly GCA_963921515.1 of Calotriton arnoldi. NCBI lineage: Eukaryota > Metazoa > Chordata > Amphibia > Caudata > Salamandridae > Calotriton > Calotriton arnoldi. Next base: position 545,541 of record CAWUFW010003342.1, on the reverse strand, counting down.
GTACTTACCTGTTTGAGTATAGGGAGTCGATATTTTTGTATTCAATATTTTTACCATGATATTTTTGTAAACTATGCTTTTTACATCGATATTTAATCAGGGAACCGGTCTCATATAGTAGGTGAAAACAGAGTCAGACTGGATGAAGAGTACCAAAGCCAAGGGTGAAGAATATTACGAATAAAATGATATAATAATGCTAGAAGAGCAATGCACTGAATGTAAATGAAAAAACAAGCCCTGGGAAGAACAAGGACTGTTTTTTTGCAAAGTTTTTGATTCAAAGGTTTGAAGTTGTACTTGTATTTCAGAATGGAATACTCCCTTGACTCACAGTAGTTTGGAAGCACAACATATATATTGTGCATGACTAAATATTTACCCTACCCATAATCACCTCCCTCCGACTCCGAGGCCCACTTCCGCTCCAGTCCCCTCCCTGTGTCAGCCATGGATGGCCTATCGGCTGTATGGTAACTAGTACTTACAAATCACTCAGTATTTCATCAACATCATCATCACGTGAGTGACATCATGATGTTGTGCCGCAGTTTCTCATCATCCATAAGCATGTGATCATTAACCATCATCATGTGCCTTATTGCAGTAGTGCAGTCAGGGTGAAAGTGAAATTGTCTGAGCATTTGCCATTGATTTAACAGAGTATGGCCGTAATGGAAATATATAATTGTGTAGTACAGCTGCCACACATGCAGACAGTAGTAAAGTAGATGAGTCTGCAAGACTGCGACACAAGTATGTCTGTCTAGGGCACAAGCTGACTGAGCTGTTAGCCTACAAGATTAATTGTGCTAAACAAGAGAGAGAAAAAGAATACTTCTACTCTACTCCATACTTAGGGGCCGATTCCGATTCGGGCCGGAAATCTCTCTGACCGAGCCGGACCCGGAGAGATTTCCGACCGAATCGGACTCTGGCAGTCCGACCGAACGAGTACGATGCGCACGCATGCAGCCGGACTCGATTCGGTCGGACTCCCACTGAAGTCAATGGGAGCCGGATGTACAACGCGTACGCGGGCTCCCATTGACTCAATGGGTGCGAGGCGAACAAGGCGCCCCTACAGCGGGTACGCGTCGAAGCGCATCGTGCCGTACATGCACAGGTAGGGGACCCATGGGTCCCCCCTGTGTGCGACTCGCGCGGCCACGCATACAGGGGGGTCCGACGCGGACCCCCAAAGCCCGGCTCCGACAGCTATTTCGAGCCGGACGGCGCGAGTCGGTTGGACTGCTCGCGGCGCGCATCGTACTTACCCGGCCGTGGAATGACTCCATCGCGCGGTGCGAGTTGTGTCCGTGCGAGTCGGTCGGAGCGTATTGAGGCCGCGTACGAGTCGGTCGGCGATTTCACGGGCGCTTGCATCGTACTCGCTCGGCCGGACCCGCGTACGAATCGGTCGGGAAACAGGGCTCCGAATCGGATCCGGTAAAGCTGAATCCGATTCGGAGCCCTACCGGCCGAGATCGGAATCGGCCCCTAAGTGCCTGAAAGTATAATAATCATCATCACATCCAAATCTTAGGGGCAGAGGAAGGGAAGTGAGGAGGAGAGGATACAACATCTGCTAGTGCTACTGCTACTACTGTGCAACTATAATTTTTATGTGTGGACTGTAATTTAATTTTGTGTTACTGTTTTGCTAAGAGTATTGGTTACACAAATTCTCTTTTTTTTCCTTTCTTGATATAGCTACTCCTTCCAAAAGTAAAATCAGTAGGCAGGAGTTGGTGGCCAGGGCCCGGCAAAGGAAGCTAGAGGCCATCCGGGATGAATATCGCTGGCTGGTTGTCCTGGCGGAAGAGGAAGAGGAGGAGGCGGCAGATGCAGCTTCTTCCTCCAATATCCCGGGGCCCTGCCAGACCCTACCCGTGCCTCCGGTGGTACGGCGCCGTGTTCTGGCAGCCGCCCGCCACCCATCACCAACAACATCTACTGCTGCCCACCCCTGTTGCTCCTGCAGGAACTTTCGGTGCCGCGTGCTCCTCAGGGTGGCGCGCCTGGAGGCCCAGATGGAGGCCTTAAAGAAAAGTATCCGGCACCCCCGCAGCTAGACGTCAGACTCGGGCTGCACATCATCACCGACCTCAGTCTTTTTTGACTCTAGTCTTGCCCCTTTTTTAATCTTTTTTTTGGTGGATGGGATGCTGGGACTAGTTGGGGAACTTTTGGGTTTACTTTTTCTTTAACTTCTAACTCTTGGACATGGACATTTATTTAATTTATTGGACATTGGTTGGGGTTAGGGAGGGATGGGTCATGTGTGGGTTTTTCTTCTAGTTTATATTTGTTAGGGTAATAAATAATTTATAGTTTTCCAATACATATGATATGATGCAAATCTTTTCTGGGGGGTTACTCTTTTACGTCACCTTATTTGTTTTTGTTTCCTCCTTTTGATGCAGGGCCGTAGCCATCTTTTTAAATCTGCAATAGTGTAACACACCGACAGATAGATGCAGTACCCTCACTTGTCATACTACTGTCAGTCTCTCCTCCTAGTCTATGCATTCTGCAACTACGTACTAAACCCCTTTGTAGTATGTACTCGGAAGGATGTGGGTGTGTGAATTAATTCATTTCCAATACATAGGATATACATTATTGACTCCCCCACACTTCCTCTCTTACCTGTGATTGATGTTTAGCCGAAGCAATGGCTGCATGGTGATGGTTTGGTTTCCTAAGGTGCCATCCATGGTGCGTGGTGGTAGCAGTAGTAGACAGTTGCATTTGCAAAAAAAGAAAATGAGACAAGCCAGTCACCTGAGGGAGACTAGGGAACGAGTAGTAGAAATACAGTAAGTAGTAAGTAAGTACACAAGAAGAAGGCTGCCAAACAAGAAGAAAGTGATGATGAATGATATTGATATTATTAATGCTAAAGTCAAATAAAATATAATGGTGGCAGGGATAGCCTAGTACAAGTTACAACAAACTGAAGTAGTGGACTCGACCTATGAAGTGGACAAGCGTAACCTTTAGTGCTGGAAGGATGAAATCCATGACGGCAATTAATAATAATGGGTTAATATAATTATGTTCCTCTGGAAAAAAAAGAGAATAACAAATACTACTGAGCATGGGTGGGCACTGGGCAATCTAATCTGTTGCCAGTGTGGCCGACGGTATATATACTTAGAGCAGAATTAGAAGATCCTCGCCTGGCCTGGCTTGAATTAGTGTTGCTTACTTGCTGTAACCACATCCGCCCCAGCAAGTATGTGATCAATTATTGGTGTAAATTTAATTTAGTCGCACCTCAATAAATCACACAGCCTGGGGGAAGAGGGTTAGGGTTTGATGAATGGTTAGGAAGGGGTATTTGAGGGAAAGGTTTGACAAAGACAAACACTACACATGAACAACACACAATCTTGGCAGACGACCATCATATTCATAAATTTGTTAAGGGAGAAAAAGGAAATGCATTCATGATGTGGTTAATGAATCATGATAAGTAGTACTACTACTAAGTAGACTAGTAGACAGTACAGGGCAGCAGTATATTATTAATTATTATTATTATTATGCAATTGCATTGCCTGTCTGCCCTCAGAGAGACCCAAATTACATACATTTTATTAATGTTATGTTTTATTGGGCTTCCTTTTAAAGCTAGCAAAGAAAAATAAAAATTAGCTGTAGGGATATAAGCAAAGACTAAGAGCAAACCTAATAAACAACAACACACAGTTGTAATGATTGAAGAGAAAAAATGAATCAAATTAAAAGATGATGAATGATACAAAGTTACTGTATTATCCTGGTCAAATTGGGAAGTTGCATCTCATTATTCCTCTTGGTCCTCCTTTCCATGGATGCTCCGTCCGTCAATCTTGGGTGCCCCACTGCCTGCCTGGCGGATGCGGATTGGTAAGGTAAGTGTGAGTTGTTTTTCCCAGTATAGCACAAGGTAAAGGCCAGCCTGTAAGTGTAGATGGAAAAACCAAAGGGATATTGAAAAATCAAGGAGAAAAGAAATGCATAAATTACAGAGGACTGCAACAAGAACAGTTTCAGAGGCGGCATGGCTAAATCATGTCTACTCTGTTTCCAGCATTAACCACGCTACTACAACAACAGGACAGAGCAGGCCCACTGCACCCACCCAAACTCCAGTTAGCTTAGATTTTTGACTGAGCCAGACAGAGCACACATATACAGCAACATAGCATTTTCCAAATTAATTAAGTAACTAAATCAATGCGCCGCTGTCAGTCATACCACTCCACTACACTGACTCTACTCCACAACTACACAGACATGTAGGTCAGCTGTGGCTGTTGTTGATTGACTTGTTTACCTTTATGCTACTTCCTGAAATGCCCCGAGTTATTCCATCAATCATCTCTGATCCTACTGACTGACTGCGAAGAGTATAGAGTATGTGGTCATCATCATCATCATCATGGTGTCCAACTCAGTCTGTAGTGTTGTACCGAGGGAGTCCAGATTCCAAATTCAAAAATGCAATGGATCGCCCTGCAGTAGAAGTACAATTTGTTATTAAACAACAAGAAGGGAAACATTGACTTGAGTCACTTTGTTTTAGTGTGTAGATTAACCCGTTGACCGCAGCATGAATTCTGCCGTGGTGCGGGTGATTTAATGAGTGGGCGTGTTTAGGACAGCCCCTGGCCGTCCTCCGCACATGCCCACTGTGACGTCGGATGGCCAGGGGCCGTCCCGAGCACCGAAGCGTTTAAATACTAGTACACTTAGTTTGTGCTCAACAACACAAACACCAGTCACTCAGAGTCAGCGTCTAATGCATGCCATCATTACCTGTTCTCATAAGGGACAGTCCCTCTCGGCTCGGAAAGGAGGATAGCTATAGTCATGTTCTTTTGGAGGGACTCGACGAGGCAGGCACACATTTCTTGTACTACTCCCCATCCAATGTCTGGCTTGAGGGAAATGGATTTAGGGTGAGTCAGGATGGATGGAGCAGGACTCGGAGGAGTGGACTTCTTTAATAAATGCACACAGTTTCAACCCCAATACGGCAATAGAAAGACAAGACGGTGGTAATGGATATGTTGTGATTCGAACCAGAAAAACAGCGACACACTCAAATAATAAAAGTAAATAAGGAAGAAAGAAAGTAACAAGTTGAAAGCTTAGTTGTCAGGAGGGAAGTAGAGCTCGTCCTCAAACTCTGGTGGTTCACCCAGAAGTAGGTCATCTACCACACTACTTTCGTCACCTATGTCACTGTCCTCCTGTTCCTGCTGTGCTTCAGGTATGGTGTAATCCGGTGGTATAAAGTGCTGATTCATTTTGATCATGGTTAACCTCTCCACGTTTTGGGGCGAGAGACTGGTCCTTTTCACTGTTACAATGGCACCAGCAGCACTGAAAATACGCTCAGAAGAGACACATTCAGGGCAAGCCAGATATTTTATCGCCAGCCTGCTGAGCACTGTCCAATGGCGACTTTTCCCATATCAATACAGCAATGGGTTTTGATCAATGTAGACCTCTCTTCGGTCATCCGGATAGGCTTGGACCATCCGCTCAATGCTCAGGGGTGTTCCGCTTTGCCCGGCCTCTTTTGCCATTGCATGTGCATCAGCACTGGACCTAACAAGCTCTTGCTGTAGATACCATTCTTGTGCCGATTTTACTGGGGCTGGTGATGATCCTGTTCTTGCAGTTGTTGATGTTGGTGGTTTTGACTGCTGTGAGCCAACCGCACTGCCCTCAGGCTCTGAAGTTAAACTTGACGCAGGCTGCCCTGCAGTACTTGTTGTGTGCTGGAGTAGCGTGCCTCTAATTTCCAGCCGGTCTTTTTCAAAGGCACTGGCTGCCTCAGCTATCCAAGTTTTGTACTTGGCAACATCCACTTGTGAAAGAGGAATTAATGTGTTCAGTACTGATTTGTACCGTGGATCCAGAATTGTGGCCGAAATGTAATGGTTGGATGACACAATCTTAGTTTGCACCCTTGTATTTTCAGCTAAGCGAAGGGATAAGCTCTCCACCAACTCATATGCTTCTTTTTTTTCTTCCACACCTGCGTACATTGCAGACACCCCCTTCAGCTGTTCCTGTAGCATGTGCAGCAATGGGGTAGCTTGGCCCATAGTACAGTCCTCCTTGCTGACTTCACGTGTGACGAGCTCGAAAGGAAGTAGCATCTCTGTCAGGCATTTAACTAGGCCCCATTGGTCCATCTCAAGGGTCATGCCTTTCACACTAGCATCCCCTAGTCTTCGCATGACATATTCATTGATTGGTCTGTACTGCTCAAACAGACGGTCAAGCATGTAATACGTTGAGTTCCAACGTGTTGGCACCTCCTGGATGAGTGCTTTAACTGGCACTCTATACTCACGTTGAATGATCCTCAGCTGCTTCCGGGCTTTAAAAGAATGGCTGAAATGTGTGCATATTCTCCTGCAAGTGGTCAGTAAGTTGCAGACTCTGTATTCTTTTTTCAGACAGTCTTGAACAATGATGTTAATGCAGTGCGCCAAACACAGGACCCTGAAATAGCAACCATTGTCCATGGCCCTAACTATATTACTGCCATTGTCCGTGGCAACAAAACCAATGTTAAGCCCTCTTGGGTGCAGCCATTCAAAGACCTTGCTGTTAAACTCTTCCAAAATGTATGCAGCAGTATGAGATTTCTCCATGGCGAACATTTGCATTTCCAAGTGGCATTAAAAATCTCAGCAGTGTCAACACCTGCAGATATCTTTTCTCTAACCCCCACAAAAGAGATCCAGTGTGCAATGATGCACATGTAATCAGTGGCTTGGCAACTGGTCCACATGTCTGTTGTCATGTGGATACTGTGAATAGCACTCTGCCGCAAAGCTAGTCCAAGCAATTCCAGCAAGTCGTGATGCAATGCTGGATCAGCAACTCTGGCAAAATAGGAACTGCTGGGAACCTTCCATTTTGGGCAGATGGCTGTCACAAATTCAAGAAACCCCCCTTCCACAGAAGAAAAAGGGAGGAGGTCCAACGCTAACATTTTAGCCAGCTTCACATTGTACAAACGTGCCATTGGGTGGTTGCGTTCTTACTGCCCCTCCAACCTAAACATGCTGAGAATGGTAGGCTGGATTTTTTTCCTTTCTGGTGCCACTGATGCAGGTGACTTCTTGATGCCAGTTGTTGTTAGGCTCAACGCCACACTTTTTTTTGTTGCAGTACTCTGTTGCCGCCTTGGTGTGTCACTCTCAGACTGACTCTTACTATTGTGCCACTGAGATGTTGCTGAGGATGTGGGCGGTACCACTGCACTGCTGGGGACAGGGTTACTTTGTGTTCCAGAGAAAATGACTCCCTCTTGTTCACCTTCCACCGCGATCGTATTTTCTACATCTTCATCACCACCAACAGCAATGAGTGCAGTTTTACTTTTTTGGCCTTTAAGGTGTTTCTCCCACTGGATCAAGTGGTGTGTTTTCAGATGGGTTGTTTGGCCTCCAGTACCATAGTTTGTACCAAGCTTACCCCAACTAACACCTTGTTTACAAATGGAGCATATAGCCACGTTCTCCTTCTTACTACTAACCGAAAAGAAGTCCCAAACTGGGGAGGTGAACTTTCTGGAGCTGCTGGAGGTGCCACTTGCAATGCTGGATGAACCGGAGGGTGGGCGTTGAATTTGACTCTGTGCACTACCACTACCTACTTCTACTGAGGTGGTTGTGCTGGATGTAGGTCACTGCCAGGCCTGTGTAAATGCAAATATGGAAGCTGGAGGTGGTGTTGGTGTTACCTGTGTTGGTGGTATCTGTGCCACATCCTTCACAGCAATTTGGGATGGGGCAATGTCGGTCTCCAGTGGGGCGGGACTGATGTCCATGATGATGACTGGCTCGTCATCATCCTCCTCTTCTACATCTACCTCCATAACTCTGAGGCTTTCTGAAACCTTCCTTTTCCCTAGCCTTGTCTCGTGGCGTCTCTCATTCTCAGACTGAGGTGGTGGCTTCCAAGTGGCATCTAGATCATCAGAAGGGGGGCTTGCAGCAGAACTCGATGGACTAACCCCCCTTTTCCTTGCTGGGGATCTGGAAGGCAATGGATCTTCTGAAAGAGTGGCTTGCTCTTCTTCCTCTGCAGGAAGCCCGATTTCCTGAACTGCCCCTATTTCGGGAGGAACAACGACTATTGTGGGCAGTGGTTGTGGCTGTTGTTGTCCACTTATCTGAGTTTCCTGCGTTGATTGGGTACTACTTTGCGATAACGATAAGTCAATTTCAACATCACTGCTCGTTGGCGTTGTCGTGATGAGACTGGCTGCTCTGCGACAGACATGGGCTTGGGCCTACGTTGGTGAGGTGGGTCCACTGATGCGGGGGTGCTGCTCCCAGCTTGATCCCCAGACACCACTGCTGCAGGCGCAATTTTTGGTTTCCCAAAAAAGATCTTGGTCAGCACACCAGAAGTGGTGATAAGTGGCACTTTCTTCTTCTTCTCATTGGCAACTTTCTTGGTACTGGAGGACCTGGTACCTTTCTTTGGGGCCATCTTCTTCAGATGTCAGCAGCACCCAGTGTCACAAGTTGAAGAGATATCTGTGGTCACACATCATGTGACGTCGTGCGCCGCAGGACTTCTGTCTGGCAGTACAATGGGTGATGATGCCTCCTCCTCTTTTGTGCACCTAAATGCAAAGAAGCAAGAAGAACATCAGTGAAACGTGGCATTTATTGCTGTGGTTCAATTTACTACTGTACAAAGAAACAAATAGAATATATAACTTAGGGGCCGATTCCGATCTCGGTCGGAGGCGCACCCAATACCATTCGGTCGGGAAAAAAGCCATGCGAAAGCCTGTTTCCCGACCGAACCGTACGCGGGTCCGTCCGAGCGAGTACGATGCGAATTCGCCGACCGACTCGTCCGGGCGTCCCGACAGCTCCGACCGACTCGCTCGGACTCGAACCGCTCCGACCGACTCGCTCGGACCCGATTCGCACCGCGCAATGGAGACGTTTCCCGGCCGGGTAAGTACGATGCGCGCCGCGGCGCAGTCCGACCGAGCCGCGCACTCCGGCTCGTAAGAGCTGTCGGAGCCGTACTTTGGGGGTCCGTGTCGGACCCCCTGTACGCGTACCCGTGCGAGGCGCACACAGGGGGACCCAAGGGTCCCCCTACCTGTGCGTGTACGCCGCGGAGCGCTTCGCGGCGTACTCGCTGTAGAGGCGCCCTTGTCCGCCTCGCACCCATTGAGGCAATGGGAGCCCGCGTACGCGTTGTGCGACCGGCTCCCATTGAGTTCAATGGGAGTCCGACCCGACTTCGTGTCCGATAACATACGGCCGCATCGTACTCGTTCGGTCGGACTGCACGGGTCCGATTCGGTCGGAAATCTCTCCGGGTCCGGCTCGGTCGGAGAAATTTCCGGCCCGAATCGGAATCGACCCCCAAGTGTGTGGTCACACTTGTTAGTGTTATTATTAATATTAATAAATTGTATTAACTCAGTTATTAAAAAAACATAATAACAGTGTAGCCATTTGTGAGACTTTGACAACAAGGGCTTTCATAGTGCACTGTGTACACTCAGGAAGGATAGGAAAGAAGAAGAACAAAAACAAAAATACAAATGTAATGGAACCTGTGTGGCATTGTGATTTGTGCATGTGATTGTGCATCACGTGGGATGCAGCATCATTCAGGAAGCTGCAGCTGGCAATGGGGATGGAAGCAGTAAGCCAAGAGGAACAAAGGAAAGACATGCAGGCCTATGACAAAAGCACTAACTAACTACTAACTAACTAACTACCACCACAAAATGGCCACCAGCCACATGGTCAGGTCACTCACACAACAACAAGCAGGAGGCCTGTAAAACAATGAACTCAAGCAGGCCTATATGGCCAGACAAAGGAGGCATGCTAAACAACACAGCTTTAATGCAACAAATGCAAAAACGAAAAACCACAGGCCTAAAAAAGGTTTGCAAGCTACACAACAACAACCACACACACACACGAAAAAAGTGAAATACCCCCAAAAAAACACATTTTGCCATTCAATCCAATGCCATCCATGCCCTAAATGATGTTTAAATTCAACAGACACCACATACACAGTTGTTTCATGCACACATGAGTAGCTCTGGGCCTACTGGCTGAAAAAGGCCTATTGGTAGACTAGGCCACATAGTGTATCAATTCAAATCAATAATATTGCAAATGTATTAGAAAATGTAGTTAACTGTCCTGCATTTTTTTGCTGGGTAAAAAGAAAAAAATTGCATGCAAAACAACAAGAGCAAGGCATGGCCACCACAAAGAAAGCTTGCAGGCCTATGGCAAAAGCACACTGGCTGCCTGTACAAAATGGCCGCCAGCCACATGGCCAGGCCACCACCACAACAAGAAAGGGAAGACAGACAATGCTAGACAATGCAGGCCTATGGCAAAGCACACTGGCTGGCTTCACAAAATGGCCACCAGCCACATGGCCAGGCCACCGGTCCACCACCACAACAACAAGAAAGGGAAGCCAGACAATGCTGGACAATGCAGGCCTATGGCAAAGCACACTGGCTGAATTCACAAAATGGCCACCAGCCACATGGCCAGGCCACCACATCAACAAGAAAGGGCAGACAAACAATGCTAGACAATGCAGGCCTATGGCAAAGCACACTGGCTGGCTTCACAAAATGGCTGCCAGCCACATGGCCAGGCCACCACAACAACAAGAAAGGGAAGACAGACAATGCAGGCCTATGACAAAAGCACACTGGTTGGCTTCACAAAATGGCCGCCAGCCACATAGCCAGGCCACAACAACAAGAGGCAGTAAGCCAAGAGGAACAAAGGAAAAACATGCAGGCCTATGGCAAAAGCAGCACACTAACTAACTACCACCACCAAATGGCCACCAGCCACATGGTCACTCACACAACAACAAGCAGGAGGCCTGTAAAACAATTAAGTCAAGCAGGCCTATATGGCCAGACAAAGGAGGCATGCTAAACAACACAGCATTAATGCAACAAATGCAAAAACGAAAAACCACAGGGCTAAAAAATGTATGCAAGTTACACAACAACCACACCACACACATCCAACAAAGGCATTTATTTAACACACACGAAAAAAGTGAAATACCCCAAAAAACACATTTTGCAATTCAATCCAATGCCATCCATGCCCTAAATGATGTTTAAATTCAACAGACACCACAGAAACAGTTATTTCATGCACACATGAGTAGCTCTGGGCCTATTGGCTGAAAAAGGCCTATTGGCAGACTACTGGGCTAGTGAATTAAATAAATGTTGCAAATTGATTGCAAAAGTTGGAGAAAATGTAGTGACCTTTGCAACATGTTTCCTTTATAAAAGAAAACTAGAAGAAAAATTACATACAAAGAAACAACTAGGCCCCTACTGAAACTACAGGCCACCCACCACTATACATTGAAAAAAAACAATGAAAAGTACCAAAAAATGTAGGTGAAATGCCCCAATCAAACAAACAACACCAATTTTCCAAATTAGGGGCCGATTCCGATCTGGGTAGGAAAGCTCTCCGACCGAGCCGGATCCGGAGTGTTTTCCGACCGAGCCGGAGTCCTGCAGTCCGAGCGAGCGAGTACGATGCGGCCGCATGCTGCCGGACTCGATTTGGTCGTACTCCCATTGAAGTCAATGGGAGCCGGTCGTACGACGCGTACATGGGCTCCCATTGACTGAATGGGTACGTCGCGAACAAGTGCGCCCCCTACAGTGGGTACGCGTCGGTGCAACCCGTGCCGTACATACCTGTGTTGGGGAGACCCATGGGTCTCCCCCTGTGTTCGACTCATAAGGCTACGGGTTTTGGGGGGTCCGGCACGGACCCCCAACATCCGGCTCTGGGAGCTTTTTTGAGCCGGACGCTCCGACTCGATCTGGCTGTCCGACGCATACATCATACTCGCTCGGTCGTAATACCTCTCCATTGCGTGGTGCGATTTGTTTCCGTACGAGTCGGTCGGAGCGGTTGGGATCCGGAAACAGTTCAGTCGGGACACACGCGTACAATCGCATCGTACTCGCTCGCTCGTACAGCTGTACGAGTCGGTCGGAAAACAAGCGTACGGCTTGTACTTTTCCCGTTCGGAGAGCTTCCGACCGAGATCAGAATCGGCCCCTAACTTGTGAAATCTCAAATCCAAAAGTCCTCAAATCCAATGATATATGATGCAGCAGACAAAAAAAAGGGATCCTTCCAGCTCCAAATCCAAATGAAAAGTGAAAAGGAGATGGACAAAGCACTGGGAGGAGCCTGCTGGACAGGAACAGGAAGTTGGAGATACTGGGGCACTTCCTTCCTCTTCAAAAAATAAGTAAAAAAAGAAAAAGGACTCCTTGCACAAAAAGGTACAGCCAAATTTCAATATGAGTTTTTCCCATCCAAATCATCATTTCGAGAAGGTTTTATGCTGCTCAAGAGATATTCTTCTCCAGCTTGCAAATTCTGCGTGTTCGGCATCGCGATCTTCACGAAACGTCCGCCGGAAGTCCGATGGCGCGTCGGAATGATGTATTCGCGATCGCAGACTCTCGCGGGACCGTGCGGCCGGCTACCAAATCTCGTGGCGCATGCGACCGGATAGGAAATCTCATCCGCGAACGCAGGCATCCTGGTAAGTCGCTCCCGCGCACGCGAAAACGCATTTTGAGCGCGGAGTTTTCGGTAACTCCGCGTTCTACGCAGAACGCGGAGTTACCAAAAATCCGCAAACTCTGCAGGCGGAGCAGATTTTTCCACCCAGGGTTACCCCAAACACGTAATACGCGTTCCCGCACAGGAAAAACGCATCGCGAACGGGCGGAACAGGCAACTCCGCGCGCTCGCGGAACTTTGCGTAGCTCGCAGAGTTTTTCTGCGGCTTCGCGGAATTCCACGTAGGGTGACTACGCGAACTTTACCCAGGGTTAGTTTTATTATTATTTCTTGGTTTTCCATAAATTTTTTCAATGCTCCATATTCCCCACAACTTAGATTTTCTTTTTTCATTTGATGTCTTATTTTTGGCATTTTTTCAAGTTCTCTATAATTGCTTCTGCAAAGAGATCAAATGTATTCCCTGGTGATAAGGATGGACAATATTTTGGCTTTTTTTTTAACCCACTCACAATGTGTTTGTCAGTTTCTATTGCTAGTTCTTGCAAAATTTGTTTCTCTGTCATTCCATCATCATTTAGATTGAACATTAAAACAAACATGTTTTTTAGGACTGGTATTTGGTCAATGCTTAGTTATGTTTCATCTTGGTTAGGTTGATCTTTTTCATTTTGTCCCTTGATTCCAGGTTTTTTGTTCGCATATGTTTTTGCCAATTTTAATTTCCTTACGTATTTGTATAAATCGATTCTCGTCTGGATATAGTCATAATGACTTTCCAGACAGAAAGAAAGTCCTTTGTTAAGTAGTGCTATTTCCTCCTCTGTTAGTGTGTGTTTGGAAAGATTTATGATCAGATTTGTGTTTTCTATTTCTTCATGTTCAAGTTGCGTAACGGGTATTGTTTTCTTACGTTTGGAGCGTCCTATATATAGATATATACACATAATTTTTATCTTCTGATTTGACAGAAAAGAAAGAACCAGCCACTCCTATAACTGCAGATGAGTGTTCGTTTATTGACAAACAAGGACATGACCACAGTCGGCATTTCATCAACATAAATACTTCATCATTACGTTGCATCAGTTTTAATAAAAATAAACAAAAGATTTTCTGATCCATTTTCTGGTGAGCGTTCCATCAGGTGCAACAGTGCAATACATATCAATGTTTCTAATGTGAAAAATTAATAATCAAAATGTGAAACACAAAATAAAATTACATAAAGTGAAAAACAATCAAAGGTTCCCGAGCACATTTGTGTTTCACTCCTGTGTTTTGCTTCTTTATTGTAGTTACATCATCCTTCATGGAACTACATTACCCATTGATACCCTCGTGGTCTCTTATAAATTTTTCCTTAGGTGTTTGGGGAAACCTCTTTGCCAACTTCTAGCATACTATCCTGGGTGGCCATGTGTATTTTACCCCTCACTTTCTCAGGTAAGGCCCCCCTGGTCCAATGATGTAAAAGGGGAGGGAGGAGAGAGGGAGGGAATTTGGAGGGCGCACGAGAGAGTGTGACACACATGATGGTATTTCAGTAAGAGTACCTATTAGAGGTCTGTCTATTCTGAGGTCCTGTGGATCAGGCAAAAGTAGCCCAACTTGATTTCTCTCTGGGCACCTTCCCAAATAGTAAAGACAACTTGACTCAATGTGGTGTCAGCCACAAATACGAGGTTAAAGTAACCAAATAAATAACATGTTATCTCAACTTATCTAGAGACCCAAATGGAGAGGTTCCACAACGGTGTTACTCCTCCATGCCGATCAACTCCCTGTCTGTGATATCAGCCATATCAGCCAATCCACATGCGTCTAGGTCCCCAGGGATTCTGATAAAAGAAGAAGATACAAGAGGTATTATAAAATAAGTATTATATTTATGCTGGCACAACATCCGAGGATCATGCTGTTATTGTTTATCCATTCTGAATGAGAAGGGGAACATGGGTGCTATTGCATTCAATATCATATCGGACACATTTCATGCTCGGTATCGGGACAGTACATACCAATTGCTTCCAAGGCAAAGCTAATTTAAGAAACACAAAAGATTAAACAACGACGTTGCATAATATAAGTGTGTGCACTAAGTGAACATATCTATGAACACAAGGGAAAAACCTTTTTATGATAAATAACTGGTCACCACCTGTGAGGAAGGGTGGGCAGCGTCATAAGTTCCCTACACATGTGAGTGTAATTCTTCATCATTATTCATTCCATGTGGTACTTCGGAATCAGCTTGCAAAATGATTTTTGATTTTCAATCTACATAAGGCACTTAATCTATTCCCTCCTCTTGGGTGTTTGGGTATTGTGTCAATGCCAAAAAATGTGGCTTTCGTCCAGTCACTCTGGTGTTTCTCTTTGAAATATTTGGCTGTGCTGTATGTCAAATTGTTTTTTGTTATCGCCCTCCAATGTTCAAGGATTCTCTTTTGTACAGGGAAAGTGGTAGATGTAATATAACACATCCCGCATGGACATGTGATTAGATAGACAACGAAATCTGTCTCGCAGGTTATGAGTTTGTGTATTTGCCAGGTTTTCTGTATCCACCCTAAAGTGACTTCTTGGGTATTATTTCTCTGTCGACATGCCTTACAGTCTCCACAGCGTTTGAAATCCTTCACCTGTTCCAGCCTGTTAGATTTTTGGGGTTGGAGATAACCATGTACCAGCATATCTTTTAGAGAGAGATTACGTTGATGTGTGATATTTGGTGTTGTGCCCGCTTTGTCCCTCAAGATATTATCTTGTGTCAAAATATCCGTCTGTTTTTTAAGATTCCTCTTAGTTTTTTGGCCTGATCAGCATATTTGGTTATGAAGCAAATTGGTTCAATAGCTTCTTGGGGTTTGACTTTTGGGAGACGGAAGAAATACTGTCTGCCCTCTGGCTGGCTGTTTTCAATGCTGTCTGTGGGTAGTGCCCCACTAGAAACCTCTCGTTCATTAGTGTCTTGGTTTCATTGTAACTAGTCTCAGAGCTGCAGTTCCTTTTTGCTCTAAGGAATTCGCTGAATGGTATACTTCAGCGGAAATTGGGGGGATGGCAGCTCGCTGCAAATAGAAATGAGTTTCCTGCAGTGGATTTCCTGAATAGTTCGGTTTGAAGAACCCCATCCACAACCTCTAGTCCAGTGTCTAGGAAATCAATTGTTTGTTGGCTATATTGTACAGCGAATCTGAGGTTGACATCATTACAATTCAACATCGAGATAAAAACATTCAGATCGATCTCATTGCCTTCCCATACAAAGAAGATGCAATCTATGTATCTCAGCAAAAAAACTGATATTCTCTGACCATTTTACAATGTCACTGCTCCAGAGCACTTGCTCCTCCAACCGGCCCACCACCAGGTTGGGGTAGCTGGGGGCAAAGCAGGTGCCCATCACAGTCCCCTGTATTTGTTTATACAAGCATTTTTCAAAGAGGAAAAAATTCTCTTTCAAACAGGTTTTAATCATCTTTAACAACATGTGATTATTTTGATATTTCTCATGCGTAAACAATGTTTGCATGCTCTTAGTCCACCCTGATATTTTATGCTGTTGTAGAAACTCTCTACATCCAGGCATACAAACCAACATTCCTTTCCCCATGAAAGGTCTTCTGTTTTCTGT
This sequence comes from Calotriton arnoldi, assembly GCA_963921515.1. NCBI lineage: Eukaryota > Metazoa > Chordata > Amphibia > Caudata > Salamandridae > Calotriton > Calotriton arnoldi. Next base: position 529,281 of record CAWUFW010003342.1, on the reverse strand, counting down.
AGGAAGTCTTTAGTGTCCTTAACATATGAATTCAAATTTTGTACATATGAAAACAGAAAATGATTAATGAAAATTGAGGAGTTTTAAAAGATACTATTTTTGAGGAGACAATTGGTCACCCTGGTGGATTGATCATGTTTTTATGTACCTTAGGAAGAAGGTATAGGGTGGGTATGGTATGTGTGGTATTTTGTAACCCCTTCGCTGCTAGGCCTCCCCCCCCCCTGTGCTAAGTCTTTTTTTGGCTATTTGAGGTAGTTCACACTTAGGCCCCTGTAACTTTTTGACCACATAAGGTATCCACGCCAAATTTGCGTCCTTTTCTTCCAACATCTTGGGGATTCTAAAGGTACACAGGGTTTGTGGATTCCCCCGGAGAGGACCCAGAAATTAGCCAAAATACAGCTACCTTTTTTTTTGAAAAATGGGAAAAAGGGCTACAGATGAAAGCGTCTGTTTTTTTCCCTGCAAGTGGTATCAGAAAGGGGTTGTGGTGCTGAAATCACCATCTTCCCATATTTCAGGGACAAGCATACTTTGTCAGAAAACCAACATTTTTACACAGTTTTGGCATTTTTCTGAGACATAGCCTATTTTTGCTATTTTTGTGCTTTCAACCTCCTTCCAGTTAATGGTAAAAATGGGTATAAAAGCAAAATGTATCCTGGAACGCTATACATTTTAGAAAAGTAGACAAAATTCTCAATTCAGCAAGGGGTCATTTGTGTAGATCCTTTAAGGTTTCTTTATAGAAACTAACAGTTGAATATAGGAAAAATTGAAAATTAGTTGAAAAAAACAGCCATTTGTGTCAATGTTTTCACCTGTAACGTCTCCTAATTATGACAGCTGTTTGAAAGCAATATACCGTTACATCCGCTGGACCTTTCTGATTGTGGGGATATATAGGACTTGTAAGTTCACCAAGAACCCGACGAACCCAGAGTATTTCTGAAATTGGAACAAAATATAGAGTTTAGAAACAGTAGATATTTGCACATTTACTGAAATTGTGAGTACCCATACTAGCATGAGAATTATAGGTCATTTTTTAAAATGACTTCTTTTTTACACAATGTCTTGCATTTGGAAGGCAGAAATGCATCGAAAGTCAATAGATAATAATAGTTGCTCTACAATTCTGTGTTACCCTAAGTCTCCCGATAAAAATGGTACCTCACTTGTGTGGGTAGGCCTAGTGCCCGCAACAGGAAACGGCTCAAAACGCAACGTGGACACACTTTATTTTTACAGTGAAAACTGACCCTTTTTTTTGTAAAGTGCCTAGCTGTAGATTTTGAACCCTAGCTCTGCCGGCACCTAGGGAAACCTAGCAAACCTATACATTTTTGAAAACTAGACACCCAGGGGAATCCAGGATAGGGTGACTTGACTGGCTCTCACCAGGTTCTATTACCCAGAATGCCTTGCAAACCTAAAAATATGTAAAAAAAACCACATTTTCCTCACATTTCTGTGGTGGAAAGTTCTGGAATCTGCATGGATCCACAAAATTCCATGCACCCCGCGTTCCCCAAAGTCTTCCGAGAAAAATGGTACCTCACTTGTGTGGTTAGGCCTAGGGCCCGTGGCAGGAAACAGCCCAAAACGCAACGTGGACACACCACATTTTCGCAGTGAAAACGGACCCTTTTTTCGCAAAGTGCCTAGGTCTAGATTTTGAACCCCAACTCTGCCAGCACCTAGGGAAACCTACCAAACCTATACATTTTTGTAAACTAGACACGCAGGGTAATCCAGGATGGGGTGACTTGACTGGCTCTCACCACGTTCTGTTACCCAGAATCCCTTGCAAACCCAAACATTTGTCAAGAATAAACACATTTTCCTCACATTTCTGTGGTGGAAAGTTCTGGAATCTGCGTAGATCCACAAAATTACACCCACCTAGTGTTCCCCAAAGTCTTCTGAGAACAACTGGTACCTCACTTGTGTGGGTAGGCCTAGTGCCCGCAACAGGAAACGGCCCAAAACGCAACGTGGACACACCACATTTTCGCAGTGAAAACTGACCCTTTTTTTGCAAAGTGCCTAGCTGTAGATTTTGAACCCTAGCTCTGCCGGCACCAAGGGAAACCTAGCAAACCTATACATTTTTGAAAACTAGACACCCAGGGTAATATAGGATGGGGTGACTTGACTGGCTCTCACCAGGTTCTGTTACCCAGAATCCCTTGCAAACCTCACAATTTATTTTTAAAAAAACCATTTTTCTCACATTTCTTTGGTGGAAAGTTCTGGAATCTGCGTGGATCCACAAAATTCCACCCACCCCGCATTCCCCAAAGTCTTCTGAGAAAAATGGCCCCTCACTTGTGTGGGTAGGCCTAGTGCCCGCGACAGGAAACGGCCCAAAACGCAACGTGGACACACCACATTTTACAGTGAAAACTGACACTATTTTGCAAACTGCCTAGCTGTAGATTTTGAACCCTAGCTCTGCCGACATCTAGGGAAACTGAGCAAACCCATACATTTTTGAAAACTAGACACCCAGGGGAATCCAGGATGGGGTGACTTGTCTGGCTCTCACTAGGTTCTGTTACCCAGAATCCATTGCAAACCTCAAAATGTTTTTTAAAAAACACATTTTCCTCACATTTCTGTGGTGGAAAGTTCTGGAATCTGTGTGGATCCACAACATTCCACCCACCCCGCATTCCCCAAAGTCTTCAGAGAAAAATGGTACCTCACTTGTGTGGGTAGGCCTAGTGCCCGTGGCAGCAAACGGCCCAAAACGCAACGTGGACACTACACATTTTCACAGTGAAAAAGGACCCTTTTTTTGCAAAGTCCCTAGCTGTAGATTTTGAACCCTAGCTCTGCCAGCACCTAGGGAAACCTAGCAAACCTATACATTTTTGAAAACTAGACACCCAGGGGGAATCCAGGATGGGGTGATTTGTCTGGCTCTCACCAGGTTCTGTTTCCCAGAATCCCTTGCAAACCTCAAAATGTGTCCAAAAAAACAAATTTTCCTCACATTTCTGTGGTGGAAAGTTCTGGAATCTGTGTGGATCCACAAAATTCCACCCAGCCCGCATTTCCCAAAGCCTTCCGAGAAAAATGGTACCTCACTTGTGTGGGTGGGTCAAGTACCCGCGACAGGCAAGGGCCCAAAACCTATTGAGACGACTTCAAAATTACCTTTCACAAAACAACCTGGTTTTGCCAGGGGGGTCCCATGAGTTTTTGGCCCCGGGCTCGGCGGCCATCTAGGAAACCTACCAAACCCACAAATTTCTGAAAACTAGACACCCTGGGGAGTCTAGCAAGGTATGGCTTGCGTGGGTCCCCCAACATTTCCCTACCCAGAATCCCCTGCAAACTTCAAATTTAGCTGAAAAAATCACTTTTTTCTCAAATTTCTGTGTGGGAAAGTTCTGGAATCTGTGCGGGACCACAAATGTCCTTCTACACAGCATTTCCCCAGGTCTCCCGATAAAAATGGTACCTCACTCGCGTGGGTGGGTCAAGTACCCGCGACAGGCAAGGGCCCAAAACCTATTGAGGCGACATCAAATTTACCTATCACAAAACAACCTGGTTTTGCAAGGGGGGTCCCATGAGTTTTTGGCCCCGGGCTCGGCGGCCACCTAGGGAAACCTACCAAACCCACACATTTCTGAAAACTATACACCCGGGGGAGTCCAGCAAGGTATGGCTTGGTTTTGCAAGAGGGGTCACCTGCGTTTTTGGCCCCGGGCTCGGTGGCCATCTTGGAAAACTACCAAACCCACACATTTCTGAAAACTAGACACCCGGGGGAGTCCAGCGAGGTATAGCTTGCAAGGATCCCCCAACGTTTTCCTACCCAGAATGCCCTGGCATTTTTGGGGGGAGATGTGGGCATTGGCATGCCCATTCTGGGCTGACCTCATCCCTGAATTAAAAAAAAACAATCCTGAGGCCTAGTGGGCTTTCTGCCCCAATATGCCTCCGAGGAGGGGCAGAAAGACTGTGGCAATTGTTTTTGGGGTGGGGGCTTTGTCATGCCCATTCTGGGCAGCCCCCACCCCTACATTATTTAAAAAAAAGAAAATCCCTGGCGCCTAGTGGGCTTTCTGCCCCTGGGGGGAGCAGAAATCCTGTTGCATTTTTTTTGCGGGGGTGGGGGGGGCATTAGCCTGCCCATCTTGGGCATCCCCCACCCCTACATCAATAAAAAAAAATCCCTGGTTTCTAATTGGCTATCTGCCCCCCGGGGGGGGCAGATTGGGGGGTACTGCCCCATCTGCCCCCGGGGAAGAAAGACTGGAATTTCACTTGGGGTGGAGGCATTGCCATGCCCTTTTTGGGCAGCCCCCACCACAACGTCAATAAAAAAAATATCCCTGGTTTCTAGTGGGCTTTCTGTCCCCCCGGGGGGCAGATTGGGGGCTACTGCCCCTGTCTGCACCCTGGGGGGGGCAGGAAGACTGACATTTCTCTGAGGGGGTGGGGGCATTCGCATGCCCTTTTTGGGCAGCCCCCACCCCAACATCAATAAAAAAAATCCCTGGTTTCCAGTGGGCTACTGCCCCCATCTGCCCCCCAGGGGGGCAGAAAGACTGCTATGCCCCAAAAAATATGGGGGGAGCAAAGGCCCTTGCCCAAGGGGCTGCTCCCCCCTCCCTGGTGCTAGTGGGTGGATCTCTGCTTGGGGATCGCCCTCCTGGGGTGATCCCCAAGCAGGGATCCAATAGGGAAGGGTACCATTGGAAAGGGGAGATTCTCCCCTTTCCAACGATACCTCTCCCATCTGTTTCGGTGCTCTGGGGCTGAGATAGCCCCACAAGCACTGAAACTGGGAAATTGAAACTAAGTTTCAGTTTTGTTTTCGTTGCATTGACGATAACGTGCCATGCGCGCGATCGTCACTGCAACGAAATTCAAAAATAGGCCTGGGGAGGTTGGGGAAGCTCTTCCCCACCTCCCTAGGCAAAAAAAAAAAAAGAAATCCCTCTGCTGTCTGCAGCAGAAGGATTTTCTGAGCATGTGCTCATGACGGAATGGTTCCGTCATGAGCACGCTTGAATTTGTGCTCATGACGGAACCATTCCGTCATGAGCATGGAAGGGGTTAAAGTAATCTTGTTCATCCCAATTTAGTTGTTGATTTTCATACCAGCCCTGTAAAGACTTGTGGTACTCTTTTTGTAGAGTCTTGACATAGCCCACCTCCACCCTCACATAACACGTGGTGTCGTTCAGCTGTCTCTGGGCTTCTTGTATATACTCCACCCTATTTATGAGGACTATGTTAACTCCTCTATCAGACGGTTTGATTGTTAACTCAGGATCTTTCTGTAATGTCTCAATGGCTTCCCACTGATTCTTGTGTACGTTTGATTTTCAGGTCGGTTTCTTGCTAAGAGAAAGTATGTCGTTGGCGACAACGTCACAAAAGGCATCAATGTTATCCATTGGAATTTGCGGTATGACTCTCGATGGCATCCTAAAGTCTGTTGTATCTGTAGCCCCAGTTTCTAGTCCAAAGGTCTGTGCCGCATCTCTAATGTGTCTAGGGTCAAATGGATCAACTACCATTCTCTGTGATGTTGTTTCACCAATCCTGTCAGGGTGATGCAATGTGTGTGGCGTCTCTGGATCACTGATAGAAAGATTACAACTCAGAGTGTTTTTGTGTCAGAGAATGTATCTTAAACAGTTTAAGTTTACGTGCAAACTTATAGTGATCTATCCTAAGCTGTGCATAATCAATTTTCCTGGCACAGCAGTAAGTTCAGTCGTGTTTGCTCCCATTATTCTTTTCTCTGTCCCATGCCACCTGTTTTCTCCTATTCTATGTTCTCTCTGTTTTTTGTTCTGGGTTTTCTGCTTTTTATTCCGCCTTTTGTTGTGCCCTTGGTGGATTGTTAGTGTTCTCGCTGTATCATCCCTTACTCCTCGAAAAAAGAAACCTTGTTTGATGTGTTGCCTGTTAGGTCTTCTACTGAACCCAGATCAGAGCTGAGCTCAATGCTGGACTCCCCTCTCCCTCTGTCAAGATCCCACATTGTTCTATCTTTTATTAGTTCCAATCTCGCTTTATCAAATTTTCTTGCGAACGTTAGAATTCTTCCATTCGTGTAGTCCCGTTCATCTTGTTGGAATTTGTTTTGTTTCCTTTGTATCACTTCTTTTTCATGGATCTTAATTCTGTCATCTACCGCTTTAAGGGTGCTGCTGACTAATTCCTGATTCTCTTCCGTTTTCAAATCATCCAATAGGTTTTGGAGCTGGGCCATGAGTTCCTTATGTTCATCCTATGCATGTCGGATGAGTATTTCCAGCATAACTTTCGAACATGCAGTGGTATTCTCTGACCATTCCTTCAGCAACTGTTGTTTTGGATTGGCTAAGGTGGGTATAATAAAGATTTTTAGGCCGTGGGGAATGCACCGAACTTCGATGTAATTTTGGAGAAATGTTGCCTCCCACCAGCGACTGATTTCTCTTCTTTGTAATTTTTCCAGATTGTTACATTTCTGCCTAATGCTGGTACTGGTCCCTGTTGTTGCTGTTGTCAGTGGAGCGATGGTGCATTCACTCCCATTTGGTTTGAAAATATTTGGGGCTGACGCCTTTCAAAAACTCATCTGCCATCCTCTTCGTTTTGCTAGCAGTTCCACATGGAGTTGAGTACTCCTGTGAACCCTGGTCAAGAGTGTAATTGCTCAGTCTTATTCACAGAAAAAAACAAAGGTTATAGGGACGTTATAGTTGGGAATTAGCATTTAAAAAACCTTAGAAATTCCCAGAAAAAACAAAGTTTACAGAGACTTTATAGTTAGCCTCAGGTTTCACTCATACAAAACCAGAGAAATTCAGCTGTTATAGTAGGCTGAGCTAACTATAACTCGCACCCCTGAAATTCACTGCTTATTACCTCACATATTACATCACTCATTACATGGTCAGTGACATCGCTGATGACATCACTGATCACACCTAAAATGACATCACTGGTGACAACATCCAGTGACTGTGAGTCTTTTAAAAAGCTTGAGTGTTAGATATCTATACCAAGGTATATTGATGAATCAGTGGGTGTATGCGTGCCTGTATGGATGATTCAGTTGGTGCGTGACTGACTGTATATGTGAGTGATTAAGTGTCTCAGTGAATGTATGGGTGAGTGACTGATTGTGTGAATGTCTGTATCAGTCTGTCAGTTGGTGTCTAAGTGGCTGTATGGGCGTGTGAGTGGGTATTTAAGTGGCAGTATTGGTGAGGGATTGGTTGTCTGAGTACCTGTATGGTTGTCTGAGTATCTGTGTGGGTGGGTGAGGGTGTGTCTGACTGCCTGTATGGATGAGTGAGTAGGTGAGTCAGTGGATGTATGGGTTAGTAAGTGCATGTGTGAGAGGCTATATTGGTGAGTGTGTGGCTGTGTGGGTGAGTAAGTGGATGTGTAACCGGTATATGGGTGAGTAGCTGGGTATGTGAAAGGCAGCATAGGTGAGTGATGGGGTATATGAGTGACTGTATGGGTGAGTCAGTGAATGTGAGAGTGGCTGTATGGGTGAGTGTGTGCTTGTGTATGTGACTGTATAGATTAGTAAATGTCAATATCTGTATGAGTAAGTGAGTGGGTGTGTGTGTATCTGTATGGGTGAGTAAGTGGCTGTTTGACTGTCTGTATGGGTGAGTGACTAGGTGTGTGAGTAGCTCTATGGGTAACTGACTCTGTGGGTGGGTGGCTGTATGGGTGTATGAGTGGATATGTCAGTGGCTGTATTAGTGACTGAGTGGGTGTATGGGTGATTGTATGGGTGAGTGAGTGGATGTGTGTGTAGATCTATGAATCACTGAGTGGGTGTGCAAGCACTGGTATGGGTCTGTGAATGGGTTTGTGAATGGTTGTGTGGGAGTGTGAGTGTGAGTGTGAGTGGGTGTAATGGAAGGTTCTATGGGGGTATGAGTGGGTGCTTCAGGGATTATGTGGATGATGTCATCAGGTATGTCATTTGAGATGTCATCAGTGATATCATCAGTGATGTCACTGACCATGTCATGAGTGATGTAATATGAGAGGTCATTAGCAGTGCATTGCTGGGACGTAAGTTATAGTTAGCTCAGGTAACTACAAATGCTAAATTTCACTGGTGTTGTGCAAGGTAAATCTGTCCCTAACTATAATGTCCCGGTAACCTTTGTTTTTTTCAGTGAACTTCTAAGGTTTTTAAAATACATTTCCTAACTATAACATCTATGTAACTGTTAGACCTGGCACCATTGGCGTGGGTCTCCCCTGCATTTTTTGCCTTTGCTGCCTTTGTTTTTGCTGTGTGTTGGACTCCGTTTTGCTGGTCTAGATGCTTTTGGCACTTTGCCACTGCTGTTTAGTGCCAAAGTGCAAGTGCTCCCTTTATAAATTGTTGTTATGGATTAGTGATTCCATCATTGGCATATTTGATTTACTTATCAGACCCGAGTACAGTGCACTGTGTGTGCTCAGGGCCTGTAAATCAAATGCTGCTAGTGGGCTGCAGCACTGATTGTGCCACCCACAGAACCAGCCTGTAAAATGCAACTCTGGTCTGCCATTGCAGAGTCTGTGTACAGTCTACTACTGCCATGTCAACTTGGCAAGTGCACCCACTTGCCAATACTTAAACCCTCCCTTTTCTACATATTAGTCACCCCTAAGGTAGGCCCAAGGTACCCCTGTGGGCAGGGTGCAGTGTATGTGAAAGGTAGGACATGCCCTGGTGTGTGTGGCATGACCTAATAGTTAGTTAGGACAGAATGGGGAGTTTGTTTATAACATCTTATAAACAAAACTACCCCTGGGAACAAGGTAGGAAAATAAAGTTTAGTATGCCTGAACTCAGAATGTTAAAATGCATCTTTTAGTGAAGGGTGATTTTTACATTCTGTGTTTGAAAATACCACTTTTAGAAAGTAGGTATTTTCTTGCTTAACTATCTAGGGGGCCTCTGCTAGGTTTGTGTATTGCATGTCTGGCTTTTGGATGACATGGGCTGGAGAGGGGCAGTGGCTCCAGAGAGCCTGATGAGTCAGGGCTGGGCTGAATAGACCTGGGCTGTATTTAGAGTAGGCGGGGGAGATTTCCTTTCACCTTGATGGACCTGGTCTGCCTTCAGCAATGCTGTCTCCACCTCCTGCCAGGAAGCTGCACCAGTGAGGATAGAACTGGTTTTGGCTGAGTACAGACACTCTCTGCCTTCAAAAAACAAAGGATTTTTGTGTATAAAAAGAGGGGCCCATACCCCAGACTTTTAGATCACTTCTGGGAATCAAGAGGAACCTTTGCCAAGGAGAAGAGCCGGAGAAGCTGAGGAGAAATACTGCCCCTGTGCTGTTTGCTGTCTGGGGTTGGCCTGCAGTGGCTACTTGCTGCCAAGGAAAGGAGGAAAGGACTTTGCTGTTTACTTGGTCACCTGCTTGAGGAAAAGAGCTCCAAGGGCTTGAAACTGAGCTTGCCTCCTGTTCTGAAGTCTCAGAGACACAAAGACTTAATTTCTTCTGTCTCTCTGCATCTGGAACTGCTGTTTCAGCTGCCACAGAAGGAAACTGCAACACCAACGCCGGCGAGTGATGCCGTAACCTGCACCCAAGCCGTGGACACAGCTCGTGAAGAGCACAACGCACCGCCCTGACTTGCACTGTAGGCCCGACGCCTGCTGACGCCGTGCCACATCGACTCCGAAGCTGTCACTGAGGCCGCTGCCTGCACTGGGGCCGAGGACACCGCTCGTGACGTCCATGAGGCAACATACCAAATCGCACTGCAGCCCCAACTTCACCGACGTCAGTGCTTAATCAACGAGGAGCCGATACTCGACGTGCGTGACTACTGAATCCATTGACACTGCACTGTCGTTATGAAACGATGCCTCGCCGCCATGTGATGTCACCTCCCCGACACAGTAAGGAACCGACGTCCCACATCCCCTGCACCGCAGTAAGGAACTGAGGCTTCACCTCCCCTGGGGTCATAAGGAACCGACGCCGCTCGGCGCCAACGAAGCATCACCTCCCTGACGCCGTGCACCGCCTTTGCTTTTATCGTTCCTAAGGTACTGTTCTTTGTGGGTCTGCTTGACTCCACGCCTGATGCTGCGCACCTCGCGGCCAGCGCCGTACTTTGGGATTTTTATCAGGCCTGGGCATAGTTAGTTGAGTTTTGCTACGCGGAACTCCGCGAAGTTACAAAAAAACTCCGCAAAGTTCTGCAAGTGGCGGAGTGCAGTGCGAACTGCAGTTTGTGCTGGTATTCCTGCCGCTCGGGTAGAAATTCTACCCGAGCGGCAGCTCGCGCTCGGGAACTTACAGTTCGCGATCGCAAACTTACCGTTCGCAATCGCAAGTGGGGAAAAAACTCTGCTGCACATCGCGAAGCGGAGTTTTCTGCACTCCGCGAGCTCCGCGGAGTGCGGAGTGCAAAAAACTCCGCGAACGGAGCGAAGTTCACCGCCCAGGCCTAATTTTGATCTGCCACGACGTCGTAATAATTCTAGGTGGAGTTATTTGTTGCCACAAACTTTAATTGAGTGAATAACCTATTTTTGAGGATATCTTGATAACTGTATTGTGGATTTTTGTCGTTTGGTCTTGTTTTGGTTTCGATAAAGATTACTTATTTTTCTAAACTGGTGTGGTGTCCATTTGTAGTGTCTTCACTGTATTACTGTATGTGTTCACAAATGCTTTACACACTGCCTCTGAGATAAGCCTGTCTGCTCGTGCCAAGCTACCAAGGGGGTGAGCAGGGGTTATTTTGGAAGTGTATCCCCCTTACCCTGACTAGAAGCAAGGGCTCCTATTTGGACAAAGGTACCTACCTCTGCCAACTAGAGACCCCCATTTGTAACAGTAACATTTGTTTTTTTAAGTGAATTTTTATGTTTTTTAAGTGGTAGTCACATTTGCAGAGGGGTGGAGAAATTGGGCGGGGCCTCTGACCAGCACTCAAGAATCCCACTGTAAGGGACATACTGGAGGTAACAGGAGGGCTTCTTGGCCCTCAAGGTCCCACACCATCGAAAAGGACTTCATCCCTCAACCAGTGTTGCACCAGGAGGTATGTTTGCAGAGTGGTGGAGAAAGGGGGCGTGGCCTCCAAAGTCCTCACACCAATTGTGCTCTGTGGAACTTACTGGAAGTAGCAGGAGGGGTAGTTGGCCCCCAAGGACTCTCTGGAGCTGAGGAGACTTCATTCCCCAACCAGCTGTGTGCCAGGAGGCGCCTTTGCACAGTGTTGGAGAAAGGTGGCATGGCCTCTGACAACCTCTCGGCAATTGTGCTGTGTAGGATTTACTGGAGGTAACAGGAGGGGTAGTTGGCCTTCAAGGACCCTCAGCAGCCAAAGGTGGACTTCATCCCATCACCAGTAGTGCGCCAGGAGGTGTGTTGGCAGAGTGGTAGAGAATGGGGGCATGGCCTTCGAAGACCTCTCAGCAATCCCAATGTGGGACTTACTGGAGGGAACAGGAGGGCTTGTTGGCCCCCAAGGATCATCTGGAGCCAAGGGAGCTTTATCCCCCAACCAGTATTGCACCAGGAGGCGCGTTTGCAGAGTTGTGGAGAAAAGAGGCATAGCCTCTGAAGTCCTCTCAGCAATCGCTGTGCAGGACATACTGGAGGTAGCAGGAGGGCTTGTTGCCCCCAAGGACCCTCAGCATCCAAGGGGACTCAGCATCCAAGGGGACTTCATCCCTCAACCAGCAGTGCCAGGAAGCGCATTTGCAGGGTGGTGAAGAAAGGGGGTGGGGTCCTCTGGCAACTTGCCGGCCTTCATGGAAGCAGGGCCGTATGACCCCCTTCTATGGGCCTTCGCCCCGGGGACCCCATCCACAGGGCCAGGCATTTCTTGAATGGTAGAGGGGACTGTACGGCCCCCCTCCAGGGCTGATTTTGGCCCCGGGGCCCACCTTTTCAAAAAATTTCTATTTTTAATTAGGGGAAGGGGCCACGCAGCCCCCCTCCACCAGCAGATTTCAGCTCTGGGGACTCAATACCCCGGGGCCCAGTTTAGCAGTAATATGGAAGGGGTGCCCATGCAGCCCACCTCCCTGGGCCAATTTCGGCACTGGGACCCCATCCCCTAGGGCCCCACCATGTACAGATGGGGGAGGGGCTGCACGGCCCACTCCCTGGGCCAAATTTGGCCCCGGGGACCCCATCTCCCAGGGCCTGGCCATTAAAAGTGAGTGCCTCCAGGGCAAATAGCTATGTCCCGTGGTGGGCACACCGGAACATAGCAGGAGCCAGCCCCATCTAGGGCACCAGGGGAGTGTGCAGCACCCTCCCTTCTTCAATTTCACCCCCAGGAGGTGGTTGTCCCTGCATTACATTTTTAAAAAGCCACAGGGTGGCGGTCCCCAGGGCTGCAGGGAGGTCTGCATGGTCCCCCTCAATACTTAAAATTAAAGCCCCTGGCAGGTGATGGCCTCCGGGGCTGCAGAGGGGTCTGCGTGCCCCCCCCCACATTCTTTAAACTTAAAGCCCCGGAGCTGGGGGGTCCAAGGGGCCGCCATTGTTAAATGAATAAGCTCCGGAGATGTGGTGGTCCCAGGGGCAGCGGGGGGCATACAGGCCTCCCCACATTTTATGTTCACAAAACCCTGTGGTCCCTGGGGCATAAATGAACCCCAGGAGACGGGACCCTGACCCACCCAGGGATCAATTAGAAATGAAGTGCAGGAGCCCATGCTTAATTTGTATTTTATTTTAAAAATGCTTTTTTTGTCCTGCAGGGTCCCTGTGGGACCCCCCCCCAGGAAGCCTAGGGCATCAGGTTATTTCTAACCTGCCCCCCTTTCTTTTTTCACATTTTCTGTGCGACTTCACTTCAAGCCGAGTCCCAAGATGGCTGCCAACACTTCCTTGTTGACGTTTTGGCAACCAATCAAATTTCAGTAGGATTTGGGCTTCCAGATATATATATATAGTTTAAACTTAAATATCTCTGAAGCTACAGAGCATATTTACACCAAAAACAAACAAACAAAAAGCACACTTTCTGGACCAACACCTAACTATCTGCAAAATTTGGTAAAATTTAATTCAGTGATTCGGGCTATAGTTGTGTTCAAAAAATGAAAAATCACTGTAGCCATAACATGGGTAAAACATGTTTTGGGACTCCCCCTTTTTTCTCAGCCCCCACTTGATGGATGACCCCAAAACTTTAAACACAGCAGTGTAAGCATAAAAGGGAAGATTTTTAAACATTTTGTGAAGATTCGTCAAGCAGTGCCAAAGTTATTGGCAAAACCAAAAAATGGTTTCCAAATGGAAGCTTTGGTTCTAACTATAACTACCTACTGACTATCGCCCATAGGTAATACACATATATTATAAATGGATGCCCAGTAGAAGGCGTAAGCCAAAATGCATTGGCCTGAGAGGAGGATAGCGTTATATTGAATCTTGTAATGGAAAAAGAAATGACGAAAAATTAAATAAAACAAAATATCAAACCCACAAAGATTGGTGTCTGTGGTGTCAAGATCCACCGTGTGTGAAGTCACGGAAGGTGACGACCCTTCTTATAAATATATATATATACTCTACTAGGGCATTATGGGATTAGTAGTCCCTCTGGATTTCTCTACATTGATGTGGTGGCGTAGGTTCCATGCGACGCTAATTGGACTGATGGAACATAGGGAGCACTGTTTAAAGGTCAGACAAACTGCACGCATTCATTTAAAACGGAGTTTCTGCAACAGATAGAACATAATGCATTTTTATGAAGAACTTTTGTCCAGCAATTATTAAGCAAGCAGAATTTGTTAACTGGTATGGCACTTCTGGTGAACAACATGATGGAATTTCAACAGCCCAATTAATATGAGTGCCACATGAGGGGGTTGGTGCCATTCATTAATTTACAATAGTGGAAGTAGTTTATTATATTTGTTATATATTATTCCGTGACCTCGTGTCAGTACACATTCTTCAATGTATTTTGTGTGTATTAAGCAGATTAGTAGTTTGTGCTTTAACATTCAGTATGTTTACTATTTCCATGAATTAATCACTATATAATATTTGCAAAACATGGCGCCTACCAGATTGACAAAGGCTGTTCTGACGGCCGAAATGCGTCTCTTTTGACTGCTGGGTCGTGGGAGGCCCATCTCATTAAAGAAGCCATAATCATACAGTCTTCGTGTGCGTGCCCTTTTCCTTTTGAAGCAGGGGTGTGATCTATATATATATATATATATATATATATGTATATATATATATATATATATACATATACCTAAAATTACCTAAAGAACGAGCCTGTGTGGAGTAAATATATATATATTCACTGAAAAAACCATAGGTTTTAGGGACAGTTATAGTTAGTTGGACATTGCACTCGTACAAAACCCGTGAAATTCCCCGTTATAGTTAGTTCAGCTAACTATAACTCGCGCCCACAATGCACTGCTGATGACGTCACATATTACATCACTCATGACATGGTCAGTGACATCACTGATGACATCACTGATGACATCTCAAATGACATCACTGATGACATCATGCAGTGACTGTGTGTTTCTATAAAGTTTAAATATGTTTAATATATATGCCAAGGTGTATTGAATAATGAGTGGGTGTATAAGTGTCTGGATGGATGATTTAGTAGGTGCGTGACTGACTCTGTAAGTGAGTGATTAAACGTATCTTACTAAATGCATGGGTTAGTGACTAAACTGTGTGAATGTCTTTATCCGTCTGTCTGTTGGTGTGTAAGTGGCTGCATGTGTTTGTAAATAGCTACATGAGTGTCTATGAGTTATTGATTGGTTGTCTGAGTATCTGTATGGGTGCCTGAGTGTTTGTGTGGATGGGGTGTGTGTGGCTGCACATAGATGTATCAGTGGGTGATTCACTGGGTGCATGGTTTCAAGAGTGCATCTGTGATGGACTGTATGGGTGGGTGAGTGTGTGTATGGATGTGTTAGTGAGTGAATGTATATCTCAGTGGTACATGTGTGAGTAACTACATATGTGAAAGGCAGTATATATGTGTGTTGGAGTATATAAATAGCTATAAGCGAGAGTGTGTGATTGTGATTGTGAGAGTGACTGTATGGATGAGTGTCTGCTTGTATCAGTGATTGTATAAGAGCGTAAGAATGTGCTAGTATTTGTATGAGTAAGTGAGCTGGTGTGTGTATAACTGTATAGGTGAGTAAATGGCAGTGTGATTAATTATTTGCATGACTGACTAGGCGTGTGAGTACCTCTATGGATGAGTGGCGGTGTGTGAGTGTCTATGTAGGTGTATGAGTGCATATGATAGTCCTGTACTGAGTGACCTTAAGTATGAGTGACTGTACGGGTGAGTGAGTGGATGTGTGTGTAGACCTAAGAATCAGTGAGTGGGTATGTAGTTATTGGTGTTGGAGTGTCTATGGTTTTGAGAATGGAAGTCTGTAATTTAGAGTGGGTGTATCAAAAGTTATATTAGGGTGTGAGAAGATGCATGAAATTATCACATGGATGATGTCATCAGTGATGTCATCAGTGATGTCATTTGAGATGTCATTAGTGATGTCATCAGTGATGTCACTGACCATGTCATGAGTGATGTAATATGTGACGTCATCAGCAGTGCATTGCGGGGGCGCGAGTTATAGTTAGCTGAACTAACTATAACGGGGGAATTTCACGGGTTTTGTACGAGTGCAATGTCCAACTAACTATAACTGTCCCTAAAACCTATGGTTTTTTCAGTGAATATATATATGTATACCTTCCTGCGCAAAAAAATCAAAAGAAGCAATTTCCTTTTTCGATGTGTGATGCAAAATGCATCACGTATTGAAAGAGGAAATAACAAGGATAAATATATTTCTCCTCATTGCGCCACGGTTGAGTGGCGTACCGTTTTAGTGTAATCCCAGATTTTATGATTTCAGGATTGAAGAGGATTTAATTCCCCATCTTAAAATGCGCCACGGGGCCTGTTGGCACACATGTCACCTGAAGCCCCGCCCCCTCCCTTCACCACTGTGCAAACACGCCCCGTGGCGCATTTTAAGTTGGGGGATTAAGTCCCCTTGAATCCTGAGGGTCCCTGGAGTCCAACTAGCCCACCATGTACCTCCAAAGCGCCACAGAGCTGCGTTGCAGAGAGGTGTAAAGGGGCGTGGCCTCTGTACACCTCTCTGCAACGCAGCCCCTGGCGCATACTGGAGGTTCCTGGTGGGCTAGTTGGCCCCAGGGACCCCCAGTATTCAAGGGGAAATCGTTCCCCATCTGCAAACGCGCCAGGAGAGCGTTTGCAGACTGCTGCAGGGTGGGGCGGGGCCTCCGGCACGATGCCGGTCTTTTTTTGTATGGGAGGGGGGCTGCGTGGCCCCCCTTCCCTTGGCCTCTTTTGGCCCCGGGGACCCCATCCCCCGGGGCATGATGATTTTCATTTTTTTTTAAATTATAATAAAACGGGAAGGGGGCCTGTCATAGCAAACTACAGTGTCCCGGGGGTAGGCACCCCAGGACACTGCAGGAGCCGGCCCTGGGGGGTGGCGGTCCCCAGGGCCATCAAGGGCTCCAGGAGGGGGGCCGCGCGGCCCCCCTCCCATCCAGTGCACAGCCCCGGGGAGGTGGTGGTCCCCGGGGCTCTGGGGTCCGTAACGGACCCCCACATTTATTTTCTATGTGCCCCGGGAGGTGGTGGTCACCGGGGCGTGTGGGGGCTGGAGCCCCCACACGTTATTTAAAATTTAAAAAGAAGCCCCGGGGGTGGCGGTCCCCGGGGCTGCGGGAGGGCAGGAGAGCCCTCCTGCACCATTTTTTATTAAGCCCCAGGGGGTGGCGGTCCCCGGGGCTTGGGGGCCTTAGAGGCCCCCATATAAACAATAAACCCACCCCCCGCATGCCCCCGGGACTTGGGCCACCCGGGGGCAAATTTGCATCGAGCGCGGAAACCGCGCTTCGATTTACTCGGCAGGATCCGTACACCCTGAGCGCATCCTGCCGATTTAAAAAAAAAAAAATGCTTTTTCTGCCCAGGGGTCCTTGTGGGACCCCTGAGCAGATCTAGGGAGTCAGGGTGTTTGTACCCTGCCCCCTTTGTGCGTTTTGCGCACTTGTTTCTGTCCCTCGGTTCTACCGAGGACAAAATGGCTGCCAACACTTCCTGATTTGGAGTGTTGACAGCCAATTAGCATGCAGATCGTGATCGGGAGGGTGCGCGAATCCGACGCGGCCATAGATATATATGTGATTTTCATTTTGATTTTCTCAGGAACTACTGAACGGATTTTCACCATTTAACAAAAAGGGTTCTTTCTGAACCAAGAACTACCTCTTTGCCAAATTTGGTGTAATTCCGTTCAGCAGTTCAGGCTGTAGCCGTGTCTAAAGTTTCCTATGGGAAAATGAATGGGGAAAACACGTTTTGGGACCCCCTTTTTCTCGGCCCCCGCTTGACGAATCACCCCAAGACTTTCAGGGTAGGAGCGGACCGGAGCGGGCCATAAAGTTTGAAAATTTCGCGAAGATTCGTCAACCGGCAAGAGAGTTATTTCAAATAGAATGTCGCGGATTTCCTATGGAAAATAGGTCCTAACTATAACTATCTACTGGCGACCGCCAGTAGATAATATACATATATATTACTACATACAACTCAGTTGAAATTGTACTTATGGAAAAGAGAAAACTCTACTGAATCAGTTCTTGCAGGAGTTCAATTCGTGGATTCCTTATCTTATCTGTAGTCTATTGTTGCCTTAGAAGAAAGACTTAGTTTGTTCAAAAGCACTGGTAAATATTCAAACTGACTTATGTCAGCGCGCCTCACTGCTACTATAACGTGCTGAATATGGACACCAGAATTGCGCCACTAAAAGTCTCTCCCTTCTATCTGCGAAGCCTGACTGCGCCTTGCAAAAGTCCATAAAATGACGTAGCGCTGACAGGCAGATTTAGCCTGGAGCTGCAGCACTGAAGAGCACGGTGTCAACTAGTAATTGAATGCAGGACTTACTTGTCTCTTCCTTCAAATAGTAAGCCCTCTTGAACTGCCAAGATGAAGCGCCGACTGGAGACCAACCTTTTCTCTTAGAAATTCTCTCAGGAAAGAGAATACAAAGCTGCTCCGGAATGCTCCTTGTAAACTGTGGGAAATGTCAGGTGGAAAGCGCAGCGAGACGCTATTCCCCTGACAAAATTTCTGTCACGGCAAGCGCGCAGCACAGGAACGCTGCCTTCTCCTCATGGACAACGGTTGAAGTGCGCCGCGCGCAAGAGCACGCACACGCGGTATCCAGAACACTCCAGAAACTCTTTAACAACTAGAACTCATCACTAAGAAGGGAGAACTACAGGCGGCCGCCATCTTGGGAGGGAACATTAACGGAGCCTAAAACCTCTTGTGTACAGTCTTCAATGGGGTAAACCGGCAAAGCCGATTCCAAGGAAAATTCTGCGTTTTCTTCCTTCAGCTACCTTAATGGAAGTAACTTAAAGGATAGTATTGTCCAGCCCTGACACCAGGTCGTCCATTGTGCCCTGGTGCCTTTAATGCCGGAGTCGAGCCACGCTCCATTTTATGAGGGCAAATATATCAAAGGACGAGCACAGCCCCAGAGACAAACAGAAAATGGCGAAACCATCACTGCAGTTGGTTTACGGTTTGAACCCACTTCCTTCGCTGCTGTCTATGCAGGTCTGCATATACAAAGCAACTGCCTGGCAAATCTCCATACGATCAGTTCTATAACATAAGAAAAGTGCTGCACTGCAGCATCTCAGATTACGTTTTAGAAAACGTAGGCGTAGGTATTACCTTCGGATTATCGGTGACATATCACACAGCAGCGTAAACCGCATAAATGACTCAGGGCCCCCTTATGTACAGGGACACATGTCAGATCCGCCTCCAGGGGCTTTACCCATGATTTAGTAAAGGCCCGCACCTGAAGAGTTCCTAATCTGAACATGAGATATAAAGCCCTTTTCTCAGGAGGGAACAGCAAATCCAAGAATGGCCCCCAGCGCGGTTCACATTTTACTTTCAGGTAATTAGTCGCAAGGATGCCTCTCCTGGCTTCTTGTTTGCGCCACATGAATGCCCAATATTTCTTTGTAACCAGTTCTAGGGTTGCCTTATTCATCAGTTCCGGGTTATTCTATTGCTCTACTCAACTAGTGTATGTTAGAATGTTCGTAACATACTTGAACCAGGGTAAACTGTTGTAATTCCTGCATCATTGCAGTTCCTGCAGGACCATTCTATATGAGGCAAGAGCTGGAGTCGACCACACTTGCACCCATTAACTTACGGGGTGAGATCCTCCGGTGATCCCCAGCTCAGCTCTTAATACTGTCATTGTGGTACCAAGACCCAGATTTAGTATACGTCACAAGAAGATGTTTTCCAGTTTTTGAAGAGCCTCAATTTTCGTAAAATCTCACAGTTAGCACCATAAGAGCAGGCCACCCGTGCATTTGTCTTGAATGCGTCAGTGCTAGTTTTAGTGGTCTCTTGCTGCTTGAGTTAGCAAAATGTAGAATTGTGGCGTCAAGTTTGTTTCCGACTTCGCCACATGAGCTTTCCAATATAAATGTTCATCCAGTGCTTAATTTGTGCCGGTGCTTTCCAGTGCTTAGCACCAGCACTTTCTTATCAGGGCCGGGTCTACACTCTACACCCATCTGCTGCACGTGGTCACATATTGCATTGATGTATTTAATTTAACTCAGCGCATCCGTAAAGTGTTGTTCTCGTGACCATCTCCTGTCCCGAGTGAGTCCCGGTCTATAGAGGTGTTGCGGGCCTTGCGGCTGTGAGACTGAGCCGAGGCTGAGCCAAGAGCAGCCAGTAGATTCATGAAATGTTTATTGATGGTGGTGCGGCCCATAGTTCAGTGTTGCCGGTGCCCGGTGGGCGGGCTGCGGGACACTGATTCATTGGGCTGGATTTTGGTTCTGCGGGGGCAGGGGCTGTGCAGCAGCAGGCAGCGTGCACAGATTTTTTCAAATTGCCACGCCCCAGCATACCCACATGCGCGCACCCCACTGCGAGTCATCCGTTCGTACTAGCAGCAGCACCGGGTCTGCCTAACGGAACCAGTCAGTGCAGTTTGTGTCCCGGCCGGTGCCCTGCCCACCACAAGTACAGGTAAATTAATTAAGTACTAAGTTAAATAGTAACCAGTGGTCATGATGCCAAAGTCCCACTGAAAGCAGTTTAATAAGCCTCAGTCTTTGGACTACTTTTTTTACATTTATTTATTGGTGGTTTTATTTATGTCAATACAAAAACATAAAGAGCATGCGAGGTATTACCAGCCAACAAGTGCTAGTGGTACGGTACCTTGTTACCGTGCTAGGCAGCGCTAACAGTAGAAATGGGATGGTCGAAGCTGCCTCTTGACAAGAGCCCCGGCACTTCTTTTTTACAAATTAACCACTGTGTTCATCCATTCGTATGCCGAGGTAGTCATATGTTTTAACTCGCTTAGTAGGTTTACCATAAATCCTGAATGTCAACAATAACTTTGATTGAAGATTAATTATCATACATTTTCCTCTGTATTGATTATTAACTTCCATTCCTTACAGAATAGCTCGAAGCCTTCCAAAAGTCGATGCATTGATTTTTCGGTACGTGCTAATATTACTGTTTCATCTGCAACCAACGGGATTGGAATATTCTCCTTCCCCAATATCGGAACATGGAGACCAAGATTCCAAAGGTACTGACTTATGACTTCTTTTTTCTTTTTTTCCTGACGTACGCTCAAATAAGTACATCCCTCAGAGATTGGTCCTTTTGATTTATATACCTACTTACAGACCAAACGCTCACTGGTTATTACACTACAAAACGCTTATAAGATTGTCAAAGTCTGCCATTTTTATATTTCCTTGTTCCCCCCTTCTGTCCCTTACGTTTCTTTATTAAAATTCTTTTGTATTTCCATATTTAAAATCCCATGATTCCTTGTCTTCACCCCTACTCCCCCGCCCCCTATGTTCTCCTCCCCCTCACTCTACCCCGTCTTTCTGTTCTTTCCCCACTTGGAGTCACATACTGTCGACCATGAATTCCCACTTTTGTTTTGTATTTTTCCCACCCCCATCGCGTTTCCTTTCTTGTGTTTAGAGTCACCTTTTATTGAAACAACCTTTGCCTTTGTATATAGTTCCTCTCTTTTTAAAGTAAAGCATATCGTGTGAATACATTATATGTATATTTTTATAATTATGTTTCCTTTTATGTATTATAACTTTCAGCCCTGAAGAAGTTCATTTTATGTATGAACGAAACGCATCACGAGTCAAATGCAAAAGCTTCATGAAAGGGTTTCAATGCTTTTGCATTTGACTCGTGAGGGACATCTAGTAACGACTAGTGGAACTGCAGCTTGATGTATTAATAATTTCAATGCTTTTGCATTTGACTCGTGAGGGACATCTAGTAACGACTAGTTGAACTGCAGCTCTTTGTAGAATTATTTTGATATTGGACACTAGAATATACACTGCCCACTGCTAATCTCGTCCCATAATGCTTTTCAGGGCCTTTGGTTGGGATTGTATTTTTGCCCATAACTGTGCTTGGGGTGGTCCTAGGAGGAAGGGACCACCACTGAATCGTTCACATGATATGCTTTTTGTGTTCAAGGCATCTGCTTGGTCCTCCCCCTAGGTTAGGGGGGACCCTAAAATCATCACCTCTCTCATTGCTTGATATTATCATTGTCAAAGTTCACTTTTGTGAATTGGTTATATGCTTTTTTAGCATGTAAAACTGCTGTATCAAAGCATTTGTAGGTGTTTATTTTACTGTTGCTACGCTCCGTCAATTAGCACAGTTTTTCATTCTGCTACGTGCAATATGCGTAGTGCGTAATAACACAAACTTTGCATGCTCCGTGAGCGTGGCGAAGTATTATGCCCAGGGTTACTCTATACGAGATTAAAGCACAAAGCACACACTACTTAATCAATAGAACAACAGTAAATAGCACAATACACAGCGGGCTCTAGGGGGAGACCGAACAATATTCTAAAAAAATGGTATAACAAGAACGACTTCAATAGACACAGGGCCTAGAGCCTGTAGAATCGCTGGGACCCCAAGGAACCACCCAAAGGAGTGACACAGGGAGGCCATGTTTTGGGACCCCCCTTTTTTCTCGCCCCCCGCTTGACGAATCACCCCGAGACTTTCAGGGTAGGAGCGGACCGGAGCGGGCCATAAAGTTTGAAAATTTCGCGAAGATTCGTCAACCGGCAAGAGAGTTATTTCAAATAGAATGTCGCGGATTTCCTATGGAAAATAGGTCCTAACTATAACTATCTACTGGCGACCGCCAGTAGATAATATATATATATATATTACTACATACAACTCAGTTGAAATTGTACTTATGGAAAAGAGAAAACTCTACTGAATCAGTTCTTGCAGGAGTTCAATTCGTGGATTCCTTATCTTATCTGTAGTCTATTGTTGCCTTAGAAGAAAGACTTAGTTTGTTCAAAAGCACTGGTAAATATTCAAACTGACTTATGGCAGCGCGCCTCACTGCTACTATAACGTGCTGAATATGGACACCAGAATTGCGCCACTAAAAGCCTCTCTCTTCTAGCTGCGAAGCCTGACTGCGCCTTGCAAAAGTCCAGAAAATGACATAGCGCTGACAGGCAGATTTATCCTGGAGCTGCAGCACTGAAGAGCACGGTGTCAACTAGTAATTGAATGCAGGACTTACTTGTCTCTTCCTTCAAATAGTAAGCCCTCTTGAACTGCCAAGATGAAGCGCCGACTGGAGACCAACCTTTTCTCTTAGAAATTCTCTCAGGAAAGAGAATACAAAGCTGCTCCGGAATGCTCCTTGTAAACTGCGAGAAATGTCAGGCGGAAAGCGCAACGAGACGCTATTGCCCTGACGAAATTTCTGTCACGGTGAGTGCGCAGCACAGGAACGCTGCCTTCTCCTCAAGGACAACGGTTGAAGTGCGCCGCGCGCAAGGCACGCACACGCGGTATCCTGAACACTCCAGAAACTCTTTAACAACTAGAACTCATCACTAAGAAGGGAGAACTACAGGCGGCTGCCATCTTGGGAGGGAACATTAACGGAGCCTAAAACCTCTTGTGTACAGTCTTCAATGGGGTAAATCGGCAAAGCCGATTCCAAGGAAAATTCAGCGTTTTCTTCCTTCTGCTACCTTAATGGAAGTAACTTAAAGGATAGTATTGTCCAGCCCTGACACCAGGTCGTCCATTGTGCCCTGGTGCCTTTAATGCCGGAGTCGAGCCACGCTCCATTTTATGAGGGCAAATATATCAAAGGACGAGCACAGCCACAGAGACAAACAGAAAATGGCGAAACCATCACTGCAGTTGGTTTACGGTTTGAACCCACTTCCTTCGCTGCTGTCTAGGCAGGTCTGCATATACAAAGCAACTGCCTGGCAAATCTTCATACGATCAGTTCTATAACATAAGAAAAGTGCTGCGCTGCAGCATCTCAGATTACGTTTTAGAAAACGTAGGCGTAGGTATTACCTTCGGATTATCGGTGACATATCACACAGCAGCGTAAAACGCATAAATGACTCAGGGCCCCCTTATGTACAGGGACACATGTCAGATCCGCCTCCAGGGGCTTTACCCATGATTTAGTAAAGGCCCGCACCTGAAGAGTTCCTAATCTGAACATGAGATATAAAGCCCTTTTCTCAGGAGGGAACAGCAAGTCCAAGAATGGCCCCTAGCGCGGTTCACATTTTACTTTCAGGTAATTAGTGGGGAGGATGCCTCTCCTGGCTTCTTGCTTGCGCCACATGAATGCCCAATATTTCTTTTTAACCAGTTCTAGGGTTGCCTTATTCATCAGTTCCGGGTTATTCTATTGCTCTACTCAACTAGTGGATGTTAGAATGTTCTTAACGTGCTCGAACCAGGGTAAACTATTGTAATTCCTGCATCATCGCAGTTCCTGCAGCTCCATTCTATATGAGGCAAGAGCTGGAGTCGACCACACTCGCACCCGGTGTCTTACGGGGTGAGATCCTCCGGTGAACCCCAGCTCAGCTCTTAATACTGCCACTGGGGTACCAGGACCCAGGTTCAGTACATGTCACAAGAAGATGTTTTCCAGTTTTTGAAGAGCCTCAACTTTCGTAAAATCTCACAGTTAGCACCATAAGAGCAGGCCACCCGTGCATTTGTCTTGAATGCGTCAGTGCTAGTTTTAGTGGTCTCTTGCTGCTTGAGTTAGCAAAATGTAGAATTGTGGCGTCAAGTTTGTTTCCGACTTCGCCACATGAGCTTTCCAATATAAATGTTCATCCAGTGCTTAATTTGTGCCGGTGCTTTCCAGTGCTTAGCACCAGCACTTTCTTATCAGGGCCGGGTCTACACTCTACACCCATCTGCTGCACGTGGTCACATATTGCATTGATGTATTTAATTTAACTCAGCACATCCGTAAAGTGTTGTTCTCGTGACCATCTCCTGTCCCGAGTGAGTCCCGGTCTATAGAGGTGTTGCGGGCCTTGCGGCTGTGAGACTGAGCCAAGGCTGAGCTAAGAGCAGCCAGTAGATTCATGAAATGTTTATTGATGGTGGTGCGGCCCATAGTTCAGTGTTGCCGGTGCCCGGTGGGCGGGCTGCGGGACACTGATTCATTGGGCTGGATTTTGGTTCTGCGGGGGCAGGGGCTGTGCAGCAGCAGGCAGCGTGCACAGATTTTTTTCAAATTGCCATGCCCCAGCATACCCACATGCGCGCACCCCACTGCGAGTCATCCGTTCGTACTAGCAGCAGCACCGGGTCTGCCTAACGGAACCAGTCAGTGCAGTTTGTGTCCCGGCCGGTGCCCTGCCCACCACAAGTACAGGTAAATTAATTAAGTACTAAGTTAAATAGTAACCAGTGGTCATGATGCCAAAGTCCCACTGAAAGCAGTTTAATAAGCCTCAGTCTTTGGACTACTTTTTTTACATTTATTTATTGGTGGTTTTATTTATGTCAATACAAAAACATAAAGAGCATGCGAGGTATTACCAGCCAACAAGTGCTAGTGGTACGGTACCTTGTTACCGTGCTAGGCAGCGCTAACAGTAGAAATGGGATGGTCGAAGCTGCCTCTTGACAAGAGCCCCGGCACTTCTTTTTTTTTACAAATTAACCACTGTGTTCATCCATTCGTATGCCGAGGTAGTCATATGTTTTAACTCGCTTAGTAGGTTTACCATAAATCCTGAATGTCAACAATAACTTTGATTGAAGATTAATTATCATACATTTTCCTCTGTATTGATTATTAACTTCCATTCCTTACAGAATAGCTCGAAGCCTTCCAAAAGTCGATGCATTGATTTTTCGGTACATGCTAATATTACTGTTTCATCTGCAACCAACGGGATTGGAATATTCTCCTTCTCCAATATTGGAACATGGAGACCAAGATTCCAAAGGTACTGACTTATGACTTCTTTTTTCTTTTTTCTTTTTTTCCTGACGTACGCTCAAATAAGTACATCCCTCAGAGATTGGTCCTTTTTGATTTATATACCTACTTACAGACCAAACGCTCACTGGTTATTACACTACAAAACGCTTATAAGATTGTCAAAGTCTGCCATTTTTATATTTCCTTGTTCCCCCCCTTCTGTCCCTTACGTTTCTTTATTAAAATTCTTTTGTATTTCCATATTTAAAATCCCACGATTCCTTGTCTTCACCCCTACTCCCCCGCCCCCCTATGTTCTCCTCCCCCCTCACTCTACCCCGTCTTTCTGTTCTTTCCCCACTTGGAGTCACATACTGTCGACCATGAATTCCCACTTTTGTTTTGTATTTTTCCCACCCCCCATCGCGTTTCCTTTCTTGTGTTTAGAGTCACCTTTTATTGAAACAACCTTTGCCTTTGTATATAGTTCCTCTCTTTTTTAAAGTAAAGCATATCGTGTGAATACATTATATGTATATTTTTATAATTATGTTTCCTTTTATGTATTATAACTTTCAGCCCTGAAGAAGTTCATTTTATGTATGAACGAAACGCATCACGATTCAAATGCAAAAGCTTCATGAAAGGGTTTCAATGCTTTTGCATTTGACTCGTGAGGGACATCTAGTAACGACTAGTGGAACTGCAGCTTGATGTATTAATAATTTCAATGCTTTTGCATTTGACTCGTGAGGGACATCTAGTAACGACTAGTTGAACTGCAGCTCTTTGTAGAATTATTTTGATATTGGACACTAGAATATTCACTGCCCACTGCTAATCTCGTCCCATAATGCTTTTCAGGGCCTTTGGTTGGGATTGTATTTTTGCCCATAACTGTGCTTGGGGTGGTCCTAGGAGGAAGGGACCACCACTGAATCGTTCACATGATATGCTTTTTGTGTTCAAGGCATCTGCTTGGTCCTCCCCCTAGGTTAGGGGGGACCCTAAAATCATCACCTCTCTCATTGCTTGATATTATCTTTGTCAAAGTTCACTTTTGTGAATTGGTTATATGCTTTTTTAGCATGTAAAACGGCTGTATCAAAGCATTTGTAGGTGTTTATTTTACTGTTGCTACGCTACGTCAATTAGCACAGTTTTTCATTCTGCTACGTGCAATATGCGTAGTGCGTAATAACGCAAACTTTGCATGCTCCGTGAGCGTAGCGAAGTATTATGCCCAGGGTTACTCTATACGAGATTAAAGCACAAAGCACACACTACTTAATCAATAGAACAA
This sequence comes from Calotriton arnoldi, assembly GCA_963921515.1. Taxonomy (NCBI): domain Eukaryota; kingdom Metazoa; phylum Chordata; class Amphibia; order Caudata; family Salamandridae; genus Calotriton; species Calotriton arnoldi. Next base: position 502,579 of record CAWUFW010003342.1, on the reverse strand, counting down.
CAGTAAATAGCACAATACACAGCGGGCTCTAGGGGGAGACCGAACAATATTCTAAAAAAATGGTATAACAAGAACGACTTCAATAGACACAGGGCCTAGAGCCTGTAGAATCGCTGGGACCCCAAGGAACCACCCAAAGGAGTGACACAGGGAGGCCACGTTTTGGGACCCCCCTTTTTTCTCGCCCCCCGCTTGACGAATCACCCCGAGACTTTCAGGGTAGGAGCGGACCGGAGCGGGCCATAAAGTTTGAAAATTTCGCAAAGATTCATCAACCGGCAAGAGAGTTATTTCAAATAGAATGTCGCGGATTTCCTATGGAAAATAGGTCCTAACTATAACTATCTACTGGCGACCGCCAGTAGATAATATATATATATATATTCACTGAAAAAACCATAGGTTTTAGGGACAGTTATAGTTAGTTGGACATTGCACTCGTACAAAACCCGTGAAATTCACCTGTTATAGTTAGTTCAGCTAACTATAACTCGCGCCCCGCAATGCACTGCTGATGACGTCACATATTACATCACTCATGACATGGTCAGTGACATCACTGATGACATCACTGATGACATCTCAAATGACATCACTGATGACATCACTGATGACATCATCCAGTGACTGTGTGTTTCTGTAAAGTTTAAATATGTTTAATATATATAGGGAAAGGCGTATTGAAGAATGAGTGGGTGTATAAGTGTCTGAATGGATGATTTAGTACGTGAGTGACTGACTCTACAAGTGAGTGATTTGTTGCACTTCATGTTTGCTTGTAGATTTTATGAAGTTCCTCGTAGGACTTTTTTGGTCCCTTATTTAAAACGATTGAATTTTAGACAGGTTCGCCCCGCACTTCTGCACCTACAGATGTTGTCAACGGAGTCATTGTTTTTTACACTTGGCTATCTAAAAGCTTGTGTTAAATCGCGATCCTTTATGGATGTTTAACTTGTTATTTTATCAATGCATTTTTATTGTTCGAATGTACACTTCTATGTTTGCACTTATACAACGTGCATAATTTATACAAATGGGGGTTGCAGTTTTTAACATTTCTGTGGACTGTACATATGTATTTATTGCACATCGCACTTTACATCTTGAATTGCACTTGGGGAGTATGATTTTAATCTGACTTTTTTACCAGTTTAAGGAGATTTGACTTATATATTTCAATGTTTTTGTGTAACTTTTATGGTTTTGTTGTTAAAACCGAATAAAGTTTATTGATGATGAGTGATTAAACGTATCTTACTGAATGCATGGGTTAGTGACTAAACTGTGTGAATGTCTGTATCCGTCTGTTTGTTGGTGTGTAAGTGGATGCATGGATTTGCGAATAGCTACATGAGTGTCTATATGGGTTATTGATTGGTTCTCTGAGTATCTGTATGGCTGCCTGAGTGTTTGTGTGGGTGGGGTGTGTGTGACTCTATACATAGATGTGTGAGTGGGTGATTCACTGGGTGCATGATTTCAAGAGTGCATCTGTGATGGACTGCTTGGGTGGGTGAGAGTGTGTATGGGTGTGTTAGTGAGTGAATGTATATCTCAGTGGTACATGTGCGAGTAACTACATATGTAAAAGGCAGTATATATGTGTGTTAGAGTATTTAAATGGCTATAAGTGAGAGTGTGTTATTGTGAGAGTGGCTGTATGGATGCGTGTGTGCTTGTATCAGTTATTGTATAAGAGCGTAAGAATGTGCTAGTATTTGTATGAGTAAGTGAGCTGGTGTGTGTATAACTGTATAGGTGAGTAAATGGGTGTGTGATTAATTTTTTGCATGACTGACTAGGTGTGTGAGTACCTCTATGGATGAGTGGCGGTGTGTGAGTATTTATATAGGTGTATGAGTGCATATGATAGTCCTGTACTGAGTGACTGTAAGTATGAGTGACTGTACAGGTGAGTGAGTGGATGTGTGTGTAGACCTAAGAATCAGTGAGTGGGTATGTAGTTTTTGGTGTTGGAGTGTCTATGGTTTTGAGAATGGCAGTCTGTAATTTAGAGTGGGTGTATCAAAAGTTATATTAGGGTGTGAGAAGATGCATGAAATTATCACATGGATGATGTCATGAGTGATGTCATTTGAGATGTCATCAGTGATGTCATGAGTGATGTCACTGACCATGTCATGAGTGATGTAATATGTGACGTCATCAGCAGTGCATTGCGGGGCGCGAGTTATAGTTAGCTGAACTAACTATAACAGGTGAATTTCACGGGTTTTGTACGAGTGCAATGTCCAACTAACTATAACTGTCCCTAAAACCTATGGTTTTTTCAGTGAATTTCAAAGGTTTTTTAAATGCTAATTTCTAACTATAACGTGTCTGAAACCTATGGTTTTTTCAGTGAATTTCAAAGGTTTTTAAATGCTAATTTCTAACTATAACGTGCCTGAAACCTATGGTTTTTCAGTGAATTTCAAAGGTTTTTTAAATGCTAATTTCTAACTATAACGTGCCTGAAACCTATGGTTTTTCAGTGAATTTCAAAGGTTTTTTAAATGCTAATTTCTAACTATAACGTGCCTGAAACCTATGATTTTTTAAGGGAATTTCAAAGGTTTTTTAAATGCTAGTTTCTAACTATGCCAACAGAGGTAGGACATGTGAAGAAAGAAGAAAAAACGCACAGAAAGAAGCAAAAGATGTGCAGAAAGAACCAACAGAGGAGCAGAAAGAGGCCTTGTTGCAAAATCATCCTGTGCCCACAACTTTTTCAGACGGGTACTGGTGGTAACTGAGTCTGACTAACCAGAGCCAGTGCGCGTTTGCACAGTGGTGAAGGGAGGGGGCCTGAGGTGACATGTGTGCAAACGCGCCCGTGGCGCGTTTTAAGTTGCGGGATTAAGTCCCCTTGAATCCTGAGGGTCCCTGGGGCCCAACTAGCCCCCAGGTACCTACAGTTAGGACCACAGAGCTGAGTTGCAGAGAGGCGTTCCGAGGCCATGCACCTTTTTCACCTCTCTGCAACGCAACTCTGTTGTGCTTACTGAAGGTACCTGGTGGGCTAGTTGGCCCCACGATTCAAAGGGAATTAACTCCCCAACATAAAACGCACCACAGGGCGTGTTTGCGCACATGTCACCTGAGGCCCCGCCCCTCCCTTCACCACTGTGCAAACGCGCCCGTGGCGCGTTTTAAGTTGGGGGATTAGGTCACCTTGAATCCTGAGAGTCCCTGGGGCCCAACTAGCCCACCAGGTACTTCCAGTAAGCACCACAGGCCTGCGTTGCAATGCCTGTAACAAATTGTGCAGTTGTGTTTAGGTAGTGAAGAGGGTCGTGCTGGGGGTAGTGTTTTAGGGTTTAGGGTAGTGCAGTGGTGTTTGTGTAGTGTAGGGGGTCATGCTGGGGGTAGATTTAGGGTTTAGGGTAGTGCAGTGGTGTTTGGGTAGTGTAGGGAGTCGTGCTGGGGGAGTGTTTTAGGGTTTAGGGTAGTACAGTGGTGTTTGGGTAGTGTAGGGGGTCATGCTGGGGTTAGTGTTTTAGGGTTTTAGGGTTTAGGGTAGTGCAGTGGTGTTTGGGTAGTGTAGGGGATACTGCTGGGGGTAGTGTTTTAGGGTTTAGGGTAGTGCAATGGTGTTTGGGTAGTGTAGGGGGTACTGCTGGGGGTACTGTTTTATGGTTTAGGGTAGTGCAGTGGTGTTTGGGTAGTGTAGGGGTTTGTGCAGGGGGTAGTTTTTAGGGTTTAGGGTAGTGCAGTGGTGTTTGTGTAGTGTAGGAGGTCGTGTTTTAGGGTTTAGGGTAGTGCAGTGGTCTTTGGGTAGTGTAGGGAATCGTGCGGGGGTATTGTTTTAGAGTTTAGGGTAGTGCAGTGGTCTTTGGGTAGTGTAGGGGGTTGTGCGGGGGTAGTGTTTTAGGGATTAGGGTAGTGCATTGGTATTTGGGTAGTGTAGGAGGTCATGCGGGGGTAGTGTTTTAGGGTTTAGGGCAGTGCAGTGGTGTTTAGGTAGTGTAGGGGGTCGTGCTGGGGGAGTGTTTTAGGGTTTAGGGCAGTGCAGTGGTGTTCGGGTAGTGTAGGGGGTCGTGCTGGGGGAGTGTTTTAGGGTTTAGGGCAGTGCAGTCGTGTTCGGGTAGTGTAGGGGGTCGTGCTGGGGGAGTATTTTAGGGTTTAGGGTAGTGCAGTGGTGTTCGGGTAGTGTAGGGGGTCATGCTGGGGGTAGTGTTCTAGGGTTTAGGGCAGTGCAGTGGTGTTCGGGCAGTGTAGGGGGTCATGCTGGGGGTAGTGTTTTAGGGTTTAGGGCAGTGCAGTGGTGTTCGGGCAGTGTAGGGGGTCGTGCTGGGGGTGGTGTTTCAGGGTTTAGGGCAGTGCAGTGGTGTTCTGGCAGAGTAGGGGGTCGTGCAGGGGGTGGTGTTTCAGGGTTTGGGACAGTGCAGTGGTGTTCGAGCAGTAAAGGGGGTCATGCTGGGGGTGGTGTTTCAGGGTTTAGGGCAGTGCAGTGGTGTTCGGGCAGTGTAGGGGGCGGTGCAGGGGTGGTGTTTCAGGGTTTAGGGCAGTGCAGTGGTGTTCGGGCAGTGTAGGGGGTGGTGCAGGGGTGGTGTTTCAGGGTTTAGGGCAGTGCAGTGGTGTTCGGGCAGTGTATGGGGTCGTGCAGGGGGTGGTGTTTCAGGGTTTAGGGCAGTGCAGTGGTGTTCGGGCAGTGTAGGGGGCGGTGCAGGGGTGGTGTTTCAGGGTTTAGGGCAGTACAGTGGTGTTCGGGCATTGTAGGGGGTAGTGCTGGGGCTGGTGTTTCAGGGTTTAGGGCAGTGCAGTGGTGTTCGGGCAGTGTAGGGGGTCGTGCTGGGGCTGGTGTTTCAGGGTTTAGTGCAGTGCAGTGGTGTTCGGGCAGTGTAGGGGGTCATGCTGGGGCTGGTGTTTCAGGGTTTAGGGCAGTGCAGTGGTGTTCGGGCAGTGTAGGGGTCTTGCTGGGGCTGGTGTTTCAGAGTCTAGGGCAATGCAGTGGTGTTCGGGCAGTGTAGGGGGTCTTGCTGGGGCTGGTGTTTCAGGGTTTAGGGCAGTGCAGTCGTGTTCGGGCAGTGTAGGGGGTCGTGCTGGGGGTGGTGTTTCAGGGTTTAGGGCAGTGCAGTGGTGTTCGGGCAGTGTAGGGGGTCGTACTGGGGCTAGTGTTTCAGGGTTTAGGGCAGAGCAATGGTGCTCAGGCAGTGTAGGGGTTGTGCTGGGGGTGATGTTTCAGGGTTTAGGGCAGTGCAGTGGTGTTAGGGCAGTGTAGGGGGTCGTGCTGGGGGTGGTGTTTCAGGGTTTAGGGCAGTGCAGTGGTGTTCCGGCAGTGTAGGGGGTCGTGCAGGGGTGGTGTTTCAGGGTTTAGTGCAGTGGTGTTCGGGCAGTGTAGGGGGTCGTGCTGGGGTGGTGTTTCAGTGTTTAGGGCAGTGCAGTGGTGTTCAGGCAGTGTAGGGTGTCGTGCTGAGGGGTGGTGTTTCAGGGTTTAGGGCAGTGCAGTAGTGTTTGGGCAGTGTAGGGGTCGTGCAGGGAGTGGTGTTTCAGGGTTTAGGGCAGTGCAGTGGTGTTCGGCCAGTGTAGGTAGTCTTGCTGGGGGTGGTGTTTCAGGGTTTAGGGCAGTGCAGTAGTTTTCGGGCAGTGTAGGCGGTCGTGCTGGGGCTGGTGTTTCAGGGTCTAGGGCAGTGCAGTGGTGTTCGGGCAGTGTACGGGGTTGTGCTGGGGCTGGTGTTTCAGGGTTTAGGGAAGTGCAGTGGTGTGCGGGCAGTGTACGGGGTTGTGCTGGGGCTGGTGTTTCAGGGTTTAGGGCAGTGCATTGGTGTTCGGGCAGTGTAGGGGGTCGTGCTGGGGGTGGTGTTTCAGGGTTTAGGGCAGTGCAGTGGTGTTCGGGCAGTGTAGGGGGTCGTGCTGGGGCTGGTGTTTCAGGGTTTAGGGCAGTGCAGTGGTGTTCGGCCAGTGTAGGGGGTCGTGCTGGGGCTGGTGTTTCAGGGTTTTGGGCAGAGCAGTGGTGTTCGGGCAGTGTAGGGGGTCGTGCTGGGGGTGGTGTTTCAGGGTTTAGGGCAGTGCAGTGGTGTTCGGGCAGTGTAGGGGGTCTTGCTGGGGGTGGTGTTTCAGGGTTTAGGGCAGTGCAGTGGTGTTCGGGCAGTGTAGGGGTCTTGCTGGGGGTGGTGTTTCAGGGTTTAGGGCAGTGGTGTTCGGGCAGTGTAGGGGGTCTTGCTGGGGGTGATGTTTCAGGGTTTAGGGCAGTGCAGTGGTGTTCGGGCAGTGTAGGGGTCGTGCTGGGGGTGGTGTTTCAGGGTTTAGGGCAGTGCAGTAGTGTTAGGGCAGTGTAGGGGGTCGTGCAGGGGTGGTGTTTCAGGGTTTAGGGCAGTGCAGTGGTGTTCTGGCAGTGTAGGGGGTCATGCTGGGGGTGGGGTTTCAGGGTTTAGGGCAGTACAGCGGTGTTCGGGCAGTGTAGGGGGTCGTGCAGGGGTGGTGTTTCAGGGTTTAGGGCAGTGCAGTGGTGTTCGGGCAGTGTAGGGGGTCGTGCTGGGGCTGGTGTGTCAGGGTTTAGGGCAGTGCAGTGGTGTTCGGGCAGTGTAGGGGGTCTTGCTGGGGGTGGTGTTTCAGGGTTTAGGGCAGTGGTGTTCGGGCAGTGTAGGGGGTCTTCCTGGGGTGATGTTTCAAGGTTTAGGGCAGTGCAGTGGTGTTCGGGCAGTGTAGAGGGTCTTGCTGGGGGTAGTGTTTCAGGGTTTAGGGCAGTGCAGTGGTGTTCGTGCAGTATAGGGGGTCGTGCTGGGGATGGTGTTTCTGGGTTTAGGGCAGTGCAGTAGTGTTCGAGCAGTGTAGGGGGTTGTGCAGGGGTGGTGTTTCAGGGTTTAGGGCAGTGCAGTGGTGTTCGGGCAGTGTAGGGGGTCGCGCTGGGGGTGGTGTTTCAGGGTTTAGGGCAGTGCAGTTGTGTTCGGGCAGTGTAGGGGGTCATGCACGGGGTGGTGTTTCAGGGTTTAGGGCAGTGCAGTGGTGTTTGGGCAGTGTAGGGTGTTGTGCTGGGGCTGGTGTTTCAGGGTTCAGGGCAGTGCAGTGGTGTTCATGCAGTGTAGGGGGTCGTGCTGAGGCTGGTGTTTCACGGTTTAGGGCAGTGCAGTGGTGTTCGGGCAGTGTAGGGGGTCGTGCTGGGGCTGGTGTTTCAGGGTTTAGGGCAGTGCAGTGGTGTTCGGGCAGTGTAGGCGGTCGTGCTGGGGCTGGTGTTTCAGGGTTTAGGGCAGTGCAGTGGTGTTAGGGCAGTGTAGGGGGTCGTGCTGGGGCTGGTGTTTCAGGGTTTTGGGCAGTGCAGTGGTGTTCGGGCAGTGTAGGGGGTCGTGCAGGGGCTGGTGTTTCAAGGTTTAGGGCAGTGCAGTGGTGTTCGGGCAGTGTAGGGGGTCGTGCTGGGGCTGGTGTTTCAGGGTTTTGGGCAGAGCAGTGGTGTTCGGGCAGTGTAGGGGGTCATGCTGGGGGTAGTGTTTCAGGGTTTAGGGCAGTGCAGTGGTGTTCGGGCAGTGTAGGGGGTCGTGCTGGGGGTGGTGTTTCAGGGTTTAGGTCAGTGGTGTTCGGGCAGTGTAGGGGGTCTTGCTGGGGGTAGTGTTTCAGGGTTTAGGGCAGTGCAGTGGTGTTCGGGCAGTGTAGGGGGTCATGCTAGGGGTGGTGTTTCAGGGTTTAGGGCAGTGCAGTGGTGTTCGGGCAGTGTAGGGGGTCATGAAGGGGGTGGTGTTTCAGGGTTTAGGGCAGTGCAGTGGTGTTCGGGCAGTGTAGGGGGTCGTGCTAGGGGTGGTGTTTCAGGGTTTAGGGCAGTGCAGTGGTGTTTGGGCAGTGTAGGGGGTCATGCAGGGGCTGGTGTTTCAGGGTTTAGGGCAGTGCAGTGGTGTTCGGGCAGTGTAGGGGGTCGTGCTGGGAGTAGTGTTTTAGGGTTTAGGGTAGTGCAGTGGTGCTTGTGTAGTGTAGGGGGTCGTGCTGGGGGTAGTGTTTTAGGGTTTAGGGTAGTGCAGTGGTGTTTGTGTAGTGTAGGGGTCATGTTTTAGGGTAGTGCAGTGGTGTTTGGGTAGTGTAGGGGGTCGTGCTGGGGGTAGTGTTTTAGGATTTAGGTTAGTGCAGCGGTGTTTGGGTAGTGTAGGGGGTCGTGCTGGGGGTAGTGTTTTAGGGTTTAGGGTAGTGCAGTGGTGTTTGTGTAGTGTAGGGGGTCGTGCTGGGGGTAGTGTTTTAGGGTTTAGGGTAGTGCAGTGGTGCTTGTGTAGTGTAGGGGTCGTGCTGTGGGTAGTGTTTTAGGGTTTAGGGTAGTGCAGTGGTGTTTGTGTAGTGTAGGGGGTCATGTTTTAGGGTAGTGCAGTGGTATTTGGGTAGTGTAGGGGTCGTGCTGGTGGTAGTGTTTTAGGATTTAGGTTAGTGCAGTGGTGTTTGGGTAGTGTAGGGGGTCGAGCTGGGGGTAGTGTTTTAGGGTTTAGGATAGTGCAGTGGTGCTTGTGTAGTGTAGGGGGTCGTGCTGGGGGTAGTGTTTTAGGGTTTAAGGTAGTGCAGTGGTGTTTTTGTAGTGTAGGGGGTCATGTTTTAAGATTCAATGCTCCAATACCTGACCAGTCTGCACTATATAAAACTGCAAAAAAACTAAAAATAAAAAGTCTTTTGCACACTTTTGTCATTGGGCTATATTTGGGCTACATCTGGGTAATATTTGTGCTACATTTGGGCTCTTTTTCACTGGTGGCCATCTTGGAAGACTTCTTTGTTATGAAGTTTCCTACTTTCTTCATTTACTGCAGTCTCCTCAGTAGGAAATGCTTTCAGTTTTTACTTTGATTCCATCAAGAAGGCATTCAGATGTGTCACATCTGCCATAAATTCAGAATGTTAGCACTCTAGTTGCTCATTAGATCACTGGAGTAAAGCTACTGCTCACCAGGGAGTTAACTGGTAGTCTGCTGCTGGTATTGAAAGTGATTGTTTCAGTCTGCATGTCAGAATTTTCTAATGAAATAGAAGAGGATTTGAGATCTCACTTAAAACATGCCCTAATTTTTCTTTCTGCAGCACTAACCATAATTTCTATTTCAAAAAGAACCCCTCATTTTGTTCCTTTTTAAATTAAATGTTTTAAGTGTTACCGGTTTATTCCAATCAAGATGGCTTCAGGTGTGCCATACTTTTGTCATAAGTAAGGCTGTTAGCGCTCTAGTTGTTCTTTAGAACACTCTGGGAAGCTGCAGTAGAACACAAAGGCATCAACTGGCAGGCTGCTCCTGTTGAAATATAACAGGAAGATATTTGAGATCACACTTGAAATATGTCCTAATTTTTCTTTCTACAGCACTAACCATAATTTCTATGACAAAATGACCCCATCATTTTGTTCCTTTTTAAATTAAATTGTTTAAGTGTTACCAGTTTATTCCAATCAAGATGGCTTCAGGTGTGCCATACTTTTGTCATAAGTAAGGCTGTTAGCACTCTAGTTGTTCTTTAGAACACTCTGGGAAGCTGCAGTAGAACACAAAGGCATCAACTGGCAGGCTGCTCCTGTTGAAATATAACAGGAAGATATTTGAGATCACACTTGAAACATGTCCTAATTTTTCTTTCTACAGCACTAACCATAATTTCTATGACAAAATGAACCCCATCATTTTGTTCCTTTTTAAATTAAATTGTTTAAGTGTTACCAGTTTATTCCAATCAAGATGGCTTCAGGTGTGCCATACTTTTGTCATAAGTAAGGCTGTTAGCGCTCTAGTTGTTCTTTAGAACACTCTGGGAAGCTGCAGTAGAACACAAAGGAATCAACTGACAGTCTCTGCCCTTGTTGGATGTACATGTTTTACTGAGAATGTCAGACTTCATTCTCACATGAGTGAGAAAGATAATGTGAATTTACAGAAAATATGCTCTCATTTTAGCTTCTGGAGCACCTTCCAAACCTCCATGGGACAAGCATGAGAAAATAGTGTTCTCTCAAACATGATTCATGATATCCCAGCAGAAGGTTTTTCACATGGTAAAATCACCTTAGAATACACCACAATTCCTAAAATTAGTATGGTACCATCAACAAATAAATTCTAATGTAACTAAAGCCTGTTATCACCCTTTATAGTTCTCCTTTTGGTGACCCTCAAAATCTTCTATTCACTGCAATGCATTTCAATGAGGTACTATCATTTATATTGGTCCCAAGATGGCTGCCAGCAATTCCAGGATGAAGTGCTGACAGCCAATCAGATCTCACGATGACATGTGTGGTTAGGCTCCGCCCAGATATATATGTGACTTTACTTTTGATTTTCTCAGGAACTACTGAATGGATTTACACCATTTAAGCAAAAGGCACGACACTGAACCAAGGGCTACCTCTTTGCCAAATTTGGTGTAATTCCGTTCAGCAGTTCGGGCTGTAGCTGCGACTAAAGGTTCCTAAGGAAAAATGAATGGGAAAACGCGTTTTGGGACCCCCCTTTTTCTCGGCCCCGCTTGACGTATCACCCCGAGACTTTCAGGATAGGAGCGGAGCGGAGCGCCTCAACAAGTTGGAAACTTTCGCGAAGATTTGTCAACCGGCGCCAACATTATTTCAAATAGAATGTCGCGGATTTCCTATGGATAATAGGTTTTAACTATAACTATCTACTGGCGACCGCCAGTAGATAATATATATATATATATATATATATATATATATATATATATATATATATATATATTATCTACTGGCGGTCGCCGGTAGACAGTTATAGTTAGGACCTATTTTCCATAGGAAATCCGCAACATTCTATTTGAAATAACGTTGGCGCCGGTTGACGAATCTTTGCGAAATTTTCAAAACTCGTGGGGCGCTCCGGTCCACTCCTATCCTGAAAGCCTCGGGTGATTCGTCAAGTGGAGGCCGAGAAAAGGTGGGTCCCAAAGCGTGTTTTCCCCATGCAATTTTCCATAGGAACCTTTCATCGCAGCTACAGCCCGGACTGCTGAGCGGAATTACACCAAATTTGGCAAAAGCTAGCCCTTGGTTCAGAGTCGTGCCTTTGCTTAAATGGTGTAAATCCGTTCAGTAGTTCCAGAGAAAATCAAAAGTAAATTCACATATATATCTATGGCCGCGTAGGGTCCGCATACCCTCCCGATCACGAGCTGCATGCTAATTGGCTGTGCCTCGGTAGAACCGAGGCACAGAAACACGTCGCAAAATGCAAAAAGGGGGCAGGGTAGAAACACCCTGACCCCCTAGGTCTGCTCAGGGGGTCCCACAAGGACCCCTGGGCAGAAAAAAGCATATTTTTTTTTAAATCGGCGGGATGCGCGGATCCCGCCGTGATAAAAAAAAAATCGAAGCACGGTCTCCCGTGCTTCGATGCTATTTTGCCCCCGGGTGGGCCAAGTCCGGGGGGCATGCAGGGGTTGCCTTATATTTTATGTGGGGGGCCTCTAAGGCTCCCCAAGCCCCGGGGACCGCCACCCCCGGGGCTTTAAATAAATAATGCTGGAGGGGGGCACACGGCCTCCCCGCAGCCCCGGGGACCGCCACCCCCGGGGCTTATTTTTTTAAATAAATGACCTGTGTGGGGGGCTCCAGCCCCCACATGCCCCGAGGACCGCCACCTCCCGGGGCACAAACAAAATAAATGTGGGGGTCCGTTTCGGGCCCCGAAGCCCGGGGACCACCACCTCCCCGGGCTATGTAGATGTTGGGAGGGGGCCGCGCGGCCCCCCTCCTGGAGCCTGGAGGCAAACCTGCTCTCGCTTCAATGAAGCAAAGCAGATTGCTTTTCCATAAGGGGAGCTGCATGTCAGCAGCTCCCCTTATGGAAAAGCAATGCCGGCTCCCGCAGGACGCGGGGAGCCAGCGGGACCGTGCGGGGATTGGGGACCCCCCCACAGTCCCCAACGAGTGGCCAGGCCCCGGGGGATGGGGTCCCCGTGGCCATTAGTGGCCTGGGAGGGGGGCCATGCAGCCCCACTCCCCAAAAATAAAATTATTTAAAAAAAAAAAAAAAAAGACGCAAAGGTTGGTCCCGGGGGATGGGGTCCCCGGGGCCTTAAATGGCCTGAGGAGGGGGGCCACGCAGCCCCCCTCCGAATATTTTATTAAAAAAAAACAGTGGGCATGCCCCGGGGGATGGGGTCCCCGGGGCCAATAGAGGCCCAGGGAAGGGGGGCCAGGCGGCCCCTTCCCGTTTTTTTGGTTTTTAAAAAGTAAAAAGAAAATGCTCAGGCCCCGGGGGATGGGGTCCCCGGGGCCAAAAGTGGCTGAGGGAAGGGAGGCCACGCAGCCCCCTCCCATAAAAAAAAAAAAAGAAAAAAAGAAAAAAAAAAAAAGACAGGCATCGTGCCGGAGGCCCCGCCCCCTCCCTGCAGCAGTGTGCAAACGCGCCCCCTGGCGCGTTGTAAGAAGGGGAAGTAATTCCCCTTGAATACTGGGGAACCCTGGGGGCCAACTAGCCCAACAGGAACCTCCAGTATGCGCCAGGGAGCTGCGTTGCAGAGAGGTGTACAGAGGCCACGCCCCTTTTTACACCTCTCTGCCACGCAGATCTGTGGCGTTTTTTGGAGGTACATGGTGGGCTCGTTGGACTCCAGGGACCCTCAGTATTCAAGGGGACTTAATCCCCCAACTTAAAACGCACCACGGGGCGCGTTTGCACAGTGGTGAAGGGAGGGGGCGGGGCTTCAGGTGACATATGTGCAAACAGGCCCCGTGGAGCGTTTTAAGATGGGGAATTAAATCCTCTTCAATCCTGAGGGTCCCTGGGGGCCAACTAGCCCACCAGGTACGTCCAGAAAGCACCACAGAGCTGCGTTGCAGAGAGGTGTAAAAAGGGGCGTGGCCTCTGAACACCTCTCTGCAACGCAGCTCCCTGGTGCATACTGGAGGTACAGGGTGGGCTAGATGGACCCCAGGGACCCTCATGATTCAAGGGGACTTAATCCCCCAACTTAAAATGCACCACAGGGCGCGTTTGCACAGTGGTGAAGAGAGGGGGCGGGGCTTGAGGTGACATGTGTGCAAACAGGCCCTGTGGCGTGTTTTAAGTTGGGGGATTAAGTCCCTTTCAATCCTGAGGGTCCCTGGAGTCCAACTAGCCCACCAGGTACCTTCAGTAAGCACAACAGGGTTGCGTTGCAGGGAGGTGAAAAAGGTGCGTGGCCTCGGAACGCCTCTCTGCAACTCAGCTCTGTGGTCCTAACTGTAGGTACCTGGGGGCTAGTTGGGCCCCAGGGACACTCAGAATTTAAGGGGACTTAATCCCGCAACTTAAAACGTGCCACGGGGTGCGTTTGCACACATGTCACCTCAGGCCCCCCCTCCCTTCACCACTGTGCAAACGCGCCCTGTAGCGCGTTTTAAGAGGTAGTTTTAATCCCCCTGCCCTATTATGTACTAGGGACTTACAGAGGAAGTCATGCTAATCACAGGGGTACCCCAACGCATAGTGTTCCCTAGTGTATGTAGGTGTTTTCACTGTATTCTAAGTGTGTTTTAGCATAGCACTGGTTCTGGTTACTCAGAGTCAGTTACCACCAGTACACGTCGGAAAAAGTTGTGGGCACAGGATGATTTTGGAACAAGGCCTCTTTCTGCTCCTCTGTTGGTTCTTTCTGCACATCTTTTGCTTCTTCCTGCACTTTTCTTCGTCTTTGTGGACTTCTGTTGCTTCTTTCTGCATTTCTTTTGCTTCTTTCTGTGCATTTTTCTTCTTTGTTCACATGTCCTACCTCTGTAGGCATAGTTAGAAACTAGCATTTAAAAAACCTTTGAAATTCACTGAAAAAACCATAGGTTTCAGGCACGTTATAGTTAGAAATTAGCATTTAAAAACCTTAGAAATTCACTGAAAAAACCATAGGTTTTAGGGAAAGTTATAGTTAGTTGGACATTGCACTCGTACAAAACCCGTGAAATTCCCCCGTTATAGTTAGTTCAGCTAACTATAACTCGCGCCCCCGCAATGCACTGCCCCCCAGAAACACCAGCCAGCCTACCATCTCCAACTGGACACCGAAGACACCACCTTGACCATGAAAAGCATCCACTCGGGGGCCCACACCGACCCCCTCACATCTACCACAGAGCTGTGGCCGCCATCGCACCTGAACTACAACGCACCATCAACACCACCTTCAAAACAGGCACCTTCCCAGATGACTGGAAGCGCGCAGAAGTCAGACCCCTGCTCAAGAAGCCCATAGCTGACCCCACCGACCTCAAGAACTATCGGCCCATCTCACTCCTCCCCTTCGCAGCCAAAGTTGCAGAGAAAACAGTCAACAGGAAACTGACAAGATTCATTGAAGAGAACACCATCCTCGAGCCGTCCCAATCTGGATTCGGAAGCAACCACAGCACAGAGACCGCCCTACTCGCCACCACAGATGACATCCGCACCCTCCTGGACCAAGGCCACTCCCCAGCCCTCATCCTACTCGACCTATCAGCGGCCTTCGACATCGTCTCCCATCGCACACTAGTCGCCAGACTACACGAGGCAGGCATACAAGGAACAGCCCTGGACTGGATCCGATCATTCCTCACCGGAAGAAGCCAAAGGATCAGACTCCCACCCTTCCTCTCCGACCCCACGAAAATCACCTGCGGAATCCCACAGGGTTCATCACTGAGCCCCATCCTCTTCACCATTTACATGGCCCCCCTCGCAGCCATCATCCGACAACACGGCCTCAACATCGGATCCTACGCCGACGACATCCAGCTCATCCTCTTCCTCACCAAAGACCCCACCACTGCCAAACACAACTTCCAGAAAGGAATACAAGATGTCACAGTCTGGATGACCAACAGCTGCCTGAAGCTCAACGCCGAGAAGACAGAAGTCCTCGGTACCACCCCTTCTGCATGGGACAGCACCTGGTGGCCGACTGCCCTCGGAAGCCCACCTACCCCCTCAGACCACACCAAGAACCTCGGCATCGTACTCGACTCATCACTCACCATGAACCAACAGGTCAACGCCATCACCTCCAGCTGCTTCAACACCCTCCGCATCCTCCGCAAGACCTTCAAGTGGATCCCCCCTGAGTGAAGGGAGACAGTCACCCACGCACTCATCACCAGCAGACTGGACTATGGAAATGCACTCTACGCCGGCATCAACAAGTCCCTACTCTGCAAACTCCAGACAGTACAGAACACCGCCGCCAGACTCGTCCTCGGCATCCCCCGACACGAACACATCAGCCAACACCTACGAAGTCTCCACTGGCTCCCCGTGGAGAAAAGAGTCACTTTCAAAATCCTCACTCACGCCTACAAATGCCTACACAACAACGGACCCAAATACATCAACGACAGAATCAACTTCCACGTACCCAAAAGAAACCTCCGATCTTCCAACCTCACACTGGCCGAAACCCCGCGCATCCACAGAGCCAGAGCAGGCAGAAGATCCTTCTCTCACATTGCAGCCAAGACCTGGAACGAGCTACCGGCAAACATCAGACGCGCCCCCTCCCTGAACACCTTCAGGAAGACCCTCAAGACCTGGCTCTTCGGCTAAACAGATCTGTGGACCCCCCCCTCAGCGCCTTGAGACCCTCACGGGTGAGTAGCGAGATGTCATCAGTAATGTCATCAGTGATGTCACTGACCATGTCATGAATGATGTAATATGTGACGTCATCAGCAGTGCATTGCGGGGGCGCGAGTTAAAGTTAGCTCAACTAACTATAACAGCCGAATTTCTCTGGTTTTGTACGAGTGAAATATCCATCTAACTATAACGTCCATGAAACCTGTGTTTTTTTCAGTGAATTTCTAAGGTTTTTTAAATGCTAATTTCTAACTATAACGTCCCTAAAACCTATGTTTTTTTCAGTGAATTTCAAAGGTTTTTTAAATGCTAATCCCTAACTGTAATGTCCCTGAAACCTGTGGTTTTTTCAGTGAATTTCAAAGGTTTTTTAAACGCTAATTTCTAACTATGCCTACAGAGGTAGGACATGTGCAGAAAGAGGAAAAAAGGTGCAGAAAGGAGCAAGAGAAATGTAGAAAGAGGCAACAGAAGTCCAGAAAGACAAAGAAAGGTGCAGAAAGAAACAAGAGATATGCAGAAAGAACCAACAGAGGTGCAGAAAGAGGCCTTGTTGCAAAGTCATCCTGTGCCCCCAACTTTTTGCTGACTGGTACTGATGGTAACTGAGTCTGACTAACCAGGTCCGGAGCCAGTGCTATGCTGTAAGACACTAAGAATACAGTGAAATCACCTACATACACTAGGGTACACTATGGGTTGGGGTACCCCTGTTATTATCATGACCTCCCCTGTAAGGTCTTAGTACATAAAAGGGCAGGGGGATTAAAACTACCTCTAAGTCAGAGGTGCAGAAAGAGGCATGAGAAGTGCAGAAAAAAGCAACAGAGGTGCCGAAAGAGGCAAGAGAGGTGCAGAAAGAAGCACGTGAAGAGCAGAAAGAGGCAACAGAGGTGCAGAAAGACACAAGAGAGGAGCAGAAACCAGCAAGATAAGTGCAGAAAGAGGCAAGAGAATTGCTGAAAGAAGCAACAGAGGTGTAGTAAGAAGCAAGAGAAGTGCAGAAAGAGGCACCTGCGATGCAGAAAGAAGCAAGAGCAGTGCAGAATGAACCAACAGAGTGCAAAAAGAGGCAAGAGGGGTGCAGAAAGAGGTAGGAGAGGTGCACAAAGAGGAAAGAGGGATACAGAAAGAGGCAGGTGGGGTGCAGAAAGAAGCAAGTGAGATGCAGAAAGAGGCCAGAGAGGTGCAGAAACAGGCAGGACAGGTGCAGAAAGAGGGAACAGGGGTGCAGAAAGAGGCAAGAGAGGTGCAGAAAGAGGGGAGAGGGGTACAGAAAGAGGCAAGAGGGGTACAGAAAGAAGCAAGTGAGATGCAGAAAGAGGCAACAGAGGTGCACAAAGACGCAAGAGAGGTGCAGAAACAAGCAAGAGAAGTGCAGAGAGGAAAAAGAATTGCTAGAAGAAGCAAAAGAGGTGTAGAAAGAAGCAAGAGAAGTGCAGAAAGAAGCAAGAGCAGTGCAGAAAGAACCAACAGAGGTGCAAAAAGAGGCAAGAGGGGTGCAGAAAAAGGTAGGAGAGGTGCACAAAGAGGCAAGAGAGGTACAGAAAGAGGCAGGAGGGGTGCAGAAAGAAGGAAGAGAAGTGCAGAAAGAAGCAACAGAGGTGCTGAAAGAGGTGCGAAGGTTGCAGAAAGAACAAGAGAAGTGCAGAAAAAGCAACAGAGGTACAGAAAGAGGCAACAGAGGTGCATAAACAGGCAGGAAAGTGCAGAAAGAGGTAACAGGGGTGCAGAAAGAGGCAAGAGAGGTGCAGAAAGAGAAAAGAGGGGTGCAGAAAGAAGCAAGAGGAGTGCAGAAAGAAGCAAGTGACGTGCAGAAACTGGCAACAGAGGTGCAGAAAGACGCAAGAGAGGTGCAGCTACAAGCCAGAGAAGTGCAGAAAGAGGCAAGAGAATTGCTATAAGAAGCAACAGAGGTGTGGAAAGAAGCAAGAGAAGTGTAGAAAGAGGCAAGTGAGGTGCAGCAAGAGGCAAAAGAGGTGCAGAAAATGGCAATAGAACAGCAGAAAGAGGCAAGAGGGATGTAAAAAAGGGAAGAATGGTGCAGAAAGATGCAAGAGAAGTACAGAAAGAAGCACGAGAAGTGCAGAAAGAAGCTAGAGAGGTGCAGAAGGAGGGAAGACAAGTGCAGAAAGAGACAACAGGGGTGCAGAAAGAGACAGCAGGGGTGCAGAAAGAAGCAAGAGAGGTGCAGAAAGAGGCAATAGAAGTGTAGAAAGAAGCAACAGAGGTGCAGAAAGAGGCAAGAGGGGTGCAGAAAGAGGTGAGAGAAGTGCAGAGAGAAGCAAAAGAGGTGCACAAAGAGACAAGAGGGGTGCAGAAAGAGGCAAGAGCAGTGCAGAAAGAACCAAGAGATGTGTAGAATGAGGCAAGAGAGGTGCAGAAAGAGGCAAGAGATGTGCAGAAAAAGGAAGAAGGGTGCAGAAAGAAGCAAGAGAAGTGCAGAAAGAAGCAAGTGAGGTACAGAAGGAGGCAAGACAACTGCAGAAAGAGGCAAGACAGTTGCAGAAACAGGCAAAAGGTGTGCAGAAAATGGGAACAGGTGTGCATTCAGAGGCAAGAGAGGTGCTGAAAGAGGGAAGAGGGGTACAGAAAGAGGCAAGAGGGATAGAGAAATTTGCAAGAGAGGTGCATAAAGAAGCAAGAGCAGTGCAGAAAGAAGCAAGAGAAGTGCAGAAAGAAGCAAGAGAGGTGGAGAAATAGGGAAGAGGGGTGCAGAAAGAGGCATGAGGGATGCAGTCAGAAATTTTCAAAAGAGGTACAGAAAGAAGCAAGAGCAGTGCAGAAAGAAGCAACAGAGGTGCTGAAAGAGGCCTGAAGGGTGCAGAAAGAGGCAAGAGAAGTACATAAAGAAGCAACAGAGGTACAGAAATAGGCAAGAGAGGTACAGAAACTGGCAGGAAAGGTGAAGGAAGAGGGAACAGGGGTGCAGAAAGAGGGGAGAGGGGTGATGAAAGAGGCAAGTAAGGTGCAGAAAGAGGCAAGAGAGGTGCAGAAAATGGCAAGAGAACTGCAGAAAGAAGGATGCAAAAAAGGGAAGAAGGGTGCATAAAGAAGCAAGAGAGGTGCAGAAAGAAGCAAGAGAAGTGCAGAAAGAAGCAAGAGAGGTTCAGAAAGAAGCAAGAGAAGTGCAGAAAGAAGCAAGAGAGATGCAGAAAGAGGGAAGACGAGTGCAGAAAGAGACAACAGAGGTGCATAAAGAGACAAGATGGGTGCAGAAAGAAGCAAGAGAGATACAGAAAGAGGCACAGGAAGTGCAGAAAGAAGCAACTGGGGTGCAGAAAGAGGCCAGAAGGGTGCAGAAAGAAGCAAGAAAAGGGCAGAAAGAGGCAAGTGAGGTGCAGAAGGAGGCAAGAGAACTGCAGAAAGAGGCAAGAGAGTTGCAGAAACAGGCAAACGGGGTGCAGAAAGAGGGAACAGGTGTGCAGACAGAGGCAAGAGAGGTGCAGAAAGACGGAAGAGGGGTGCAGAAAGAGGCAAGAGGGATGCATAAATTTGCAACAGAGGTGCAGAAAGAAGCAAGAGCAGTGCAGAATGAACCAACAGAGGAGCAGAAAGAGGCAAGAGAGGTACAGAAAGAGGCAAGAGAAGTACAGAAAGAAGCAAAAGAGGTGCAGAAAGAGACAAGAGAACAGCAGAAAAAGGCTAAGAGAGGTGCACAAAGAGGAAGGAGAGGTGCACAAAGAGGCAAGAGGGGTACAGAAAGAGGCAAGAGGGGTGCAGAAAGAAGCAAGCGAAGTGCACAAAGAAGCAACAGAGGTGCTGAAAGAGGCAAGTGGGGTGCAGAAAGAGGCAAGAGAAGTGCAGAAAGAAGCAACAGAGGTGCAGAAATAGGCAAGAGAGGTGCAGAAACAGGCAGGAAAGGTGCAGAAAGAGGGAACAGGGGTGCAGAAAGAGGCAAGAGGGATACAGAAATTTGCAAAAGAGGTGCAGAATAAAGCAAGACCAGTGCAGACAGAACCAACAGAGATGCAGAAAGAGGCAAGAGGGCTACAGAAAGAGGCAAGAGAAGTGCAGAAAGAAGCAATAGAGGTGCAGAAAGAGGCAAGAGAACTGCAGAAAAAGGCAAGAAATGTGCAGAAAGAGGAAGGAGAGGTGCACAGAGAGGCAAGAGGGGTACAGAAAGAGGCATGAGGGGTGCAGAAAGAAGCAAGAGAATTGCAGAAAGAAGCAACAGAGGCACAGAAAGAAGCAAGAGAGGTGCAGAAACAGGCAGGAAAGGTACAAAAAGAGGGAACAGGGATGCAGAAAGAGGCAAGAGGGATACAGAAATTTGCAAAAGAGGTGCAGAAAGAAGCAAGAGCATTGCAGAAAGAACCAATAGAGGTGCAGAAAGAGGCAAGAGGGGTGCAGAAAGAGGTAGGAGAGGTGCACAAAGAGGCAAGAGGGGTACAGAAAGAGGCAAGAGGGATACAGAAAGAAGGAAGAGAAGTGCAGAAAGAAGCAGCAGTGGTGCTGAACCAGACGAGAAGGGTGCAGAAAGAGGCAAGAGAAGTGCAGAAAGAAGCAACAGAGTTGCAGAAAGAGGCAATAGAGGTGCAGAAAGAGGCATGAGAGATGCAGAAAGAAGCAAGTGAGGAGCAGAAAGAGGCAAGAGAGGTGCAGAAAGAAGAGTGTGAGTTTCAGAAAGAGGCAAGTGAAGAGCAGAAAGTGGCAAGTGAGATGCAGAAAGAGGCAAGAGAGGTATAGAAAGAGGCAAGATAAGTGTAGAAAGAGGCAAGAGAAGTGCAGAAAGAGGCACTTGAGATGCAGAAAGAGGCTAGAGAGGTACAGAAAGAGACTTGAGAAGTACAGAAAGAGGCAAGAGAGGAGCAGAAGGAAGAGAGAGTGAGGTGCAGAAAGAGGCAAGTGAGGTACAGAAAGAGGCAAGGGAAGTACAGAAACAGGCAAGAGAAATGCACAAAGAGGCAAGAGAGGAGCAGAAAGAGGCAAAAGAGGTGTAGAAAGAAGCAAGAGAAATGCAGAAAGAGGCAAGTGAGGTGCAGAAAGAGGCAAGAGAGGTGCAGAAAGAGGCAAGAGAAATGCAGAAAGATGCAAGAGAGGCACAGAAAGAAGAGATGTTTGTCACATAATTACAGTGGCCCTGCTCATACCTCCGACTAAGTCCAGAAGTGCTCCTCAGTGGTTCCTTCTTTTTTTTTGTCTCATTGAGTTTATAGTTTAGCTTCTATGGAAACGAGGAAGACTAAACCTGAGGTTACCACTCCACAACACAGACTACAAGACCACATAATTACTCTCCAAAGCACATAATCCCACTCCACATAATTCCTATTCACTAAATGCCACATACTTTCTATTCACATAATTTCACTGCACAACATACCACATAATTCCACTACACACAACGTGCATCCACTCTACACCAAAAAACATTAGTAAAAATCTTTTACATTTACAACGCCAATAGCTCTAACTCTCGCAAATGCAAGACCTATTACATTACAAATGCTTCTTTAACTGGTAGTCGCGTTTGCAGAGTGGTGTAGAAAGGGGGCTGGGCCTCCGACCAGCGCTCAGGAATTCTGCTGCGTAGGACTTACAGGAGGTACCAGGAGGGCTTTTTGGCCCCCAAAGTCCCTCAGGAGTAAAGTGGACTTCATCCCCCAACCAGTACTGTGCAGGAGGTGCATTTGCAGAGTGGTGGAGAAAGGGGGGGCGTGGCCTCCGAAGACCTCTTAGCAATTCCACTGTGTGGGACTTAGTGGAGGTAATAGGAGAGGTAGTTGGCCCCAAAGGACAACCTTGGGGGCCAACTACAGCTCCTATTACCACCAGTAAGTCCCACACAGCGGGATTGCTAAATTGTCATAGCAGGCCACGCCCCCATCCCCACCACTCTCCAAACGCACTCCCTGGCACGCTCTTGGATGGGTATTAAAGTCCCCTTCACTGCTAGGAGTCCTTAGAGGCCAACTAGCCTACCAGTATGCCCCAGATAGTGGGATTGCTGATAGGTGGACAAGGCCACGTCCCCTTTGTCCACCACTCTGCAAACGTGCCTCCTGGCGTGCTCTTGGTTGGGGGATGAAGTCCCCTTGCCTCCTGAGGGTCTCTGGGGGCCAAATAGCCCACCAGGTACCTCCAGTAAGCCCCACACAGCTGGATTGATGAGAGAGTGGTTCGAGGCCACGCCCCCTTTTTATACCACGCTGCAAATGCGCCTCCTGGTGCACTGCTGCTTGGGGGATGAAGTTCATTTGTGTCCTTAGGTCCTCAGGGCACAAGAGGACCTCATTGCCCCATCAGCAGTGCGCCAAGAGGCACGTTTGCAGAGTAGTGTAAAAAGGGGCGTGGCATCGGACCACCTCTCAGCAATCCCACTGTGTGGGGATTACTGAAGGGACCTGGTGGGCTAGTTGGCCCCCAGGGGCCCTCAGGATTCAAGGGGACTTAATCCACCAACTTAGAATGCACCAGGAGCCTCATTTGCAGAGTGGTGCACAGAGGGGGCGGGACCTCCGGCGAGATGCCGGATTTAAAAAAAATATTTTTAGAAGGGGGGCTGTGTGGCCCCCCTTCTTTTAGTATTTTTTGGGCCCTGGGAACCCCATCCCCCAAGGCCTGAGCATTTTTTATTTAAAAAAAAAAAAAAACAGGAAGGCGGCCACGTGGCCTCCCTTCCCTGGGCCACTATTGGCCCCGGGGACCCCATCCCCCGGGGCCTGCCCTCATTTTTACTAAAAAAATATATTTTTCCCGGAAGGGGGGCCGCCTCCCCTGGGCCACTTCTGGCCCCGGGGACCCCATCCACCGGGGCCTGGCCTCGTTTTTTATTATTTTATTTTTCCTGGGAGGGGGGCCATGTGGCCCCCCTCCCCTGGGCCACTTCTGGCTCTGGGGACCCCATCCCCCGGGGCCTGGCCAGCCTTGTTTATTTTTTGGGGGGATGGGGGCTGCGTGGCCCCCTCCTGAGGCCATTTTTCACCGCAGGGACCCCATCCCCCGGGGCCTGGCCTCAGCATTGGGGACTGTAGGGGGAGCCGCAATGCCCCCACGGTCCCTGCCAGCTCCCTGCCTCCTGCGGGAGCTGGCATTGCTTTTGGGCAAAGGGAGCTGCTAACATGCAGCTCCCCTCGCCCAAAAGCAATTCTGCTTTGCTTCGTGGAACCGAGAGCAGGTTTCCTGCTCTCGCTTCCAAGAAACAAAGCAGTATTAGTTATGGCAGGGTGGGCCTGCCATAGCAAACGGCAATGTCCCGGGGGTGGCCCCCCGGGACATTGCATGAGCCAGCCCTGGGCGGAGGTGGCGGTCCCCGGGGCTGCGGGGGCCACGTGGCCCCCTCGCATTCAAAGCATATAATCCCAGGGAGGTGGTGGTCCCCGGTGTTGGGGGGGCCACAAGGCCCCCCACCCTAAGATAACAATGCCCCGGGGAGGTGGCGGTTCCCGGGGCAGCATGGGGGGGATAGGATCCCCCCATGCTTTTTTTTTAAAAAGCCCCGGGGAGGTGGCGGTCCGTATTTTTTGAATTGCTCAGCAACTACTGAACGGATTTTCACCATTTAAAAAAGGCACGCCTTTTAGACCAAGACCTACCGTTTTGCCAAATTTGGAGTAATTCTGTTCAGCAGTTCGGGCTGTAGCTTTGTTTAAAGTTACTACGGAAATTAACATGGGGAAAACGTGTTTGGGACCCCCCTTTTTTCTCGGCCCACGCTTGACGAATCACCCCGAAACTTTCAAGACAGGAGCTGTCTTGAGTGAACCATTAGTTTGGAAAATTTCACAAAGATTCGTCAAACGGCGCCAAAGACATTGGCAAAAGAAAAAATGCTTTTTGAATAGAAACAAGGTCCTAACTATAAGTACCTGCTAGCGACCGCCAGTAGGTAATGTATAGTGCTGTAAATTGGCAAGGTACTCAGTACCTGCACTTATTTAATGTGAAAGGGATAATACCAGCACTTCTCAACACTGCACTGATCCGGTGCCTTTAATGGGAGAGTACCAGCAATCACTTTTCAGCAGCAAACAGGTACTCTGAGATATGGAGTACCTGCACTCCTATATTTCCATTTCAAGCACTGATTAAATATATATATTCCATATGCCTGACCATGTATCATTATTTCAGCTCTTGCTGTGTGCTCATGGACCGCTGTGCTATTATGTGAAATGCTTCTGATTAAAGGGCTTCCCAGCGAATAATATAAACTATGTTCCTGCTCCATAGCGCACCTACAAGCGACCTCCTAATGAATTGAAGCGATGATGTTCAGCAACGTAGATGGCATACTGAAGACTCACAATGAGAACAGGAGAGTTGGAGGCTTTGATTGAGCTTAAATCCACAAACTATTCAGTTTCCAATTAGTAAAGCAAATTCGTACATTTTACGCAACACCAAACAATTTGTTCACTTGATTAGTTATATCTGGAACTATATCTTACCTTTCAAAACACGCCCTTGCCGTCCCTTTCGTTCCATTATCCTAAAACCTCATGTGCAGCCTGGTTAAGAGACACTTTTCAAATATAATATCATATATATAAGCTATATTGCATGGCTAATCACGCAAGTTTTCCCAAACATGTTGTAAATCTTATCTCTTTATCCTATTCTTGGCGCATAATTTAGAGCCCAATGATGACACCGATTCTTGAGGCACAGGGTCAATACTGTGGTAAGCATCCAGGGGGTCTTACATCTTCACACACTTCTGCCCTGCTGCTCTGTCTGCAATCTCGGTTTGCCCATTGTCAGTCCTTCAGTTCTCTCTGCTCTGCATCCTCAGGGTTCGCCCACACGGCGCTGTCCTGCGTCAGTGTGCTGAAACCGGATGCAGAGTTTCAAACTTAATTCCGGAGAAATTACTCTTGCATAGTGCCAAGCGCGCTTGGCATTGCACGAACCCAAGAGCACACGTCAGAGCCATAACATCTCCTTGTTTCTCATTACTGAATAAAAACATTTCAAGCCTTGTTATACGGAGCCTGATATTATCGGCCGAGCTACGTGTTAACAACATCTTTCATGCTCCTTAAGGGGCAAAGTGCACTTTAACAATGCAACACATTTGTATCTTTTCATGCGATGCATGTGATGGTTTGCTTAATATTTGCGTATATTCCTTTCGCTGAGACGGACAGGACCTGGAAAAGTGCCGTGTATCTGGAACTGAACTATCGTCGGAATTTGTCTGTCGAGCTCGTAAATTTGAGTGTGTCAGCAAATGCCGTAATTACCTTTTTACGATTAAATCTGATACAGCTGATGGCAGGATGTGGCCCCTGGCCGAGAATGTCCGGTGTCTGTTAGGAGCCACTAAGAGCTTGTCAAAGTCTGCTGGAAGGCTCAGACTTCTGGAACATGCGGCAGGCAAATGGAACGAAGCCTGTGGAAATGCAAAGCGCACTGTTTGCCATCCCTGTGCAAATATGCACTTTATGTGTGTGAGTTATGGCTTAAAAGCCGTTCACGGTCCAGCAGCAGGGCTGCAGGCTGTGCATATATTTTCAGGAAGCATTACTCCTTCCTCGACGAGTGGGGCCGGCTCCGCGGATAGTGATATGGCATAGATGCCTCCTACTGCTTTTTTTTAGCATTCACCCTCTTAGGAATACCAGAGAGATCGAAGCCCATCCAAGAGATAGGTGTGACATGGGCCCTGGCTTTCGTCGATGTGACGTGGAAGCGTTCATTAGCATCCAGCCCTGCAGGGGTGTTGTGCTATCCAGTCCGTGGAGGAGCTGTGTGTGAGGAGAAGGGGACCGGCGCCTGTGCTCTTACAGTATCTGTTCACATACCAACAAGGAGAGGCGACCAGGAGGAGAGCAGCCGCTGCGCATTTGGCACTGTACATTTCTCGAGTGCGCAGCCTGCCATGGAAGGAGGGTCCCGGAAGCTGCATTCAGTGGCCCTGGCTCTGCTCTGTTACTACTGCTGCTGCTCCACGCACGTCTCCAGGGCAAGTAAGAAGTATGTCAATGAGTGAGCAGCGGAGATCCCTGATGCCACAGGTAGCGCGCGCAATCACCCAGGATTTGGACTACGACCTCCTGGGACAGGTAAAGTGCACTTTCACCACTCCTCTAACTTTTTCCACATGGGCGTCATCTCGGCTCCAGGGGTTGCAAATCAGCTCATCTAAGTATTTAAAATTGAACTTGGCAGCTGGCTTCTGAGCATAAATCAGCTCCACCAAACACGATTTATATAGCTGTAGATGAACTCCACAGGTTAGAAATCGACCTGCGGGCAATCCACAAGTCACAGGTTGAAATCTATCCGAGTCAATTCAGTCTTTCATTCTACTGGGATTGATCTGGACCACTGAATTAGCATTATAAATATTACACCTACCATCCTCTCTGCTTCGAAGCTCCCCGGGGGGGCGCTTGCCCCCCGCATATAATTATCATAGCCCCGGGGAGGTGCCACCGCGGGACCCCGCTAATTAATCAGGCATTGCCCCCGGGACCTGGCCCAACCGTTTCTCTTTGGTTTTTTTGGCCGGATTCGCGCACTCAGCATGAATTCGGCTTTTTTTTTTTTAAATGCTTTTTTGGGCCCTGTGGGACCCCCTGAGCAGGCCTAGGAGGTCAGGGTGTTTCTACCCTGCCCCCTTTTCTTGTTTTTTTACCTTTTTTAACTGATGTCTTGTGACTTTACCGAGTCATAAGATGGCTGCCAACACATTCTGCTTTGGAGTGTTGGCAGCCAATCAGAATTAAGCTTGTGCTCTGGAGGGTTCGCGAATCCTCCTCGGTGCTCAGATATATACATTTTTATTTTTTTAATTTCTCAACAACTACTGAACGGATTTACACCATTTTAAGAAAGCACGCTTTCTGGACCAAGACCTACCTTTTTGCCAAATTTGGTGTAATTCCGTTCAGCAGTTCGGGCTGTAGCTTTGTCTAAAGTTCCTATGGAAATTAACATGGGGAAAACGTGTTTAGGAACCCCCCTTTTTTCTCGGCCCCCGCTTGACGAATCACCCTGAAACTTTCAAGACAAGAGCTGACCTGAGTGAACCACTAGTTTGGAAAATTTTGCGAAGATTCGTCAAACGGCGCAAAATATATTGGCAAAAGAAAAAACGCTTTTTGAATAGAAATAAGGTCCTAACTATAACTACCTACTGGTGACCGCCAGTAGGCCGACGGATCTCTGGTGACTGGGCATCGTGCAAGCAATGGCTGTAGCGGTGAGGACTGTTTGGCTTATCAATTTTTGTGCAAAGATCTCCCTCAACCCTGTGCATTTGTTCACTTTGTGCTGCTTCAGCAGTGGAGACTTCCTGACATGAACGCCGGGATTGGTTTGCCTCTAACCTGTGATATTAGCTCACACAGAGCATATGTTCGGAGTTAAGTGGTGAAGTTGTGCAAATTTAAAGTGACATTATTTTACACGCTATCGGACTCCTTTGAGCTTTACTACAAGCAACGCCATTTGTGACTGTTTGTGTGCCATATGAATTATAGATGCCTTCCAGCAGTTTGTATGGCACTCCGATGCGGCATTATGGGACTAGTAGTCCCTGCTTGTTTGAGAATATATATTTTTCAGGCTGTCAAAATAGTTAAAAAAATACACACTATGTGTATTCATGTCTACATATGTACTGCCAGTTTAAAAGTTCACAAGTGTAAGTTGCATCTGTTTGTTTAAGCTCAGTTCAGAATCGGGCATTGTATCTTCAAACAGCTGCTTTAAATGAGGCTTCAATGTTAGAGTACAGAGGCGTTCCATGTAATTAAGGGTGCAGAAGAGTTCAACTAAGTCTCCCGTTTGTCATGAATCTATGCAGCATGATTTATTTATTTTGGAAGTGCTACCTGAGGGTGGTTTGCGCTATTCATATAGGATACGGTACAACAATAGAAGGTGTCCCTACCTAATTAAAGTAATGGTGATACATTTTCTTGTGCTTAAGTAAATTTGATATATTATATATTGTTTGATTGGATTGTTTATGTATTATGCACTTAATGGTCACATTTTGTTGCACTATGCATTTATATACCAATTTTTAGTTACAGCAATATCCACTACATGTATATTAAATGCAATGCACTTGAATGTATTTTTATGCAGATGTAGATGTTTTGAAACATGCGTGATAGATTTTTTCTATGTTTAAGATTGGGACAGGGTATATATGTTAAAGAAAAAATGGCGCTCACTAGATTGCGAAAGGCTGCTGTGTCAGCCGAAACGCGTCTCTCTTGTTTGCTGGGTCGCAGGAGGCCCTATGCAATAAAAAAGCCTTATTCCAGCAGCCCTCGGGTGCGTGCTCTCTTGTGGAGTAGGAGTTGTGTTGGATATATATGGATATATATTTAAATATGTGATTCACACACCCAATCACTGACCCACATAGACACTCACACACATACTGACAGACCCACAACCAACTCACAGACCTACGGAGGTACTCACACACCCACTCATTGACCAATAGGGCCACTCACATACCGACTCACAGACCCACACAGACTCTCGCACACCCACTCACAGACCCACACAGACTCACAGACACCCACTCACAGACCCACTCAGGCACTCACACACACACTCACAGATCCACAAAGGCACTGTAGGAAAGTGCCCCTTTCTGGCATGGTCAACCCCGTTTTTTTGGCTGGTACATGATGTGATTTTGACTGGAAGTGCACTGGGTTCCTGCCAACCAGGTCCCCAGTGCGAGATTTCTTTCTAAAACTGTACAATTGTGTCCCCAACTGGCAACACCTTTAGCACTCTCTGCAAGTCCCTAGTAATTGGCACCCCTAGTACCTAGGCCTAAGATACTAAAGAGGGTCCCCAAGGGCTGCAGCACAAATTTTGCCACCCTAAGGAACCCCTTATCGAACTCATGCAGGGCTGCCATAGCAGGCTGGTGTGTATGTGCAGGCGAAATTGAAAACACACCCTGATCCACATCCCTGTGTGCCGTTTCCCTTAATACTGCATGTAGTATTTGCAAGTCAGCCCTACAGCATGACTCACAGCCAGAAGGCAATGTTCCTTATAATACATGTGAGGACATATCTGCATGAGCAGATATGCCCTTGTGGTGGTCATTTCCATTGCTGCCAGTACTTGTGATCATGGAAGCCATTTCAACTCATGTGCTGGACACTGGTGAAAACGAGTTCCCCAGCTACATGATGGCTCCACTGAAAATGGGGATGTTTGCTATCAAACATCTCATAGTCACAAACCCACACCAATTCCAGTGGTGATTTGTGAATACATGCACACTGAGGGCACCTTAGAGGTACCCCTTGAAAACCTATCAATCAATCATGGGTTTGTTGAGCGCAGCTACTCACCCTAGTGGGTCTCAAGGCGCTAGAGGGGAGCACAGGACTAGGATGTTCAAGGAGATCCGTCGAAGAGCCAGGTCTTGAGGTCCTTCGTGAACTTGGATAGTGTTGGCGTTTGTTTGAGGTGGAGCGGGAGGGTGTTCTATGCCTTGGCCGTGAGGAAGGAGAAGGACCGTCCTCCTGTTCTGGTCTTCTTGATGCGAGGCACCGTGGCAATGGAGAGCTGGGCTGAGCGGAGGGATCTTTGGGGTGCGTGGAATGTGAGGCGGTAGTTCAAGTATGCAGGTCCGGTGTTGTGGAGGGCTTTGTGGGCATGGGTGAGAAGCTTGAAGGTGATTCTCTTCTGGATGGGGAGCCGATGTAGTATACACAAGTGTTGGGTGACGCGGTAGGTTGAAGACTAGTCTGGCGGAGGCGTTCTGAACATTCTGAAGTTTACGGGTGAGGTTTTTGTTGATTTCGGCGTAGAGAGCGTTGCTGTAGTCGAGTCTGCTTCTGATGAGGGTGTGGGTGATGGTCTTTCTGTGTTGGAGGGTGATCCATTTCAATGTCTTTCGTAGGAGTCGGATGGTGTGGAAGCAGGGGGATGAGACAGCATTGATTTGGTGGTCCATTTTGAGTTCAGAGTCCAGGATGATTCTGAGGTTGCGTGCGTGGTCCGTGGGGGTGGGCAGGTTCCCGAGGGTTGAGGGCCACCAGGTGTTGTACCAGGCATAGGGGTGTGGGCCCATGATGGGAACTTCTGTTTTGTCCGTGTTGAGTTGTAGGCAGCTGCTCTTCATCCACCTGGTGACTGCTTCCATTCCTTCTTGAAAGTTATGTTTGGATTTGATGGGTTCGTTGGATAGGGAGAGGATAAGTTGAATGTCGTACCTGCCATTGGCTACTACCCTACACTCCCCTAATGCACTAAATTCAGTATTTAGGGAAACCGTTGGCACCAGAGATACCTGAAAGAAGAAGATGGACTTGTAGAGTCACAAAGAGCAAGAACTGAAGCCAAAGCAACTCACTCAGTGCCAACCCTGCCAGCCTGCTTGCTGCCTTTGATGATTGTGCCAAAAGACGACTTGTCTTGCAGCTGCTGAGCCCCTAAAGCCCAGGACACCTACCAGCACTTCACCCAGGAATCAAGAACACCTGAGAAGTAGTGGACCGGACACCCTGCATCCTGCAAGCACCCAAAGACTCCAGAGAGGACTTTGTGACCACACAAACCCGATGCTTGAAGACATCACTACACCCGTCGCTCCAAGCCTGTGTTGAAGTGGGCCAGTAGTATCATCGTGCTCCCTCAGCCCTCCAAAGACTGCGTCTACCATGGTTTTGCCCCCAGTGAACTCTCTGATGTCGCCAGCGGCCTCTGCACATAGGACCCCTCTACCGTTACTGCTCCCGGTAAGGAAACCTGATGTCTAAGGCTTCCTCTTCATCCATCAACCCTGGGCCGTGGAGAAGAGGGCCAAAGATATCTCTACGTCCCCGGGCATCGTGAGACTTGAGCCCTCCTGTTGGTTTAGCCCGACTGGTCTCCCAGTCAAAGCCTGCATCCTCTTCACACTAAAAGCGATCCCCATTGAGTAACATTGGGCACCTGATGATGTTTGCACCCCTGCACACAGCTGCCCTAATGCTGCTGGTGGTGTTCAGTGGCTGCTGCCTTGGACCTTGCTCACCACTTACCTTAACTCCTGGAGACTGGTCCCGTAAGTCGCTGTACTGTACCTGAATGCTGCACTTGTTTTTCCTCCCATAGGATAACATCGCAGCTTCTGAAAATTATACTAAGAATTGACTTTTTATTTATTTATTTATTTTATTTATTTTTGCCATTTATAGAGCACATGGTTACACCGCCGGTGTCCCCCCGCGCTAGTTGCTAACAAAAAACAGACAGTAAGGGTTGAAAGTCAGGGAGATTCAATACTCTGCCTTTGGCCTGTAACAGGGGGTTACAGGAAAGTCTAGTGACTGGCTGGTGGGAACAGCCAAGTCGTTAGTTTTCTATGAAAGGTCATTTCAACTGGCTCTGTTCTTATTTCAGCTGGTAATGTGTTCCATTGTTTAGCTGCTAGGAATCTAAAGGAATTGCCACCCATCCTAGCCTTTCTGATTCTTGGAATCCTTGCTAGTGCTTTACCCTCAGATCTTAGGTTTCTGTTGGGTGTGTAAGCTGCTATCAAGGTTTGAAGGTATCGTGGCCCTTTCTTAGCCTGAATATGGTGGCAGTGGCACATTGATTTAAACAAAATTCTCTTTTCGACTGGTAGCCAGTGCAGTCTAGCTAAAGCTTTTTTTTTTTAAACATTTGTTTTTATTTTGAATAAAGGACAATCGGTACGTGTTCTTGAGATTACAAATCTTCTGCATTACGTTACATATTTGTATACAGCTGCAACAGCTCGCAGAGCTATTTCCCCCCCGCATTACCTCAAGGAACTAATTTTACAAATTTTACAAATTTTACAAATTTACACATTTACAAATTTAAGGCGCCGTTGTGAAAGGGAATCCTGCTTAACACACTTCTTCCCATTGGAACCTTTCTTATTCACTAACGTCTGATATAGTGTCTACTTGAGGGGGCTCGCATATATTGCCACGATAGGTGTTCCAGCTTCCCCAGATACGGGTCCATTTCTTGGGGTTACCCCTATGCATGAATATAGCCCTTTCAGTCACCATGGTCCTGTCCATATCTTGGCACCACTTTTCTAGGGTGGGGGCCTGTCTGGATCCCCAGCCAAGCGCTATATTTCTCTTCGCCAGTGCTAGGCCCAGCGTCACCCAGTCCTGAGTCGAGTGACTAAGGTCCGTGGGCTCCCACATATGAAGTAAACAGCATTTTGGTCCCAGGTTGATCTCCATCCCCGTGACCCGCGACATGTTGTGCTGGATTGATGTCCAATATGCCTGGATGACTGGGCATTCCCAGATCGTGTGTATGAACGTTCCAGGGAGGCCACATTCCCGCAGACATAGTGGCGTGTCTCCGTGTCCCAGTTTATGAAGTAATGTACGTGTGAGGTACGTTCTATGTATGACTTTCAATTGTAATAGTCGAAGTCTCGAGGGGATTGCCACCTCTCGTGGAGATGCCAGTGCTTCCTGCCAGTCACCCTCATCCATGGGACCTAGCTCCGATTCCCATCGGGCCTTAAGGGCAGTTGTGGGATCCGGCTGATTATTGACTATTTTTTGATATACAAGGGATATAGCTTTTTTTGTAGGTGATCTGTGAGCAGTCTATCTTCCAAGGGTGAGGCCTCCGGTACTGGTATATCACGTGGGAGCGCCTTCTGTAAGGCATGTTTTATCTGCAGGTATCTAAACCTCTCCGTCTGGGCTAGCCCATATGTATCCTGTAGTCGGTCAAATGAGATGATCTCCCTTTTTTCCAAAGATCTCCTATCCTTGTTATACCAATTAGGTCCCATTGACGGAAGCCTTTCGTGTTACTTAGTTTGCCCAACCGTCGTGTGTCCCATAACGGTGTGGCCTGTGTAAGTACCCCTCCCAACCCAGTGCTTGCTGTGCCGTAAACCAGATCTTGATCGTGTGGGCCGTAGGGCCTGTAAGTGTGGGTCTTTGTTTCTTGTTATAGAGTGTCCCCATGATTCCCTCTTCTTCAAGTAAATGTTTGTCCATACGGAAAGCTGGCTCCTCCTGTGGCATGTGAAGCCATTGGTTTATAATCATAAGCTGAGCAGCCCAATAGTATTGTCTAATATTTGGAAGGGCTATACCTCCATCGTACCACCCCCTCATCAGTTTTTTTAGTGAGATTCGACTTATTTTCCCATCCCATAAAAGTTTGGTCACTTCCGCGTTAATCGCTGTGAAGTACGTAGGCTCAACTGGGAACGGTACATTTTGGAGGGCATATAAGAAACGAGGAGCGCCATCATTTTGAAGAGGGCCGCTCGCCCAAGTAGTGTCAGCGGCAGCGACCGCCAGTGTTTGACGTCATTTTGGAGTTTTACAAGCGGTTTTGTTAGATTTTCTTTTATGAAACGGTGGCGTATAGGAGTGATATAAATACCAAGGTACTTGAAACCTTCGGTCGCGACCTGTATAGTGCAATTACGGGGGAGTTTCGGCACGGGACCGTGCAGCACGTAAAGAAGGGATTTTGTCCAATTTATTGTGTATCCTGAGGCTCGTCCATAAGCCGCGCAGATATCCAATAGTCGATTTATCGATCGTGCTGGGAAGGCTAAGTAAAGCAGGATGTCGTCTGCATATAGTGAGACACGATCTTCCCACCCCGCTGCCCACCGTAGCCCCCTGAGTACCGGGTCTTGTCTGATCCATGCCGCCAAAGGTTCCAGCACCATTGCGAACAGCAACGGTGACAGAGGACAACCTTGCCGCGTTCCTCTTCCCAACGGGAAGTCTGCTGATATACGACCATTCACCACAACCTGGGCTAAAGGTTTTGCGTAGAGGAGTTCGATCCATGCACAAAATTTGGGCACGAACCCCAAGTGCCGAAGCACCGCAAAAAGGAAGGGCCATTCCACCATGTCGAATGCCATACAAGCGTCTAATGATAGAATCACCGCATCTTCTTCTATTGTATCTTGACGTGCTATCACAGCATTCAGTCTGCACAGGTTGAGTGCTGTATTGCGATTTGGCATGAATCCCGACTGATCCGGGTGAATTAATGCCGGGAGATATGCCTGAAGTCGCAAGGCTAGTGTCTTCGCTAATATTTTCGCCTCCGCGTTTATGAGGGAAATCGGCCTATATGAACCACAGTCTCCCGGGGGTTTCCCGGTTTGAGTATGGTCACTATCGCAGCTAGGCGTTGGTCCCTGGGCAGTGTTCCCCTCTGTAGACTATGTGTAAACATGCCGAGCATATGAGGCATGAGTTGCGTTGCCGCTCTTTTGTAGAGTTCCACTGGCAGCCCATTGGGCCCCAGTGCCTTCCCTGATTTGAGGGCCCCCACTGCTCGCTGGAGTTCCTCAGAGGTAAGCTCTGCTTCTAACTCTAGGGCGTCCACGGGTTTGAGTGTTGGCATTTTTAAATCTTTCAGGAATGCTATGTTGTCCTCGATTGTGCCCGTTCCAAGGGGTGTGTACACCCGCTTGAAATGCGCCGCCAGCGTTTCAGCTATCTCTTGCGGATCAGTTGTGAGTTCACCCTTCTGTGTCCTGAGTTCTGTCACCCATCTATCTACCTTTTCTTTTTTCTCAAGCCATGCTAACAGCTTTCCTGCCTTGTCTCCCATCTCGTATATGGTGTTTTGGGTTTCTGCATTTTTTGTTTTCGCTTCTTCCCACGCGTATGCTCTGTATGTTTGCTGAGCTAATTTTAACCTATGTGGCGCAGGTTCTCCATCGTCTTTCTCATGTTCGGCCTCCACCTCAGCCACCTCCCGTTCCAAACGCTCGATCTCTTTTCGCCTCATCTGTTTTTGATTAGTTATCAATGATATGGCCTGACCCCTTATCACCGTCTTGTAGGCCTCCCAGAGGGTCACTGGGGAAGACACTGTGTGTACATTGTCATTTAAAAAGTGTTTAGTGGCTTTGAGCAAGCCTTTCCCAATGTTTGGGTTTTTTAGATAGCCCGGATGTAGGGGGAAGACCCGCCTTCTACCTTGGGAGTGTGAGTCAAACGTGAGCAGGATAGGTGAGTGATGCGAGATGCCTCTCGGGAGATGCGTTATCCCTCCCATCCTTGCCATCCCGGATGCTATCGTGAACATGTAGTCAATTCTTGAAAGACTTCCATGTACTCCCGAGAGGAACGTGTACTCCCTGGCTGTCGGGTGTCTGATTCTCCATATATCTATCAGGCCTGTCGCCCTCAGTGAAATCTGTCAGTGTGATACTAGACCTGTCGGCGCCTCTGGGGGGTTGTCTATCTAGCGATGCGTCCATTGCGGCGTTAAAGTCCCCTCCTATAATGAGTTCTCCCTCTGGCAGTGATAACAGGAACTTTCCCAGGTCTGGCAATGCTGTGCTATGCAATGCTGGGGGAATATATATCGATACTAAATTGTAGGTGCGCCCTTCCCATTGGCAGGTCACCGCCGCAAAGCGTCCTTGATCGTCTGTTCGAGAGTCCTTTATTATTATTGGGATGCGTTTATTACACAGTACCCCCTCTCCTCGAGACCCGGAGGAAAAGTCGGAGTGGGCTATCATCTTGTAGCCCCATCTATTGAGGGCCTTACAGGCGGAGCCCACCAGATGTGTTTCCTGTATTAAAGCTATAGCAGGACTTTTACGTTTTATATATTGAAGGACCAGGCCTCTTTTTATTTTGTGCCCCAGTCCATTTACATTCCATGACAGCACGGAGAAGGGGGTATGTGGTGTGCGGGGTGGGGAGGCACCTGTATCAATGTCTTCCATCGATGTGGTATCTGAGAGGTGTGCCGCCATGCCTGTGGGGTTTAGCGTGTGAAGTCTTGGAGCCCCTACCGCTGTACAGCTGTGTGTTTGATTTCTTGGTGTTTCGTACCATTGTAACTAAAAACTGATAACATTCCCTTAAAACATCCCTCTGCCCCCTCGCTCTCCCCCTCTCCCCCTCCCGCCTCCCTGCCTCCCTGCCCGGCGGTTTCCCCAACTGCCCGCCACCCCAACTGAGCAGAGTGCTTTTTTCCCGCCCATGACTTGTACTTGCGTAGGGGGTGAGTATCCGTCTTTAGTCCTCGGGTGCCCTCCCTTTCCGGAGGTATGTCTTTCTCAACGGTACTCTTCATCTCTGAAGGTGCAGTCAACAAAATTGCACCTATTTTTCAATGATCCATACAATTGCGTTCCGCGTGAGTTCTTGCAAATTCAGCCAGTTCATATCTAGAGATTGGTCGACTGTCACTCAGGTCTATGCCCTTGCGATTCTGAAGAATCATTCCATTGTTGATCAGTCCTCTTTGTCGCTTGCTGCTGGTGATCTTGATCTTTGGGACTCATGGAGTTGATTGTGCTGTTGTGTTCTAGGTTTGTTTGATCTTGTCGCCGGGCGCCATCCCTCCAGCCAGTCCCGGGTCTCCTCAGGTGTAGCAAAGAAACAGGTCTTCCCTTCTGCTTCTACTCTGAGTTTTGCTGGGAAGATCATAGAGTATTTGAGATTTCTGGTCCGCAGCTCTTTCTTGACCTCCAGGAAGCATCGTCTTTGCTTGGTTACTGACGCTGTATAATCTGGATAGAATGTGATGGTATTGCTCTCCAGTCGGAGTG
Organism: Calotriton arnoldi; assembly: GCA_963921515.1. Taxonomy (NCBI): domain Eukaryota; kingdom Metazoa; phylum Chordata; class Amphibia; order Caudata; family Salamandridae; genus Calotriton; species Calotriton arnoldi. The sequence goes on along the minus strand of CAWUFW010003342.1, from coordinate 466,603 downwards.
GTGGGGCCACCCTCGCCGCCTGCAGAACAGCATCTCGGTCTCGGAAATTGAAGATGCGTGCCACTATTGGTCTGGGGGGGCGCCGGGCCGCGGCCTCCCCCCGGGTACGCAGTGGGCCCTTTCCACTGAAAAGAAATTGGATAGTCCACGTGGTTGTAGATGGTTCTTTACTAGATCTTCCACGAAGAGATCCAAAGCGGGTCCCTCTGTTTTTTCGGGCACACCAATTATGCGGACGTTATTGCGTCTGGAACAGCCTTCTTGGTCGTCGAGTTTGGCCATAATGAGTTTGTTGTCTGCTTCCAGGGTGCGCACTTGTTGCTGTAGGCGGGTCGTATCTGTGGTGAGCGTCGTTGTTGTGGACTCAACCTCCGTTAGTCGATGTGATAATTTGGAGAAGTCTGCCCTTAGTAGCGATATGTCTGTGGAGATTGTGCCGATAGAGCATTGGACTTGTTGTAAGGTTGCCATTATGTCTAACAGCGTGACTGCTTCCTTATCTTTGACCGCCGGGGCCTCAGCTCGTGCCGCGTCCATTGTCGTCTTTTCACCCTGATCCTTGCTGTACACGAATTTGTCCATTCTGCCAGCCGGTGTGCTCCTTGGGCCTCGGCCCCCATCCCGCGGCACCCGGTCCGGAGCGCCACACCAGGCTCACTGGGGGAGGGCGGTACTCGCCGCTGCCTGCCACGTGCAAAATTGTCACGCGCGGCCTTTCGTGTTTCTCACCCTCCTCGTAATGCGTGGCCGAGGCGGGCCTGCTATGTTGCCTACTTCCACTCCCACCACTGGGAGTAATCGGTGTCCGCCACCGCTTGCTGTGTGTACGTTACCGCGGTGCCGGTGAGTGTGTCCGGCGCGCGTTTACAATGTCCAATTCACGGATCCTGGTCTTGATCAGGCGCAGAGACGCCAGGGGGGGGGGGCACAGGGACAGGTCCTTCTTGTCTGCCAATTGTCTCTGAATTTTCTGTATTGTGCTGACCGGTGTTTCAATTGGGGTGCCCCTGATTCTCCCCGTTGGTTTTGTGGGTTCACCGTGTGATCTCCGATCGTCCCGCTTTCAATTCGGGGAAGTGCCTGGGAGCGCGCTTTGACCTGCGCTCCGTTATGTCCCCACCGGGACCTCACAGCCTCCTCCCCTTCGTGGTTCGGGCCCCCTCGTAAGCACCAGCTGTTCGCTGCCCAGGATCAGCAGCCCCCAGCTGCTGTAGCGCTCCGCACCTCACCATAAGTTCCGATGCGAAATCAGCGGCTCTTTTTTCCCGCGGCACTTTAGGCTCCACCAGCCCAGCACACCGCCGCTGTCGGAAGACGTACGCGAGGCCCCGGCTCCGGCCCTGTGCGCAGGCCTCTGCACGCTGTGTCTCGCAGCTCAGGTGCTGCCGGTCACACGGAGCTCTGGAGTGTCCCAATCTGCTGCGCTTGAGCTCCGGTTTCTGCTCCGCCTAGATTTTGCCGTTGAGCTGCCGGATTTATGTGCGGATTTTCAGGGAAGGTTCCCTTGGACACGGAGCTCTCTCAGGCTGCGGCCATCTTGCTTGGCTGCTAGCCACGCCCCGTAGCTAAAGCTTTTGATATGGATGTTCTTTTAGGGAGACTCAGCACTAGGCGGGCTGCTGCATTTTGTATGGATTGCAGCTTCAATGTTCCTTTTTTAGCTGCGCCTAGATACAGGACATTTCCGTAGTCAATTTGAGATGTGACTACGGCATGTACTATAGTTTTTCTGGTGCTGACAGGTAATAGGTCGAGGACCTTCCTCAGGACCTTTAAAGTACCAAAGCATTTACCTGTGGCTCTCCTGATTTGACTTTCAAATGTCAGGTTGGAGTCGAGCCAGACCCCCAGGCTTTTTACTTCTGTTTTAGGAGTTGGCAGTTGGCCCAGTGTCTCAGGCCACCATGCTGATGACCAGATAGATGGGGCTTTTCCTACAATCATCACCTCCGTTTTGCTGCCATTAAGTTTCAAGCAGTGATTTGACATCCATGTTGTTACATCTTCCATGCATTGGGAGAACTGATATGCAGCCAGTTCCGGGTTTTGGGACAATGTAATAATAAGCTGAGTATCGTCAGCATAGGACACACTGGACACCTTGTGCCCTTCCACTATAATAGCAAGTGGCCCCACGTATAAATTAAACAATGTGGGGCTAAGGATTGAGCCCTGTGGAACTCCCTGTGGCAGGGGAAGGCTCTTGGACGCGTATAAGTGTCTTGTGTGATCTGAAAGCCACGTGACGACAGGAAGGACATCATCTATCGTAGGGCCATGTCCCTAACTACACATGTCTCTAATCTTTGGAGGAGGAGGTCATGGGAGACAGTGTCAAAAGCTGCACTGAGATCCAGTAGGATCAGAGCAGCTGTTTGACCTTCGTCCGCGTGCTGTCTTAGAGTTTCCGTCACCAGGAGAAGGGCTGTCTCCGTAGAATGTGCAGCTCGGAAACCTGATTGTGAGGGATGCATTAGATTGTTACTGTCAATGTGATTGATCAGCTGTATATTCACTACTTTTTCTGCTATTTTCGCAAAGAAAGGTAGCAGTGAGATAGGGCATAGGTTCTCTAGAACCGAATGGTCTATTTGAGGTTTTTTTCTTAAAGGATGGACCATAGCTTGTTTCCATTCGTAGGAAACTTCTCCCGATTGGAAGGAGTAGGTAATTAGCTCAGATATGAGTGACATAATGCAGTTCCCTCGGGGATCCAGATTTGATTCCCTTAGCTAGCTTCCTCAACTCATCTGGTTCTGGCATCTTAAACTCCTCTAGGTTTTCTCCCTTGAATATTGTGGTCAGAATGCCCTCGTTGCTTTTACCGTTTTGTGCTTCTATAGGGAAGGTCTCGTAGATCTTAGCTACTTTAGCTGTGAAAAATTCTGCAATCTTATTGCAGGACTCCTCCAGGGTAATAGGAGGTTCGGTTAGTTTTTCAGCTGATTGTAGGGATTTTAGAATGTTGAACATTTCTTTAGAGGAGTTTTTTGCCCCCTCTATCTTCCCGGTATAGAATGCACTGCGAGCTTCTTTTATTAATGTGTGATATGATTTTAGCTGTATTTTGTATTCCTCCTTGGTTTTGGTGCAGTAGTTCTTACGCCATCTGCGTTCTATCTGTTTACACTTGTGTTTAGCCTTCCTTAAATACGAAAATATTTCTGTTGAAAAACATACTTAGCTGAACAAATAGCTTCTGGTGCTGAAATATATACAAAGATGCGTGTTATTTTTATAAATTGGTGTGCATCTCCTTATTGAGTTGTGTGTCTCACTTATTGACTATTGTGTGTATTTGTAAATGGCTAACACTCCCCTCTGATAAGGGCTAAGGCTGCTTGACCACACTACCCCCTAGAAGAGCACTTTGGGATTGCTAGAGCAAGACCCTGTTCACTTATAGGGGAACCCCTAGACACTTTGTACAATATATCTAATTTTGATATATCATTTAAAGAGCCAGCTTCCTATAGGCACTGACCCACCTACTCACAGACCCACATAGATACTCACACACCCATTCACAGACCCACCCACAGACTCATACACATCCACACATTCAGACACCCACTCACAGACCTACTCAGGCCCTGTCACACCACTCACAGACCCACTCAGGCCCCCACACAGCTCCTCACAGACCCACTCAGACACTCATATGCCTACTTACTGACCCACTCAGACACTCACACACCCACAAATGTTGCATTGATATTATGAATGATATAGAAGATTTTGTGATGTAATATGTGGGGTAATTAGCTGTGCATGACGTGGGTGCAAGTTATAGTTACCTTAAGTATCGTAAAATATACCATTTTAAACTAACAAAACCACTTAAGTTATTGTAATCTCAAGTAACTATAACTTGTGCCCAAACGTAACTATAACTCGGGCCTCCATCATGCATAGTGTTATTATCAATTATTTCATTTGTCATGTAATGTTATCACTGATGTGATAGAACATGGTAGGTAATCTTCCATGCATAGAGAGGGTGCGAGTTGTAGTTATTTTAGGGCACAAGTTATAGTTACTTGGGATAACTATAAGTGGTAAATTTCATTGATTTTATTGATTTAAAATGGTATGTTTTAACTGACATTTTCATCTAACTATAACTTCTTTTGTTTTTCTAGTGAATTTCTGAGTTTTTTAAAAATGTAAAGTAAGATATTATTGCAATTCCTAACTATAACATCACTTTCACCTTTAGTTTTTCGGTGAATTTCTATTTGTTTTTCATATAAAGTAAGGTGGCCATCACCATTCATGTCATGGGGTTGGGAGCAGGGCCTGTGCCCAAACCTCTCGCAGGGAGACAAGGATGGCCCCAGGTGGTGGTCTCTTCAGCAGGCCTAGGTTCAAGGCATCCCTACCCTGCCCCCCCGTATGTTTTTTCTTTTTTGTCAGGGCAGGGTGATGAGTCCCTGAGTCCTAAAATGGCTGCAGTCTTATCTTTGTTGACGTGATGGCAGCCAATCGAATATTTTCTCTAGATCTGATTGCTCCACCGATCCTCCGCTACGTTAACTATGCATCAATCTTGAACTATAATTTCTCCAAAACAGCTGAATGCATTATCACCAAATCACAAAAAGTAAGCTTTCTGGACAAAGAACTAAGGGGCTGATTACGATGGTGGTTGTAGTCACCTCCACGGTGCTGGCGGTGGCAGAAAACATCTATTTAGTCACTCCTGCGGCGGTCCTCGCGACCGCCACATTACAATGGGCAAAGATAGCCCTTTTTCCGCCCGTCGTGGAGTTTCCGGATTCGCCAGATTTTTTGCTCTGCAACAGTGCCGGAGGGAGCCAATAGGGAAAGACTGCCATGCGGAATGACGTTCCGTCCGCCGGTCAGATCACGATGCGTCAACCAGCCCATCAGAACGCAGCGGAGAAACTAGCTATTCGGACATGGCAGAAGCACAACTGCGGAGATAGAAACTCGAGTCCAAGCCGTTCCTGGCCACCATGGATACTGCACTACAAGCCCTTCCGCTGCTGTACCTGATCCACTACCAGCAGATAAGACGCCCTCGCGGTTAACACCACAGGTATGTCAAAAACATATCGCCACATACAACCCCTGTACAACAACAACACACAACTGTCGTGGTAAAATACGTGATACAAAAGGGGATGATGGACGGAACGCTTGAGCCAATCAAACACTCACCCCCAGTCAACTGATCTGGGTTTAATCCATCATCATTCTTTAGCTCACTCCACCACCCCAGTTCAGACATGGCCATATGCAAATCAGTCTGACCCTGTGCCTCATGGGAACAGTCCAGCCCGAACTGCCAAGCCATGTCTTCCCTGGACCGGAAACAAGCATCCTAGGACCGGTTTCGGGTTCATAACCCTCATCAGCCAGGCTATCTTGAATCCAGTGGCAAAGTGAGCAAGGGACCCACGTCTGGGCATACCCTGCCAACTTAGGGCGAACAAAGCGATACCAAAGGGGATGATGGACGGAGCGTTTGAGCAAATCAAACACTCACCCCCAGTCAACTGATCTGGGTTTAATCCATCATCATTCTTTAGCTCACTCCACCACCCCAGTTCAGACATGGCCATATGCAAATCAGTCTGACCCTGTGCCTCTACAAATGTCTGAGTCCCACTCAGGGATGCCTGAACCAATGCTGATCCCAAACCAGTTGGCAAACACATGTATTACAAACCACGTCAAAAGAAGTCCAACAAGCTTGGCCATGTGCAGCCAAAGAGTGGATAGGCAAAGCGATCCTAGACAACCCTGGAATAGATAACATTTCTCCTCTGGCCAACTGCACAGACAGCATCATCCAAACTAATCCACAAATACATGAACAAATGTCAGTTATAAACACAAACTGTGTGCAACCAGACAAATCTGCAAACACAGACATAGACACTCCACCAGTTACAAAGTGAGCATGGTGTCAATGTGTAGCACAAGCATTCACATGCACAATCCTGACAAGTGACTGTTCAAATATAGGAGGCCATATCACAATTGTGCACTCAAAACAAGCTAATAAACAAGACTCCACATTGCCGCATGTGACATTCACACAAGAAATGCACAGTACAAATTCAACACACATCTGAATGCATTCAAATACACAAACTCCTCACACACAATGTCATGCTAAAAAAACATTACACTCACATGGACCTGTCAGTAGAAAGAGCCAACACAGGACAAAGACTGCATCCCTCAACAACAAATACATAACATATCCACATACAAAAACATTACATAGCAAACTCAGCTGAACATATGGGGGACTCACACCTGGCAAGGACAATGCAACATCCACTGACAGCAGTGCATGCACAGTAAGCAGTGTGTGAACACCACCAAAACCAGTATCACACATATCTGAGTGCACCACCATGAACTATAACATCACAAATCATCACAGCACACAGATCACATCACACTCAGGATGGGTAGCAGTACCTCAGCAAACAGATACATACTTTAGCTATCACCTACTGCTGCACATCTCAGGAAACCACATATGCATGGAACCTGACTAGAGGACTGTGCTGGAAACTCATCTGCACTGTACATGAGCAACCATGACTGCAATCAAGTAGAAGAAAAAAGCACATAACATATTGTGAAACAGTGCTGAGGGGCACATTGGTTCTGGACACAGATCATCCTCCCACAGTATAGTGTCGCACTATGGAGTGTTGGGGAGGGTCAAACACTGGCCAGGCATGGAGTGGCAGATATTAGACTGAAGTGGTGTGTACATTAGTATTGTACAGAGCAAAAACACATAGAGGAGTAACTCACAATGTGTAGGCATCAAAAGCTCCTCTTGGGGCTGGTATGACTCTGAATACCACATAGTGGACAAAATAGAGTGTAAATTGACATCAATGTATGTGAAAATTCACTTATAATGTTTGTTTGCCTGAGTCAGTCAGCACAGTGAGCACAAAGGTAAGTAAGAGCCATGGCTATCACAAAACCACAACACAGACATTGCAGTGATACACTCTGCATACTCACAAATGATGTGGACAACAAGTAGGTGTACCCTAGGACTGCAAGGTCATACCAACACACTGCACATTGCTCAAGAAACAACTCCTACATGTGCCCACAATCTACAGCAGGTGTCTGATCATGTAAACAAACATGCACTCATCAACTGGATCATACATGTGTGTAAGGGTCATGCTCGAGGGCACATACACATCAACACTTCAGCTAATGACAGGACAATCATACTGTATGAGTACTCAAGGGCACACATTCAAATGTACCCATGTGACTATAAAGCCAGACCTACACAAGATGACTACACATCTACACTGCTGTGTACACATCAGGATAGATTCCACAGATTTGACAGACCCTGTCCACCCCTCATGTTATCATGTGAATAGAATTCTCTGCTGTTGTGGTACAGCATCCAAATAGGACATGTGTACAAAACTAGAGACCCGACAATAGAATGATTAGGACAAGAGTAGACCATCACAGACAAGCATCATTGCACCCTCAAGCCTCTGAGTCAAGAAGCACAAAAGTGGCTGTAACCTCTGGCAACCTCTGCAAAAGAAAATCAAGCAGAAGCTAATGTGAATGTGGCATACAGAGCATGTAACAGATGAACATATACACATACATTGCACTGCATCATTAGCAAGGGCAGCGACAAAGCTCAGAACAGAAATAACAGTCTTTATTACATAAACTCTGTATCGGCATCAAAAGTGCAAAACATTAAGGCCATCGGCCAGTCAAAATTTCAAGTCCGCACATGTGTGCATGAAAACTTGCGCAACAAACATGTAACACAGTCCACTGCCATGGGAATCACCACAGGATAGGGGCCTTAAATGGGCAGTCCAGGCACCGCTCAGGGAGGAATGGGGTGGGAAGGGGGACTTGGCTTCAAAATTGGGTGGAAGTTGAACTGGGAGGGGGCTGATTGTCTGGGCTAGTCAGAGGAGTGGACCTGGGAGGGAGAGAACTGGCTGAGGTAGAGGGGTCCATGGATGTGGGAGCCTGAGGGCTGGTTGGACCGGGTGGAGTGGTGGCACAGGGAGGTGGAGACATGCTGTGTGGAGGCTCAGTGGCTGATGGTGAATGTGGAGGGCTGGGTCTCAATTGTTTTGGGATCCGATATCCCCCAAGTGTCTTCCAACAAGTGAGGAGTGAGGTGGCCCCAACAGCCTCCCTCTTCCCTGAAAGTGTAGCAGGTGGTGGTGTATCTTCCCGTGGGGATTTGCTGAACCTAGTGGTACACTGGGGTGGGGGTTGCCTTTTCCCCTGCCTCCCCTGTTGTAGAGGTACACTCCCCACTTTGCTCTCTTGTCCACGCTTCACAGGTGTGTGGGTGGGAGTCAACGTTTTGGGTGAAACAGCCTTCTGAATGTGTTTGGGGGTAGTTGTGGCAGGCACCAGGTTCAATGCAGACAGGGCAAGTGTTTGTGTGTCTTTGGGATCAGGTGTGGGGATGGGAGTGCCCTTGGAGGGTGATGAATCTGAGGATTGCAATGTGGATGCATGTTTTTTGGCCTTATGTCTCTGAGTGTCCTGTGATGGGCTTTTTGTGGTGCGGTCATGTGTGCTGTGGTGACGGCGTATGTTGTCTGGTTTGCTTAGAGTGCTGTTGTTGTGTGCTGCGTGTGGATAACTGGGTGCCTGAGGGCTCTGGTGTGTGTGTACTCTGGTCAGGTGGGGGCACTGGGAGTGTGGTTGCGGAAGTGACAGGAGCTGGACTGGGAACTTGGGACAGCTGAATGGCTGCCGTCACTGTGGAGGACAAAGACTGGACTGTTCGGTGTAGGCCACCCACGTCCAAATGAATGCCCTCCATGAACGCAACAACCTGTGACAACTTGTTGCCATGATCCTGGAGGGCATTCAGGAGCGTAGTCTGACCCACACACAGCTGCCGAAAATGTCTATGGCCTCCACACTGAGGGCAGCAGGGGAGACAGGGGCAGGGGCAGTGGTGCCTGGGGGGAAGGAGACTCTACCCTTCTTAGGGCTGCGGGCACGGATAGCACTTTGGGGAGCATCCGGGAGGGTGGACACAGGACGAGGTGTGGCGGAAGAAGATGCAGATCTTGAACTTCCTGTGCCCGCCAACACAGAGGAGTCATCTGTGGATTGTGAAGATGTGGAGGTTGGCGTTTCTGGGCGGGAATCCTCCAGGGCACTCCTGTCCCCCTCCGAGGCACTGGTCCCCTCAGTGTCACTGAACTCCTGTGTGCCAGTTGTGCCAGTAGCTTCCCCAACAGTGCCGGGCCCCTCTCCTTCCCTTCCCTCGGTAGATGCTGCAAGAGACAGAGACATAGGTCATACTCACAAACATCATATGCAATACAAATACAAATACTTTTACTGAAACTTCCACATTTAACTACTCCATGTACTGTCAGCATATTTCAGATTTGTGCAATCATCAGCTGATGCATGGAAACATGCTTAGTCAATATTCATGCTCCAAGTTGCATTGACACAGCCAAATAGCTGTGCATGTACCTACATTTCAACATCACATAAAATTGTCTGTAGGCACACCTACATGCCTGTAGGTAAGATAGTTACACATCCAAATATGTTGTCTCGGTCACATTTGGAGTATGTTTCACTGAACAACACCTATACAAAGTAAAACCTATCCGTTTGCAAGTGATATTACCTCCTGAAATCCACTATCTTTGGCACTGACGCACAACGACAGTTGTACATTGGTGTCAACTCTGCAGATGTATCAATTTATTTGAAGTGCACAGCACACATCTCTAGATGCACACTAACATGATGCTCACTGCTGTTTACTGCCAGTTGATGTCTCTGAGATACACACTGCTGCATATGTCACATGGACACATCTGTTTTGGTAATGAAGTGCAAATAAGCCCCATGTAACAATGTAGTCACATAGACAATGCACAATAGCACAATAAGGGCAATGTAATGCAAGGCCTTCATGTGTTGTGACATGTCACAAACCAACATCTTATCAATTGCCTGACAGGCCTTCGTTGCTCCAAGGCATGATAGTGCCTTCTGTAGATGAAGTTGTGAGTGGCCTCCATTAGGACAGCTAATGTGTGCCAATACCTAGGGTCTGGCATATGACATCCCTACGTTGTGCTGACTGATGACACATCAATGTGCCAAGAATTCAATCACTGAATAAAAGCAGTATCCACAACTTCACCATGCACTGATGCACATGGACACCCCTCCACAATGCACACATACTGAGGACTGACACTCTGAGTAACATTTGCTTCTGTTTATCTATCAAATTACAGTACAACACCTCAGTCACATCACAATTTGCCCTACCCACTGATCACATCCAACCATGTTAAGCCCTAGTGCCAAAACAATCTCACAATAGCCTGGTTCTGCAACATTGCATTTAAATTGCAGAGTCTAACCATCCCAGTCATGTTGCCATGTGCAAAATTGGTAAATGCAAATCAGCCAATGCATCACTGCAATCATCACCATCTACCCAATCAGCACCTGTGTGCACTTGCTGTCACTGTGGCAGGAAATTACATCATGTGATGCCATGCTGCTGATATTTGGCTGATATGTTTTGCAATGATGCTGTCATCTTAATCATTGTGAAAAACACAACCCATGGAACACGTGTGACCTCTACCAACTCACTGCTCCCTGAGTCCACATTTGTGCATTTATCTAGCCCCTTACACATCATCACATGAGCACACTATTGTTGTTGCCACACAGCACACACAAGCTGGACAAGTGTACTGGGCTACACACTTCACACAACTAATTTACCTGTGTAGGAAGGTATCATTTCAGACAACATTCACAAAATGTGAGATGAAAACATGTCAAGCTGACTTGCTATGACAGCATTCATGGATTTCCCACATGAGCAACAAAATGTTGTACACATGCAGAACCTCTGCACTCAACACTGAGGATACTTAGGAGCCATTGCATCACACCAGAAACATCACAGAGGTCCGCACTTGCTCTGGGCTGGGATTCAGGCAGTCACTCATGCGCAAAGTTACACTTAGCACAATACTCACCCCCAACTTGCTGCTGTGGGCCCTTAAATGTCCATCCAGCTCTGGCTGTGTCACTGCCAGGATGCGGGTCATTAGTGGTGTAATGCTCCTGCGCGCCAACCTGCCACTTCGAGGGACCAGCCCCAGCGTCATTTCTGCGATGTTTTGCTGAGCTGGCAGATGTCATCCCACCTCTTGTGGCAGTGTGTATGGCATTGATTTGAGACACTCAGGGACCGCACCTTGTGGGCAATGGCCTTACGCTGATGGACCTTGAGCTGTAGGCATGGGAGACAAGAAGAGGAATTTTTGTAACACTGTGTTGTGTACCACTGTGTGACAGTACAGGAGCATGTAAACACATAACACACAGACACATCAATGGAGAGCAGAGCCCATACACCATGTCACATAGTACACTTGGAGCAAGCCATATCATTGCAATGTATACATATATGATGATGGACACACCACATGCCCATCTCATACACATGCAGAGTGCCCGCACAGAAAGCAATATGAAAATGGGTCTCATCTGTGATGCACTATGTGAGTGAGCATGGCATACGATACACTGTAAATGATGTGTAGTGGTCAGACTCACTGTGTCTTACACCACACACCTCTTAATGTCCTTGACCATTGCATAGCTGCACGTGTCATGGAGGTCACAATTAGGTAACTGATCCTACATTCACACACTCTTGTCACAAGGTGTAGGCCTGTCTTGTGTACTCCTCAGGCCAATGATATCTCCTTCAAAAATAGGATGGTGGACAACACATATGTTTTTCTAAGTCATTTTAGTGATGGGGCCTTGAAACATTGTGCATTTACTGGTCAGGCCTTAGGCCTTTTCACTGCAGAAAAAAGTGGTCCATCACATAAATCACATGCATATACAATGAAAATGGTGGAACAGAGACTCTACACATTATGGAATCAAAATAAGGATGACATGTCCACCGTACATTTAGCAGATGTGTCAGAGGTGATTTACCACAAATAGTGATAGATCCAGGCCTTGTACTCCTGTGTAACCCTGGGCATAATACTTTACTACGCTCATGGAGCATGCAAAGTTTGTGTTACTACCCAAATTGCACGTAGCAGAGTAAAAAACTGTGCTAATCAACGTAGCATAGCAGCAGTATATTAAACACATACAAATGCTTTGTTAAAGCAAATTTCTATACTAAAAAGCATATAACAAATTCACAAAAGTGAATTTTGACAATGAAAATATCAAGCAATGAGAGAGGTGATGATTTTGGGTTCCCCCTAACCTAGGGGAGGACCAAGCAGATGCCTTGAACACAAAAAGCATATCATGTGAACGATTCAGTGGTGGTCCCTTCCTCCTAGGACCACCCCAAGCACAGTTATGGGCAAAAATACAATCCCAACCAAAGGCCCTGCAAAGCATTATGGGACGAGATTAGCAGTGGGCAGTGAATATTATAGTGTCCAATATCAAAATAATTCTACAAAGAGCTGCAGTTCAACTAGTCGTTACTAGATGTCCCTCACGAGTCAAATGCAAAAGCATTGAAATTATTAATACATCAAGCTGCAGTTCCACTAGTCGTTACTAGATGTCCCTCACGAGTCAAATGCAAAAGCATTGAAACCCTTTCATGAAGCTTTTGCATTTGACTCGTGAGGAACATCTAGTAACGACTAGTGGAACTGCAGCTCTTTGTAGAATTATTTTGATATTGGATACTATAATATTCACTGCCCACTGCTAATCTCATCCCATAATGCTTTGCAGGGCCTTTGGTTGGGATTGTATTTTTGCCAATAACTGTGCTTGGGGTGGTCCTAAGAGGATGGGACCACCACTGAATCGTTCAAAAGATGTGCTTTTGTTTTCAAGGCATCTGCTTGGTTCTCTCCCTAGGTTAGGGAGGATACCAAAATCATCACCTCTCTCACTGCTTGTTAATTTATTGATTTCACTTTTGTGAAATGCTATATGCATTTTAGTATATAAAGACAGAGATACTTATTTTATCCTAACTTGCACTGTGCAAGATGCTTTTGGCAATTATTGTACAGTGCAGTCAAACACACAGCTACGCACTATGCAATTTGCATAGCTACGTGTAGTTCAAAATGTACTTCACATAGCTACGTGAAGTGCTACTACGCAAACTACGCCCAGGGTTACTCCTGTGCAGAATGTCCACATCTCCATAGGGTCAATTTGAAAGCAGTACACACATTATTCACTACCCTCTGGCCAATCTACATTTGACATGTCACAAATGAGCATATGAACACTTAATGAACTATGACATTACATGGCACAGGGAATGTGTGTTCAGAGTTCGAGTGTCTCAAATCAGCAGTGTAACTGTATAACTGCTAAACCACAGTGTGTCCTTTACATCATTGCATGCAGTCAGGGATCTGTGGGAATAAGGCTATACACCCCATTGACGTGAAGTCATCATGCTAGGCAGTGTCTCACACATTTACATTACCCAGTCTCAGAACAAATGTGTGATTTTTGGCTTCAATAGAGCTGCACCAGTGTCTATGTTGCCATCCTCCCTACATACTCAAGTGCAAAAAGTTCTAGGTCATGTATGGACCATGCTGTTGGCAAAATCTTAATGCATGAACATTGGCTTGCACTCACAGGCACATACTAGTGTACAGTAACATCATGTGAGCATTCTGAGCACTTTAAAACATTTACTCATACGCTTACCAGTACCTCTGGAGCACCATATAGCCGCCCGTATTGGCCAAGGACCTCATCTACCAGGACCTCCAGCTCCTCTGTGGTGAAGGGAAGGGCCCTGATGTTCTCTGTACGTGTCATGACTGGGTCCAGAGTAGAGGTACTGCAGGCAGTTGGTGTTGATGAATTGCAGGCAGCAGTATCTGAATGCAAGTGACAGGTGCAGCTATTTCACAGACATTTATAGGCCCCTAGGGTTGTTTCAGTGGTACTCTGCTGATGCAATTGGTCTGCCTGGTTTGCATCTTTCAATTGTGTCCAATGCATGTGACCGCAGTGGCGGTACACGCCTACCGCGATGCTCAAATCGTAAAGGCACTACCGCGATAACGGTTCCCATTGGCTGCAATGACATTCGCATAGGCGGTGTCACACCGCGGGGGACAGGTGGTGTCTACCGCATTCCAGCATCTTTCAATTGTGTCCAATGCCTGTGACCGCAGTGGCGGAGCACGCCTACCACGATGTTCAAATCGGAAAGGCACTACCGCGATGGCGGTTCCCATTAACTGCAATGACATTCGCATAGGCGGTGTCACACAGCGGGGGCCAGGTGGTGTCTACCGCATTCCGGCATCTTTCAAATGTGTCCAATGTCTGTGACCGCAGTGGTGGAGCACGCCTACTGCACCTATGAACACATTGTGCTATAGCTAACCCTGGGCGGTGAACTACGCTACGCTCGCGGAGTTTGCGAAGTTTCGGTAACTTCGCGATTCGCGTAGAACGCGAAGTTACCGTGCACTACGCAATTTGCGGCGTAGCTGTTTTTTTCTTCGCGCGCTCAATATACGTTCTCGCACGCGCAGTAACGACCTACCGTGATTCTGTGTTTGCCGACGCGACTTCCTATCCGTTCGCGGGCGCCACAAGATTTGGAATCCGGCCGCAAGATCCCGCGAGAGTGTGCGAACGCGAACACGTCATTCGGACGCGCGATCTGACTTCCGGCGGCAGTGTTGGTAAGATCGCAATCCCGAACACGAAGAAACTACAATCTGGCGAAGAATATCTCTCGAGCATCATAAAACCTTCTAAAAAATGATGGTTTTGCTCCAAAAAACTCCTCAGATTGTGATTTGGCTGTAGTTTTTTGTGCAAGGAGTCCTTTTTCTTTTTTACTTTTTTTCCAAGAGGAAGGAAGTGCCCCTGATTCTCAAACTTCCTGTTCCTGTCCAGCAGGCTCCTCCCAGTGCTTTGTCCATGTGCTGTTCACTGTCATTTGGATTTGAAGCTGGAAGGATCACTTTTTGTGTCTGTCTGCTGCATCATATCATTGGATTGGATTTGAGGACTCTTGGATTTGAGATTTTACAAGTAAGTTGGAGAATTGGTGTACTTGTTTGTTTGATTGGGGCTTGTTTGTACCTACATTTTTTGGGGATTTCCATAGTTTTTAAAATTTATTGTTGTGGCCTGTAGTTTCGGCAGGGGCCTAGTTGTTTTTCTTTGATTGGAATTTCAGCCAGTAGGCCCAGACTAGAGCCAGAGGTACCCATGGGTGCATGTTTCTGTGGTGTCTGTTGAATTTAAACATCATGTAGGGCATGCATGGATGGCATTGGATTGAATTGGTAAATGTGGCTTTTGGGGTGTATTTCACTTTTTGGGTGTAATATATACCTTTGTTGGATGTGTGTGTGTGCTTGTTGTGTAACTTTCCAACCTTTCGTAGCCCTGTGGATTTTCGTTTTTGCATTTTTGTATTAAAGCTGTGTTGTTTAGCACTGCAGGCCTCCTTTGTCTGGTCATATTTATTATTATAGGCCTGCTTGAGTTCATTGTTTTCCATGGCCTGTTGTGACTGTGAGTGACCACGTGGTTTGGGGCCATTTTGTGGGGGTACTTTAGTAGTGTGCTGCTTTTTCCATATAGGCCTGCATGTCTTTTCTTTGTTCCCCTTGGCTTATGCTTGTTGTGAACTTGTGGGTGGCCTGGCCATGTGGTGGTGGCCATTTTGTGGGACCAGCCACTGTGCTTTTGCCATAGGCCTCCAAGCTTGCGGCCTAGTCTGCCAGTAGGCCCGGAGGTAGTCATCCTCATGGGTGCATAAAACTGTTTCTGTGTTGTCTGTTGAATTGTAACATAATTTAGGCCATGGATGGCATTGGATTGATTTGCAAAATGTGGGGTTTGGGGTGGTATTTCAGTTTTTGGGTGTTTGTTAAATAAATAGGCCTTTTCAGCCATTAGGTAACCCTGGGCATTCAGCTCGCGGACTTTGGGCAACTCCGCACTGCGCGACAACGCGGACTTACACTTTTTATCTTCTTCGCGCGCTCAATATACGTTTTCGCGCGCGCGATAACAACTTTTTGTGACGATCGCGATGCCGAACACGCAGAATTTACAATCTGGCGAAGAATATCTCTCGAGCAGCATAAAACCTTCTCGAAAATGATGATTTAGTTCATTTTGCACCAAAAACTCCTCAGGTTGTCATTTAGATGTAGTTTGGTAAGCAAGGAGTCACTTTATTTTTGTTTTACAATTTTTTTCAACAGGAAGGAAGTTGTTGGGTGGCCTGGCCATGTGGTGGCGGCCATTTTGTGGGACCAGCCACTGTGCTTTTGCCAAAGGCCTCCAAGCTTGCGGCCTAGTCTGCCAGTAGGCCCAGAGGTAGTCATCATGGGTGCATAAAAACTGTTTCTGTGTTGTCTGTGGAATTTTGACATCATTTAGGCCATGGATGGCATTGAATTGAATTGCAAAATGTGGTTTTTTTGGAGGGTCTATTTCACTTTTTGGGTGTGTTAAATAAATGCCTTTTTTGCGTGTGTAATTATAATTATGTGTTGTTGTAGTGGTTGTCTAACTTTCAAAAGTGTTTTTAGCCATGTGGATTTTAGTTTTTGCATTAAAGCTGTGTGTGTTTTATAAGGCATCCTTTGTCTGCCCATATATAGGCCTGCTTGAGTTCATTGTTTGCTGTGCCTTGTGCCTGTGAGTCACCATGTTGCTGGGGGCCATTTTGTGGTGGTAGTTAGTAGTGTGCTGTGTTTGCCACATAGGCCTGCGTGTCTTTCCATTGTTCCTCTTGTCTTACTGCTTCCAAATCCATCCCCATTGCCAGGTGCAGCTCCCTGATGCTGCTACATACATCCCACGTGATGCACAAATTTAGGCCAAACATGCTCCACTACATTTTAGTTTTTGTTCTTTACTATTCTTATTCTTCCAGAGTGTACACACTAGCACTACACATTAGCCAGGAAAGCCCTGGCCTTGTTGTCAACGTCTCATAAATGGCTACACTGTGTGTTGTTGTTCACCGAGTTTCAAAAATTTAATAATTGAGGCCACCACACACTAAGTTCTATATTATATTTGTTTGATTTGTGCTATGTTTGACTGATGTTCTGGCTTTTTTGCTTTTAGGTGCACAAAGACTGAGGAGGAGGTGTGTCTCTCATCATTGCCCGTTGCACTGCCAGACAGACATCCTGCTGCTGTACACACAACACAACGTGACGTGTGACCTGACCAGACATCTCTGCAACTGAGTGCTGCTGACATCTGAAGAAGATGGGCCCAAAGAAAGCAGGTACCAGGTCCTCCAGTACCAAGAAAGTTGCTATTGAGAAGAAGGAACAGAAGAAGGAAGTGACACTTAAGTCTGGTCTGCCGGCCAATACCTTTTTTGGGCAAAACAAAATTACGCCTGCAGCAGCGGTGTCCGGGGGGCAAGCTGGGGGCAGCACCTCTGCATCAGTGGGCCCAACCCACCAACCCAGGCCCAAGCACATGAGTGTGGAAGAGGTAGCCAGCCTAATGGTGGAAAGCAGTGATGCTGAGCCTGAGATAAACGTATCGCTATCTCAAAGTAGTACCCAATCAACGCAGGAGGAAACACAGCAGATAAGTGGTCAACAACAACAGCCGCAACCACCGCCCGCAATAGTAGTTGTTGTTCCTCCTGAAGTAGGGGCAGTTTAGGAAATTGAGCCTCATGCAGAGGTAGAAGAAGAAGCCACTCATTCAGAAGATCCATTGTCTTCCAAATCTCCAGCAAGGAAAAGGAGGGGTAGTCCATCAAGTTCTTCGCCAAGCCCCCTTCTGATGATCTAGATGCCACTTGGAAGCCACAAACTGAGTCTGAGAGGGAGCCACGTTCCAAGACCAAGCTAGGGAAAAGGAAGGTTCCAGAAAGCCTTACACTTATGGAGGTCGATGTAGAACAGCAGGATGATGATGATGAGCCAGTCATCACGAACATCACTCCCGGCCCCGAGGAGATGGAGACCAACATTATTACCCTATCCAAAATCGCTGCGAGGGATGTAGCACGCATACCTCCACAGGTAACACCAACACGACCTACAGCTTCCATATTTGCATTAGCAAAGGCCCGGCAGCGACCTACATCCAGCACAACCACCACCTCAGTAGGAGTAGGTAGTGGTACAGCAGCACAGAGTCAAATTCAACACACACCCTCCAGTTCATCCGGCATCGGAAGTGGCACCTCCAGCAGGAGGCCAAAGTTAAGCTCCCCAGTTTGGGACTTCTTTACGGTTAGCGAAAAGGAGGAGAACATTGCTATATGCTCCATTTGTAATAGCTTTGTTAGTCGTGGTAAGCTTGGTACAAACTATGGTACTGGAGGCCAAATGACCCATCTGAAAAAACACCACTTGATCAGCTGGGAGGACCACCTTCGTGGCATAAAAACTGCAACCATTGGTGTTGGTGGGGATAAAGGAGTAGAAGATCCGATCACGGTGGAAGAGGAAGGACAGGGAGACATTCTCTCTGGTAGTGGTACACAAGGTGTCCCTGACCCCAGCAGTGCAGTGTTAACGTCGCCCACATCTTCAGCAACACCTCAGTGGCACAAGAGTAAGAGTCAGCCTGAGACACCAAGGAGTACCAGGTCCGCAACCCCAAAAAGTGCGTTGTTGAGCCTAAGAGAAAGGAAAACCATGCAGCCTACAATTATCAGCATGTTTGGGGGGGAGGGGCAGTACGAACGCAACCACCCAATAGCACGTTTGTACAATGCGTAGCTGGCTAAAATGTTAGCACTGGAACTTCTCCCTTTTTCTTTTGCTGAAGGGGTGGGTTTTCTGGAATTTGTGTCAACCATCTGCCCAAAATGGCATGTTCCCAGCCGCTACTATTTTGCCAGAGTTGCTGTTCCGGCACTACATCACGACGTGCTGGAATTGCTTGGAAAAGCCTTGAAGCAGAGTGCTGTTCACAGTATCCACCTGACAACAGACATGTGGACCAGTTGCCAAGCCACAGATTACATGTGCATCACTGCACACTGGATCTCTTTTGCGGGGGTTAGAGAACAGATATCTGCTGGTGTTGACGCTGCTGAGATTTTTCATGCCACTCGCAAACATGCAACTGTAGCCATGTTTGCCATGGAGAAATCTCATACTGCTGCAAACATTTTGGAAGAGTTTAACACCAAGGTCTTTGAGTGGCTGCGCCCAAAAGGGCTTACGATTGGTTTTGTTGCCACGGACAACAGCAGTAATGTAGTTAAGGCCATGCACAATGGTGGCTATTTCAGGGTCCCGTGTTTGGCACACTGCATTAACATTGTTGTTCAAGACTTTTTGAAAAATGAATCCAAAGTCAGCAACTTACTGGCCACCTGCAGAAGAATATGCACACATTTCAGCCATTCTTTTAAAGCCCGGAAGCAGCTGAGGGTCATTCAACGTGAGCATAAAATGCCAGTCAAAGCGCTCATCCAGGAGGTGCCAACACGTTGGAACTCAACTTATTACATGCTTGATCGTCTGTTTGAACTGTACCTACCACTCAATGCTTATGTCATGCAAAGATTAGGGGAACCTACTGTGAGAGGCATGACCATTGAGATGGGTCAATGGGACCTCATTAAATGCCTGACTGAGATGCTACTTCCTTTTGAGATCTTCACACGTGAAGTCAGCAGGGAGGACTGTACTATGGGCCAAGCTATCCCTTTGTTGCACATGCTAGAGCAACAGCTGAAGGAGGTGTCTGAAACGTACGCAGGTGTGGATGACAAACAAGACGCATATCATTTGGCGGAGACCTTAGCCGCTCGCTTATCTGAAAATACAAGGATTCAAAATAAAATTTTGTCACAACCACATTACATTAGTGCAACAATTTTGGATCCACGGTACAAAGTATTTCTGAACAGCAAGGCAGTAATTCCTTTTCGGAAGTGGATGTTGCCAACTACAAAACTTTGATAGCTAAGGAAGCCACTATTTTCGAAAACAAACGGCTGTTAATTACAGGCCCCGACCCCATGCCATAACAAGTACTACAGGGCATCCAGAGTCAAGTTCTACTTCGGAGCCTGAGGGCAGTGCGTTTGCCTCCCAGCAGTCACCTACACCAACAATAACATCAACAACAGCAAGAACAGGATCATCCACAGTACAATCTGCAACTGATTGGTTTCTACGGCAGGGGTATGGTAATTCCAGTGCTGATGCAAAGGCAAAAGAGGCCAAGCACATCGGAGCACCCCTGAACATTGAGCGGACGGTCCAGGCCTATCTGGATGACCCAACAGAGGTCTTCATGGATCGAAACCCATTGGTGTATTGGTATGGGAAAAGAAGCCAATGGACAGTGCTCAGCAGGCTGGCGATAAAGTATCTGGCTTCCCCTGTCGCAAGTGGCTCTTCTGAGCGTGTTTTCAGTGCTGCTGGTGCCATTGTAACTTCGAAAAGGACCAGTCTCTCGCCCAAAAGCGTGGAGAGGTTAACCATGATCAAAATGAATCAGCACTTTATACCACCGGATTACAAATTACGTGAATCACAGCAGGAAGAGGAGAGCGACTTGGATGACGAAAATAGTGCATTACAGGACCTACTTCTGTCCGAACCACCAGAGTTTGAGGACGAGCTCCTCTTCCCTGACAACTAGGCTTTCAAATTGTTACTTTCTTCCTTCCTTTATGTGTCTGTGTATCTGTCTTTCTGGTTCAAATCAAATTACAACAAATCCATCACCACCGTCTTCTCTTTTTATTTCCCTATTGGAGTTGCACGTCTGTGCATTTAACTGTCCACTCTTCAGAGTCCTGCTTCATCTTCCTGTCTCGCCCTAGTACATTAGCATCAAGCCAGACATTGGAGTACAAGAAATGTTGCCTTTAACAGTCCCTCCATAAGAAGTGAAACGTGACTATAGCTATCCTCCGTTTTGTTTCCGAGCCGAAACTCATCAGTGTCCGAAGGCTACCGCCTCTGCAGGCGTCCACAACTCTTCACTGTCAGAACTTGGGCAGGCATCCAAAAGTGAACTCATCACTGTCTGAAGGCTACAGCCTCGGCAGGCATCCAAAGCTCCTCACTGTCAGGACAGAAGGTACTTGGCAGAGAAAGACAAGACTCTTCGAAGAAACTTGCTGACATTTGTGCAAACTCAAATGACCAGCTCTGAGCGCTACCCAGGCCGCGGCCCATCATCACAGTGCACTGCTGACCAGGTGAAGCAACTTAAACTGTGACAAAGTGCCACAGATGAATAAGACGAAAACTGAAACAGCGACTAACACTCAAAATGAATGTGGACTGGAGTAATGATGAGGCCACTGCCCCGTAATAAAAAAACACACACACCTGTCAGAACTAGGCATCTGATGATCTGACAGCCAAAGAGAAGAGCAACACAGGTAATGATGGAATGCATTGGATGCTTGCAGACTCTGAGCGATTGCTGTTGTTTGTTGTTGATGTTGTGCATGAAGTCGAACTCTACTCTACTAGTTAATCTACAAAGTGACTCAAGTCAAGTCAGTGACAGTCAATGTTTCCTTCTTGTTGTTTAATAACCAAATTGTACTCCTACTACTGCAGGTGCAGGCCAATATCTGTTGCAATTTTTTAATATGGAATATGGACTTAATCGGAGTCACTACAGACTGAGTTGGAGTTGGACAACACGTACCACACCATGATGATGACCATACTATCTTTGCAATCAGTCAGTTGGATCGGAGATGATTGAAGGAATAACTGCGTTTCATGAAGTGGCATAAGGTAAACATAAACACAACAATTCAACAAGAAAGTAAACACAGCAGACCTACATGTCCATGTAGTGGTGGAGTCGAGTCAAGTCATGACTGACAGCGGCGCATAGATTTTGTCACTTAATTTTGAAAATGCTAAGTTGCTGTGTATATATGCCTTGTTTTGTCTGGCTCTGTCAAAAATTAAGGTAAATTGGGTCACAGACGGGCTGGTGCTGTGGTGGGCCTGTTCTGTCCTGTTGTTGTTGTAGCTTAATGCTGTAAACAGAATATACACAATATATCCAAGCCGCCTCAGTCTGAAAGTGTTCTCTCTTCTCTTCTTGGACTCCACCGTAATTGATGTTTTTTTTTATTCATTGATTTTTCAATACCCTTTTTGTTTTTCCATCTAGACGTTACAGGCCGGCCTTTACCCTGTGCTATACTGGGAGACACAACTCACATTTACCTTACCAATCCGCATCAGGAAGGCCACCAAGATTGATGTGCGGAGCGTCCATGGAAGATAGGACCAAGAGGAAGGACGAGATTCAACTCCACAATTTGACCAGGATAATAGTAACTTTAGTATCATTCATCATTCATCTTTTAATTAATTGGAATCCTTTTTTCTCTTCAATCATTATGACTGTGTGTTGTGTGTTGTTGTTTGTTTGCTAATTGATCCCTACAACTATTTTTTAATTTTCTTTGCTATCTTTAAAAGTAAGCCCAGTACATCATGGAATTTGGGTCTCACTCTCTGAGGGCATATTACAGGCAAGGCAAATTGCGTAGAATATACTGCTGCCCTGTACTGTCTAATTGTCTAGTAGGAGTTAGTAAGTACTACTCATTAACCATCAAGTTATCTTCATCATCATGCATGCATTTCCTTTTTCTCCCTTTATAGATTTTTTGGATAAGATCATGGTCGTCTGCCAAGATTTCGCTTTGCTTTTGTTGTCCATGCGTACTGTTTTTCTTTCTCCAACCTTTCCCCAAACCCCCTTCCCATCCATTCATCAAACCCTAACCCTCTTCCCCCGGGCTGTGATTTATATTGAGGTGTGATGTGACTACATAAAATGTACACCAATTGATCACACGCTTGCTGGGGCAGATGTGGTGAAAGCAACACTAATTAAATTTCAAGGCAGGGCGAGGAGCTTCTTCTGCTTGCCCACCCATGATCAGTCTATGTGCAAGCCATCACCGGCTAATAGTACATCATAATTAATTGCCAGCATTGATTGGATTCATCATCAAACTCCTACCACACAGCAGTAAAGGTTACGAATTACGATTGTGTTAAGTGACTCACTCGACACAACTACAGTTTGTAACTTCTTGTACTAGGCTGTCCCACTCCCCGCCACCATTATGTTTTATTTGACTTTAGCAGTTGCAAATGCAATATTGTTTGTTTGGCAGTCTTCTTCTGTACTGTATTTTACTTCGTTCTACTACTCCTCCTACAGTCGCTTTCAGGCAAGAGACTGTCTCTTGTTTATTTTTTTAGCAAATGCTGCTGCCAGTGTCTACTCTACTACTACCACCACAACCATGGCATCTTCTCCATTCTCTTGGGAAACCATGCAGCCATCGCTGTGCCGAACGTAATCATCATCAATCACAGGTAAGATAAGTTTGGTGGAAGGTATAATGGACTAGGAGGAGAGACTGACAGTACTAGTAGGACAAATAACTCAGTGAGGGGTACCACATCTATCTGTTTGTGTTACATCATCGGCATATTATTTAAATCAAACACTGGCTGCGGCCCTGCAGCAGCAAGGAAACCATGTGACGTTAATTCGTAAAACAGTAACTCCCCACAAAACATTAACATTGTATGTTTAAGTATAAATATAATTTATTACCCTAACAAAAATAAACTATCCCACACCTGACCCACCCCTCTCCCTAACCCCAACCAATGTCCAAAACGAAAAAAAGTCCAAAGAATGTCCAGAAACCCCAACGCCCAATTCCCACCCACCAACAAAAGGAATAAAAAGGGGCAATGCAACAGGGTCCTATTAGATTCGGCGGGCTTTAAGGTGTTTGTCCACCAGAATTTTTACACGCTCCTCTAGTTGCTCCTCTAGCCGTGCCACCCGGAGGAGAATCTTGCGTCGAAATGCCCTGCAGTGGCATCCATGGTGGGGGACAGCAGTGCTGGCTGCAAGAGAATTGCGGCGGCGGGCGGCTGCCAGACCGCGGCGCCGTACCACTGGAGGTCTGGCCTGGCTGGGGCCCGGGGCATCGGATGAGGCTGCAGTTGCTGCCGCCTCCTCCTCCTCCGCCTGAGCCACCAGCCGCCGGTACTCCTCACAGATGGCCTCCAGTTTCCGGCGCCGGGCCCTGGCTGCCAACTCCTTCCGGGATGGTTTTTCTTGGGAAGGAGTATCTATATCAAGAAAGAAAAAGAATATTGTTGTAACCAGTACTCTTAGCAAAACAGTAACACAAAATTAATTCAACACATAATGGCACAGTAGCACTAGCAAGAAGCACAGTACATAACATTTCTGGTAATAATCTATCTATCCTCCCACTTCCTCGGCCTGTAACATTTGTGGGAGTTTCAGGCATTATACTAGCACTATGGACTCCAGTACACAGTACACCAGTCTTCTTCTTATCTCTACTAGTTTAGCGAAATGACATAACCTGGTTGTAGTAGCCGGCATGCCAGCTCGGTCAACTATGCTTGCACCCAAGACAAACATACGAGTCTGACTCATGACGCAGACTCACGTTAGTTTGATTTACAACTGTCTGCAGGTGGGGAAGCTCGTATTTTTCTATTACGGGTGGCACTGGCCATACTCTCTCTGTTACATGAAGGGCAATTGGTCAATTTCACTTTGACAGTGCCCTGGCTACTACAAAAGGCAGATTATATATCTGATCCAATGATCATTGCTTTTATATGGGACGACGACATAAGGTCAGTAGCGGTCGGTGGTGGGACTCGGGGAGTGCTGCCAGGCGGTGACGTAGGGAGGGGCAGGGTGGGGGTAGTAAACTATGGATTACGGCCAATTACAGGTAAGTAAACATATAAATAAATAAAACTAATTTTGTTGCGCCCACTGCATCGCTTTTGGCGGTGCAGTGCACACAATTAAATTTGCTTTATTTATTTTTATGTTTACAGTAAAGTTACCTGTATTTGGCCGGCGTAATACATTGTTTACTGCTACCCCCACCCTGCCCCTCCCCACATCGGCTTTGCTACTGTGGCGCGGTTTCTTTTACATTCCCTTAAAACTAAAACTGTGCATCCCGTGACAGTCTCCACCTATGCTGTCTTGATGAATACATACAGGCATCCATCCATTCTAAGCAAATGTCAATCATTCTTCTTAATCTCTCCACAAACCTTACTTTGTTTCACCAACAACAACCCATGCGTCCACTCACTCCGTTGCTTGCCTTGGCTTAGAGTTTCACCCAAACACCGCTAATGATTCTTGCTATCCACAGTATCCACCCATACTGTGTCGCCCACCCAGGCAGGCATCCATTCTTCTTTCACCTTCCACCCATCCTTCAACAACACATGCATCTGATTCCTATCAGCCACCTATCCATGCTTCTAACGTATCCTTCTCTGCCAGTCATCATATTAAATCTCGCCCATCCTTCCTCCTTCCACCCTTCCTTCCCTTTTTGTTCAACACATCCATCAAGGTCATCTGATCTGACTTTTAGTCTCCTCCATAAAACTTTCACAGCTGAGTTAGAGTCAGATAGAAGAGGCCATTGGTTAATCAAGTCACACTGGTAATGCTATTGCTACTGCATTGCTAATGCTAAGTAAATGGTGTCTTCGCTTCTTCAACCGTTGTATAATGTTCACTACAACTTCATACCTAATAAGTCTCAACAACAGTACAGTGAGTGAAGTCAACCCCCTTCCAGCTAGTGCAATGTCAATAAGTAATGAATATAACTTACCACCGCCCGCCACTGCTGCTGGCTCACCCCCTGGCCTGTAGCTCCTGCAGGTGCCACATCTCCTGCCCCCTCCGGAATGGTGGAATCGCCGCTGGCCCCGCCGGCACTGGTGGTCGCTACTACGCCTAGATAAAAACATGACACATTTTTAGATGCCTGTGTACACCTCCCCCTATTTATTCTTTTTCACTAGCAAGATTGAAAAAAAAGTGAATACATACATATTATACATCACGTTCACTAGTCAAAATCGGGTACTAGAGTCAGTAGACACTAGTAGTGTTATGGTCCCTAGGGTCATTATTTATTATACTATACTCTACTCTTTGCACAGTTAGCCTGAGCCATGCAACCATTTTTCGCTTCATGTCTTTTGCGCATGTTACCTCGCAGCTTGTTGTGCAGTAAGTAACAGTAAGATGCCTTTTTGAGCCCACATGAGCACATACAGCTACTGTCTGAGCGTTGCGTACAAGAGGTCAAAAAACAAGCCACTTTGTTATGGAGTTCGGTTAGTCCGTATTGCTTAGCCATAAGTAACATGTTACACTTTTTTGGCAGGACTGAGAAATGCTTGCATTATACTATCTGACGCGCACCATTTTTCTCAGGCAGAAGATTTCCTTCTACGAACCAGAGATTTGCAGAGCTTATGAATGATGCATGAGATGTA
This sequence comes from Calotriton arnoldi, assembly GCA_963921515.1. Classification (NCBI taxonomy): domain Eukaryota; kingdom Metazoa; phylum Chordata; class Amphibia; order Caudata; family Salamandridae; genus Calotriton; species Calotriton arnoldi. The sequence continues at coordinate 440,192 of CAWUFW010003342.1, read as the reverse complement.
ACCAGTAATTCTACGTTCTACGGTGAGGAGTCTGCCAGAATTCGCACTGATCTTTTGTCTTCTATCATCATGCACTTGTTGTAATAATGTTTATTGTTTTAATCTTATGCATTTTGCTGTTGGAGCTGGCTGGAGTACACTGAATTTTATTGAACAACATACAGAGCTTGTTAGTTGAAAATAAACCTTTTGAACTTACACATAGACTCTGTGGTATTTGGTGTGGTGGTGGTGGTGGACTTACACGAGTGAGTGAGCGAAAGGGTGTTATGTTCTGGGTTGTGTAATCATAATCATTGGATATCTTCGGGTGGGGGTTCGGGGACCTAATGAGACACTATAGCTAGTTGTTCAGGGGATTGTGGGTTCACTTCTGACTGAGGTGTGAGGAAGGTCCAAGTTCCAAACTCCCATCACCAACATCCTATTTTCTTGTGCATAGTTCTGCATGGGGCTGTGCAGAATCCACGCATCAGCAGTAGTATGTACTATATCCTATCAAAAATAGTCAAATATCTGGTTGGGCATTTTGTTTGTGGCAATTGTCAAAGCCTCAAGATTAAGAAGCCTAGAAGAGGACAACCAAAAGGACTGGACTCAGTGGCTAGAGCTATTGGTCAATCTGAGTTTTATTCAAAACCGTACAATAAAGAGTGGCAATGCAAACTGGGCAAGCTTAGTGACAGAGTAATAGTATTAGTACAGACATTCATAGCAGAGGCAGTTAGAACTTAGAGGCAGGGATAACCAGAATTTAGAAACAGATAGTCAAGTCAAGATCAAAGAATCTTTTGTAAAAAATAGAATTAGGGAGTGGAACCAGAATTAATAGTTCTGAAAAAATAAGGTGCAGTAAAAGTTAGGGCAATATAATTGTTAATATTATTAACCACTGGAGGACTTACTGAGACCAGCAGCAGGGCCCTCGGTAGAGGAGCGGTCCTCTGGTGGTTGTCCCGCCGACTCGGACCCCGTCTTCTTGCCCCTGGGTGCTGCAGATCAGTGATCATGTAAGATATAATAAAGAAAGATACAAACATTAATGATTGCTGTGAAACAAATAAATTATCTAAAAAACGCTCAAAAAACATTTTAGGAAACAAAAATTGCAATAAAATTGACCTATCTAATCCGATCGACTACTGGCTTGCGGGATTCACGGACAGACTACTTATTTGGGAACACTAATTCAGTGTTCCATTCTGATTGATTCAAATAAAATCCAGAACACTAACTAAGCCTAAGTACCACCTGACCTAGCCCACCTATTCCAGGCGGGCCAATTGTTCATTAAGTCTGCATTTCCATTTTTTTTAGCCATCAAAAATGCATAGATGAGAAGGAGGACACATGCATAAAGTGCATAATGCATACACCAAATTGTTGGTTGGTTGCGTCTGATGTTCTGCAGCTGACTGACACTGCTAAGCTTACCAGTACCACTCACTAAACAAACTACAAAAGGTTCTACTAAGGACTGGGGTAAGCAGCACTCAGTGACAGAGGATGCGTCACGCAGACCGCTCAAAAATTATCAACTAATAGTAACTAAACCTAGTATCAATCCATCCACCACTATTTGACAGGAGTACAAAGGAAGGACTAGTCTCTCTAGCAATAGCATTACCTAACTGAAGTTCTCTAAAGTAAACTCTTACATAATAATAAGGACAAGCGAGCGCAAAGTTGCAAACAAGTAAGAGTAGCGCCCAGCACCTGTGTCCTACAATCACAGAAGATTTTGAAACGTAATTTACCTGCAATGTAAGCAGCAGTATTCTTGTTATTTGTAAAAAATGTATACACAAATCACAATACTTATAATACTATATATATTAGCTACTCACCAAGCCCCATGACCTCGACACCTAGCAGGTCCAACAGGTCCTGCTCCCGGTCGAGGATGTCTGACCACCGGTGGGCCAGCTGGTTATGGGTGCGCCGGACCCCTGAGCAGCGAAACACTGCCCGGCGCACCTTCGCCCACCAGCGGTGACGCTCCTGGGTCGGGTACCCAGAGCCTGGCCTGCCGCCTGCTGCTAAGGTCAAGGGGAGGTGGCGCTGAACAAAAAAAATAAGGGCGGCCACCTCCGCCTCACTAAAAAGCTGGTGGGCAAGCGGCTCTTGGGCGCACGCGCCTTGCCCTTCGAACCGCTGCTGCTACCCTTCGCCATGGTTCTGGGGTGGGAGGAGGCGGAAAAGAAAAGTTAGAAGGAAAAAATAAAGTTAGGGGAAGAAGTAGGAGCTTAAAGAAGAAAGTTATATAAAACAGTCGAAAAGTAAAAAAAACAGTAAAAAGTAGAAAAAAATGCAAAATATAGACTTAGGCAGAGAGAGAGATAGATAAGAAATAAAGAAAAATTGAAAAACAGTGTAAAAAGCTAAGGATTGCAAAGATTGAGGGAGGATAGAAAAGCAGGCATACCAACCATAGCATAGAGTGGAAAAACAAGATGGCCGCGCCCATCGCGATTGCGTGGGTAAGTTCGCGCAATATTTCTCCCCGAGCACGCAAAAAACGTCGCAAACACGTACAACGCGTTCCCGAACATGGAATGCACATCGCGAGCACGCTATACGCGACCCGGAACAGGAAATAAGGGATCGCGAACGGGCGGGACAAGTGAAAAACAAAATGGCCGTGCCCATAGGCGACCGCATGGGTAAGTTTGCACCCCCGAGCACGCAAACAGCGTCCCGAACACGCACAACGCGTTCCCGAGCAAGAAAAACGCATCGCGAACGGGTGCGACAAGCAGCTACGCACGCTCGCGTAGCTCGCGCAGCGCTCCGACGTCTTCGCGTAGCTTCGCGTAGCGCGACTATGCGAACTACGCCCAGGGTTAGCTATAGCATTATCGCTTTGTAATTTGCATCACTGATCACTATAAATTTACACAAAATTCTTGCACCTGGTTGTAAAGTGAAATGAGAGTGTGACATTTAACTTAAGTATGCCCACACATGTCATGTCAGTACACATGATTAAATGCATTGGTATGTACTTACTCACATGTCAAATTTAATCTTTGTGGGCATGTATACAGATCTCTGGTAGAATTGATTCTCATTTTTGTGAACATGCCAATGTGTGAAATGGCAACTCATCCCACAGTCATGATGGAGTGACCACATAATGTGCATATATCACTGTATACAGTGCTGTATTTATATTGATAGTTGTCCAGCTTACACTCACTGTGCTCATTTTGTAATGATGTTGTGCTTAGTGAGACTAAAGCAAGAAGGTTGTGCAGTGACAGCAGCTACGTACAACTCAGCATTGTTGCTGTTTGCCACATGTGCTATGTCAGCTACACACAGTGCTGGTGACACAAGATGTAGGAGTGTACCATATACCATTCACATAGTGTGATTCTGATTTGACAGTAGTTAGTATGTACATCCTGGCTACATGAATGACTACAGGAGATCAAGGTGTCTGTGCATGTGACTTGTGCATTAAGCTGTTTTCACAGTCCGGTCAATGTTGGTGTTGTGTTAGTCATTATGTGAGATGTTTGCCATATCTCATCTCTGACTCATATTTACATGTGTCCTCTGCCAGAATACGTAGGAGATGACCAACTGTGCATCGGTCTTTCCCAGTGCTAGCGAACATGGAGGATGAGGACATCATAAAGAAATTCCGTCTGAATCGCCTTACCCTTCAAGAGCTTTGTGCTCAGTTGGAGCCTCATTTGAGGCCTCACAGAACATATCCAATAGCTTTGACACCAATAGTAAAGGTGATGGCCGCCCTGCATTTCTTTGCCACTGGTTCATTTCAGTACACTGTGGCCATCGCAGGAGGGATGTCTCAACCTTTGTTCAGCATGGTGCTGCATGATGTCCTGTCCGCACTGTTGACCTACAAGGACCGCTACATCCACTTTCCAAGGAGACATGAATTGGTAGATGTGAAGGGGGAATTTTATGACCTTGGTCAAATACCTAATGTTGTTGGAGCCATTGACTGTACACATGTTGGCCTAGTTCCACCACAGGTACGTGAGCACATCTACCGTAACAGGAAGCATTACCATTCAATTAATGTGCAAGTGGTATGCCAAGCGGATATGATTATCGCCCATGTATGTGCCAAATATCAGGGTTCTGCACATGACTCCTACATACTGCGTAACAGCATCATAGCACAATTGATGGAAAATCTGCATCTGGAGCGTGCGTGGCTTGTTGGTGAGTAAGCTGTGCCAAGTAGTGTGCTGTATGTGTGACATGCTGTTCTCCCCAACTATTTCTATTACAAACTTGGTCTGTGTGTCTCACAACTAGGTGACTCTGCGTATCCCAACTGGCCTTGGTTGCTGAGCCCACTGAGAAATCCAAGGACCCCAGGGGAAGTCCGCTTCAATGATGCCCATGGGAGGACACGTCGTGTAGTGGAGCGTGCTTTTGGACTTCTGAAGGCTAGATTTCGGTGTCTGGAAAATAGCGGTGGTGCACTACTCTACTCTCCCCAAAAGATGTGTCAGATCATAGTTGCATGCTGCATGCTCCACAGCCTGGCCTTGGGCAAAGAGATCCACCTGATTCTGGACGATAATGAGCAGCAGATGCCCCCCGCTGCAAATCCACACATGCCCAGTGACGATGATAGTGGAGAAGAGGAAGGTGTGACCTGCGCCAACAGCTCATCGACAACTACTTCCCTTGAGTGTAACTGACCATTGGACAACTATGACATTGTCTGTTGGCTTTGCTATTAGTGGTGAAGCATAGATGATGTGTTTGGATGCTGGCTGTTGTTGGCTCACTGCTAAGGGCTGATGTGTGTGGCACAGTGTATTGGTTTCCACTTACCTCATGTCTATGTTGATGGTGTTGGTCATTGTTATGTGTGATGAATCTTGTATGGTGTTGACTAGTGGTGTGTTGTTACTGTAATGCCATCACATGATAAGTCAATGTCATCCTCTTGTGCCTTTCTAGGTTCCTCTGCCCCATCAATGTCTTGTCACAGTCTGAGCTTGTGGTACATTGGAATCAGAGTTGACATTGTACATACGGTGATAAACATGGAACTGACACAAAGGCATAGGTGTGTAAATAGTGTTTATTTTCTATTAGATTGTATTAAAATTAAAGTGAATGTAAGATAATTTGTGCATAGTGAGTGTATGAGTTGTCAGTGATGGTAAAGGAGACAAATAGAGTAGTCCTCACATTAATGGAATTACACAGTCCAACAAACTCCTGCCATCAACATGGCAATGTGGGATTGGATAATCAACAAAGTCAATGTTCAGTGCAACACATGTGCCATTATGACTGTCTCAGCGACTTGGCTTTGGTTGGTGCTTTGCCACATGATCCTCCTGTGGTGTTTCTCGGACGGCCCCTCTTGCGTTTGGCAGGGGGTGCCTCTGCTGCAGGCTCAGAGGTGTCTCAGGAGTCATTGTCTTGCAACTCAGCTGAGGTGGTGGGAGTTTCAGCAGGCTGGCCACTGGAGGGGGGTTGAGCCGTCATTTGAGCAGCATGTATGTCCCTCAGAACACCCACAAGCTGACCCATGAGATCCACAAGTTGTCCCATTCGTGTGTCCATGGACCTCTGCAGCAGGCGGAGCTCACGCAATTCTCCTACAACCTGGCCTATCTGTCCCTGGTTCTGTTGGTATGCACCGAGGACTCTTGCAACGGTGGCCAGGGCATCTGTCTCAGTGTCCTCATGTGATTGTCCCCCAGTTGCTCTCCCACCTGCCCTGCTGACACGGACCAGTGGCATTGGCTGTCGATGCACCTGCACCTCCGGCATCTCAGCTTGTGTGGTGGTGATGGTAACCACTGAGCCAGGGACAGTGTTGCAGGCAGCAGTGTTGATGGTGGCGGTGGCTGTAGCAGGGGTCAGCGTAGTGGTTGTCGCTGGTGTGTTGATAGTTGTGGTGGTGGTGGGGACAATGAGGCCCAGAGACAGAGTGCGCCCTGGCAGTCCTGAGGGGCCAGGTTGTTGCGCCTCATCCGAGAAACATAGAGAATCAGCATCAGAGAGTTCATGTTCCGGGGGGGGAGACTGGCTCTGCTGGTTGGTGGTGTTTTCGCCAGCTATTGCTTGTGAATCGCCTGTTGGACAGAGGTTAGATTGTCAGGTAAGTGCACTCCACAACCTTGGTGACACAGTTTTGGATGTTACAGTTGATACGCAAAACATTTTACATTGCAATCACATGGTATTGGTAGAAGATTTTCAGCATCATGACATGATGTCGAGGTACATACATGACTTGTTATTATTGTGACATGTAAATAACCATTTGACATGTACAGATAGTGTGTTTACAAGGACATGTCATCATCAACCAACTTTATGCACATCCACTTTGTTTTATGCTTGGATATTGTAGAATGTTCAGGAAATCTGTTTCAGCTATGCCAAATCTTAATGATTTAATTAGTTAATATTGGTTTCAAATCATGTGGTTTTCTTTTTTTGACAGAGTGACCATGCATGTGTTGGGTTCATATGTGCCTTCATGCTCTCAAACAATGGAAATTACACATTGCATTGTGTGCTTTGCATGATTGGGCCCTGATTTTATTTCTCATGTGACTTTGTGATTCAAAGTGTAATTGTTGTGACATTTACATGTGCTTGGCTGTGTGCGCACTGGAAGTGACATTTTGATCTGTACAGAGTTGGCTAACAGGTGAGGGATATGTTGGTCATATGTCTCCATGCATTTTTAGAAGGATGATAGGGTGCAGGCGATGACTACATACCTGTTAGGTGGCACAGTGGAGGGAGATGGCTGCCACATGGCTCTTGGGTGGGGTGAGTGTCCCATCCTACTCAGGGGTGATGCAGTGAGCATGAGTAGGCTACCTACCTGTAAGGTGGAGTAGAGCAATGAAATGGCTTCCACATGGCTCTTGGGTGGGGTGAGTGTTCCATCCTGCTCAGCTGTGAGTCAAGGGTGCCTGGTGAGAGTTGTAGTGCTGGCTGCCTGTACACACCCCCCCTCCCTGTTGAGAAGGCTACCTCCCTGTGAACTGGAGCAGAGGAAGGGAATAGGTTACACATGGCTCTTGGGTGGGGTGAGTGTTCCATCATGCTCAGCTATGAGTCAAGGGTGCCTGGTGGGAGTTGTAGTGCTGGCTGCCTGTACACACCCCTCCCTCCCTGTTGAGAAGGCTACCTCCCTGTGAAGTGGGGCAGAGGAAGGGAATAGGTTGCACATGGCTCTTGGGTGGGGTGAGTGTCCCATCATGCTCAGCTGTGGGACAAGGGTGCCTGGTGGGAGTTGTAGTACTGGCTGCCTGTACACACCCCCCCTCCCTGTTAAGAAGGCTACCTCCCTGTGAAGTGTGACAGAGAAAGGGAATAGGTTACACATGGCTCTTGGGTGGGTTGAGTGTTCCATCCTGCTCAGCTGTGGGACAAGGGTGCCTGGTGGGAATTGTAGTGCTGGCTGCCTGTACACACCCCCCCTCCCTGTTGAGAAGGCTACATCCCTGTCAAGTGGGATAGAGGAAGGGAATAGGTTACACATGGCTCTTGGGTGGGGTGAGTGTTCCATCATGCTCAGTTGTGGGAAAAGGGTGCCTGGTGGGAGTTATAGTGCTGGCTGCCTGTACACACACCCCCATGGAAATATTGCTACCTACATTTGAAGTGAATCTGAGGAAGGAAATGATAGATATGTGGGGCATGTTTTAGGAAGAGTGTGTTGTACAGAAGTGCATTTTGGTCTAGAAAGTTTGGCTTTCTAGTTGTGCAAGACAGTACATGGCAGTGTGATGGGATACATTTATTGGTACTTTCCAGCCTCCACTCCCCCAGCAATTCCTGTGAGACTCTGTTGATGCAATATGGCAAGCACCTTCTCCTCCCATTCAGTGAATGTTAGTGGTGGAATGGGAGGGCCACCGCCAGTCCTCTGAGCCGCCTCATGGTTGCTGTTGGCACGGTATTTGACCCTGGTCTTTAGGTCATGCCAACTCTTCTTGATGTCACGCAGTGTGCACAGGGTGGTCCCTACTGCATTGACTTTGTTGACTATCCTTTCCCACATTTTATTTTTTCTGACTAGAGGTGTCTGTTGGACCATGCTTCCAAACAAATGTGGTTCTACTCTAATTATCTTGCCTACCATCACTGACAACTCATTGTCTGTGAATTTGGACATTTTTTTCTGTGCCATGGTGTGTGATGTGCAAATAGGTGACAAGTGCAGGTGGGAAGGTGGTGGTGGAAATGTGTGAAGTATGTGTTGGTAGTGTTGGTGTGGGTGGTTGTGATGGTGTGATGTGTGATGATTTGCCTCTCCTTTCAGCTGTGGTGTTTGGCCCTTCACTGCTGGAGTTGTGCAAAGGATGATGGTCAGGGAAGGGGTTGGTTTTATACTCAGCTATGTGGGTGTGTCAAAATGAGGTATTCCTGTCAGGTGTGTTCTCTATGTTGACCTGGGATTTGTTTGTTTTTCAATACCATGTGGGTGTATCATTGGGATGTGTCAAATGTGTTTGAGGGTAGCGGAAAGAATAGGCACACTTGGAGGCCTTGTTGTGTGGTTGCATTCGACCGCCATTCTTCTTTCCGCGCGACCGCAGCGGTCTGAACGCAATGGTCATTCCGCCAGCTCTGCCATTCATCTTTTCATGCGACCGCAGCAGTCGGAAAACAATGATCGTTCCGCCTGCTACGGCATCTTATAGTAATTTCACTTGCGGTCATTACGCGTGTGGATCGGCCTTTTTGGTGCTTTCTGCAGCATTTCCGTCCACCACGGTCAGATTTTCTGGTTTTCCGGATGCGGCAGACTTATTTTTGTGGATTCCGACCGCCGCGTTCGGATATTGCGTTCATTGCATCGTAATGTGCCTGCCGGCTTTGCCGCGGAACATGCAGGCATTTTTTTTCCGCAAGCACGGCGGTCGGAGGGCTTTATTGTCCACCATCGTAATGACCCCCTAAGTTTCAGCCAAATCCAGTGTAATTCCGTTTAACTGTTTTAGGTGTGGCTGTGTCTAGTTTTCCTATGTAAAATTACATGGAGGAAACACGTATTGGGGCCCCCCTTTTTCTTGACACTCACTTGACGGGTCACCCCAAAACTTTCCAGGAAGAAGTGTGGTGGAAAAATGACGCCAATCGTATGAACAACTCAAAAAATGTATTTCCTATGTAAACGTGGTCCTACTTATAACTAACCAGTGGTGTATATACATATATATACATAAATATAATTTTTCTAAAATTAACAAAGAGCTAACCTTTGTTTTTTTCTTCAAATATATATAAAAAACAATCATTGCCAATAGGCACTGTTTTAACATGCTATCACACTGTCCTTTTACAGGCTTATCTCTCACCTTGCACACACAGAGGCACACCTCTTGCCCTGATCAAACTCGGGCACACCTCTCACTCTGCACTCACATAGGCACACCTGTCACCATCAACTCAAACAAGCATAGTTTTTACCCTACTCTCACACAAACACTGCAGAACCTGAGCTCACACCGAGGCTCAACTCACCCTAGACTCACAAATGTAAATGACTTTCTCTGGATCCACAAAGGCGCACCACTCAAACTGAGCTCAAGCAGGCACACTGCTCATCGTATGATCCCACAGACAAAACTCTCAACCCACACTCACACAAGCACACCACTCACCTTGTAGTCACACAGACAAACCACTCACCCTGCACTCACCTAGGCACCTCTCAGTATAAAGTCATACAAACAGACCTACTGTACAAAGCACACTCCTCATGCTTCACTAAAACTGGCAAAACACACTCTATACTCATACATATTGATCTCTCCCTTGCACTCGCACAGGTACATTACTTGCTCTTCACCCATACAGAAAACTCCACTGTCACTCAAGCATCTAACAAAGTTAGTGATGTACACAGAATTAGCATCTAACTATGCATCTGCCCCAGATAAAATTAAGTGCCAGCTAAACAACAATTAAAATGAACCTATTGACACCAATTCACCTTGTTGCAGAGGAGGACATATATGTACCTCAGCTGCTTGTTGCATTATTAAGAGAATTTCTGAACATATATGTATGTGTATGCTGAAATTGGATCCCACTTTTAGTATTGAAATAATGATATGCATAAATTATTAAATATGTTACTTGAGACAAAGTATGCTAGTCTTGAATTTTCAATACATGTGTGCTGCTACTGATTTGCTCAATCCATGCTGGTCAAGGTAAGTTGCTCACTACACTTGCAAAATGGATTTATTTGTACAACTTATTTGAATAAATATTTAAGTGTTTCCTCTGGAAGCAACGTGTGTTGCGATTTGAAGATAAAACCTAGACACAGCAGAGGTAAGTAGGAAAAAGTACAAATTAAGTTTGACCTCATGCTTTCACAGCCGAAACATAGCCAAAAGAGTTTGCCAATGAAAAGAGAGTGAAAGGAAAAAGTGAGAGAAGGTCAAGAGGGAAGTGAAAAGTAGAATGTGAAAAGAAAGAAAAAAGAGACAGGATAATATAAGAGTGAGAAGGGGAGAACGTGAAAAATATAGGCAATTGAGTGTGAGAGGTGAGGGAGGGATGAAAACTGAGGGAGGGAGAGACAGACAAAGAGAATGGGAGCTGAGAGTGACAGACACCAGAGAGGTAATGCAAGACAGTATTAGAATAGAGAATACAATTAAATAGAGCTGAAATGTAGGGAACAATAGGAGAAGAAGGGGAGAACAAGGGCAGCATTACTGGTGCCTTACATGTACCAAGAGGTGGTGCTGTCTTTTCTCTATAAAGAGGTCCTCTTTCCCACTTCCTCTAAGCCCACCCTCCTCCTTCACCTTCAACACCTCCCCTGCCTACAGTAGGGCTGTATATAAAGAAAAAAAACAATGGATAGTATAGTTCTATAAGTCTGAACAGGCAGAAGAACTGAAGAGCCCAGCGAATAAATGGAGAGCAGGCAGACTGCAGGTGGAAAATGCTCACAAAAGTCAGAAAGTACACTAACTTGCTTAGGGGTGGGCAGGCCACTGCAGCTGTCTTGCATTTCCATTATCAAAATGCTATGAGAGCCTGGTGCTGGTCAACCCCTTGATTGCTGTACCACAATGGGTTTTGAGAATGTGCTAGTGAATGAGGAAGAGGCAGAAAGGAAGGGCTTCAGCACCTCTGTGGGCAGAGGAAGCCAGCTGCAGATGTTCTCATTGAACTAGGGAGTGCTGGATATACTGGAGGAGTGGCATGAATGGCAGTGTGCCCCAGGCTTTCTCAGTCAACTGCACAGTTCACAGGTATGAAAAAACAGTGAAAGTGGGTTGCTGGTCTAGACATGTGTTGGTTCAGTCACTGACTGCATGTCCAGATATGCATGCAGTGCACCATAGGTTGGGAATGGGCAGGGAAGAGCTAAGCATACTCATACTTTGGTGTGGGCAGAAATGCCCACACTTCATCTTCACCAAACCCCATCTGCACCATTCGCACTTAAATGCTAAAGAACCTCTTAACCACAGCCACCTTCCTGGACACCTGGAAACACACCACCATAACACCCCTTCTGAAGAAACCTTCAACAGACCCAAAGACGTTGGCAAACTACTGACCAATCTTCCTGCTTCCCAATCCAGTTAAAGTCCTAGAACAACTCATCAATTGAAGGCTGGCTGACCATCTCAATAACAACCACCTCCTCAACCCATCTAAATCCTGATTCTGGCCCAACCACAGCACCTAGACATGCCCCCATTGCTTCCACCAATGGCATGCACCTAATCCTGGACAGAAGCGACAGGGTGACACTAATCCTGATCCTCCTCTCAGCCACATTTGACACTGTCTCCCACCCCATCCTGATCGCACACCTCCATGAAGTCAGCAAACACAGACACGCTCTCTAGTAGATCAGCTCCTTCCTCACTGGGTGCGATCAGTCAGTCAGTCTGACACCATACTGCTCTGCTACCACCAACCGGATCCGGTGAGTCCCCCAAGAACCCCCACTTAGTGCCTGTTTAATGCCTATATGACACGGTTGTATGATGGAACAACTACCACTTGAACAACTACAGTCTAAACAACTACTCCTTAACCACTACTTAGGGGTCGATTCCGATTCGGGCCGGAAAAAGCACCGACCGACTCGGAGCCGGAATTTATTCCGACCGACACGTACCTGTGGCGCCCGACACGCCAAGTACGATGGAAGGCGTGCAAAATCCGACCGACACGTACCGAACCCAAGCCGCACGGAAAACAGCAATCCGACCGAAACGTACACGCGAACTCCAAACCGCAAAGTACGATGCAAGGCGCGAAAACCACGACCGAGTCGTACGGAGGACAAGCCGTACGACCGACACGCATACAAAACCGAGCCGAAGTAACACAAAACACCGCGACCGACGCGTACGCAGCATAGAAAACTGCACAAACACAGCGTGAACGAAACAGAGAAGACCGTACGAGACAAATGCAGGGTCCGACTCGGTCACAAGAACGTTTCCAACATGCACAGACAGTACAAAGGAAAAATTACACACAAAAAAGGCCAAACAAGCAATTACAAAGCCAATAAATACTGGGGGGGGGTGGGGACAGAGAACAAAGACACACCCACAATTCCACCCATATAAAGGACACAAATCCCAACCATGATCCTTTGCAAATGCCATTCTACTGCCAGCACCCAACAGACAGCAACCACACACCCACAGCTCATCCCTCACACAAGCCACACACCATCAGCACACCAACAAATACCTACCTCACATACACCCAGCAAAACACACACTCACACACCCTCACCTGCACACCAACACACACAACACTCACCATCACCACCCATCACCATGCCCCCAAGAAGAATCACAAGTTCCTAGATTGTGAATTGGAAGTCATGGTAGACGAGATCCTCAGGGTAGAGCCACAGCTGTTTGGCACACTGGTCCAACAGACCCCCATCTCCCAGAAAACCAAGATGTGGGAGAGGATCATCAACAGGGTGAACGCACAATCACCATGTCTGCGCACAAAGACCGACATCGAGAACAGGTGGTATGACGTGCGCAGGAGGGTCCGGGACCTGCTCAAGAAAGACTACCTCCTGAGCCAATACACCGGCAGTGGCCTCCTGCCAAGCCAGTATACCTCAGGCCCTGGGAGGAGAAGGTGCGGGCCATCCTTCCGCCAGTGAGCGTATATGGACTAGAGAACATCCCAGAGCCTGGTGAGTACACAACAAATGTATACAATATTCTGCCACAATACACACACACATCACTGTCAAGGGGAGAGTCAAACCATGCACTCATAGCAATTACACAGCAACCAGAACAGAATCATCCCAAAATGTGTATGTCAGTCAGATAAACACAACACATGCCATCAAAAAAGTTACATTTAACCGTGCCATCACATGTACAAAGACAACTACAACTACAGCTAGGCAGTGGCACAAATAGAACTAACAAACACATCCAGACATGTAGCCACCACTACAACACCAACACACAGTGAAGACCACTGAAAGAAAGGAATTCTGTGTATGCTGGGCAAGTCAGTGTAGCCAATAGCATCATGGGAGTCGTAGTCACACATATTGCCCCCCCCCCACAACTGTCCCATCAACACCACCATGAACCATGCGCACATCACAGGGAGTGGAAAAGGACTCACAAGATGGCTGACACTGGCTACTGCTGTGGGGAGCACAAGGCCCTGCTGGCAACTGTGCAACAACCAACAGCAGGACACCACTGACTGACATCCTGAGAGACAACTTCCACTCCCTGCAATGGAAGCACGTTCCATGGTGGGATATCTGGCTGGCTGGGTGGGAAGGAGGACTCGCACCACTGACCATAGTCACAAGCACCTCCCCTCACACACACCCTCAACACATACTCCACATAACCCACCTGGGAGAATGCAATACCACACATCCTAACTCAAGATCCCACAAAGAACCTCCACCCTGGGTTATGTCGTGTGAAGCACAGGGACACTCTTGGGACTTTCAGCCAAACAACTGCCAGGACAACACTCCCAGCCATCCTGTCAGCACAGGCAGCCCACCCCACAGGGAAGCAGAGTCAAAAGGAAGGAAGGATGGGCATGCTGGGAAGGGGGGTGGAGGCAATAGCATGATGGGAGTCGTAGTCACAGCTCTACATCCCCCACCACATGGCCCAGCAAGCTCACACTCACGCATGCACATCCCACAGAGAGTGGAAAGGCCCATCAAAGATGTCTGACACTGTTGCTGTGTCGTGGGGATCACAAGGGCATGCTGGGAACTGCACACCAACCAACAGCAGGACACCACTGTCAGCCATCTTGCCATTGCTCTCACACCCACACACACTGAACTCCCCACAAAAGCAAGTAAGTATGGGAATGCTGGGAAGTGGGGTGGAGGCAATAGCATGATGGGAGTCATAGTCACAGATATAGCTCACCCCCACAACTGTCCCATCAACACCACCCTGAACCATGCTCACATCACAGGGAGTGGAGAAGGACTCACAAGATGGCTGACACTGGCTACTGCTGTGGGGAGCACAAGGCCCTGGTGGGAACTGTGCACCAACAAACAGCAGGACACCACTGACTGACATCCTGAGAGACAACTTCCACTCCCTGCAATGGAAGCACGTTCCATGGTGGGATATCTGGCTGGCTGGGTGGGAAGGAGGACTTGCAGCACTGACCATAGTCACAAGCACCTCCCCTCACACACACCCTCAACACAAACTCCACAGAACCCACCTGGGAGAATGCAATGCCTCACATCCTAACTCAAGATCCCACAAAGAACCACCACCCTGGGTTATGTTCTGTGAAGCACAGGGACACTCTTGGGACTTTTAGCCAAACAACTGCCAGGACAACACTCCCAGCCATCCTGTCAGCACAGGCAGCCCACCCCACAGGGAAGCAGAGTCAAAAGGAAGGAAGCATGGGCATGCTGGGAAGGGGGGTGGAGGCAATAGCATGATGGGAGTAGTAGTCACAGACATAGCTCACCCCCACAACTGTCCCATCATCACCACCCTGAACCATGCTCACATCAGAGGGAGTGGAGAAGGACTCACAAGATGGCTGACACTGGCTACTGCTGTGGGGAGCACAAGGCCCTGCTGGGAACTGTGCACCAACAAACAGCAGGACACCACTGACTGACATCCTGAGAGACAACATCCACTCCCTGCAATGCAAGCACAGTCCATGGTGGGATAACTGACTGGCTGGCTGGGAAGGAGGGCCGGCTGTCAACCAAATACAACCAATGCAGACCATGTTCACACCCCAACAAATACATAGAAATGCCCAAATAATGCAGGACAATGTGCCACACCAATATCAACCCCTGACTGTGACGCACCCAGAGGCACAGTCACAACTGTCAGGTGTGTCAACCATTGATGCCTGCAGAAACATAACATACATTGTGTGTGTCTCCCAAAAACAGGTGATGATGGGGACACAGCAGCAGACGCTGAGGAGTCCCAGTCCCAGGCTCAAGAGGATGCAGAGCTCACTGGTGTCGTACAGCCTCTGCCCTCCTCGGACGAAGAAGACCAACCTGGCACATCCGGTGCAAGTCTACATGCAGCACCAGCAGGACCACCAGCTGCAGCACCAGCTGCACCCCCTGCACCCACCCCTCCAACGACTGTCACCACAAATACCATCCCTGCCGACATGGACAGAACAAGGAGCAACACCAGCACAGGGACCCTGGACCAACGTGGGGCCATGGACACCACCACCACCACCAACCCCCAAGGTGGACCAGGGTCATCTGTGCGTGCCACTGCACGCACTGCACATGTCGGCAGGGGTGGTGGGAGGGGTGGGAGACAGAGGTCGCTGCTTGCAGAGGTTGCTGGTGTGCATGATGACCCACAACTGGTACGCATAGCTGATGCATACCAGTCCAGCACCGGAGATCTCAGCCAGGTAGTGGGGCTCCTCAGAGACATGAAACAGCAGCAGGCTGCCCATCATGCCCGCTTGGACTCCCACATGTCCCGCGTGGAGTCCAAGTGGGACGCACTGCATGAGATGACGGCGGTGCACAGGGACATTTTACAATGCCTCCGCCAGATGAACAGCAACCAGTCCACACCTCCCTGTGTGCCAACAACATCTGGTGCTGAACAAACTGCAACTGCCACAGGGAGGGAGGATGACTCTGGCAGAGAGTCCCCTGCACCGCAGCAGCCTGTACTTGAGGGCCCCCCCCAAAGAAGAGGGGTCGTCCGAGGAGGGGCAAGTGAGAGGCCGATGGCCAAGGGCAACTCCCAGGAAGCCTGAATCTGTTCTGGATGTTCACCTTTGTGCACAGACTGTTCACCCTGTTGACGGCAACACAACTCCCACACATTGCATGGGAGTAGAAGTTGGACCAATGTCTCAGACAACTGTGGCCCGATACTGGGGATTTTGTCTACCAGGACTTTCAATTCACCTAGGAACTTCTGATTGCAAGATATATGTACAGCACTACCCATCCTATGCACTATTCACACAAATGTATCACAATAAACACACTAATACACCATACTTGCCTCTGTTGTGATTCCAACGTGGGTGCTGTTATGGGGATGATGAACTGCAAAATTACACTGTGTATGCGAACTGCAACAGCAAGTACAACACAGGAATGTGAGTAAAGGCAACGTGACACATATGAGGGAGACACACCACCAGGGCTACACAACACATACACACCTAGGCCATCTGACTCATTGCCTACACTGATGTTGCCAGGGAAGACGGTGCAATGCACAGACACCACACCTATTCCCAGTTGTAGTCAAGTAGCCCACAGGTACAGTAAGCAAATGGCAGTCAAATGTGTGACCACAGACAACGCACATCACAATGTGAAGCACAGGTTTATTACACAGTTGCAACATGTCGTAACCACTACAGATGCAAGGTAATCCCACCTGGCAGCGGGCACACAGTCAACAACTGTAGAAGGAAGGAAGTCCATGGGTGTGGCGCACATCACCTGTAGGGACACAACAGATACCACCCTGGAAGTACAATCACGTCATCGGTGGACACAGTTGACCAAACGAATCTGAAAGTACCCTGTGAAGGACAGAAATGACACACAGTCAAAAGCAATGGAGAACAGGACAGAACAGCTAAACTCATGCACAATACATGTTACAAGATACCCACCCAGAACCAAGTTTGCATGTCAACACTGTTGGGGAGTACAGACCACCTGTAAGCACACATCGCTACACACATCCAGTCAAGTAGCCCATGGACACACTCCAACAGCACCAGAGCACCACCTACACATATCATGCCAACTCACATCATTGACATGACACCTCAGGATACTCACATTCAGCTAAAGAAGTTGGTGATGAGCTGTGTGCGGACATCACCCTCATCATCATCATCATCACTGGCATCGTGGTCCAGGCCAGGATCCTCCACAGGTGGCGGATGTTGGTCATTGTCATCCTGGATGAGAGGCAACTCCTTCCGCACTGCCAGGTTGTGGAGCATGCAGCAGACGATGATAATCTTGCACACTTTCGCAGGGGCATATGGGAGGGACCCTCCTGTCTTGTCCAGGCAGCGGAAGCGGCTCTTCAGGAGACCAAATGTCCGCTCAATCACTCTCCTGGTCCGACCATGTGCCTCATTGTAGCGCATCTGGGCTGGTGTCACAGGGTTCCTGAGGGGTGTCAGCAACCACGGCATGTTGGGGTATCCCGAGTCACCTACGGACAGACAAGTGCACATTAGCTGACTTGGAAAAGTGGGCGGAATACTACAGATCAGATCACACACAATGGCACAAAGTCAGTACACACCGACAGGCCAGGCACGCTGGTTCTGCATCTGTGCCATCATCCTGGGGATGCGACTACTCCTCATCACAAAGGCATCGTGTGCTGAACCAGGGAAACGGGAACACACGTGTGTGATGGTCATATCTGCAAGACACACCACCAGTGCATTGACCGAGTGGTAGTGCTTGCGGTTCCTGTAGGCCTGCTCCTGGGCATGTGGTGGTACCAAAGCCACATGTGTCCCATCAATGGAGCCAATGACATGCGGCATCCTCCCCAGGGCATAGAAGTCACTCTTCACGTCAGTGAGTCGTTGCAGTCTAGGGAAATAGATGTACCGGTTCAGGAATAGCAACATTGCCACCAAAACATCGCGGAGCACACGGCTCAACATGGTCTGTGACATCCCACCAGCAGTCGCCACAGTATGTTGGAAGGTACCGGTGGCAAAGAAGTGTAGGGCTGCCATCACCTTCACCTTGGGGGTCAGCGCTGTAGGATACGGCCGGCCAGGCTGCAAATGTGGGGCCAACTGCACTGCCAAATCCTCAATCAGCTGCCTGGTGAAGCGGTACCGTCAGATGCTGTCCCGTTCCACCATCGTTGCCAGGTCTGGGAATGGTCAATGGACAGCAGTAGCCCTGCAGTGCAGAGGAGAAGAAAGCAAGATTGTCAGTCAGCCCACATATGCGGCATTGAACACACTCAATATCCCAACATACATCATTATGAGGCACAACTACATGAAGTGTGCAGTTCCGTAAGGAAATGTATGGTACATACATGGCCAACATCTGTCATCACGGTTCAACAAGTGGCATCAATAAGTCCCAGGTTGGCCCATTGGATATCATGAGGCCGTGTCACAGTTCCCATCTCCTGCTGCCGTGTCACAATCACCCCCACAGTGACATGTGACGACAGATGTGCCCCAGGCATCACAGCTCAACGACAGGTACATTCCCAGGGACCCTGTATTGCCACATGGACACTGGCATTACATGGAGTATCATGTATACACCACAGCAAAACAACTATGACCCCCACAGGTAGTGGTCCCACTTGCCACTGCAGGACAGACATGGACGTCTGTGACACACACACGCACAACATCAAAGTCCATGCACACACAACGTGGATGTGGAGACTGTCTCCCATTGTGCACATGAAATCAGAGACATTGTAAACACTACATGCACACAGACTGTGGAGGACCATCACTATTGTGCCACTGGGACACCTTGGCTCAAACATACCGTCCCACATGGGACTCACGGGGTATGTGACATGACATACACATACACCACCGTGAAATGTGACCATGGCACATGCACAGATATGAACAGTTGCACATCACAGTGGTCATGTACACGTAACACCCAGGATCCTGTCCCCATGAACACGTGCACAGCCTGGGGGTGGCTGCCCCCAGGTGACACCCACAGGACAACATGTACACCAACATACACACAATAGGAAATGCAGCCTTACATGCCTTATCATACAGTTTGGACAGGCTGTTGTGTTGTAGGTGTGCCCCTCACTCCCTGGGAGCTATCTGTGGCTGGCATATGTCCATCTGAGACAGGCATGGTGACATATGCCAGTCACTTGTACAGGGATGCGTTGAACAGCAATGGACCGATCGGTGCCCCGGCCGGCCCATTGCATTCAATGTGCGGGTACGTGTTGTACCCCTGTACGCTGTTGAACAGCAATGGACCGATTGGTGCCCCGGCCGCCCATTGCATTCAATGTGTGCGGGTACGTGTTGTACCCCTGTACGCTGTTGATCAGCAATGGACCGATCGGTGCCCCGGCCGCCCATTGCATTCAATGTGTGCGGTACGCGTTGTACCCCTGTACGCGTTGATCAGCAATGGACCGATCGGTGCCCCGGCCGGCCCATTGCATTCAATGTGTGCGGGTACGCGTTGTACCCTTGTACGCTGTTGATTAGCAATGGACCGATCGGTGCCCCGGCCGGCCCATTGCATTCAATGTGTCGCGGTACGCGTTGTACCCCTGTACGCTGTTGATACCGAAATGGACCGATCGGTGCCCCGGCCGGCCCATTGCATTCAATGTGTGCGGGTACGCGTTGTACCCCTGTACGCGTTGATCAGCAATGGACCGATCGGTGCCCCGGCCGACCCATTGCATTCAATGTGCGCGGTACGCGTTGTACCGCTGTACGCGTTGAACAGCAATGGACCGATCGGTGCCCCGGCCGGCCCATTGCATTCAATGTGTGCGGGTACGTGTTGTACCCCTGTACGCTGTTGATCAGCAATGGACCGATTGGTGCCCCCGGCCGGCCCATTGCATTCAATGTGTGCGGGTACGCGTTGTACCTCTGTACGCGTTGATCAGCAATGGACCGATCGGTGCCCCGGCCGGCCCATTGCATTCAATGTGTGCGGGTACGCGTTGTACCCTGTATGCGTTGATCAGCAATGGACCGATCAGTGCCCCGGCCGGCCCATTGCATTCAATGTGTGCGGGTACGCGTTGTACCCCTGTACGCGTTGTACCGCAATGGACCGATCGGTGCCCCGGCCGGCCCATTGCATTCAATGTGTGCGGGCACGCGTTGTACCCCTGTACGCGTTGATCAGCAATGGACCGATCGGTGCCCCTGGCCGGCCCATTGCATTCAATGTGTGCGGGTACGCGTTGTACCCCTGTACGCGTTGTACCGCAATGGACCGATCGGTGCGCACCCATTGACAATGGCCTAGCCTGGCAACAGACGCGTTTTCGAAATTCGAACGAGTCGGTTGCTGGAAATTCAGTTGGTCACCCACAACAATGTTGCAAAATCATGTATGTCATGAAGTTGAAGATTTGAAGGATGCTGTGGGCGTGTATTGGTGCTGCTATTCAATGGATTGGCCAGATACAGAAGATGCAAACGACTTGGACCTATCACTTTGGACACAAGGGACAGTATCTGCCTCTCCAGCACATATATATTGCTGGCTGTTCCCCTGAGAGCTCACTTGCCTGCACTACATGCTCCAGGACGACATCTGCCACTGCACTGCTGCTGTCTCTGCCCCTCTGGACCCTGCAATGGCACGTACTGTGGAGAGAGCCCCAGCCTTCAGCCTTGAGGAGAACCATGCCCTGCTGGACAGCCTACTT
The DNA here is from genome assembly GCA_963921515.1 of Calotriton arnoldi. Lineage (NCBI taxonomy): Eukaryota > Metazoa > Chordata > Amphibia > Caudata > Salamandridae > Calotriton > Calotriton arnoldi. Next base: position 419,259 of record CAWUFW010003342.1, on the reverse strand, counting down.
CCACAGTACAGCAAGCTGTATGGGACACCAGGGGAGCAGGTGAGTGTTCTGTGCACTGCCTTTCTGAATGTGCATTTTGTCTGACTAGCAAGGCTGAAAGTCTGCACGCCACTGGCTAGCAGGCTCACTGAGTAGTTGTCACCCCCATAGTGTGTAGTGACATGCACTGGACAGGTATGGTGCAGTGACAGTGCATTTGAACAAGGTTTTACTTCCCATGCAATGATACCATGTAGTGACGTCTGGCAAACTGTCCATGGGCAGCGTTGCACTGCCTGTGTACATCATGTGCCCCTGTGATTGAGACATGTATATACAACTGTGTCATGCACGAATATGTTGCATGTGTAGTAATGGCCTTTTCACTTTGTCATCCTGACAGGTTAATGCCCATCGGAAGCAGGAGATCTGGAAGGACATCGTCCGGGCTGTCCGGTCCGTGGGGGTCTACAAGCGCCGGATCCGCAACTGCCAGAAGAGGTGGCAGGACCTTCGGGGCTGGACCCGGAGGATTGCACGGGTCCAGCTGAAGCTGTCGCCTCCTCGCAGGAGGGGCAGAACACGGACCCTGACCCCCACATGCTCCAGATCCTGGCGGTGGTGTTTCCAGACCTGGATGGGCAGCTGAAGGCCAGACAGCAGCAAGGAGGGGGTGAGTCAAAGACTGCACTGTGAACTCTGTATTACATGCTATGTGCCCTCCTCTGGCCTGGTTAAACTGCCACAGTACAGCAGTCATGTTGTCCAGGAGCCATGTCCCTCTATTGTGCACTGCCCACTCCTCATCTGATACCCAGGTGTGGCCCTTACATTCAGGGAATTGTGTCACTTGGGACTGTGTCCTTGCAGTTTGCTTCACTAAAGGTGGGGGACAGCATCTGTTTCCCTAACTCTGTTGTGGGCATCATGGGTGGGTCCATTGTTCACACAACGCCTGTGTTCGGACATGTAATCTGCGTGTTGCTTTGATATGCGGTCCACTTGCTGAGCTGAGCCACCACATGTGCCTGGGGTATGTGGCACACACCCATGCAGCGGGTGGGAACAATGTTTGGGCCCCAGGAGAGTGCAGATTACGTGTGTCACACATACATAGCCAGCTATCCACTGTCCAGGGCTCATCCCTCATTCATGTGAGGCAGGACAGTCATGCCTACTCCAGGCCATGCAATGCACTCTGTACTCCCACTCCCGTGTATCAGCTGACACATTGTGCGCAGTGATTTGACCTCTCAGGTGTCTGCCTCTGTGTCAGTGTGCTGTGGATTTGTTGCCAGGACTGCTGGGGTGTTTCTCGGTAGGGGCTCAGCATGCCACTGGAGATGTGACCATAGGAGACGATACTTGTGTGTCACATAGGTGTTTGATCAGCTGCCCGTGCAGACTGGGGTATGCGAATGTGAAGTTCAGGCAGCTGTTCCCCATTCACAGCAGATTGTGAGGGGCTCAGGTTCAGAGGGTAGTGTCACAGGTCTCCCATATGTCCAATCGGTATGACCTGGACAGATGAGGGTTAAGATGATGTGTTGTGTGGGGGATGTACATGTGCACTTGTGCAGCTCCAGGACTTGCATTCCCCATGACCTACTATTGTGACACAGTGCAGAGTGTTGTTGTCTGGCTGCCAAGTCATACATCACTGAGACAGTGATGTATGACTTAGCAGTCATGCCTCCGCCATGGCATGTGTCTACTTATTGGTGATCCTGCAGGGGAGTGACATGTGCTACATGCACACCATTGTGGCGATGGCTATCAGGACATGGGTGCATCATGGTGTCTGTCGCTGGTATGCATCACATGCATTTCCTATTTGACTCTGGGCGTCCCTTTCATCCGGAAACCTGTACTGACTCAGTGGCAAGAGTTGTGATGTGTGCATGTCCACATGCTACACCGTGTCCTCTGCACTGTCCAACTACTGTGTAGTTGGTGCATGTGTCCACACTGGGGTGTTGCTATCCAACAGACACCAGACAGATGGGTGCAAGGCCATGTGGGATGTGAGTGCCATGGTTGGCATCAGACTGACAATTGGCTTCTCCTGTTCAGTTAGGGCACTTTTAGCAATGTACAACTAATGATGCCAGGGCTTGCTCTGTAATGTGCTGTGCTCACAGTGGTGTGTGCGTTTGGTGCAGGTGACTGATGTCTGTCTGTTTCCCCATTGTTTGCAGATACATCCACGGCCACAGAAGGGGACAGCTCCACGGACCAGGAGGAGCCGGAGAGCCAGACTGGGTCAGCAGCCGAGGAGTGGTCGGAGGGACCCAGTGGCACGGAGGGCGAGGGAGCCACACCGAGGAGTCCTCAGCACCATCCACCTCAGCTGAGGACCAGAGCAACTCGGAGGATGACTCCCTTATGGAGGTGGGTGTCAGCAGCCACCACACCCCAGCTATTGTTGCTGTCCCCGCCACCACCAGCACCACCACCGCCCTCCCATCGGCTCCCATTCCCCAGGTCCGTGGAGGCTCCCATGTTCGGGAGCGTGTCTCCTTTGGGCCAGGCACCGCACCCCCTGCCCCTGTGTCCCCTGCTGCCCTGAGTGAGGAGTCTGTGTACCTCCTTCGCCAGCTCCATGTAGGGCAGACAGCCATGCTGAGTGTCCTCCATGCGCACACCGCTCTGTTGACTCAGCTGGTGTCGTTCATGGAGGGCATCTCATCGGGCATGTCTGACCTACAGAGGGGCAATAGGTCCATGGACTCCTCCCTGACGGCAGCAGTGTCCCTCCTCAGACAGTCCCTCACCCCTCCTGCCTCTGCTCCATCCACACTCCCCAGCACCTTACCCGTCCCAAGCACACACACACCGGCACAGGCACACACCAGCACACACACATCCAGCACACAGACACACACGCCACAAACAAAACGCACATGCACGCACAGTCAGGGGACTGAAACCAGACTCACAGGGGATGGGGCCCTGGAACGCACACACGCATCCACGAGCACTGCGCAGTCCTCAGTTGCCTCTCCCTCCAAAACACCCTCCCTTGCCTCACCTGCAACCCCAAAGACCCAGCGGCTCTTCCTCAGTGACCTCGGCCTCTTCCCCTCCGATCCAGCTGATACAGCATTCAGGGGGAAGAGGAAGCCCACCCACACGGAGCAGAGTGCCCTCGCCCCCGGACACCCTCCCCAGGCGCAGACAGACTGAGGCCCCCACCCGCAAGTCCCCCGGAGTCGTAAGAGCAAGACCCCGCCGCCGCCCTGCAGCTCAGGCACCAGGTCTCCTTCCTCCATCCCTCAGGCCCCCACTCCACAGGTGCCCCCACCACACCCTGCCCCAGGTTCCCCCACCCACAGATATACCAAGAGGATCCGGCCTTCTCCCCCTGCCACTTGCTCTCCCGGCACCACACCCCCGCTGCGCTTGTCTGTGCCACTGATGTGGTGAGGGTGTCCTCCCCTCTGTCCAGCCCACCTTGCCTGTTCCCCATTCTCCTCCCCTGGTGGTAGGCACTGCAGTGGAGTCCACTACCACCCTGTCTGACATGGGCACTGCAGTGGCGGACCTGTCCACTCCATCTGCAGGGTCCACTGCAGTCGTGCCGGCACCCACAACATCTGAGTCATGCCCCCAGTTGTGCCGGCACACACCATGTCAGACACCTCCACTGCAGTTGTCAGTGGCTCTCCAGCACCCACCACCCCTTCCCTGCTTCCTCCTGGTGAGCCCTGATCCTGTCCCTGCAGTGCCTGGCCTGCCCCCGGTTGCCCCTCCTAGTGGATTGTCCCTGGTTTTGTGCAGGCATGCGTAGGGTGACATCTGCCACTGTCACCCTGTTTGGACTTTGACAATGGACTGGCCATTGGCCTTTGTGTTTTTCTGGACTTTCAGTTTTCATTGCACACATATGCTGAATAAAGCAACTTTCTGTTCTCTAGTGCTTATGCTTCTGATGTACATGTTGTTGATGATGCTAACCATGCCCTTGCTGCAGTGATGGTGATATTTGGTCTCATGATAATGAAGTGTTACTGTGCAGGAACCCATGTGGTCCAGGGGGAATGTGTCCTATCCTGTGGTGTATCCATGTCATCCATAGCAGCATCTGAGGGTGTCATGTGTTCAGTATTTGGCAATGGGATTTCCTACTTACATTAGCTATTTCACATCTGTGGCTTCCACCCCTGCACATCTGTTGTGCCTGCCATTGTTCAATTCTGTCTACTTCCCTGACCGTGTGGCCATCTCCACTGGACATGCAGGTTTGGGCATCAATGGGGAAGGACTCATCTGTGTTGTCAGTGCAACATTGCTATACAAGTGTGTTGGATCTGTGCTGATGATTTCGTTGGCACTTCCATGACCAGGCTGATGTGACGGGAGCCCTCATTTGGTGCTAATTGTTGATTGTGTGACCAAGTGCTCAGCTGACATGATGGGGCCCTACTGAGGCAACATATGGCACAGCTTTCCTCACACAGGAGTGGAGTCCCCTCATGGCAGTGTGTACTCCTGTGACATTGCCTGCGCCCAAGGTGTGTGTTGTATGTGCATGTCTGTGTGTTCACTTCCGTTTAGCTGTGCATGCTGTGATCCCTAGTGTTGTACCTGTTTGTGATGCTTGCTGAGTTGACCTATGTTCCCCCAAAGTCTTCTCCCTGGGTTCTCTGTGATGTGGGTGCATGGCACATTACTGGTCATCAGGGTGTCACCCATAGGTGTGTTTGCTGTCAGGGCTGAGTTTGTGTGCAGACGCAGATGGGTCACAGTCAGGTTTCCCCTTGGCACTTGTTGTTTGCCCCTGTCATGTGATTTCCAGTTTGTGTTATCTTTCAGTGATTGTGACACGTTGTGTGTGTGACTGCTGGCACTCCTCAGGGTCCGGGCTGCAATGTTGGTTGTTGTCTATGTGAGTTCTTTGTGGGTGACCTTGGCTTCTTCATTGGTGTGTGACTGTGGCTGGGATCCCATTGGTTGGTGTGGTATTGCTGTCATGTCCATGTACAGCGTAGTGTGCAGTGTGTCAGACATTCAGGAGTCTTGTTGAGTGGCCATGTGTGATGTGTTTCTGCACCTTGGTTCCCACCCACCACCCTGGAATAGTCATGGGTGCATGTGCAATTTCACCAGTGCATGTGTGCTTCACTGCTGCACATTGTTGGAGGTCGAGGGGTGTGGTGTTGAGTGTGTGCAGATGAGAGTTGTTGCCCAGCTAGGCCCCTGCCTCCATGTTGGCCTTGGCTTACTGGCCATGCTGATTGATTTGTGCTTGTGTAGGTGTGATGGTAGTTTGTTGCTCAGGACACACGACTGTGGTTCACAGTGTGAACGACATTTAGCTTTGTCATCACAGTGGGATTGTAATGCAGCCCAGGGTCACCACATTGTGGGGGCCCTGGGGGTAGTGCTGTGGTGTGTCTGTGTCTTGCTGTGTCAGTTGCTGTTCCTACATGCCTGTGTGACATGTGTGATTTGTGCTCCCTCTCATCTGACAATGCCTGCTTGCCCACATAGGGGATTTGGATCCTTGAGTTACCTTTGTGTGGCACTGTATGCACATCTGTATGATTGGTATTCAGGTCTCCTCATGTGTTGTGTGGTTGCCTGGGGACACTGCCCCCCCTCACCTGTTGTGTATGATGTGCAGTGTGGGTCTGCCTGTTTGTGTTTGTGCATCTGCACCATTGCATTGGCATATCTTGGGTGTGCCATTGGCTGTATGTAGTTTGGTGGGTTTCCCCTGCTGTCCCTGGGACTCCTAGGTCATCGGTCAGCACAATGATCATGGTTTGTGTGTCTCATTGCTGCCATGGTATGGTATCTGTTCACCTCACATCTACAGTCTCCACAAGGTATCTGCATTTGTGTGCCCATTGGTGCAAATATGTGGGTCTGCATTCTGATGGTCACTTCTGTCGTGTCATTGATGAATGTTGACAGTGTCAGCCCCCATGGGTGTTGTTTGTCTGCACATGGCCAAAGGTATGTCTTATTTGCACTGCAGTATTTGCCTCCCCCAATTTATGTTGCAATGGGACACATGCACTACTTTGCCACTGATGTGTTTTATATTCTGTGACCAGGAATCATCCATGCAGTTTGGCAGTTGCAGCTCTTTCTTTGTCAACACTTACATTTTGGTCACTGTGATGATGGGGGTTTGGACCCCATTGCCACAATGTTCAAAATGTGCTTCAGCTATGGACCCCACACTTACATTTTGGTCACTGTGGTGATGGGGGGTTAGAGCCCATTGCCACAATGTTCAAAATGTGCTTCAGCTATGGACCCCACACTTACATTTTGTTCATTGTGGTGATGGGGGGTTAGAGCCCATTGCCACAATGTTCAAAATGTGCTTCAGCTATGGACCCCACACTTACATTTTGGTCACTGTGGTGATGGGGGTTAGACCCCATTGCCACAATGTTCAAAATGTGCTTCAGCTATGGACCCCACACTTACCTTTTGGTCACTGTGATGATGGGGCTTTGGACCCCATTGCCACAATGGTCATGGCCTGCTTGCATTGTGGGGCCACACACATATATGTGTGGCACATGTGATAGGGGGTCACATTGTATGTTCAAAGTCATGTTCAGTGTTGTAGGCATTTGACACAGTCTACACACGCTTGTCATGGTGTTGGGGGGATGTATTTTTCTTGCATTCCCTAGGTTGTGGTGTGCTGGTTGTGTCATGCATTGTCCATCCTATGAGTGGGGGTGGTGTTGGTGGTAGGCATCCAGCCCCCATGGGTAGAGGTGGTAGTAGTGACAGGCATCCAGCCCCCTGGGTAAGGGTGGTAGTAGTGGTAGGCATCCAGCCCCCTGGCTAAGGGTGGTAGTAGTGGTAGGCATCTGGCACCCCCATGGCTAAGGGTGGTAGTGGTGGTGGGCATCTGGCACCCCCTGGCTAAGGGTGGTAGCGGTGGTTGGCATCCAGCCCCCTGGCTTAGGGTGGTAGTAGTGGTAGGCATCCAGCCCCCCTGGGTGAGGGTGGTAGTGGTGGTAGGCATCTGGCACCCCCCTGGGTAAGGGTGGTAGTAGTGGTAGGCATCCAGCCCCCCCTGGCTAAGGGTGGTAGTAGTGGTAGGCATCTGGCACCCCCCGGGGTAAGGGTGGTAGTGGTGGTTGGCATCCAGCCCCCCTGGCTTAGGGTGGTAGTAGTGGTAGGCATCCAGCCCCCCCTTGGTAAGGGTGGTAGTAGTGGTAGGCATCCAGCCCCCCATGGGTAGAGGTGGTAGTAGTGACAGGCATCCAGCCCCCTGGCTAAGGGTGGTAGTAGTGGTAGGCATCTGGCACCCCTGGGTAAGGGTGGTAGTAGTGGTAGGCATCTGGCACCCCCTGGGTAAGGGTGGTAGTAGTGGTAGGCATCCAGCCCCCCCTGGGTAAGGGTGGTAGTGGTGGTGGGCATCTGGCACCCCCCTGGCTAAGGGTGGTAGTAGTGGTAGGCATCCAGCCCACCCTGGGTAAGGGTGGTAGTAGTGGTAGGCATCCAGCCCCCCATGGGTAGAGGTGGTAGTAGTGACAGGCATCCAGCCCCCCTGGCTAAGGGTGGTAGTAGTGGTAGGCATCTGGCACCCCCTGGGTAAGGGTGGTAGTGGTGGTGGGCATCTGGCACCCCCCTGGGTAAGAGTGGTAGTAGTGGTAGGCATCCAGCCCCCCTGGGGAAAGGTGGTAGTAGTGGTAGGCATCCAGCCCCCCATGGGTAGAGGTGGTAGTAGTGACAGGCATCCAGCCCCCCTGGGTAAGGGTGGTAGTAGTGGTGGGCATCTGGCACCCCCCTGGCTAAGGGTGGTAGTAGTGGTAGGCATCCAGCCCCCCCTGGGTAAGGGTGGTAGTGGTGGTAGGCATCTGGCACCCCCTGGGTAAGGGTGGTAGTAGTGGTAGGCATCTGGCACCCCTGGGTTAGGGTGGTAGTGGTGGTAGGCATCTGGCACCCCCTGGCTAAGAGTGGTAGTAGTGGTAGGCATCCAGCCCCCCTGGGTAAGGGTGGTAGTGGTGGTAGGCATCTGGCACCCCCTGGCTAAGGGTGGTAGTGGTGGTTGGCATCCGGCCCCCTGGGTAGGGGTGGTGGTGCGCATTCAGGCCCCTGTGTGCATATGTGGCATTGGTGATGGGCATCCCGCCCTTATGGTGCTGCTGTTGCTGGTGTAAGTAAATTCTGCATCCCTCTGTGTGTGTGTGATGTGTCGTGTACGTGTTGTATGTGTTTTGTGGTTGGTGTCTGACTTACCTTCTGCGCCGTACGCGTCCGTGCCTGTTCCGGTAGTAAATGTAGAATATTGGTATGATCGGGACGAAGGGATTCATGGTTGGTTCGTGTCGTTCGTCTTTCTCGTTGCTTCGCGTCGTCCTCGTCACTTCGCGTCGTCCTCGTCGCTGTCGTGTTCGCCTCGTAGCCGTGGATCGTGTTGTGGCGCGAATCGGAGCTTATGTGCGCCTCTCCCGGATGCTTTGACGTGCCGTGCGTAGCGACGGGTTCGGCGCGTACGGAAAGCGCATCGTACTTGTTCGGCCGGACGGAGCTGCATTTTCCCTTCCGTGCGACTCGATTCTGCGTTTCCGGATTCGCCTCAGTCGGAGAACAGGACCTGAATTGGGTGAGTACGACTCGGCCGGATTTGTGCTGTTGTGCGCATCGTACTTACTCGTTCGGTCTGCTGTACGGATCGGTCGGGAAACAGGCATTCGCATGGCTTTTTTCCCGACCGAATGGTATTGGGTGCGCCTCCGACCGAGATCGGAATCGGCCCCCTAGTCTAAACCACTAAAGATTTAACAACAACTATTTTTTACAACTACAATGCCTTTACCACGATTGCCTTTACCCCATTCATGTATCTATTTTGCAGGTAAGTATGAACATATACATATATATATATATATATATATATATATATATATATATATATATATATATATATATATATATATATATATATATATATATATATGTATATGTAATGGGTTTGTATGTACCTGTAAAACGCTTACATTTCGTGGTAAAGGCATGCATGCTAAAGACATATGCGTTGTAAAATTAATGTTGGTAAGTATTAACACTATATTCATGTATATATATATATACACACACACCCCTATACTCACCTATACTCACTATTAATGTTATAAAATCCCTTTCCACCCCAAAAACCTACACTTACCCAAACCTTAAAAATTCCATTTCCACCCAAAAACCTATACCCACCCTAAACCCTATGAATTCCCTTTCCACCCAAAACCCCCACACCCACCCTAAACCCTAAAAATACCCTTGCAATCCCAAAAACCCATACCAACCCTAAACCCTAAAATTACCCTTGCCACCCAAAAACCCGCACCCACCCTAAAATTACCCTTGCCACCCAAAAACCCATACCCACCCTAAAATTACCCTTGCCACCCAAAATCCCATACCCACCCAAAACCCTAAAATTACCCTTGCCACCCAAAAACCCACACCTACCCTAAACCCTAAAAAATCACTTTCTACCCAAAAGCCCATAGCTACCCTAAACCCTAAAAATACCCTTTCAATCTCAAAAACCCAAACCCACCCTAAATCCTAAAATTACCCCTGCCACCCAAAAACCATGCCCACCCTAAACCCTAAAATTACGCTTGCAATCCCAAGAACCCATACCCACCCTAAACCCTAAAATTACCCTTGACACTCAAAAACCCACACCCACCCTAAACTCTAAAAATACCCTTGCCACCCAAAAATCCATACTCACCCTAAACCCTTAAAAATACACTTGCAACCATATATATATATATATATATATATATATATATATATATATATACACACACACACACACACATATATATATTTATTTATATTTATATATATATATATATATATATATATATATTACACGTAATACTTACCTTTAATACTTACCAAAATACTTAAATTTTAAAGTAATTTTTTTTTACTGAGAGTATGCCTTTACCTTTAATGCATTTACAACGAAGTTCAAACACGTTTTCACATAATAAACACTATTTTCCTAAATTTATTTTGTTAAAAAAAAACATATCCACTCTACAAAACCACCATATAAAATATGCCCATCCACCATTTTAGCAATAGTAATACATCTGTCATATAGAATCCAAGAGTGCCATCTACTGGACAGAGGTAGTTGTAAATGCATTAGTGGTTAAAAGACTCGTGATTCAGGTTCAGGTAGTTGTTAAGGAGTCGTGGTTCAGGTCCTTCATTGTCAATGAGTCGTTGTAAAGGCTGTTTCCCATATGACACTACTCTCCAACATCATCCTAATCCACTGAATCGGCATCGTATTTTACGCTGACGACACCCAGCTCATCTTCTCCCTGACGACATTCCCAACACCTGAACTAAGTTCACCATCTGCATGGCAGAAGCCACCAGCTAGATGATGACCAACTGTCTGAAGCCCAACTCAGACAAGACAGAAGTGGTACTCTTCAGAAAAGATCCCTCACTGTTTGCCTCAGCCTAGTAATCAGCCAAACCAGGGCTAGCACCCATTCCTTCCAATCAAGCTAAGAACCTAGGAATAGTCATGGTCAACCAACTATTGATGACCAGCCAAATCAACATGGTCACCTCCCCCTGGTTCCAAACCCTCAACCTTTGCAGAAATCTTCAAATGGATCCTGCTCAACACTCTCAGAACTGTCACTCAGGCAAAAGGCTGCAGACAAACACACTCAAACTCCCATCCTGCAACCACAGCTCCAAACTTCTCAAAGACCTCCACTGCCCCCGTCCATGAACGTGCACTCCTCAATCTCCGCACATACAAGCCCTACAAAACCAAGGCTCCACATACCTTAGCAACTGTATCAGTTTCCACACCCCAACCTTCTTCCCCTTGTCCTTTGCATTCGCAGAACCAGGGCTTGTCTCTAAAGCCTGTAATGACCTCCCCCTGCACATTAGAAATGCTAGCTCAGTCCTCAAATTTCACAAGAACCTGAAAACTTGACATATCCATTAGGCCCCATAAGAGCTAACGTCTGTACATGCGATGCGAGGCTGCATATAAGTGGAAGTGTCTCCTGAACTAGTATGATGCTATAGCTGCTTATTGATACTAAAACAAAAACTAAGTTTTGTTAAAACACATCACTTGGTCACTTTGTCTAGAGGTACTACCTGCTAGTCAGAGCCAAGATGAACAAAGATCATGCTTGTATTAAGGCAGGGGGCACATTTCTGGAAGTTCAACATACTATTCAGTATTGTTTGCCAGCATGAGGGTTTGATCAAACTGAAAATTGTTAATAGCCCACAGCAGACCGATGCATTGTTCTGGCCGTGACAGTTTTGGATCCATCAATACAGTTTGTTCAGCAATGTAAATAAACAGACTACAATTGTGTCGGTGTGTAGGAAGTGTGCTTGTGGTTGTGTGTAAAACTAAATAAATAAATTGAGGCTGGCAGTAAGCTTTCCTAGTGGGGTGCTTGCCAGGGGCATAACAAAACCTAATGCCTCCCCCTGCAAAGTACATGGAGCCCCCCCCCACTCAGGGTTGACGGAGCTATGAAGTGACATGAAAGAGACATGTGCAAACTGCAAGGCAAAGGCTTAGAAAGGTACTGTTTTTTTCAACCCTTCCATACTCTCTAAAAGTAGTCTATAAATTTTCATTAGTTTAGACTTCACCAACCACTGTGTTGTTTTTAATCCTGAGTTATAATGCCTGATTTTGTGCTTCTCCAGACAAAGGACTCTTAACATATGATATCTATTAGTATTGATGACAAACAAGCGACTCTGACTCTTACAAATTTTAGACTTTGTTGTCTTATGTAGCATTTCCTTTATGTTGATTTTACACACTTATATGATTTATTGTCTTTGTATAATATGTGTGTGGCGTAAAGAGCTCTGTCACCCTACATTGGGATGAGAAGCGCCCTTATACCTTAATGAAATCACAGGTATTGACATCATATGACCTTTTCCCAGGAGACCATGTCACATGACCTTAACCCTGGTGACATCACAATAAGTTACATCACTGAAGTTCCATAATTGCTGCATGATTATATAACAACGCAACACATACACATCTATTTTAGATACAACAAACATTAGGGTGGTGACATGACCTTTGAAAGTTGTGGGGCATAATATTAGCCCTGAATTGTAGTGACCGAGTGAAGCAAGTGAGCCTGATCTCTTCTAAGAGGGTTCGGGGGGCCTGCCCCTGAGAAAAGTTTGAAAAAATTGGGGTAAAATACTGCATTTTAAAGGACAACTTTCATATAACTTTGCTACAAGGCCATAGGCTTAGAAAGGACACTTTAAATATTCAAGTCCTTGAATGGTGTGCCAAGCCAGTGGAACAGACACTACACTAGAGTTGACACCATTTTTTCAAAATTCGCTATGGGTGCCTCCATATATCAAAAAATACCTCCACTGTGCCAGGGCCAGCATTTTGTCATGGGTGCCCTCTTAGACCAAAAATTACAACCAATACACCAGAGCCAGAATTTGTGCTATTAATGGCATCTATATACCATGAGTGACACATCAACAACTACCTCAGTATGTCAGGGCAAGCATTTTGTAATGATTCCCCCTTGTATGTGCCCCAGTTCACTTCTAACAAAAATTACCTCCAGTGTGATAGTGCCAGGATTTTGGCACAGATGCTCCCTTGCCAAGAATTTCCTCTCATATATCAGTACCAGTATTTTATCATCATGCCAAGAACTTCCTTCAGAACTAATTATCCCTAGCATGCCAATACCAGTATTATACTGTTATGCCAACAACTACCTCCCGTATGCCACTACTTTGTCACAGGTGCCTGTCATGCAAAGAAATGCCTCTAGTATGGCAGTGCTAGCAATTTGCCATGAGTGCCTCCATCAAAAATTACCTTTAGTATGCCATGGCAAACAGCAGACTCCCAACCATATTACCACAATCTCACTCATGGTAACTTACATCCAATCACTCACTTATTCTCACTCACATTCACATATTCATTTCCACCAACTTGTACGCACTCATTTATTGTCACTCACTATCGTGAGCCCACTTACTCTCACTTCCTAACTCTAAGTCACTTTCACTTTTCCCTCACACATTCTCACTCATTCAGTCACTGAAATTCACGTTCTCTCACTCAGTCATACTTTCACTCACACATTCTAAATTATTTTTTCTCACTCACTCATTGTCTCTCTCCCTCATTCTCACATTGATTCCCACACTCTAGCACTTCCTCACTCATTCATTCTCTCACTTGCAGTCACTCTTAATCAGTCTTGCTCAGTCTGACTCACTCAAACTCACTGACACTCAAACTCACACATTGTCACACACTGCCTGTCATTGACTCTCAAATTATTGATTACACACACAGATACACACACCCTCTCTCACACAAATATACTCTCACCCACAAGCACTCACACAACATACATTCAAAAACATGTTTACTTACCTTAACAGGTGGGAAGGTCCCATTCGAGCTAATTGTACTCCATTTTTTATTACACTTATAGAGATGACACAATGTTATTCACTATTAGTGTAACAAAAAATGGTAAAAACTAGGAGAGTGAAGCCCCAACTGACACCATAAGGACAAACAGCTCTTCTGCTCCTGTCACTGATTCCATCTCTGAGGCCAGGGATCACAAAGAGCAAGCCAGAGCCAAGGGTTGCAGCTGCAACCCCTGCTGACCCCTAACTGGCGTCAATGTCCAAGACAGACAGACAGACAGACAGACTGACAGACAGACAGACAGATAGATAGATAGATAGATAGGTGATAGGTGATAGATAGATAGATAGATAGATAGATAGATAGATAGATAGATAGATAGATAGATAGATAGATAGATAGACAGACAGACGGACAGATGGACAGATGGACAGATAGACAGATAGACAGATAGACAGATAGACAGATAGATAGATAGATAGATAGATAGATAGATAGATAGATAGATAGATAGATAGATAGATAGATTCACTGTCTGCAACATTGTGCTGCCTATATTTAGATATCAATATATCATATAATTTTGGCAAGAATTATGTATTTTGGTGAGGTACTGTGAGACACCTTCCCTCCTGAGGACAAACACCTCAACCCAGGCTGAGAAGAGAGGGTTACACCTCACACCGACATTGAGTATAAACGGCAGTGCAATATAGTCACCTGGCAATATGTTTTACACATTTAAAAGAGACAAACTGAATAAATGAATCAATCACTGAAGCGATTTCAACATTGCAAATCAGACAGGCTCACAGCACTTTTTCTTGGCTAGGCAAACCAAAGACGGGTGATTCCCTTACACTGGATTGCTTGCACCCCTCTGACACTTGTGCACGCCCATGGAACTTGCTGTTTTCAGTTTATGGCACATGGTTAAGAGGTAGGACAGTGGTGTGCCACTATAACAGATGTGGTATATTGCAGGTGAATAGTTTTACAACCACTATACTGTAAGGAGATAAATATATATTTACTATTCATAATTCCACTTATGTTTATGCCCTAAAATAAGTATGGGTGGATGTTAGACTTTGAAACTTTCACCAAGCTTGCTGAAGAAACTACCTGAGGGCCTGAATTGAGAGCGCCTCCTGCTGAAGTCTCAGGGACATTAGACTTCACCCCGTCAGGCGCCTGAATTCCTGTGCTAGGGATTCTACTTGCAGGTGAGGCCTCCATCGAGTAATCCGGAACCTCTAGTTCTACTGTGAGGAACGCGGACTGGTAACTCTTGTTAACTCTGTGCAGCTAAGAGAGAGCTGCCGCCGCTGAGCGCCTGCCTTAATTTGAATCTTCTGAACCTTCGCTGAACCTGTGTGGGCTGCCGCAGCTAGGAGAGAGCTGCCGCCGCTGAGCGCCCGCCTTAATTTGAATCTTCAGAACCTTCGCTGAATCTGTGTGGGCCACCGCAGCTAAGAGAGAGCTGCCGCCGCTGAGTGCCCGCCTGAATTTGAATCTTCAGAACCTTCGCTGAATCGGTGTGGGCCGCCGCAGCTAAGAGAGAGCTGTGGCCGCTGAGTGCCCGCACTTGTGTTAGCTGTGCATTATCGTGATTTGTCCTGTGGGCCGCCACAGCTGGAAGAGAGCTGTCACCGCTGAGTGCCCGCACTTGTGTCAGCTGTGCATCGTCGTGATTTGTCCTGTGAGCCTTTGCAGCTAAGAGAGAGCTGCTGCCGTAGAGTACTCGCACCTTGGCTAACTTTGCATCATCGTGATTTGTCCTGTGAGCCGCCACAGCTAAGAGAGAGCTGCTGCCGCTGAGGGTTCGCACCTTGGCTAACTTTGCATCATCGTGATTTGTCCTGTGAGCCGCCGCAGCTAAGAGAGAGCTGCTGCCGCTGAGGGTTCGCACCTTGGCTAACTTTGCATCATCGTGATTTGTCCTGTGAGCCACCGCAGCTAAGAGAGAGCTGCGACCGCTGAGGGTTCGCACCTTGGCTAACTGTGCATCATTGTGATTTGTCCTGTGGGCTGCCACAGCTAAGAGAGAGCTGCTGCCGCCGAGTGCTCGCACCTTTGCCAACTTCGCACCATTGTGATTTGTCCTGTGGGCCGCCACAGTTAAGAGAAAGCTGCTGCCGCTGAGTGCCCGCATCTTTGCCAACGTTGCATCATCGTGAATCGCCCTGTGGGCCGCCGCAGGTAGGAGAGAGCCGCTGCCGCTGTGCGCCCACCACGGAGCTGCACGACGAGAGTCATCGCCACCACCAGCCCGGGCCGCCGCAGCCACGTGCTGCTGCCGCTGGGAGCCCACCTGTCCCTGAGTGCCCGAATCATTGTGAGTGCACGTTGCGGACCACTGCAGTCGAGAACTGTGGTCGCTGGGAGTCTGCCTGTCACCGTCTCCGCTTCTTCAAGAAGCTACGTACTGTGTCCCCGTCCAACGGCAGGTATCTGGTGCGCAACATGTCGCGTAGACACAGGCCTTGAACTCAGTCAGTGCCACGTTCTGGTGAATACGTTATTGCCTTTTTAAAGTCCCTAATGATTTACGTGCATTGTGACTGGTTAAAACGCTTTTGAGAGTCTCGTACTAAACCGTAGATAAAGATACTATTTTTCTATACCTCCTTGAGTTGTGTCCTTTTGTGGTGTTGTTACTGCCTTATTGTGCCTGGTCATAAATGCTTCACACACTGCCTCTGAGTTAGGCCTAACTGCTCGTGCTACGTTACAACAGTTTTGAGCAGGGGTTATCAAAGGGGGTAGCCCACTTGCCCTGACTTAGGAAGAAGGGTCCCTATCTGGGCATTGGCGCCAGCCATGGCCAACTAGAGACCCCCATTTCTAACATTGGTCGCAGCGGTGGGATCAGAACTTGCATTTATGATCCACGTACAATAACTGGTAGACACCACTAGTGAGTACAGACCAAAGCGCAGACAAGCGCAGATTTATTTTTTTCTATCCTCTTCGAATTATTTTTTTTTGGGTTGGTTGTTTTAGTATTGAATTGTTGATCGCAGCCATGAGTACTGCTAATATGGGAAGGCCAACATCCAATGCTTCGGAGGATCTCGCCTTTGAGGAGGAAAGATTAGATACCTATACTGCCAAACAGCTGAAGTCATTTTGTAAGCAATTCGCAGTCCCCGTGATAGGTCTCTCTAGGAAGGAGGAGTACCACAAGGTGCTGAAGGCCTGGTGGGAAGCCAGAGTTTCCGCTGGGGATGAGGAAGAGAATGCTGAAGGGCAGCAGGATGAGGCAGTAGAGGGGGGGAGATAGAACACCCTCCAATCCAGGTACTAGTGTATCCTAAAGGAGCCTGACCCCAGAAGAGCTGGAGGACAGGGAAAGAGATAGGAGGCATAGTTTGGAGATGGAAAAATTGGAAGGTCAGAAGGACCTTGAGAGTAAGAAGTTAGACATTGAGAAGAATCGATTGTCAATTGAACTTGAGAAAATGAGAATGGAACATGAGAGAATGGTGAGGGAGATAGAGATCAGGGCGAGGAGTGTCCCGGTCTCTCCCTCTGGTGGCAGCATACCTTTAGTAACTCCTGAGAGTCATTAAGGATTTTCACAAGAGTGAGGATATTGGGCAATGGTTTGCCACATATGAGATAGCAATGGTGTCCCACCGGGTCCCTGAGCAGGATTGGGGAGCGGGATTGTGGGGGCGCTCTGTGAGTGATTGGACCTGCCTGAGGAGAGCAGGATGGTGTATGCCCATATGAAAGAAGCTTTGATGACCCGTTATGATTTGACCCCAGAAATGTACAGGCAGAGGTTTAGGACCTGTAAGAAGTTAGAGGGTACCACATGGGTTGAATATGTGTGTTTTTTCTGCAGAGCAATGGATCGCTGGGTAAAGGGTAGCAAAGTGGAAACTTTCGAGCAATTGTATGATTTGTTTGCGTGGGAGCATTTTTCTAGTAACTGTTTTCCAGAGCTACGCGAGCACCTGATTGATAGCAAGCTGACTAACCCTAGGAAGCTTGCTGAGGAGGCGGACCGGTTGGTGAACACCCGGGTCCGCAAAGGTTTTGTGGGAGATTTCGCCAGAGGTGGGCAGGGTCCCCAGCAGAGAAGTGGGGGGGACAAGGGTAAGCCGAAGGAGTTCCAGAGAGGGCCCCAAATTAATTCTCAAGGGGACCAAGCAGTGGTGTCTCAGCCCCCCCCTGAGAAGAAGCCAGTGTCCCCGACAGGTAGGCCTGTTCAGAGGGGGCCACTCACCTGTTTCAAGTGTGGTCAAGTGGGCCACCGGTATTATGATCCCCAGTGTCCCCAGAGGGACCCCAATGCATCCCCTTGTGCACCACCCCGTGCACCATCTCACCAGATTGCCAGTGTAGCCCTGGGGGGGAGGAGGTAGAGGTCCAAGGTGGGTGGGATCCCGTAGAGTTAACCCTTGTCCCGCTAGGAGACTTTGTGAAGGTCCCTAACCCCACACTGCCGAATAACACTCAGAAGTACCGGCAGTGGGTGACCATCAATGGCCATAGGGTGGAGGCTCTCAGGGACACCGGAGATAGTGTGACTGCTGTCAGCTCCCGGTTGGTGTCCAAAGAGCAGGTTGTCCCCCATGCATTCTGCCCCGTAGTGTCAGCAGACAACTCAGAGAGCCAGTGTGAAGTGGCTCAGGTTTCCTTCGAGTGGGGGGGGTCTCAGGAACTCTTCAAGTGGCTGTGAGGCCCGCCATGCCTGTAGACTGTCTGTTGGGCAATGATCTAGAGAACTCCCCATGGGCTACGGTGGAGAGAAAGTCTCATTTGGAAATGTTGGGTCTGCCGGAGTGGGCTTGTGTGACCACTCGGTCCATGACAGCTCAGAAGGATGTTCAGGAGGGTCTGGAGCCTGAAAGTATGGCCCAGGCCCCTGCCTCAAAAAGAAGGGGTAGGGGGCGCGTGAAACCGGCCCCGCGGTTCCCACGGTCCTGGAGGGAGCAGACCTTGTGGGGGATGCCCTGGAACCTACAGGGGAACAAGTGGCCGAAGTGGGGGACCTACCGGAGCTGACCCATTGGCAGGAGGAAGGGGGGCCCTCCAGGGAGGAATTTTGCAAGCAACAGAGAACCTGCCCTTCTCTTGAGGGGGTGCGGCGGCAGGCCGCCGCCCAGGCAGCAGGTGACCAGTGAGGGTCACATTGGATCTATTGGGAGAACGACCTCCTTTACAACGAGCCTAAGGTTGCTGAGCCTGGGTCAGCCCGTGTGCTGGTGGTACCCCAGCACTTCAGGACCTTCCTACTGGGGTTGGCTCATGATGTGCCACTGGCCGGACATCTGGGGCTGACCAAGACCTTTGAGAGGCTGGTCACCCACTTCTATTGGCCCCAGATGCGCAGGAGCTCAGATGCTCACTGCAGGACGTGTGAGACTTGCCAGGCAAGTGGGAAGAGTGGGGGGAAGATTAAGGCCCCACTACAGCCCTTTCCCATTGTGAGCACCCCATTCGAGAGAGTGGGCATTGATATTGTGGGGCCTCTGGATCCCAAGACAGCCATGGGCAACAGGTTCATCCTGGTCTTGGTGGACCATGCCACCGGTACCCTGAGGCCATCCCGCTCAGGACAATGACGGCCCCCGTGGTGGGACGAGCACTGATGGGGATTTTCTCCTGTGTGGGATTCCCCAGAGAGGTGGTGTCTGATAGGGAAACTAACTTCATCTCCAAGTACATGAAGTCTCTGTGGGAGGAGTGTGGGGTAAAATATAAGTTCACCACTCCTTACCACCCCCAGGGTAATGGGCTGGTTGAGAGATTCAACCGGACCCTCAAGGGCATGATTATGGGCCTAGGTGAACCCATGAGGCATAAGTGGGATGTCCTCTTGCCATGCCTGATGTTTGCTTACCGTGAGGTGCCACAGATGTCCTTAGGGTTCAGTCCCTTTGAGCTGCTCTATGGTCACCCGGTAAGATGGCCTCTGAGTCTGGTCAAGGAAGGCTGGGAGCAATCTCCCAGGAAACCTCCCCAGGATGTGTTTAGTTACAAGCTGGCCTTCAGGAACCAGACTCGGCGTTTCAGGAAACTTGCTGAGGCAAACCTAGAAGCCAGCCAGGAAGAGATGAAACGCTGGCACGATCAGAATGCCACTCTGATCGAGTTTCAGCCTGGACAAAAGGTTTTGGTCATGGCCCCGGTGGAGCCCTGTGCGCTCCTGGATAGATGGACCGGCCCCTTTGAGGTGGTGGAGCGCAAGAGTCCTGTTACCTACGTGGTGGACTTGCAGTCTCCCAGGAATCCCTTGCGGGTCCTGCATGTTAACCGCCTGAAGCCCCACTTTGAGAGGTCTGAAGTGGGCATGCTTCTGGCCACAGATGCTGGGATGGAGGAGGAGAGCGAGCCCCTTCCTGACCTCCTGTGTGCAGGTGAGCAAGATGGGTCAGTGGAGGGTGTGGTCCTCTCCACCACACTGACCCCTGAGCAGCAGGGTGATTGTCGCCAACTGTTGGGGCAATTTTTTTTTTTTTAAAGTTTTATATAGCGCTGGGTAGACCCAGAGGTATCAGAGCGCTTTACATGAGAAGATAATATAAAGCAAACATGGCATACAAGTAGATAAAAAGATAATGAAACAACGTGTGAAATATACAAATCAAAATAGATATACAGGTGCAAGAGCTATACACTTCAAGTAACTAGGTATATGATGTTCGGGAAATGGACAGATATTACTGGACAAAATGTAACATGGTGATTGGAGATCAGGTGCAGGTCACAGGTTAGGACCCCTAATAATAATTGGGCCAAACATGGCATATAAGTAGATAAAAGATAATGAAAACAACATGTGAAATATACAAATCAAATAGATAAACAAATCAAACAAATAGATAAACAAATCAAATAGATAAACAGGGGCAGGAGCTATACCTATCAAGTAATTAGGCAGATGATGTTCAGGTAATGGACAGGTATTACTGGACTAATATAACATGGTGAAATTGGAGATCAAGTGCAGGTCACAGGTTAGGATCTCCAATAATAATTGAGGAGGTGGATATTGAGGTCTTTTTTGAAGCTGAAATAGGAGGGGTTACAGCGCACGTTTTTTGGGAGGGCATTCCAGATGATAGGGGCATTACCAGAGAAGGAGCGTGATTGTGTGATCTGTTCTCCCTGGTCCCTAGTGTCACTGATTGGTGTGTCCATGTCGTGGACACCGGGGACAGTCCTCCCATTAAGCACAAGGCTTACCGAGTGACTGACCGGGTAAGGGCCTACATTAAGGATGAGGTTATCAAAATGTTTGCCCTTGGGGTGATTGAGTCCTCTAGCAGCCCTTGGTCCTGGTACCAAAAGCTGCAGCGCCTGGTACCACCCCAGAACTTCGGTTCTGCGTGGACTATCGGGGCCTCAATTCAGTCATGAAGACTGACGCGCACCCCATCCCCAGAGCTGATGAGCTCATCGATCGGTTAGGGGCTGCAAAATACCTCAGCACATTTGATTTGACGTCTGGGTATTGGCAGATCGCCTTGACCGAGGGAGCAAAGGAGAGGTCAGCCTTCTCCACACACGATGGGCACTACCAGTGATGCCCTTTGGAATGAAGAATGCCCCTGCCACCTTTTAGAGGCTGGTCAACAGGGTGTTGGTTGGGCTGGAAGACTTCAATGACGCCTACCTGGATGACATTGCGGTGTTTAGCTCCTCTTGGGAGGACCACCTGCGCCACCTCTGGGAGGTATTGATGACACTGTGGAAGGCAGGCCTCACAATCAAAGCCAGTAAGTGCCAGATTGGGCAGGGTTCTGTAGTGTATTTGGGGCACCAGGTGGGGAGCGGCCAGGTGGCGCCCCTTCAGCCCAAAATTGAAACTATCCTGGCGTGGGAACCCCCCAAGACTCAGACGCAGGTGAGAGCCTTCTTAGGACTCACGGGGTGCTTCAGGAGGTTTGTCAAGGGATATGGCAACATTGTTGCACCCTTGACTGAGCTGACTTCTAAGAAGCAGCCAAAAAAGGTAAACTGGACTGACACCTGTCAGAACGCTTTTGACGCCCTGAAGATTGCCATGTGCACTGCACCCGTGCTTCAGGCGCCCGACTTTTCAAAGGAATTCATTGTCTAGACAGACGCCTCAGAGCAGGGTATAGGGGCTGTTCTGTCACAGATCAATGAGGAGGGACTAGACCAACCGGTAGCCTTCCTGAGCAGGAGGTTACTTCCACCGGGAACAGAGGTGGAGTGCAATTGAGCGTGAGGCATTTGCTGTGGTCTGGGCGCTGAAGAAGCTGAGACCATATTTGTTTGGGACTCACTTCCGGGTTCAGACAGACCACAGGCCCCTTAGATGGTTGATGCATATGAGGGGTGAGAATCCCAAGTTGTTGAGGTGGTCCATCTCCCTACAGGGTATGGATTTCATGGTGGAACACCGCCCTGGTACAGAACACGCCAATGCTGACGGTCTGTCCAGGTTTTTCCACCTTAGTGATGAGAACTCCCAAGGGAATGGTTAGTTCTCCCCACATTTCAGCTGGAGGGGTCGTGTGTTAGACCTGGCAGCATTGGCGTGGGTCTCCCCTCCTCTTTTCGCTTCTGACCTTTTATGTTGGCTGGATTTAGATGCTCTGGGCGCTGTGCCACTGCCAATCAGTGACACAGCGCAAATGCTCCCTGTGTAAAGATAACTGTATGAATTGGGATAACCATAATTGGCTCGTTTGGTTTACCTGCCAGCCCCTAGTATCAGTGCACTGTGTGTGCCCAGGGCTGGTAGACCAAATACTGCTGGTGGGCCTGCAGCGCTGATTTGCGCTACCCACCGAAGCAGCTTTTCAAGTATGTCTGTGTAGCATGTTCTAATAGCGAGTTACCCTCCATTTCCCTGGTTACTATTGTGAGGCTATCCGTTCTCATAGGCCAGAATGGTCAGGCTGAGTATTACATGCCCTAATCCTACCTGCCCCCAGGAACCTGAGAGGAACGTCGAATTTGATATGTTTAAGCTCAGAACATTGAGATACATCTTTTAGTAAGGATTATTAGCGTAGCCCGTGTTCGAAAATGCCTCGACTAGAAATGAGGTATTTACTGGCCTAAGCTTTCCTGTTCACTTTGCTAGCGTGTGTATTGGCCGTCTGGTTTTGGAGCAGCAGGGCCAGCTGGGTCAGACCTGGCTGGAGAGAGAGATCGGCATTTAGAGTAGGGAGAGGGGTGACTCATTGATCTGAGCAGGGCTGTGCCTGGCAAGGTGAATGATGGCTCCACCTCCCACTGGGCGTCTGATAGCAGACCCCCAGATTCTCAAAGGGCAGGATGTCGCCTCGTAAACCAAGTGCTCCCCGACCCCACCGAACTGGTTCTGGCTGGATGCAGTGATTTGTGACTACAGAGAACAAAGACTTTTTAGGTATAAAACGCTGCGCTTTCAAGTGTGTTCCTTCTGGATGTCAAGACAAAACTCTGTCCGAGCGGACAGAGGAAACGACTTTGAAACTTTCACCAAGCTTGCTGAAGAAACTACCCGAGGGCCTGAATTGAGAGCGCCTCCTGCTGAAGTCTCAGGGACATTAGACTTCACCCCGTCAGCCGCCTGAATTCCTGTGCTAGGGATTCTACTTGCAGGTGAGGCCTCCGTCGAGTAATCCAGAACCTCTAGTTCTACTGTGAGGAACGCGGACTGGTAACCCTTGTTAACTCTGTGTGTGGTCTACCGCAGCTAAGAGAGAGCTGCCGCCGCTGAGCGCCCGCCTTAATTTGAATCTTCTGAACCTTCACTGAACCTGTGTGGGCCGCCGCAGCTAAGAGAGAGCTGCCGCCGCTGAGCACCCGCCTTAAGTTGAATCTTCAGAACCTTCGCTGAATCTGTGTGGGCTGCCGCAGCTAAGAGAGAGCTGTGGCCGCTGAGTGCCCGCACTTGTGTCAGCTGTGCATTATCGTGATTTGTCCTGTGGGCCGCTGCAGCTGGGAGAGAGCTGTCGCTGCTGAGTGCCCGCACTTGTGTCAGCTCTGCATCGTCGTGATTTGTCCTGTGAGCCGCCGCAGCTAAGAGAGAGCTGCTGCCGCAGAGTACTCGCACCTTGGCTAACTTTGCATCATTGTGATTTGTCCTGTGAGCCGCCGCAGCTAAGAGAGAGCTGCTGCCACTGAGGGTTCGCACCTTGGCTAACTTTGCATCATCGTGATTTGTCCTGTGAGCCGCAACAGCTAAGAGAGAGCTGCTGCCGCCGAGGTTCGCACCTTGGCTAACTTTGCATCATCGTGATTTGTCCTGTGAGCCGCCGCAGCTAGAGAGAGCTGCGGCCGCTGAGGGTTCGCACCTTGGCTAACTGTGCATCATTGTGATTTGTCCTGTGGGACGCCGCAGCTAAGAGAGAGCTGCTGCCGCCGAGTGCTCGCACCTTTGCCAACTTCGCACCATTGTGATTTGTCCTGTGGGCCGCCGCAGTAGAGAAAGCTGCTGCCGCTGAGTGCCCGCATCTTTGCCAACGTTGCATCATCGTGAATCGCCCTGTGGGCCGCTGCAGCTAGGATAGAGCCGCTGCCGCTGTGCGCCCACCACGGAGCTGCACGACGAGAGTCATCGCCATCACCAGCCCGGGCCGCCACAGCCACGTGCTGCTGCCGCTGGGAGCCCGCCTGTCCCCGAGTGCCTGAATCATTGTGAGTGCACGTTGCGGACCACTGCAGTCGAGAACTGTGGTCGCTGGGAGTCCGCCTGTCACCGTCTCCGCTTCTTCGAGAAGCTACGTACTGTGTCCCCGTCCAACGGCAGGTATCTGGTGCGCAACGGGTCGCGTAGACCCAGGCCTTGAACTCAGTCAGTGCCACGTTCTGGTGAATACGTTATTGCCTTTTTAAAGTCCCTACTGATTTACGTGCATTGTGACTGGTTAAAACGCTTTTGAGAGTCTCGTACAAAACCGTGGATAAAGATACTATTTTTCTATACCTCCTTGAGTTGTGTACTTTTGTGGTGTCGTTACTGCCTTATTGTGCATGGTCATAAGTGCTTCACACACTGCCTCTGAGATAGGCCTAACTGCTCGGGCTACGTTACCACAGGGTTGAGAAGGGGTTATCAAAGGGGTTAGCCCACTTGCCCTGATTCAGGAAGAAGGGTCCTTATTTGGGCATTGGCGCCAGCCATGGCCAACTAGAGACCCCCATTTCTAACAGGGGAGATTAGAACAGCAAATATATCATTACTTCACAATAGAGTGTTAGGTTGGTATAATGAATGCAACATTATTGCAGGTTGATATTACCGACCTCGTTAGAGTGTCTTCAGTAGGCCACGGAAAGTGAGTCCACTTGTACCTTATCCATCTTGCATGCAAATAAACACTGACATGCCAGACATACATGCTGAAGTGCTCCACATCCACTATCTTCAAGGAAGACCACTTTCATAATAGGTTGTTTTTTTATTTAACAGTTCATATCTGATGTTTCCAAGCGCAGCACAGGTGTTGGCACTATCCAAAGTAATTGTGTTAAATTCATAGACCTCGGAAGGATGTGAGGTTGTTAACTTTGTTAGCGCTCAAACTCTGAGTCACAGAAGCAGAGTAACTCACTGAGCCATCTGTCTGACTATCTATCACATCTCAGGACATGCTCTAATTAATAAAAGTCACTCTGGTCTGCCTCTACTCACTTGATGCAGGTGCACATGGCGTTTTACTCAAAGGATAGTGAAAAAAAGTAAGCCTGGATATAGTCATGGCCCCTACTGCAGATTGCATGGACTTTGGCGGGCAATACTTTTTTACTATGAAAAAAACTGGAAAAAAAACACCAACAAAATGCTGTCAATTAGTCTTCAATATGTGGCAGTGAGAAAACATTTTTAGCCTCATGGGCGGTAAACAAACAGGACAATCCATTGACCTCAACTTTCAGCAAAGAATATTCGCCAGCTTTTATACATGCCCACGTGGTACACTCTGAAATTATATTGAGAGTTAACAACCAAGGCGCACTTCACTTAAAAGAACTATCGTCACCATCCAAACTTCAGCAGGAAACTCAGAGGCACAGAAATAATTTAGGGGCATATTATCAAGAAACGGTGTTAAAATTATCGCCGCTTTAGCGGCAGAAAACTGCAGCTAAAGAGGCGATAATGGGCTTGATAATATGCCCTTGAGAATTCCAATAGAAGCCCATGT
Source organism: Calotriton arnoldi (assembly GCA_963921515.1). Classification (NCBI taxonomy): domain Eukaryota; kingdom Metazoa; phylum Chordata; class Amphibia; order Caudata; family Salamandridae; genus Calotriton; species Calotriton arnoldi. Next base: position 393,702 of record CAWUFW010003342.1, on the reverse strand, counting down.
TCTGGTGTCAACATGGGCTTCTATTGGAATTCTCAAGGACATATTATCAAGCCCATTATCACCGCTTTAGCAGCAGTTTTCTGCCTCTAAAGCGGCGATAATTTTAACGCCGTTCTTGATAATATGCCCCTTAATTCTGTAACATTCCCTTCTCACATACGATTGAGGGCCACAGCAAGACCCCTCCTTGGAATGTAACTTCATAGAGACTACAGCCAGTGGCGTAGCGTGGGTTGCCAGTGCCCGGGGCAAGGCAAGTATCCATTCACTTTTCTTGTAACATTTTGCACCCCTATTAACATTTTTCACCCCTAAGAATGCCCCCAAGAATTCTGCGCCCGGGGCAACTGCCCCAGTGGCCCTGCCCTTGCTACGCCACTCACTACAACACTACAGAAAGAAATACTCTTTTTTGAATTTTGAAGACTGCTTGGTGGATGCTGCACAAATATTATCAAACTCGACAGTATTCACAGGGCAGACGTCAAAAAGCAAAAAAGGGATTTCTGTCTTTAAACATGGCATGCGGAATCACTTCAATTTAATACATAAATTGAAGCAATACCACATGGCATGTTTAAAGAAAGAAATACCCTTTTTGCATTTTGACTGACGACCGACCGCTGAGCTTATGCCAGGGCTGGCTCGTGCACGTTGGCTTCCCAGAGGCACCCATCAAGTAGTTGTCAAAATGCTAAAAAGGGTATTATTTCTTTCTTTAAACATGACACGTGTAATCACTTCACTTTATGTGCTAAGGTGAAGCAAGTCTGTCTGTCATATTTAAAGAAAGAAAAACCCTGGCCCTTTTGGGCATTTTGACGACCACCCCGGCACCTGGTCACACTTGTGGGGCCCAGAAGAGAAGGAAAGGAGAAGAGCCAATGCAAGGGGCACGCGCCAGGAGAAAAGCCAATATGAGGGAAAGATGGGGCACACGCAAGGAGAAGGGCCAATAAGAGGGGGCCATGCGCCGCACCACAACGAAGCAAATCGAGCAAAAGACGATGACAATATCCCATAATAACCAATATGGTATGTGTTGGAAAACAAGGCAGTATCTGTGAGGCCTGCACAAATAACATGACTACATTTGTCCTTCACTGGGAACCAAACACCCAATTGTAGCGCCTGACTCTCAGAGGGTAGCGTTGCAGAGCAGTCTGAGGCTTACTCAAGGGAGGTGGTGTGGGCTAGTAATCGCCATTTGCAGGTGCGCAGAAATAACACTCAATAATTGATTGTCCAGTCTGTACTTTGCTTTATAAAAGTAAGAGTACATTTATTAAATACACTACTCAATACTATGCACCAATTTACAAATATACATAAGCTGTTGGAATTACTTTGTGACATTGCATAACATCTCCACCCCTCCCGCGGGGGGGTGGGGTCTAGTACCACCACTCCCATGTATGCACATCATCTTGCCCCCAATGCAGTTAGTTGAACATAATCTGGAGCGAGGGCCCTGCGCACTGGCACCATCCCAGTGGTGACCCACCCCCTTATCTTTAAAATAGCATTTAAAATAGGTAACCCTGCCTTGGTGACACATGACCCTGACTGAGCCTTCCCTACTGACCATGAAGTATACACCACTACATCTTAAGGGCTAGCAGTCTGGGTTCTTCACCTAAGCGAAGCAGCAAGAATACATGTTTAAGCATCCCTTTAGAATGACAGTACTCATCACAGTTGTGGATAATTAGAATGCATTGCAATTACAGCCCCTAAAGGCATCACAGATGAAATCACAGGATTACGCATATACAGCCAGACACCCTAGCAGGAATGTCTGGCAACATAACCCCACTTTACTTATGACATCACCTTACACAGGTACTTCACATTACACATGTGACCTTCAGTCCTTCTAAAAAGAAATAACCGTTAGTAAATGCATTTCTGGTGCAATTACACCTCTTCAACTCCAGGAGACGCCCTTCTCCAGACATCCCCAACTCAGCCTTTCACTCCGTGAGACACTTCTCAATACACCCTCAGCTGTAGAACAAAAGTTCCAGCCTAGAAGGTGTTAAATGTTGGCTGAGCCCCTGAGGGGTTATTCTATTCAAGTCCCCATGTGACTTGTGGAGGGACTCCTCTTCGTGCTGGGGGGGAGACTGCGCTTCTCCAGCAGCTCCCCCAGCACCCTTGCACATGTATGGTGGTGACCCCGCTCTCCTGGGGCCACCACAAGCCGTGAAAATGCTGTCTTGCCCTTGCAGGCCGATCCTGGCCTGCAAGGCATTATGGGAATCGCCGCATATTATAGTAGCGGCTCCCCCGCTGCTTCGGAGGGAGCCACGATCACGCTGCGGCTTCGCCGCATCTCCAGCTCTTGATGGGAGGCCCGGTCCCACCCGGACCCCCAGGGGAATGTAGGCGGCTCGGGGAGCCCACCCCCGGCCGTTCCTTCCGTTTTCCGGGGCCCAGTCCCACCCGTGCCCCTCACACCTCCTTGGATCGTTCTGGGGGTCCGGGTCCACCCGGGACCCCCGCATGCCATTGCGGTGGAGGGCAGCCCGGGGAGCCCACCCCCAGCTGCCCCCGCCGGCTCCCCGCCCGGCCAGCACTCTTCTGTCCTGCCGCGGGAGCCGGCTCCTCTCTTCGGGTCTGCCCGCTCCGGTGGGCAGACGCTGGGAATCCCGCGGGTCCTCCTGGACCTCGGGGGAGTGCGGCGGCACTCCCCCCACTTTCTCCTGCACATCGAGGCCCGGGGATGGGCTCCCGGGCCCCCAGGGCCATCTTCACGGGGGGCGCGAAGGCACCCCCCGGCTTTGCTTCGGGGCCCGGGACCCCATCCCCGTCGATTCTTCTTCGGCGGGGGCCAGGGTGGGCTCCTGGCCCCCCAGGGGGTATCTTCACGGGGAGCGCGACGGCGCTCCCCGACTTTACTCTCGGGGGATGGGGTCCCGGGCCCCTTGGGCTCATTTTCGCGGGGGCGCGACGGCGCTCCCCCGACTTTACTTCTTTGGGGCCCGGGGATGGGGTCCCGGGCCCCTGGGCATATCTTCGTGGGGGGCGCCAAGGCGCTCCCCCGCCCACCTCCTCACGCATCACCAGGGGCCAGGGTGGGCTCCTGGCCCCCTTCTGGAGCCACTTCACGGGGTGCGCGACGGCGCCCCCTGACTTTGCTTCCTCCTGGGGCAGCCCCCGGGACCTGACCCACCCCGGGGGCATGATTGCGACCGGCGGCGGAGCCCCACGCGCTTCGTCGTCGGTCCCAGGTGGGGTCATAGGTCGCCTACATTCTGGGGGGCATATCTCAGCCCCCGGGGGTCTGATCTGCCCCATTTTCACGTCTTCTTGCTCCTGGTGGCGTCCCCCAGCCACTGGGAGCCCTCTCCTTCACCCTCTGGGTCTCCAAGAGGGTGAATTCTGCAGGGAGCGGTCTTCACTGGCTCCCTGCGCCAGCCTTTCCCCTGGCTCTCCTCCTGGGCCTCTCTTCTCCCTGCGCAGAGGCCCCTGCTTCTGCGCACCGGTCCTGGGCTCTTCTTCTGGTGCTGTTAGGGGCCTGGGGGGCAGTCAGGGGGTACCTCCTTCCAACTGCCCATTGCCAGGCTCCAGCACCTTCCGCCTCAGCAGACCACACCCCAGAGAGGTGCAAACACTTTTTAAAAGTTGAGTAGGGGGCTGGCAGGAAGTCTCTGTTGGTCCTATCCAACAGCGACACATCACTTCCCTGCCCCTGCTCCCTCCTTCTAGTCCAGCCTCTGGGCTGGTTCAAAATGGCGTCGTCCAGGGTCTCTGGCCACATGGTCTCTGAAACAAGAGCCCTTCCCTCCTTGGTGCAGCCTGGTGCCTGGCACCATTGATAGCTGCTGATGGATGGGCCTGTAGCCCCACCCATCTTCTCTTCGTGGAGAGGAGGCCTTAGCTTGTGGAAAAAAAGGTTATCAATCCAGCCAGCTGAGGTCAGCCCTCAGCCTGGCCCTGGTTATGACTGACTCAGAGAAATATGACATTTCTGGATGACCCAAAAGCAGTACAAATATGACTTTGGACTCTGCAGAATACTTCTTCTCACACCCGTTACAGTGGACTTTAGTGCGTGTCTGGAATCTGTAGGCCTTAGGAAAGTGACACTAGCCCATGGGCTCCACTTCCCCATAAGGGAATAATGAAGTGAAAAACACAGTCAAACACACTGACTTTCCCTGGCATGTTTCTTCCCAGTGTATAAAGCCTATTCCATGTCACCACCCAATTCTGCATAAGTCCTGCCACACCATTCACTTTGTAGCTGCTCCTGGACTGCGCACGCCAGGAATCTCCCCTGCGCAGCCCCTACATGTGTGCACACGCATGTACACAGGTGTCTGCATGTAACCAGCCCGGTGCCCCATACTCCAGCTGCTGCGCAGCGGCCTAGTCAAGCCAGGGGGATACCAGTAAAATCCACATGCAGTCTCTTTCATCATGAGTTCACTGTGGATGAGTCCCAATTTACGAGGCTCTCCCACAGTAAAAGCTCAACACATAGGTGCTCAAAAAGCGAAAAATCCGGGCGGCCTCTAGTGTCAGAACCACCTTCTAACACTATGCAGAGCTGGCCTTTCCTAAGACAGCACCCTGGGCGTGAGCCGAGAGAAATTTGCCACCCCTGCTGATGGTAGTGGATTAAATGAGGCAGCAGGGGGCTCTTTTTGTGTTCACTGGTCAGTACCTGGATGCGCAGGGACTGGCCCCTGAACACAAACATCCCCAGACCTCCTGCAGCTCGCCGAAATCACTGATAGCTGAGCTGCCTCAGGCAGACGATGGTTTTGTTGATGTAGGCCAGCAGGGGTCAGAAGGTGAAGGCAGCAAGAAAGGGGGCTAAATGGGTGTTAAAAACATCACCCGCCATATGATAATGAAGGACTAAAACCACTTTAAACTGGAAAATCAAACAGAAACAAACAGGCAGGGACAAGGCTGGAGCAAGATGAGAAGTAAGCTCCTGTTGGCATAACCTTAATGCACACACCTCAGTGCGCCTCTGGACCCAGCTCACTCATGTTAAAGGCTGGCCCTAATGCTATGGTATGCACAGTAATGACTTGCTTTGGCTCACACTGTGAGAATGGTCTCACATCAGTTATGATGTGCATGATCATGACACTGCCCTCTGTGCCCCACCTTGAATAAATGGAGACACCCAGGCGCTGAGGCAGGAGCAACCTTGCTTTCAGTTTTTTTCTCGGTTCCCTGTGCAGATCGGCTCTGCTCCAGGTGCCTATATAATAATAAAAATATTATTAATTAATATTTACTGGCCCAGTGGCGGAGGGACAAAGACAGTAAGATCACAAGGAAGGGGACCTTTAGGAACCATGGGCAGGCTGCCCAACCCAAAGTACTGTTATAGACTATAGTAGCACTGACTCTGAGCCCCCCCCCATGTGGCTCAGAGCTAGAGGATCCCCCAGTAGCATCGGGGCTTTACATTACACCACTGATTAATATTTTGTGGCCCAGTGGCGGATGAACAAAGACACTAAGACCATGAGGCAGGTGGCCCTTATGAACCATGGGCAGGCCAGGTTACCCTGTCCAAAGTATTGTTATAGATTATAGTAGCACTGACTCTGAGGAGCCCCCCATGTGACTAGGAGCTCGGACCCCCCCACTCCGAGTGGGCTGCAGGGCCTTACGTTATGCCACTGGTGCTTGCTAGTGTGTCTACTTTGGCACACTGCTTTACATAGTTGGCTATAAAGCAGCAGGAAAAGAACTGCATAATATTCTTCTCTAATGAGCTAGGAGAATCGCAATTTTATTTTAAGGCCAATGCCTCTCATTTCACATGTTTAAAGTGCAGCCAAAACAGATAGAGAAACATGTTCTATAGGTTTACAATCAAACATTTTTTTAAGGTTGAAACTCTCGACCAATAGGAGGACATGAGAATGTTTTCTAAACTAACACTAGCCGAAGATGCCTTAGAGGCCATGGCACTGCTGGCAGAACATGCTCCAAAATATTCTGCATTTGCTCCTGCTAAAAACATAGCCCATTTGACCCAACGAATAACAGTAGTAGAGGTAACTGTAGAACATGATTTACGAAAAGAGATCAACAATTGAGGAGAAGACGTTCCCAGGTCCTTGTAAAATAAATGTTTTGTTTAATGCAAAGAACCACACACAACATAGGGTGCAAAAGAAAGTAAGGCTACTCCACAGCAGTAAAAGCGCAATTAGTAATTCTCATAATTGTGAAATGAACCCTATTGGAAATTGGATCTCTAGTGGGCTGAGGTATGCTCCCTGTCCAGGTAGGGACCACAATCCTAGTCAGGGTAAGTCACAAAACAATCCTAAATTATCCTGTGCTCACCCTCTGGTAGCTTGGCACAGAGCAGGTAGGCTTGACTTAAAAGGCAAGTATTTGTGCAATAACTCATACATTAATACAGTGAACATGCCACAAAAAGACTCCACAATGGTTTAGAAAAAGAAAGTATGACTGTCAGGTCTAACAAATCCCAACTGGTGAAACATGCATTGAGGTAATGAGTACTGAGATTGTATTCCAGGATTAAAACCTGAAGCAGTCCCTGCAGGCTCGTCAGAAGATGGGAAAGGATGGAAGCATGATAGGGAGGACTATTGACAATACTAAAAGCTAGGGGTACCACAACATAACTATTAAAACAACTTAGGCAGCCTGCCTACAGAGTTGATCAGGGATTCTGGATAATATTACAAAATGAGGAAAAGCGTAGAGATCTCTGCACAACCAATCTTGCTGGAAAGCGTCAGTTGCTAATACATACGGATCTAGGGGCTCATTACGATGGCGGAAGGATGCGGTGGCGATCGTTCCGCCATCACATTGAGATTTACCCACCGCCATATTAGGATGGCGCTGGGTATCGCGGCAGACGCAAAGTCCGTCTGCCGCTTTTCCGCCGGTGGCAATCGCACCGATTGCCTGGCGGATGGAGCAGGGACACTAATATGGTGGCGGTGCCTAGCAGGCACCGTCCGCCGTATTAGGATGTGTGTGGCCAGATGCCTTTCCATGGCGGCGATGCTACGGTGGCAGGCAGACCAAGTCCGCCTGCCATCGTAATCAGCCCCCTAGTTTCCAACTGAATAATTGGGGTAGCTGAGTTCGTAGATGGGATACAAAGTGGTCTGCTGTGAAGGAACTCCAAACCATGTTGGGAACAGCAAAGACCCACGGATGTTGCCTACAACCGATGTAGTCCAAGATTACCCTTAAGAAATAATCTGCTATCCTGTTGAATGGTCCCAAACATAGACCGCCCACGGGGAGATTCCCTGATGAAAGTAAAAATCTCAAAGAGGCCTCACCAAATCAGTCAAAGATTTTCACTTTGTGCTCTCTATCCAATTTGTACATCGGACCACTGTGATAGAGTCCGTTCTCAAAAGAATTGCTCACTTTGCTTTGCCTTTCACAAAACTGCATATTGGAAAGGAGACTGCAAGAAGCTAGAAGCAGTTCCTAAGCACTGATGGGTCCCTCTTTGACCATTTACCTCCAGTTGAGAACTCACTACATGGAGCTTGCATTCCCCATAGACCAGATTCTAATACTAGATCATGAGGTGCAGGAAGACACCTCAAGGGTTCCAAGCATCTACCACCATGTCACTTCCATTCGAGCATCATGAGCCAAAGAAATGATGTCTGAAAAAGAGACCTCTCTGCAAATTATTTTCTTCAGATGATAATAGAGAAGACCCGTAAAATGCTTGAATAGAAAATGGCAGGAAGTCCACCAATCTTCACATTTGACAGTGAGAGACTTTCTAAAGGTTCGACACCAAATTCAACTCCTTATTGCTAATGTTCTACTTCGCTTCTAGAAGCTGCAGCAGCTGACTGCCTACACCCACTGCAGACCCCAGGAACTCCATCTGCTAAACAAACACACTGTGAAGGAAATGGAGTAAACAGGTGTGGGCACTTTAAGAAGGGAACAAACATATGAGCAATACTCATCTGCAGTAGCAATAAACAAGGCAGTTCATTTGCCATTCTTTATAACCTATTGGAACTTTTCGTTCTTCCTATACCCTTCCTGGGACAGCAGTGTCGTTGGTTCTGTAGTTTTTTACATTAAATATTTCGTAACTGGAATAAAGCAGAAAAGCACTGTGTAATGGGAGCCTCTGGTCTTGAAATAAATCCTTAAAACAATGTAGGATTCCTTTGTGTCTTTACTCAAGGTGAGTTGCCTGGCAATATTAATGTCATCTCCTCTTTGATATCAGGTCATCGGAAGAGTGTTTGAGAACCTGCAGCTCATGAATTCATGTTACTTAAATTGCACAACTTGACCGCACATCAAAATGGAGTGTATTTTAGTAGAAAGCACTATTTAGGAAAAGAGCGATGAGTTAACTTGTATAGTGCTGCATTTCTGGAATTATGTTTACTCTTGCATCGACAATCGTAGAGTAGGGCCCCGGCAGGAAGACCTGGGGCCCCTAAAGCATCTTGGAGCTAAACAGGGTCAGTGAGAATTGTGGCATACTCATTTGACCAGGAGCTTAGTTATCAATTGTGCAGCAGGTGCAGTAGTGCAAAGATGAATGGGGCCCAGTACACACTGACTATGACTTCAGTGCTCATCTAGGAGTCAGTGTCAGCATTTTGCAATAAAGCCCCAAGGTGATGTTCACTAGGGCCCTGTGAGGGGCAGCTTTCCCTCCATTACATGCCAGAGCATTTTTCAATACCTTGCTTTCCCTCCTCATCGTACTCCAGTCCAGGTTTCCACACACCCACCCTGATGCATCATGGTCCTTGTAGTTCCCTCTGTTGCCAAACCCTGCCTAAGTCACTCCTGCTGATGGAGCTTTGCTCCCTATCTTGATTCCTGGACTCTAGAGTTATTCTGACTCTTTCATACATGCATTCTGGGCTTTTCTCTTTCTCCACTCAAGGCTTTCCTGTTTCCCTTCTTGTGCCTGAAACACACAAAAGGTGATGCCACCTTGTTTTCCTCGTCTTTCCTCTTCCAAGCCCCAGTGCAACCTTCCCTTCACAGGTGACTTCCTGATTCTTAGTGGGCTTGGAGATAATGTAATGATGCCAGAGTAATCAGAGGCATTTCTGTAATTTTGTGTTACTCTTTTGCCCAAAAATTGCCCCCAATTGCGGCTCTTCGCATGATTATGAGCAATTTGGTAAATAATGCTACCGCAGGAGCACAGGACCGACAAATGTAGTGAGTGGCCACTGGCTACTGCTGTTTGTGTTCTCTTACATTTAGAGCTATTTGCAAGGGTGAATTTTGAACTAAGAACATAATGCTAAATGATAGATGGCGCTCCTCATGTAATTCAGAGTAATCTCGAGTAATTTTGCTGTATTTTCCCTTAATTACACTACAGCAAATTACGTGAGTTATGCTCACCCCTAATTCTTAGCACTTGGCTTTCTCCTTGAGCCTGTATTCCTACCCTGAGCTTCCAGCTCTTTCTACCAGAGGCAGCATATGATTGGGTGAGCTTGAGGTTTTAGTCAAAGGCCTCAGGTGGTGCAGGTGAAAGGATCCTTGTGCTAATTTGCAATCGGGAGTGTTGTCAAATGTTTCTCTCAGGTGACAGATTCTGGGGTATATTCACAAGAACGTGTGCTAACCATCTCCAAAAAATGTTAACGCAACTTTACACATCACAGCCGATCGCGGGAAAATAACCCCGTGTTAACCTGGAATTCACAACACCGCGGTACCATGAGATAGTTCCCCGAAAACGCGGCCAATGTCCGCGATACAACAACCGCGACCATGATAAAAACACAAACCTCAACGCGAAAAAACATGCAATGGGCCAAAGCGCGATGAGGAAATCAGCAATAAGAAGCGCCAGGCCTGCAATACACACATGGCAGGTGGGAAAAACCACTATAAAAGTAGAAAAAACACACAAACACAAAATGACCAACACCGAAGCACCATGGAGGCAGCCGGAGCAGGCGCAGAGGACGAGCGCAATCCCACAAGCACCCCGGACGACCAGCCTGGGACCTCAGGGACAGGGAAGGGCAAGGACAAGAAGAAGAGGAAGACGAAGTTCAGTCCGCAGGAAAACAGGATCCTGGTCACGGAGGTGATGGAACACCATCAACAACTGTTCGTCACCTCCAACGTGTCATTGGGCACCAAAAAAGGAATATGGCGGGACATCGTGGACAAGGTAAATGCCGTCGGAGAGCACAAGAGGTCAATGGACGAGGTCAAGAGGCGATGGATTGACATCAAGCGCAAGACCAAGGAGAAACTCACAGGCAACTTGAAGGCAGCAATGCAGACTGGAGGTGGGAGCCTAGCGCCACAGCTGGAGCTGGATGACATGGAGGAGCTGGTGTCAACAGTCATTAGTGTGGAGACCGTGGCCGGAGTCGGGGGACCGGACACTGGTCCACAGGACACAACACAACCGCAACAGGGTGAGTGACCACCAGGTACTGGGGGGACGGGTGGAGATGGCCACAATGGCACACATGCACAATCAAGCAGAGCACAGTGCACATCCACAATGACTCTGGATCATGGCCCTGATCCACAGACTGTCACAATGTACAATGCCATGCTGTTTGAATGTGAACCTGTACCATGCGGCTACATACATGCAGACACATTGTAATACACCATCTCCCCTTCACATTGCAGGGGCACCGTCAACACCTCCTGCAGAGCAGTCCCAGCCACTCTTCACTGATGATGAGGAGGACACCACCAGCATCGACACCCAAGCCCTCCAAGACATCATTGAACTCATCCGCCAATCACCTCCAGGACCAGGGCAGCCCAGCTGCATCGAGGAGAACCCACCCACTCCACAAACCACCCAGCAGGAGACACCCACAGCCCCGGCAGTCTCCCAAGACCCCCAGGAACAACACATGGCCTTTCAATGCCGTGTGCTGGAGGGCCAGAGGGAGACAGCTGAGCAGGTGCGGGTGGGGTTCGACCTCATGGCTACCAAACTGGACACCATCCACGGGTGTCTAGGTCCCATCAGGGACCCGCTCCAGTCCCTAATGGACACCCACGGTCTGCTCCATGGTCTCCAACGAGCCCTGACTGGCATCGCTGGAGTCATGACTCGAAGACAAGAACACCTGTCCACCCAGAGTGGCTCCAGCGATCTCAGCCGTGAGATGGCACACATGCGGAGGCTCATGAAGGACATGGTGCGGATGGAGGCGGAAAGGATGGCAGCCACCGCTGCACATCAGCGAAATGTAGCTGGGATCTACCAGGCCCTGCAGATCCTCATCATGGCATTGCTGCCACAAGGCGTGGCGATGAGGAATGCTGCTGCCCCCACACCATCCACATCTCCACCCCCTGGTGTGTCAGTGCCTCCCAGTGCGGCAGGCGAATCCACTCCGGCACCTGATGTGTCACTGCCACACAGTGCGGCCGACAATCCTCCTCCGGCCCCTGATGTGTCAGTGGCACACAGTGCCGCAGCCGGTACTGCAACACCCACAGGTGGGGCAGAGCACACATCCGAGGACGAGGACGTGGATAGGCTTGAGTTCAGAAGGAGGCACTAGCATTCATGCCTGCCACCTTGCCTGTTTCTGCTTGGTGCCGCACATGGCCCCATGACCTGCCACTGACCCCTGATACACTCCGCTGCACTCACCTTGGACCGCGACATGGACTGCCATATCCTGTTTGATGACCAATGACACGGCGACCAGACTGCGGACTGTACCCTTCCTCTTCCACAGTACTTGTCATCCCCGGATGGACTCTGGCTGGCCCTCCACGGGCCCATATTGTGTGGTGTGCTTGGCATGGCCCTGTACCGCTCCAGCTGCAAAACTCCACTGGATGTGCAATAAACATCCAGAAACGCACTGCTGTGTCATGGCTTTCATCATTCATGTATGAATGTGTGGATGAATGTAGGGACAGTGATTTCCCTCACGTCAATGATGCTCATCTAGTGGGATGTCAGTTACAGTGTGCTACATTGCCTATTGTGTTCCGCTTGCGTGGACACTACAACAGGGACACACGCATTAGTCACTCCCTTGTCCGGACATGGACTGAACCACGCCCAGAGCCCCAGAATCATAGTTGCAAGCCCTGCACTGGTCCGGTGTACGCCAGGCCAGACCACTCCGCTTACGCTCTGAGGGGGGCCCACATAGCTACATGTCGCAGGCGTACACGCTGGTGGTATGCAGGTCACTGGTCTAATTGTCAGCATGTCACGGCCATTCCCTGAGGGCAGGTCTGCACACACACCACACCCATCCGGCACAGGCGTCACAGGCCATGTGACCCCGCCAATATAAGGGGCCGACGACGTCACATTCCCCACTGCCGGTGGTGACTGGATGACGGACGCTCCATGGTTCTCAATCATAAAGGGCCCATGAGTTGTGGCGCACAGGGTTTGTCGCACCAGAGGCCTTGCGCCCGTCACGGGCCTACCACCACGTGGCGCTGACTGGGGTTGCACAGGGTTAGTGGCACCCGGAGCCTTGCGCCCGTCACAGGCCTACCACCACGTGGTGCTGACTGGGGTTGCACAGGGTTAGTGGCACCCGGAGTCTTGCACCGTCACGGGCCTACCACCACATGGCACTGACTGGGGTTGCACAGGGTTAGTGGCACCGTAATAGCTGAGTGGGTGTGCAGCCTGCGATGATGACGTGTGCACTGATGTGGTCTCTGCCATTGATGCCTCAGGACTCAGCGTCATGTGTGGGACCTGCTGGGCCGTGGGGTGGGTCCGCATGATGTGGACCATGCCATGGTGGCGGGACCGGGGCCTGAAGCTTGCACGGGCACGTGGTGTGCCCACTGGTGGACACACCGTTGGCGGCAGGTGAGCAGTGGGCCCGGGGTGCGCAAGTGCGGACAGCCAGCGCTGGCCGGCGGGAGGGGGTAGGGTGCGGCTTCATGCGTGCGCAGGGACGGACAGGGGTTGTTGCCGTGTGCTGTGTGATGGACTCTAATTTCAAGAGACAGTGGTCCCTTCCAAGGTAATTTGTTGGATGGACTCTGCCATGATTGACTCTGGCCTTGATTACAGATTGCAGACCTGGTGGCTTGCAGTGTGTCCCGGCATGTGGTTGGAGACACCGGTGGCAGCAGGTGAGCAGTGGTGCCTGGGTGCGCAGGGGCGGCGGTGTCTCTCTCTCTCTCTCTCTCTCTCTCTCCTTTCCTTCCCTCTCTCTCACTCTCTCTCTCTCCCTTCCTTTCCTCTCTCTCTCTGCTTACTGGAGGCAGGAGGAACGAATTGAGCTCCAAATAAAAGAGCTCATAATAAGTGAATGTATGTGAAAGGAAGTGAGCGGAAACACCAATTAAGCACTGAAAGCTGAATGAACTGTCTCTGGACACTGAACTGATTTTAAATAACTGGAAGCCCTGGCCATAGAGTTTTGGATAAACTTTCTGCCAGAAATTCATCCCAAGTGCCCCATCTAACGACTCCAGAAATTTAATTTTCAGACTTTACATTATATGCCCACATGATGGTTTAGAGTTCACATACGTACTGTAAAAAGCACAAGCACTGATGAACATTCTTGGAGGATATCTCCTATTCCCCACTTCAAGTCTCAAGGAAATTTCCCAAGCTCAGTCACTCACTTTGTTGCATCCCATATTTTGTAAAATTGAAAAGGCTTATCAAGGAAGTTCTAGATTGCTTTCTGTGTTTGCTCAAAATATTTACAGCTTCGAATATATATTGTGAGAAAGGGAGGCTGTGGAGACCATTCCTTGAAACTAACAAAAAACAGGTGACAAGTGGTACTTACCACAAAGTAACCTTCTTGCCCAAATTGTACTGCAGTTGAAAGCAGGTGCCTCTTAGGTCCACATAAGTCAGTATTTCATCCAAAGACCAGGAGTCTGGGAATATTTATGCACTGCTTTAAGTTAGGTCTGTGACTCATTAGAACAGTAGACTACCACCCACCTCCCAGAGTGCCCATGAGCCTTGCACACTAATAAGCCACTGTTGGACTAACCTCTAGAGAAGGTTTTTTGCACACAAGTTAATTAATGCACCTGCACTCTTTGGCCAGATCTAAACCTTTGCATTCAGCTATATCAGCACATGAGTTACAATGGTGAAAGGTTGGAAATTGCATTCTCCGCCCTACATCAACAAATACATTCGATGAACCACTATGTGTGCAGCTGTGTTACAATTGTGAAGAATAGCGATTCTCCTAATTAAATGACAAGAGAATCTGAATTTCATTAAAGACACAGAGGCTAATATTATGCATTAGTCCTTTAATGTCACTCCACACAGCCACTTAAAAGTCATACATCATAAAGAAAACTGTTCCTGAACAGAACCTTCAATGCATATATTAGGCTCATGCACATCACAGTTGTCCTCTTTGAAATGCGGACAAAACTCTCTTTTCATGTTCAAACGAAGATAAAACAATTCCAAAAACAATGGAAGAACATCAGATGACTGAAGCGTCATAGGAGAAACGAGGATGCGGAAACCTCCAACAACATCAAAAGAACCCCCCAGAGGAAAAATCCAATCTGGAAATGAACTATTGGATGTCATCTGAAAGAAGGAGGAGATGGTAATGCTCTACCACAAAAATATTCAGCTTTACTTAATCCGTAATTGTAACGCGAGATAATAAAAGATTGCTTTAGATAAAAAACTATTCATTATAACATTGCTTATTAGTTCATAACTTCTACATCCTTACTTTAAAAAACTTAACACATTCCCATAGAGAATGCAAGCACTAATGTCCCCCTTTCTCGATTTTTTTTTTTTAATGAGCCACCAACACCTCAGAAGGGCTGGAAGGGTGAAATTTAGATTCACTTGGCATTTAATTAGGAGAATCGCTATTCAAAGGTTCAAAGTACCTGCCAGAATCAGAGGATGTTGTCTTCCATCCACGTCTCTTAAAAGGTCTTGCACGGCAGGAAGAAATAAGAGAATATCGCAAGCTAGTGCTAGAGTCATTGGAAACCATGCCTGGGACGGCCAAAAATGAGTTATTAGCACAAGTGAGCATCCTTCCTGTATGACTTTCTGAAGCATCCTCTGAATCATTGTGAATGGGGGGGGGAGGCGTAAGCATGAGTTCCCTTCCAAACTTGTAGAAAAGCATTCACTGCCAGAGTACCCAGGTCTAGCATCCAGCTGAAGTACCTCTTCAGCTGAAATGTCAGTCTACTTGCAAAGAGATCTAACTTTAAAGGACCCCATACCTGGGACAGACTTCTGCAGTAGCTCTCGTTCAGCTTCCAGTCACTGTAATCTCTTAAGAACCTCGCGTTCCAGTCCGTCATCACATTTGTATTCCCGGGGAGATACTCTGCTCTGACGTTCATGCTGTGCTCCAGACCAAATATCCAAAGTCTCTTTGCTAAATCTGAAAGGTCAGAGGATCTTGTACCCCCCAATCGGTTTATGTATGCCACGGCAGAAACATTGTCCATTTTCAGAAGAATGGCTCTTCCTTACAAATGGTGTTTGAAGCTCATTAATGCATAAATACCTGCGGTCAGTTCCAGATAATTTATTTGATGAGACCTTTCCTTGTGAGACCAGATGCCCTCTGTGTCCTGTCTACCTAGTCGGGCACCACAACCGTGAAGATTGGCATCTGACTCTAGATTAAATTCTGGAGAGCAACCAAAGATCGCCCAGCCATTCCAGGCATCCAGATTCTCCATCCACCAAATCAACTCTAACATGGTCTCCTGATCTAGGTGAATCCTGTCTCCATACCACAAGCCGCCTCGAAGTGCCTTCACCTTCACTCTCTGTAAAGCATGATAGTATGATGGGCCGGCAAATATAGCCTGAATGGAAGAAGAGAGGAGGCCCAGGAGTCTGGCGAACTCTCTCAAAGTTAAAGAGTCTTGTTTTAATACATACATTATCTCCTTCTGAATCTTGCCATTCTTCTTCCATGGTAAAATAAGGACCACATTCACTGTATCTATAGTGAAGCCTAAAAATTCTAAAGATCTGGCGGGAGGAAGAAAAGACTTCTCCCTGTTTATTATGAAACGATTGTTGCCAGGGTTAAGTGGTATCTTATCTATTTCTCCCCTTGCAGTCATTTCCATACATCATGATCTTTTGAACAACAGTTCTTATTTGTTTATAACTAAGGCTCCCGGTTTTCCGTTTAAACTGATTTTTACATATAAATACAGATGGAAAAATATTTTTCTTCCGTCTGTATTTATAAATAGAAGCGGAAAAATACAACCAAATCAGATTCCGAGAATTGTTCAGCAATCCGTGCTCCAGCCCAGGGTTGGCTGCCATGCCCCTCTTCCTGATTGCAGTGTATGCCTGCCCACATTAACACCTGCTGGGCCATTAATCTCTGGCAGGCGCCTACTTAACACTTAAATGGTCTTTTAAAGACCTGTGAAGTACTCGGGTGCGGCTGCGATAAGCTCATGTTTGTGTGTGCCTGGGAAGCTGTCTCACCCTGGGCTGACACACAAGGGGGGCGGGAGGGGGGGGCTGAAGCCCTTTGAGCACAATGGGCATTGCGCGCCAGTCTCTTTTAGCACTTCACCCAAAAGAGAGGCAGCCAGGTGTGTGCACACTGCAAGAACGAGTGATTCACACCTGATCTTGCACACACACGTAGTGCGTTGCTGCCGTGTATTTTATTAAGAGTACTCAAATGTGCCCCCACGGGCTGGTGCACGATATGCAGCACCTCACTCAAAAATGAGGTGCCCAGGTCTGTGCCCAGCAGCCTTGAACAGGAACGCCTATTTCACCAGGGCATTCATTTGAGCACCTTGAGGCAAAGCCTGTGCCCTACGATCGTGGCTGGTGGCTCCAGGGGCAATCTGCTGCTACCCACCTAGTAACTCCCCGGGCAGCTGCCTCGTAGCGCCTTACAGCAGCATTGCTCTGGAAGCGCAGTGCTGACAGGCACGCGTGTTTGCTGCCAGCATTGCACACTTTCACTGATGCCAGTAGTGAGCAGTGGTGCACACAATTACGTGTTCTCTCCTAATTCAGGGTTTAAATGACATTAAAGTTACGTAAATGTGCCGTCTTGGGTTCATGGGTGCAGAGGTCGAAGCTGCTGGTATGAGGGGCCCCCCTCTGCTTGGCTCAAGGGGCCCTTGCACTAGTGACAGACCCCTCGCCTTGTGAATGTTTAGCCTTTGTTTTCTGAATGCAGAGACAACCAACGGTGTCAAACGTGAAGGCGATGAATTGAAAGTGCCTTTCAGCACATCTAATCCGGGCCAAAGTGGGAACACATGTTGTGTGAGTGCTCTGTGCCCCAGAGGGCAGGTGCTTTCCACGCTCGTGTGCAAGTAGCAAAGGAATTCAGAGGCGAAACTGCAGTCACGTCGTGTCCTCTGCAGGCCACAGTAGTTGGCAGAGGCGCAACTAGAGCCAAATTTCGGGGGGCGGGGGGGCTAATTTCAGGTCACTGAAAGTGCACAGGTGCACTTTTCTAAATTCTAAATGTGTTTAAATTTAATAATCATGGCTAATGACAGTGTTTTCAATATTGTAACACAGCAGCAGCTCACTAATACTGCAAGTAATCTGTGGCAAAGTTTTCAGATGACTGTATTGTGTTTACTTAATTTGGCGCATATATACATATAGCTAAACCTATAACAACCGTGTGCACTGTCTATTTAAATAAATGTGGAAAAATACTAGCTGCAATGTCTTTTTTTGCTTGCGACAAAATAAATACAGATATATACAGATAAAATGACAAAAAAATAAATATGGATAAATACAGACGGAAATGTTAAAAAAATAAATACCATAAAACCGGGAGCCCTATTTATAACAGATGTTACTTGCTGTAGATTGGAACCCGGAGGCTGTTACACACACAGTGCCCAACATAGTTTGCAGATATTGTGCAAACAATAATTAATTTATCTGTAGCAACTGGTGTTGTGCATTTTTTTAAGAACATTGGATCTAGTCGGGCGACTGGATTTAAAGCAATATTTTGGACTGATTCCACCATTCTTTCATTCTCTGGTCTCCAGCCTTTTTAGAGTATTACATATCATCATACTGCTAATTGGCTGAGGTAACATCATAGTTCTTCTGCTCCAACAAAGCATTCAATTATATGGAGTACACATATCCAGCTGAATGAAGATGCAGAGAGACTCTAGCGCACTGCACGGGACATGTTTAGCTATCTGTAAATAGCGAGCACTCGACACTCACATTTCGCAAAATGAACCATGCACAAGTAAAATCTGTGTGCTGGTGTATAAATTGTTCGACTGAGATCGCCTTGGACTTACATTTGGAACAGCCCCCAGTGGCTTATTTTGATATGGAAAAGATCATTCAACCTCTACATGAGCACCAGAAACAATGGCGAACAATGCATTTGTCCCTTATGCAGGATGCCAACTATGATAGAGCAGTATCACCAGTGGCACTTTTTGATGCAACTCTTGATGAATGGAGAGGAGCAGCAACCAAAACCGAGTGCTTCAGACAAGCAACCACTTGCTGGTCCCTCAAACACACAAATTGTTAGTCATAAACATGCTCTGCATGGAATCAGCAAACACCAAACATGTACACCCGAAGATGTCGACATGTCCTCTATTGAGGAATAAACTTAGCAAGTAATTCGACCAATGAATCATGACATGTATCCAGCATATGTACCACAAAGCCTGTACGAACTGTGAACTGAAGAGAAACCCTTTTTTCTTTTTTAATAAACTCTTTTAAGGTTTGCTTTTTACACTGCATATTTTCAATCTGGTCTATTTTCCTATTGTAACTGGTATGTGAATTTTCCAACACACATAAAAACCTGTAGATTATGAAATGTATTCATATTTTCATTGATCATCTGTAACTATGCAAGGCTTACAAATATTCATGCTTCACTGTGTGAACCATATATTATCACATATGTTTTTACCTGTCTTTTGTATCTACAATGTATTAATGACTTTTGTTTGATGCTACAAGTACACTGCATACATTATTTAGATATGAATTTTATTTTAGACATTTATAGATGATAATAATTTGAGATCATGGATCCCTATATGCCAGACACTCCCCTATGACGTCACATTCAGATTTACACATTGGGGATAACATAAAGTCTCTAAGGTCTGACTCCATCTTATGTAGTCTCCGACTTCATCTTGGTCCATGGAGGTCAACATCTTCTTGAATTCAGACAATGGGTGTCGCCATATTCCCCAATTTATGCATAATGATTGTCATGTCTGCCTTTTCACACAGACGTCACCTGACCTTATCTTTTAAGGAATTGTGATAGTGTCAAGTTCTTTAATTAATGACGTAGATACATCATATAATACAACATTCATCTGGGTCGAATGTTTGCCCTTCACCATGTCAAGGTTAAAAAAGGTTACATATAGACATATAACCAAAATAAATTAGTCTGATTTTCCATTCTTTTGCCTTTTATTTTCATAAGGAAACATCCGGGACGCATACCTCAATGAACATAATTTATGTCAGACATTCCTAAACTTATGTGAGAAATTCAAATTTCTGATATGATTTAGTATAAAAGGACGGTCACTTTTCAGAAGAAGTCCTTCACTCAGATTATCACCTGAGATTCTGCCAGAACCCACCTACTGCCAGCACACTTCGCACTTCATAGATACTACATCGTGCCTAAAGCCTGAAGCTGATAAAGCCAAATCCCAGAGGATGACTGATCGACTGCACACCTCCTCTGATAAAGATAGCCTTTGATATCAACAAGGTATGCACTGTTTCTCTTCTCCCTAAGAAACTTTACACTACAAGTTGATTTACCTTCCATACTTTCTTAGCATAGTGCTTAAAAGTAGACGTTAGGGTGTTTTAGATTACATTTTAACATGTTACAGATGTTCATTTTTTTCTCGTTATTATAATGCACCTGTTTGCTGTTTTTATAATATTCTGTGTAGTTGTTATTAACATACCTGAGAAACAGATTGATCCTGTAGTAATAAAAACGTTTTACTTAAAAGTGTTCATTCGTCTTAGTACTGTGTGTGTCTACTACTGTGAATAATGAAATAAGGTTTGTGACTGTTTCCACAGTGCCCCTAAAAGCAATACTTCTATGTCAATTACACATTAAATAGGATACCTGTCTTTCATATTCATCATGGTGTATTGAACCAAGTTCCACTTTGTCACCCATGGGTGAGAAGGCCCTCTTAGAGTAATGCCAAAGTTATAATTTACGCAACAACCATGTCAGAAGACCTCTTAGCCTGGTAAAGGAGGGTTGAGAGAAAGCTCCCATGAAAGCCCCTCAGGATGTGGTCAGCTACATGCTGGTCCTCTGCACCCAACTGAAGCTCTTCTGGATGAAGGTCAAAGAGAATCTGGAAGGTTTTTAAACTGGGTAAGCTGTATGTACAACGAACCAGAAGCACAGATTAGGGTGAATGGCATCACTTCCCGCACCTTTAAGATCTCGAGAGGTACACGACAAGGGTGACCCCTGTCGCCCCTGCTCTTTGCCCTATATACGTCTCGATTGCCAGAATCTTCATGGGTGACAGGGAACATAAGATTTCTCTCTACGCTGATGATGTTGTGCTATTTCTAACTCATCCACTCTCCTCCTTCCCTCACCTTTTACAGCAGTTAGAAAGCTCCGGCCTAGTCTCAGGCTTCAAAGTCAACATCCAAAAGACACAAGCCCTGAGCTTGACTATCCCTAGGAGTGAACAGACAACCATGGCAGATAGCCTCAAAAGCAACTCACATCAGCGCAATGGAGTGATACCTATACAGTCTCCGCATGTCATTTCTAGAACAGAACGACATCAGTACGGAGCTGTCCGGCACTACCTCCCACCGCGTACAGGTACTGCTGAAAAAGTTTCCAGATCCAGTCTGACACCTGAGGAATTTACAAAAGGTGAGAAATCAACTCTTAGAGCCTCTACCAGAAAGAGTGTTGCTTAAGGTAATTAACTTGTTCATCAACTATTTGGAATTCCTACAGTAAGGTCCCTTTATTTCACTTAGTTTAATATTTTTAACTGCAGAGGATGGAGGTTGAACCTGCCAAGGTATCAATTTGATGACATTATCTCCTTTACAGGTAGCTTTTCTTGCTCATGAAATGTTGCCCAGCCTTCAGGATTCTTTCGAACCTCCACTGGCTACTTACAGAATAGTCAAACATGCATTGGTAATGCATCAGTTTCGCGTATGTAATGAATAAAGAGCTGTTTTCATGAATCATCGTCCCGGAGAAGGAAAGTGCTCCCTGACAGATAACACAGGAGTGGAGAGGGTGTGAGCAGCAGCCAGAGCTTCTGACTGGAGAGCTGGGGATCCCAGTTCGACTCTCGGCGGTGCAGCGCAACAGCCTGTGATTCTATGCAAATCACTTAGGGGCCGATTCCGATTTGGGCCGGAAATCTCTCCGACCGAGCCGGACCCGGAGAGAATTCCGACCGAATCGGACTCGAGCAGTCCGACCGGACAAGTACGATGCGTACGTATACCATCGGACTCGATTCGGTCGGACTCCCATTGAAGTCAATGGGAGCCGGTCGTACAATGCGTACATGGGCTCCCATTGACTCAATGGGTGCGAGGCGAACAAGGGCGCCCCCTACAGCGGGTACGCGTTGCAGCGACTCGCGCCGTACATGCACAGGTAGGGGGGACCCATGGGTCCCCCCTGTGTGCGATTCGCGCGGCTACACGTACAGGGGGGTCCGACACGGACCCCCAAAGTCCGGCTCCGACTGCTCTTTGGAGCCGGACTGCGCGACTCGGTCGGACTGCTCGTGGCGCGCATCGTACTTACCCGGCTGGGGAACGTCTCCATTGCATGGTGCGGGTCGTGTGCGTGCGAGTCGGTCGGAGCGGTCGGCTTTCGCGGACGAGTCGGTTGGTGCGGTTGGGTCTCGCGAACGAGTCGGTCGGAGATATCGCATCGTACTCGCTTGCCCGGACGCACGTACGAATCGGACTGGGAAACAGGGCTCCGTATCGGATCCGGTAAAGCCGAATCCGATTCGGAGCCCTACCGGCCGAGATCGGAATCGGCCCCTTAATCTCTTCAGGTGATAGATTGTGATATAAATATGCTGCAAGAGTAAACGGCAAAACTTTATGAAAATATAGTTCCACCAAAGCAAATGTTATCAGTATTTCAGCGTGGGGAAACTAATACGAGAAGCAGATGAGGAACAAGCATTGGTAAAGGCAGGAAAATATGCTACGGCCAATAGAAATGGAGGAAAGGTAAGTGGCACGCATAAGAACCACTGAGAAGCCGGAGAGTCACTTTTAAGTTTATATTAAAAACAATAGATTTCTCAAGCACAGCGCAGGCAAAACCTAAAAAGGATGCATACGTCATTTAGTAGAGCAAGGTGGCTAATCAGCAGTACTTTTCAGAAACTAGTGCATAAAGACTGAAGGTTGAATACTGGTTGACGGTATGTTGAGTTTCCATCAGAAACACTGGTTCAGAATGAAGGACTTCTTGGTATGGATTTAAAGGTTCCAAAGGTTAAGACATGTGTGAGAGGTACCCAACCCTTTGGAAGGCCGTTAAAAAAATAAATTTTAAAGCAAAAACCAACTACTCTGCCTTCTTGTCAGCATGCATTGTATGCCCTGCTAATCTCACATCTGGAGAGGACTTGGAAAATTCCAACATAGCGGTGACTCATTTTTCAAACTGAATTGTATGTTGTAATGAGGTGTGACTTAGACATGAATTGGAATGAGCTGATGAAAGCAGAGTTTACAAACTATTGTTGATTTCTGCTTAAAAGTATGTTGTGAGAAATTGTGTTGATGGTTGACTGGGGGGTGAGCCCTGGTCAAGCAACAGCCACAATCCCTGGCAAGGTGAAATGAAAAAAATAACAAAATTAACCTTTGCCTAACCATGGGTAGCTTGGCACAAAAAGCAGGCGGCTTAACTTAGAGGCAATGTGCAAAGTATTTATGCAGCAAACAAACCATAATAAAGTGGAAACACAACTCCAGAAAAATCCCACACAAATCTAGAAAAATAGAGTACATTTCAATAAATGATTTGACACCAAAACAACAAAAATCCAATCAGTAAAACTGGAGTTATGAAATTTAAAAGCTTTTAGTAAAAACTAGCTCCTAAAAGATCAAAGAGCCAACCACGAACATCTAGTTGCGCAAGATAGGGTCAAAGTTGAAAAATATGGCCGACCACGATGGAGCGCGGGTTGGATACAAGAAGTGGATTGGCTCGGTCGGCGCTTACCTTCGTAGTTAGAGGAGTTCTCAAGATAAAAGTTCTGAGAAAGTGAAGTTCAGCAGGGCAAGGCTTGAGGCGCTGTCTGAGGAGGGAGCGTCATCATTGGGGAGCTGCTGGACAAAGCGGCAGTGAAGAATTCTATATTTAGACTTAGTTACTTGTTTGGAAGTCAAAATTCTGCAGTGGGATGAGGCAGAAGACTGTAGCCGAAGTAAGTTCCAGGAGCTCGGATACTCCTTAGGGATTTGCCACTGTGGAGAAGAACGTAGTCGGAGCAGCCACGAAGTCAGGCCGACTGGCAATGCCCCATGGGCAGATCGACAAGCAGGTTGGTCCCGGTCTTCTCTCTGTTCTCAGAACAGTTTTTAGCCAAAGGTCCAGTACTGATGGGCCACCAATTGGGGGTTAGGGACTTACTGAGAGTGGGATCAGGTCTAGGTTCAAGATGGTGGGAGCCTTTTATGTCCCTGTGACTCTGAACAGGAGGCCAGCGAACTAGCCCTTGGAGTCACTCTGGCAGTCCTGGGTTTAGGGGAAGAAGCAGAGCTCAAAAAGTAGGGCTGGCCTTTGAGGGTCCCAGAGAGGCTCCAGGCAGCAAAGCAGTCCTTTCAGGTGCAGCAAAGCAGTCTTGTGGAGTACACAGCAGGCCACAGCAGCAGGCAGTCCTTTGAGAATCCTTCTGCAGATCCAGAAAGTGACCTGAAGAATGGGTCTGAGGGTACTATTTTTAGGTCGAGCCCTGAGCCAGGGCGCAAGCGCTGCTCTGGGGTTGATCTGGGGTAGTTGAGTGCAGGAAAGAAGCCACGCCCACTTCTCCGCTCATCTTTTTCATTGGCTTGTGTCTTTGTCATTCCTAAATGCTGCCTTCTGATTGGTTTATAGGCTTGTTAGTCCCTCCTTATGATGGCTATGTCGTCATTTGTATCCATCCAAGGCTACTGGCCCCTTTACTTCCAGTGTTGCACGGTAACTATTTTCTTCCCATGCCTTCTCCCCCCCGCAGTCCATGCATTCTTGCCCCCCCGCACTCTCGTTCTTCGTGCCTTCTCGCTCCCTGCCCCCCGCCCACACTCCCGCTTTCAATGCAATAGGTCTTGCGTAAATGCGAGTCCTATTGCATTGCAAATGCTTGTTTTGTATACAGTCTAGAAGTGAACGTACTGTGTCTGCTGGTGCACGTGCTCTCAAGCCCATCCTCTCTCGCTCCTGAAATGCTGGAGCAGCGCAGGAACTTGTTTTTGTGAGCTCACATGGGCTGCCCACTCATGGTCACATGACTCCGCACTGCAGCGGGCACCTCGGGTCTGTGCGCTCAGACACATCAGAACTTCTCTTCCTCACAGCCGGATCCCAGCGAGGCAAGGAAATCCGGGCATCGACGCAGCTCTGTTAGGTCTACAGCAGCTGGAACAGGTCCAACAGAACCCATCTGAAACGTGCAGAAACGGAAAAAGACGGAGGTATTTGCATTGATTTTCAATATCTGTCAGAAGCTCCAGTCGCAGGAGCTGCCCCGGAATTTAAATGGTTCAGTTCTAGTATCTGATTCCACCACTGGCAGAGCAACTGTATCCTTCCTGCTGTTATTAATGGATCAAGCCGTCCAGGGCTTGAAGAGCACTGCCATGCTTGAAGCTGTTTGTGTTCAATTTTTCAACGTGTGGCTGCCTGGGCATAAATATATTTGTTGAAGTGCTCTCGAAATCCCCTGAAGGACGCGGGCTGTAGTCTGTGTGTCTGTTTAGCACAAACTGAAGAGATGTATCATTCATGTTTAGAGCTTAATTCATTCTGTCTGAGAAAGCACGTAGTTTGTTATTTAGTCTGCCTTTCAGAGGATGTGTGTTTATGCATGTGAACATTTTCAGTAGTCGGCAGAGCCTGTTTTCTCCCAGGCATATTTGGTTAGTAGAACTCTTAGTGCCAATATCGGCAACACACCCAACCCGCAAATACAGCAATACCATAATAAAGAACACACAAGACACATTGGTTGTTGGTGAAAATATGGCTGCAGGTTTATTTGCATAAGAAATATGCCAACATGGTGGGTCAACTTGCGGCGATCCAAGGGCAGGCAGCCCCTATGCTGTCTGCCCAACTGATGAGCCAAATTGCACCGTGGCATAACCAATCGGTGCTAACCATTTTGGGGGATTACCCCTTACATTCTGTGGACCACCAGTCCACCCATTTACTCACGCCCCTTGAAGGGGTGGAGCGTATCTAGGCAAGCCCCCGGTTGTATTGTATTGTATTGTATATAAAATTTATAGAGCGCACTGCGACCCCACGGGTATCCTGGCGCTTGAGCACATAGGTCAGTTATCTTAGAATATAGGGACAGTTGAAAAAAACACTATATTATACCCTGGGAAAGAGCCAGGTCTTCAATTTCTTTCTGAAAGACAATAGATCATCTATCTGTCTAAGTTCGGTTGGTAATTTGTTCCACGCCGAAGCTGCTGCAACGCAGAAAGCTCTTCCACCAGATCTGACTTTTCTGAACCTAGGCACTCTCACCAGTTTTGCTGAGGAGGAGCGAAGATTGCGTAGAGGAACATACCATTCAAATCTACTTTGTAAGGGCTTGGGCCCAATGCCATGTAGAGCTTTAAAAACTATACACATGGATTTAAATTGCACCCTCTGTACAACTGGGAGCCAGTGGAGCTCAGCCAGGGCCTGAGAAAGAGACGACTGGCGAGGTCTCATAAGTGCCAGCTTGGCTGCCATTGACTGAATTCTCTGGAGTTTCTCCATCAAATATTTGGGAGACTCCAGCAGTAGGGCGTTGCAATAATCCAGTTGGCTAAGGATAATACTTCTCACTATCAGTGGCCTGGTATACTTAGGCAACAGTGGGAGAATTCTACGTAACACCCTCAGCAGGGCAAAGCATTTTCCAACTGTCTGATTCACTTGGGACTCACTCAAGGCTTAATTTACCATCAAAACTGATACCTAAATTACGAACCACATTTGTCGGGGTCAAAGGGGCTGTCACTGGTAGTGGCCAGAACCCCGTGGGTAGTGAGTAAGGAACCTTCCCCACTGAACAGCACAGAATCTCAATTTTCTCCCCATTGAATTGCAAATAATTATTTTGAAGCCAAAGAGCCGTATCTTGCATACAATTATGAAATTTTTCAAGTGAAGTTGCCTGACAACCTTCCAGAGATAAAATCAACTGGGTGTCATCAGCATAGTTCACTAAGCTAATGTTATGTGACTTAATAACAGTCACCAGTGGCTTCATATAAATATTAAACAGGATGGGGCTGATTGCAGATCCCTGTGGTACCCCATGTAAAACTTTCCTATACATGGATTGATACGGGGAGAGCAACCGCCTGTTCTCTGTCTGAGAGGTAGGATTGAAACCACTTCAGTGCCAATCCACTCACACCTATTCTAGCAAGCCTATCCAAGAGTACCGCATGGTTAACCGTATCAAATGCGGCGGACAAGTCCAACAAAATCAAGATGGAGGCTTGTCCCCTGTCCGCCCGCATTCGAAGATTATCTAATACGGTCACCAAGGCAGTCTCTGTCCCATGTCCAGGACGAAAGCCAAACTGCACATCCTCCAGTTTATCATTGGCTTCTAGGAACTGAGAAAGTTCCCTACTAACCAATTTTTCGATGATTTTCACTGGGTAAGGCAGCAATGAAATAGGCCTGTAATTCTTCGGGCATGCTGGATCTAATGAATCTTTTTTTAAGAGTGGTGTGATCAGTGCTTTTTTCCAACTTACTGGTACCACTCCACTCTCCAAAGACTGCATACAGATCAGCCTAAGTACCGGGAGAAGTTTAACTCCTAAGGTTTTCCATAATTTATGAGGTAATGGGTCCAAAGGAGAGCCTGAAGACACACTTACACCTAGTTTAATAAAATCATCCACTTGTAATGTTGGAAATTGATCAAAGCGACTGCAGTCTCAGTAATTTCCCATTCATATTCCTGGGAGATGCAGTGATTCTTAGATATCCCATTCTGGGTATCCTGTGTAGGTGCATTGCTGGATTGTAGCCCTTTAATAATTTTGCTAATCTTTTCTTCAAAAACATAGCTAGCCCATCACAGAGAATCTGTGTTGGGACAATTTCCTTTTTGTGCAGGTAGGATTAGTGATATCATTTACTATTTTAAAAATGCCCTTAGCACTATTAGAAGATTTCAGAATAATATCAGCAAAGTATTCAGCTTTTGTTGTAGATACTTCTTTTTTGTAAATAGATATCATTTCCTTCCAAAAATTTTTATCCTCCCCTATGTAGGTTTTCCTCCAACTCCTTTCTGCCAACTTACAATCCTTTTTCAAATGTTTTAGTTTGTCATTATACCAGGGGGCTGAGGGGCTATCCCTCTTTTGATAGTTTTTAGGGGTACTAACTGGTCAAGTTGTGTAGTAATTTGATTACAAAAGTTCAAATAGTTTTCGTCCACCTGTTTACCTGCATCGAACGTCTCATGAATGTGGAACTCAGGTAATGGCATTGTTACATCAGCCAGTCTTCTCCAATCTCTGCCTCTAAAAGTCTTATTTTGCGTCGGGGTAGTTATGCTAGGTTTCGGGCAAACAATTCTGAATTGTACTAAATAATGGTCAGTCCAATCTACCGGCAGGATTGTACCGATCTCAATTAAATCTTTGTCAGCGAAGATCAGATCCAGTACATGTCCCCCTCTATGAGTAGGTTCTCTAACCCACTGTACCATGTTCATATTTCCACATGTCTGAAGGAGATTATGATATCCAGAATCTAGGCTTCCATTGAGCCATAAATTAAAATCTCCTAGAAAGAGAGGTCTAGAGTGGGTTAACGCCATATTACTCAGAACATCTGCCAAGGCGCTTTGCTGTAGGGGGCTAGCTACTCCAGGTGGTCTGTAACAGACTATACCCGTTACTACATGCCCCTTTGAATCCACCGAAGGACTACGGGGTGCTGTCGTTCGTCCAGGGTCCTGCCGTAAGGACTTCCTGGGGCTATTTGGCATTTGCACCTTTCTTCTGGTCCTGAAGATTGTACCCCTATGTACCATTCAGCCTCTGGATCGCCCTTTAACTCCACCTGCAACACAAAATAACAAGTTAATGGTCTTCCTACCTGTTAGAAATGGGATTTTTGGTAGGCTAGGGCATGTGCCAAAGCCAGGCAGAAACCACCACTCTAGTCAGGATAAGGGAGTTACACTCCTAAAATAACCCCTGCTCACCCCCTTGGTAGCTTGGCATGAGCAGTCAGGCTTATCTTAGAGGCAGTGTGTAAAGCATTTGCACATAACCAACAGTAATACAGAGTAAGCACTACAAAAGGACACCACACCAGTTTAGAAAAATATCCAATATTTTTATATACTTAAGATAAGACCAAAAACGATAAAAATCCACAATACAGTACTTAAAAATCTTCAGTTATCAAAATATACTTTAAAAACAGTTCCTTGATGTCGATAGCTCCGTCCAGGGCTATCACGGCTTCGTGAGCAAACAAATCCAAACAGTTCTGGCTGACTGCGGCGTCGCGGGTCAGCTATGGTGTCGGCAAAACCCGCAAACAGAACCTTTTAGAAAAGCAGGGCGTCAGCGACCTCTCGTTGAGCTTCCGAAAGCACGGTGTCCGCAGACGTCGATTCCAGAGGTCGGTGCAGGAGTCGTCGGGGCCCTCGAAGTCACACGCATTGCAGATTGATCTCCTCTCTGTTGAAGTCAGGAGCGCTGGCGTCGGAAGGCATCGTGTGCTGCGGTGCGAAGTGCAGCGGTGTGGCGTGCGGTGCCCTCAGGTCGCGGTGCGAGCAGGGGCTCAGTGGCGTCGTCGGATGGCATCGTCGGTGAGACCAGAGTCGCAGTGCAAGATGAAGGCGGTGCTCGTCACGGTGCTGGCAGGTCACGGTGCAAGATGCACTATCGTCGGCTGACGAACTGGAGTTGATGGCGCCGGCGTCGGTAGGCCAAGGCTGCGGTGCGGGATGAGGGCGGTGCGTCATGTAACTTTACGAGCGGTGTCCTCGAACCACGGTGCAAGCAGTGGCGTTGATTTTGGCTTGGGGCGGCATCATCGAGGTTACCAAGGCATCGTTGTGAAGCGAGGCGGTGAGGAGTGCGGTGCCCACAGGTCGCGGTGCAAGCAGCGGCTTGGTGGTGGCGTCAGCAAGCGTCGGCGGTGAGACCAGGGTCGTGGTGCGGAATTGCGGCGGTGCCCTCTGCGGTGCCAAGGCGTCGTCGTGCAGCGAGGCGGTGCGGAGTGCGGTGCCACAGGTCACGGTGCGAGCAGCGGCTCGGTGGCGGCATCAGCAGGCGTCGTCGGTGAGTCCAGGGTCGCGATGCGGCATTGCGGCGGTGCCCTCTACGGCAGCGGCGTCGTCGTGTTGCTTTTCTTCTGTTGCAGCACAAAACACACAGTCCCCAGTGCTGAGGGCAGAAGAGCTTGAAGTCTTTGCTGTTCCTGAGACTTCTTGAACAGGGGGCAAGCTCTACCTCAAGCCCTTTGAGAAACTCACAAAAGTAGATTGCAAAAAGTTCAGTCCAGTCCTTTCATTGCCCAAGACAGAAGCAGCCACTGCAGACCAACACAGCAAAGCACACAGCAAAGTGGTAGTTCCTCCTCACAGCTTCTTCAGCTCTTCTTCTTTGCAGTCTTCTTGGTCCAAAAGAGTTCTAAAGTTCAGGAGTCTGGGCCTCAATATTTATATCCCAAAATCCTTTGATCCTTTAGGCAGAGAGTGTCTGTGCCCAGCCATAACCAGTTCTGCCTTCTCTGGTGTGACTTCCTGGCAGGAGGTGGAGACGGCATTGTCAGAGACAGACCAGGCCTTTTGAGGTGCAAGGAAATCTCCTCCCCCTTCCCCAGTTGCAGCCCAGGTCTATTCAGACCTTTCCTGACCCACCTAGACTATCTGGAGCCACTCCTGCTCCCCAGCCTTCTGTCATCCAAAACCCAGCCAGGCAATCCACATTCCAACAGAGGCACACAGGATGACTGAGCAAGAAAATACCTACTTTCTAAAAGTGGTATTTTCAAACACAGAATGTAAAAATCACCTTCATTAAAACGAAATTGGCAGTAATTCACTATCAGGACATGCCACACACACCAGGGCATGTCCTACCTTTCACATACACTGCACCCTGCCCACAGGGGTACCTTGGGCCTACCTTAGAGGTGGCTGACATGTAAGAAAAGGGAAGGTTAGAGACTGGCAAGTGTGTGCACTGGCCAAGTCAACATGGCAGTTACAAACTGCACGCAGACTCTGCAATGGCAGGTCTGAGTTACCTTTTCAGGGCTACTCACGTGGGTGGCACAATCAGTGCTGCAGGCCCACTAGTAGCATTTGATTTACAGGCCCTGGTACACTAAGTGCACTTTACTAGGGACTAACAAGTAAATCAAATATCCAGTCATGGAAACACCAATCAATAACACAATTTACACAGAGAGCATATGCTCTTTATCACTGATTAGCAGTGGTAAAGTGCCCAGAGTTTTAAAACCAACACA
The DNA here is from genome assembly GCA_963921515.1 of Calotriton arnoldi. Lineage (NCBI taxonomy): Eukaryota > Metazoa > Chordata > Amphibia > Caudata > Salamandridae > Calotriton > Calotriton arnoldi. The sequence goes on along the minus strand of CAWUFW010003342.1, from coordinate 362,947 downwards.
AACAGGTCAGGAAAAAGTAGGAGGAAGAAGCAAAAGCCATTTCCAACACTACCCTAGCCGCCCCTCCAGCCGACATGCCATGTAAGCGGTAGGGAGGGAGACGGCGTGGAACCGCGGCGCGTTAGGATCGCTGAATGGGCAGGAAAGGTAAATATACCTGTCGGCCTCTCATTCGGCGTGCCGGAAATGACAATGGGAAGCGCGGGACCCCAGAGGTCCCGACACTAGACCCGTCGGATTTGTGCCTAATATGGCACTAAGGTGGCCGCCCTCCTATGGGGGCCCCCTGCGTGGCCCGCGGGCAGCCTCATAGTGCCAAAATCGGCAACACACCCAACCCGCAAATACAGCAATACCATAATAAAGAACACACAAGACACATTGGTTGTTGGTGAAAACATTGCTGCAGGTTTATTTGCATAAGAAATATGCCAACATGGTGGGTCAACCTACGGGCGATCCAAGGGCAGGCAGCCCCTATGCTGCCTGCCCACCTGATGAGCCAAATTGCACCATGGCATAACCAATCGGTGCTAACCATTTTGGGGGATTACCCCTTACATCCTGTGGACCACCAGTCCACCCATTTACTCACGCCCCTTGAGGGGGCAGAGCGTATCCAGGCAAACCCCCGGTTGCTCAGGGTTACAACCGCCCGAAGGACTACGGGGCGCCGTCGTTCCTCCAGGGCCCTGCCGTAAGGACTTCCTGGTGCTTTTTGGCATTTGCACCCTTCTTCTGGTCCTGAAGCGGGTACCCCTATGTACCATTCAGCCTCTGTATTGCCCTGTAACTCCGCCACAGCTCTGGGTGTGTCACCTGTCATACCCAGGGCCCCCCACCAAGGCAGGCATTCTTACTTATACCCTGCTCAAAACAGGTCCATGCCCATACTAGACAAATGGACCCCCATCCACATCAAAACATCCTGTGGTCTTGGCATGCCAGAGCCGAGTCTGATAAAGCCAGGAACCCCTCTGTTCCGTGAATTTTGTGCATGGTGCTGTTTACCCCCCTGCGAGAAATTTCAACGGCCTCTCCAGACCCGGACAATTCCCATTTACCTCAGTCCTTTTGGCTGGACAATTCACATCTACCTCTGCAGGTGTTTCCCGGCCCTATCGGGGAAACATCAGATGTAGCACTAAAGAGACCATGCCTAATTCACCGAGCCCTTCAGATTTTATATGATTTGAATGAGAGTTGAACCAAGCCCTCATGCTTTGTGTGCTTGTGCATGGCTTATTTACCCTTCCTTAGGCAAGTTCGATGGCCTGCACTTAACTTGGGAACTACTGTTCTCTGTTTTAACCACAGCTTTCTTTACCCCCATGGACATGTTCAATGGCTTCCCCAGGGTTGCGGCAACTGATCTCTACTTTTAACACTTTTCAGGAAGGAATCCCTATGGTGCCCTTTGCGCCAATAAGGGCCTTCTTGTTAGGTGCTGCTGTGCTGCTGTGTCATGTGTTTACCCATTACCGCCCAGGCCCTGGTATAAGGCTTGTACCGTTATGTGCAGTTCCATATGGGGGTGGTTGACCAAGCCCTTGGTTACCCCCCTTGCTTGGCAAGTCCACATTAGGAGGTTCACTGATGACCATGTGCGGCACCAAGAGAAATACGGACCCCTTGGGGAGAGTCAACGGGCGTGGACAGGGGGGGTCTAGTGACAGATGCTGTGACGCCATGCTGAAGTCCCCACCCGAATAGTTGCCCACAACCCTGCACACACAGGGGGAGTCTTGTGACAGGTGCTGTGACGCCCTGCTGGAGTCCCCACCTGAACAGTTGCCCACAACCCTGCACACAATTTTATAGGCTCTACGCAAGGTTGCCCCTAGTTTGCTCAGAAATCACCCTGTACACATATTAGCACATGATGCTACACAAGATTGCACTTAGTTTGCTCAGAAGTCGTGGTGCACACATTAACACCTGGTGCTCCAGCACACCTCAGCCCTGAAGCCTAAGCCCTTGTTTTACCCCCGTACTTGCTTATTCCCACCTTGGGGGTTCACCCTGATAACTGTGTACTGCACCAGCAGTGGAAGTTTACCTGCTCCTTCCAAATTTGAATTTTCCTGGATAATGGAATGCCAAGTATTTTTATTACATTGTAGCCTTTTTATGCTGTTACCCCTTGTTTACCAGAGTGCCGGAAAGGTTAGTCAATGCTGTGGATTTGAGGAGACGGAGTAACATATGAGCAATTTTACCTGCCCCTTCTAAATATGACTGCAAATGTGTTCTGGTAATAGCCAACATTGGTGCTGCGAACCCCATATTTTTCAACACTCTTGGAGTAACAGCACCTATTTTGGCATGATAAACTAACGCAAACCACCTGGCTGACTGGTGGGTCTAGCGTATGTAGCCCATAACCCAGCTTTTGCTAGAGGTATACCAGTGTGTCAAACAGGGCCAATGCTTTTGCCTAGTGAAACCCTGGAGTAAATCATACGCACAAATTGCCTGCCCTTTATTTTTCCACTGCCTGCAAGTCCATCACCGTCTGAAGGCGGTCTATAGCTGCTGAGTCACCCTGCTGCTGTCCCCACCCTGTCGTTAGTATCCCCGTGCAAAACTTCTGTTAATGTATATCAGGAAGCAGAGAAGTGGATGGTAAGAATGGTAGGACAGTCTGAACAGGATCGGATCCCAGTCTAACTGTGGACTTTGACTGAATGTTGTTTTGCCGTACGGGTGCACCCCCCCTGGTGTGGATTTCCCAGCAACCAGGTTGGAAGTATTGCTGGGATGCCGGGGAGGAAATGTAGGTAGCATTACTATACTGTCAGCCAGCGTCCTCTAACAAGTGTACTCCACACCTTGATGACCCTGCCCCCCTTTTACGGCCACCACTCCTAAACCACCTATCTGGACCAGCTATGGAACAGGCAGACTCATAACAATAAGTGACGCGTCCAGTGGAACCCACTGATATGCCGAGGGACATTCCCGTTAACTGGCCACCCGAATTAATGGTACAGCTGTATTCAACCAATGTTGTGTCATAGTCCAGTACCGTTGGGGAATTGTCTTTTTGTGCCTCACCAAGTTAGTCCCTTCCTCAGTTATCCAGATAAAATTTCCCAGTAATTGCATACTATTTAGGATGAAAGGTTGATATACGCAACAGGGATCGATCATGTGACCATGAGAATGAAACCACCACTATACCCAGCAGGTGCATCGGTCCAGGCTTACTTTGCCATGACCCCTCCTATGCCCTTTGAAATCACCATAAAACCTGCAAGTGGCCATGTGGCAGGCACCCAAGCGGGACCTGGCAGTCCTCATTAACCTTCCTATCCTTGCAGCATAGCAGCACCCACAGCTGAAGATGTCTTGTTGCTCGAGCATCCAATGTTCGCCCCTATTGGACTCAGTAAATATTTAGATTACTTTAAACAGTGTATATGAATGAAACGATGCACAGGCAATTGAAAATCTAACACATACTGTAAACTGACACATTTTGGACTTGTCCGTCAGATTCAGTTAATCGCCTTAGATCAATTCGAGTGACCAGTGCAAGTGAATCACACAGAACCAAGTGTGGACGAAAAGTGACCCCCAATTGAACAGATAGAAGCTTACTGTGGGTGGGTTGTCCAAATGTAGCTTGGATGTGGTGAAATTACCCAGCCCACGTGCATCAAATTACTGTACAGCTCCGCTCCCACTCCCCAGGATGTGAATGTTAGCAATGTGAGTGGTCCAAATGACATCCATGTCAAATCTAAGATTCACAGATTTTGTTCCAAACACAGCCCCCTCAATGGAGGGTCTTGCAAGGGCCCCTCTGCCCCTTTGAGTGAAACCTAGCTACTTTGCACTCAGTGCAAATACATGTCATTAAGAGGAACCCTACAACAACTTGGCGCACTGCTGCTACGGGAGGATACAATCTGTTGCCCCCGGCTCTATATGGCCACTTGTTAACATTTGGATGGCCACGGCTGTTTATATAGCTATTTTTACAATTGCATCTGACTGGGAGGGACATCTAGAATGACTTTGTCCTGCAACTATGTGGATTCACAAAACTGTCAGCATAACTCGACCATGTTCCTAACTAGGGACAAAATCAAGCAAAATCGAGCACCATGCCCCTAGGCGTGCAAGGATTGCCTGCAGGGGGTTTAGTGTACATACATGAAAGCCGTAACTAAATTAGCATTAAAATTGGGTATAGCCTAGGTGATTGTTCCTTTGAAGTCCTGTATGGGGCCTACTTCACGCTTGAAGAAATGCCTACTCTCTTGAAGGAGAAGGATGCACAATTGAACTGGTGGCTATTAACGTTACTCACAACTGCATAACTATGCTCAGAACAGGGGACACTTGCTCTATAATCCCTTGGATTCTTACCTGGCATTCCTTTATGCCCAGATATACAAAGCGATAATGCTCTACTTGGTCATAATGACCCGAAAGACACCTCAATCCCGCAGAGACAAGATGAGGTATGCTAACCTGCCCCCAACTCTGTGGAAACAACAACATATGCGAGCTTGTGACAAACCTCTAGAAAAGCTTGCCAACCCACAAACCATCTCCCGAACCCGGGGGATCACCCTAGTCAGTAAAACCAATGCAGAGTAGCATGCGAAGCATGAGCCCACACCAAAATCGCCTGTCTGTGCGAGCGGACCAAGCAGTCATTGCTCCCCAATCCGTCCAAACTGTTGATAATAACCGTAGGCTGTTGTGTGGCTCGCACCACCCAGCTTTAAACCCGCTGGACATGACCCAGTTGCAAGTCAACGGATAATTAGTCAAAGGCATGTCATCTGTAGGCCAATCCTCCCTTCAGATTGAAACAAGGTATTGATTAACAAGCATGATCATCTATTGCAGGAGTCGTCCCCATTTGACTGGCACAAGGTGTACCTTAAGGGGTAATTATCTTGCACTGTCATACAATGTGCCACCTGCACACTTAAAAGTACTTATTTAAGGCCCCCGCTGTGCTACTGGTTCTGGCCCAAAAACCAGACGCCCCTTGGCATTGGGTTAAAAATGTAAACTGACATCTGAGCTAGGTATTGCATGCTGCATCGTCCTGCCTCTTCTGCTATTGTACCCATCAATTAACTCATCCCGTAACATTGGACCTACAGCCTGCCAGGACCACTGATCCTGCCACTGGTTGGCAGTTGCGCAAGGCAAGCGAGCAACACTCTGGCTAACTCACAAGAATATTGACAATGCTTCCGTTCTGAATTGATGAGACTGTGCAAGCTCTATCCTGAGTTTCTTTGCCATACATCACAGTCTCAAAAAACCCTACCACATTACAACTTACTCAAAGTGGTACTCCAGAGCTTGCATGCTGCACAAGCTATCAGTGCGCTTCACTTGAGCACCAGTTGCAATACAGACTGACCCATTCATTTGTCATGCGCGGGGGGATTGAGTGATTTGCCCAGAATCACAGCATGTTGGGCGTTCCTGCTGCGACTCGAACCTGGCTCCCCAGCAATGCACTAACCCAGCCCAACCCTGCTTGGCTTCCGCCCAGCCAGTGCATGTGCTTACCAGCCCAGAATCGCCGTCCGGATGGGCGCCCTGTTATAGTCCACACCAAAACAGGCTACTCCCGTCACCCCACCCTAGCTGGCGCCAAGCACCACTGCTCCACCGATGCTGCCCGACTGCCTCACTATGGTAACAGGCAGAAGGCAACCAGCTGCACTGCGACCAGCCAGCTGCATTGTGAATCGGATTAATGCAAGCTACCACTAAACGTAGCAGGAATACAATCTAGTAATCAACATTATAATTAATAGAGACCAACCAGGACAACTACGAAGTAATGCCCCCAGCAGGCGTACTGTTCAATTAGCATTGTGAGTGGTCATATAACGAATTTAACCAAATGTGTACATATGTGAATGAGGCTGCGATGCATGTTTCATGCCTTGGCTAATCAAACACACTTACGCACAGTAAACTGTACTAAAATCAACACTGTGCGACCCTGTAGTTAATTGGACTTGCCAACCAGACACAGGGATATAATAGTGTTTTGTGATCATATTGTGCATAAAGCCAGCTTAAATCTGCACGGGGAATAGGCAGCTGACGCCGCCAATCATATTATTGTGAATTCATGTAATTGAACATGTCGCAACAACAGTTTAGTTAATTTTTGTCCACCTGTATGAACGATGGAGGAGTGAGGCCTTCGCCCCCATGCAGCCCAGTATTTAAGATCGAAATAACTAGTTAGCGCATGGATATTGCAACAGTCACCATGGAAAACGACCCTTTCATAACCTGGCGCTAGCCCCAACTTTGCAACCAATGCATCTAGAGACCCTGTCACACACGGTTAGGTGTCCGCTGAAAAGCGGCACCACCTGTGTATGTTGACTCGTATATTCTAAATCAACCTGGACTGCCACTAGTAATCACACCTCACATATATGGTACGTGTGATGTCCTATTGACCGGAGGCTTATCCCTATGCCTTGTACTCCGCTGTAACGTAGCACTTCTGTACATTTGGATGATACATGCACCTCAAGAGGATGCTTGGGATGCCAAGGATCTGTATCTGATGGCTCAGTCACACTAACCAGACAAACACAAAGCAGTGAGCCCCCATCTCAAGTGTCACTGCTCCTACAGCAGCCAGATCAAGGAGCAACCGTGTGTGGCAACCTCCATAGTTTCCTCGCTATTTTGAACCCACATGCACTGTCTACATTCAGAACACCCGGAATGATGTCAGAAGGGCAAGCGGCCCAACAGCAGCCAGCAGCGCCGAAAGTGGAGCCCCCGAAATCCCCTCAGCAAAAAGCCTCAACCTGGCAACCAGAGCAGCCAGCACACTAGGACCAACCAGCAATGGCTTGGCGCACTGCACCCTCCCCACATGTGGCAGTAAGTGCTCCGCTCGTCCCCCAAACACAACAAGTGCACAGAGCAGAAAATTGCACAATGTACTCCATTGAGAGCACCCACACGCGGCATCCAATGCGATCAAGACATGGCGCGGCTGCAGGACCTAGCACATACATCAAACAACGAAAATACAAGAAAAACGGCAATGCACCACCATTGCCAGTTGGTCCCCCCGCGCCGCCCACCCCGGTCACCAAGCCGAGGCTCCCCCGCTGCAGGGATCCTCAACCCCGTTGTACAGCTGACCGCCGCTGAGCCACCCGCCCCTGCAACACCACCCCAGTTGCTGTCAGAGAGAGCTCTGTTTGGACAGGCTCTCCAGTTTCACCCATCGCAGCTACCGGGAGTGGCTCAGTGCCATGAGCCGTCTGGCACCAGTGCAAGCGCTGCAGGCGCTCGTGCATGAACCCATTGCAGGGCTGGATTGGCCCACAGGGTAATCTGAGGCTGCCCGCAGCCTCCTACAACATGCAGCTCTCTTGCCCCTCGCAAGCCGGGAAAAAACAGGCAGCACTCCGGCGGCAGCAGCCGCCGGCCCCACCATCCGCACTCAACGGAACCGGGAACCCAGGCAGCTTCAAACCCCAGACCGCCAACACTAACATGGCTGGTCGGCCCAGACAAAGGCCCCCACCCAGCCCGCACTCAACGCCCACCTCGATGCCCGCGAACACAATCACGCGAGCCTGGACATGCAACCAGCAACACCTCTAGACGGCGTGGAACCACTTGATCAAAGAAAGAGAACCAATAACGGGTGGCTAAGTCCATTGACATCGCCTCCCTCTTTTCCCTCACTTGGCAGACCTGGCCTTTATGGTGAGGGCCCACGCGCTCCCCTCCTCGCACCATGCAACCCACTAGTGGGGCCCATGGCATCGCGCACCCCGTGAGGACGAGTTGCCGCCCCAGCGTGTTAGTTGCTGGGGCGCAGGCAGGCGACTGTCATACCGAGGAGGGGCCATGAGCTCCCACCCCGCGCCTTCTGTGCTCGTCGTTGCCACCCAAGTTGGGGCGGCTGCAGCCTGTCTCCTTTCGTGCTGGTGAGGGGGAGGGCCTGTTCTACTCACGAGGGCCCCTCCCCGCACCCTCGTGGTCGCTCCTCGCACTAGCACCCCCCGCCCTCTTGAACTGAATTAACTAATAGGAGAGGGGTGGGGGGTTCGGAGGCCGGGTATACCGGCTGCCCGCCCCCCAGGTGCATCGCCTCCAAATACCGTCACCTGCTCCTCCCGATCGGCCGCTGGCTCCTGACAGGCAGAGATATCAGCGCTACGCCGACCGGGAGGAGGGAGCCTAACATTGGACCGGGGGAGCTGCATAACTCCCCCCACCTCTAGCGGGCAACAGCCAGGCATTGGGCTGGTGGTGCCACGAAATTGAGAGGTGAGGGGGAATCACGGCTCACCGTCTTCCAGCAGCTCCTGCCCGACCAGCAACACGTCTAGACGGCGTGGAACCTCGGTGTGTAAGAATCGCTGAATGGGCGGGGAAGGTAAATATACCTGTCCCCCGCCCATTTGGCGTGCTGGAAATGACGATGGGAAGCGCCGGACCCCAGAGGTCCCGACACTAGACCCGTCGGGTTTGTGCCTAATGTGGCACTAAGGTGGGCATGGGCAGTGGGCAGCCTCATTGTCCCTGTTAGCAGCTCTTATCAGATGGCTGCCTGTTCACATGCCTTGCAGGCAATTTTATTTTCTAATGCGAACTCTTGTAGTACTATAGCCATTTGTTTACCTGCTATTCTTCAGTGTTTTCTTGAGCATTTCTTTCACGTCATCTGAAGGTTATGAGGGACTTTCACGCAGTGAATTGTTCTCTATCTGAATGCCAGTGTTTTACTTGTGACTTGTTTTGTGGATATTAACTCTTTATGCACTAAATACTGTTTCTTAGTGAGTACTCTTGCTGTGCCACCCACAGGTTGTTTAGATGCATGCGATTCTCATGGGGGTTCCTGCTATAATGCCTAGAGACTGTTTGTATAGAAGAGCATCTCGTTCAGTGGGATCTCCTATCATACAGATTTCAGTAAGTATTTCCAAGTAGTCCGCCACGTTATATCGGAACTTATCTTATTCACTGAAAAATCCATAGGTTTCAGGGACGTTATAGTTAGAAATTAGCATTTAAAAAACCATAGAAATTCACTGAAAAACCATAGGTTTCAGGGACGTTATAGTTAGTTGGACATTTCACTCTTATAAAACCAGAGAAATTCGGCTGTTATAGTTAGTAGAGCTAACTCGCGCCCCCGCAATGCACTGCTGATGACGTCACATATTACATCACTCATGACATGCTCAGTAACATCACTGATGATATCACTGATGACATCTCAAATGACATCACTGATGACATCATCCACATGATCATCTGATGCACATCCTCACACCCTAATAAAACCTTTCATACACCCACTCTAAAATACAGACTACCAATATCGAAACCATAAACACACCAATAGCAGTTAGTACATACCTGCTCAGTGATTCATACGTCTACACACACATCCACCGACTAACCCATACAGTCACTCATATGCACCGTCATTCATCAATACAGCCACTGATATATCCACTCATACACCCTTATAGACACTCACACACTGCCACTCACCCAAAGAGTTACTCAAAAACCTAGTCAGTCTCCCAAAGAATTAATTACACTGCCATTTACTCAGCTATACAGTTATACACACACCACGTCACTTATTCATACAGACACGTACTGTCTTGAACAATTACTGACATAAGCACACACTTATCCATGCAGCCACTGTCACAATCACTCACTGTCACATATACTCACTTATATACTCCAACAATCACAAATACTGCCTTTCACATATGAAGTTACTTACACATATACCACTAACACATCCATTCACTCACCAACACAGCTATACGTACACTCACTCACCCATACACTCCCTAACACACGCACTCATAAACGCATACACCCAGTGAATCACCCACTCACACATCCATGCAGGGAGTCACACCCCCCCACACACACAGACACTCAGGCACCCATACAGGTTCTTAGACAACCAATCATTCTTCAATATACCTTGGCATATATAGATATAACGTTCTTGAAATTTTTAGAAACACTAAGGGGTCGATTCCGATTCGGGCCGGAAAAAGCACCGACCGACTCGGAGCCGGAAATTATACCGACCGACACGTACCTGTGGCGCCCGACACGCCAAGTACGATGCAAAGCGTGCAAATTCCGACCGACACGTACAGAACCCAAGCCGAACGACCGAGCCGCACGGAAAACAGCAATCCGGCCGGAAAAACACGCGAATCGAACCGACCGACACGCACCCGGAACAAATCCGACCGAAACGTACACGCGAACTCCAAACCGCAAAGTACGATGCAAGGCGCGAAAACCACGACCGAGTCGGACGGAGGACAAGCCGCACGACCGACGCGCATACAAAACCGAGCTGAAGCAACACAAAACACCGCGACCGACGCGTACGCAGCATAGAAAACTGCACAAACACAGCGTGAACGAAACGGAGAACACCGTACGAGCCAAATGCAGGGTCCGACTCGGTCACAAGAACGTTTCCAACATGCACAGACAGTACAAAGGAAAAATTACACAAAAAAAGGCCAAACAAGCAATTACAAAGCCAATAAATACTGGGGGGTGGGGACAGAGAACAAAGACACACCCACAACTCCACCCATATAAAGGACACAAATCACAACCATGATCCTTTGCAAATGCCATTCCACTGCCAGCACCCAAGAGACAGCAACCACACACCCACAGCTCATCCCTCACACAAGCCACACACCATCAGCACACCAACAAATACCTACCTCACATACACCCAGCAAAACACACACCCACACACCCTCACCTGCACACCAACACACACATCACTCACCATCACCACCCATCACCATGCCCCCCAAGAAGAATCACAAGTTCCTAGAATGTGAATTGGAAGTCCTGGTAGACGAGATCCTCAGGGTAGAGCCACAGCTGTTTGGCACACTGGTCCAACAGACCCCCATCTCCCAGAAAACCAAGATGTGGGAGAGGATCATCAACAGGGTGAACGCACAATCACCATGTCTGCGCACAAAGACCGACATCCAGAACAGGTGGTATGACGTGCGCAGGAGGGTCCGGGAGCTGCTCAAGAAAGACTACCTCCTGAGCCAATACACCGGCAGTGGCCCTCCTGCCAAGCCAGTATACCTCAGGCCCTGGGAGGAGAAGGTGCGGGCCATCCTTCCGCCAGTGAGCGTATATGGACTAGAGAACATCCCAGAGCCTGGTGAGTACACAACAAATGTACACAATATTCTGCCACAATACACACACACATCACTGTCAAGGGGAGAGTCAAACCATGCACTCATAGCAATTACACAGCAACCAGAACAGAATCATCCCAAAATGTGTATGTCAGTCAGATAAACACAACACATGCCATCAAAAAAGTGACATCCAACCGTGCCATCACATGTACAAACACAACTACAACTACAGCTAGGCAGTGGCACAAATAGAACTAACAAACACATCCAGACATGTAGCCACCACAACAACACCAACACACAGTGAAGACCACTGAAAGGAAGGAATTCTACGTATGCTGGCCAAGTCAGTGTAGCCAATAGCATCATGGGAGTCGTAGTCACACATATTGCCCCCCCACAACTGTCCCATCAACACCACCATGAACCATGCGCACATCACAGGGAGTGGAGAAGGACTCACAAGATGGCTGACACTGGCAACTGCTGTGGGGAGCACAAGGCCCTGCTGGCAACTGTGCACCAACAAACAGCAGGACACCACTGACTGACATCCTGAGAGACAACTTCCACTCCCTGCAATGCAAGCACGTTCCATGGTGGGATATCTAGCTGGCTGGGTGGGAAGGAGGACTTGCAGCACTGACCATAGTCACAAGCACCTCCCCTCACACCCCCCCTCAACACAAACTCCACAGAACCCACCTGGTAGAATGCAATGCCTCCCATCCCAACTCAAGATCCCACAAAGAACCATCACCCTGGGTTATGTTGTGTGAAGCACAAGGACACTCTTGGGACTTTTAGCCAAACAACTGCCAGGACAACACTCCCAGCCATCCTGTCAGCACAGCCAGCCCACCCCACAGGGAAGCAGAGTCAAAAGGAAGGAAGCATGGGCATGCTGGGAAGGGGGTGGAGGCAATAGCATGATGGGAGTGGTAGTCACAGATATTGGTCACCCCCACAACTGTCCCATCAACACCACCCTGAACCATGCTCACATCACAGGGAGTGGAGAAGGACTCACAAGATGGCTGACACTGGCTACTGCTGCGGGGAGCACAAGGCCCTGCTGGGAACTGTGCACCAACAAACAGCAGGACACCACTGACTGACATCCTGAGAGACAACTTCCACTCCCTGCAATGCAAGCACAGTCCATGGTGGGATAACTGACTGGCTGGGTGGGAAGGAGGGCCGGCAGTCAACCAAATACAACCAATGCAGACCATGTTCACACCCCAACAAATACATAGAAATGCCCAAATAATGCAGGACAATGTGCCACACCAAAATCAACCCCTGACTGTGACGACTTAGGACAATGCAATGTACAGGCCCGCACCCAGAGGCACAGTCACAACTGTCAGGTGTGTCAACCATTGATGCCTGCAGAAACGTAACATACATTGTGTGTGTCTCCCAAAAACAGGTGATGATGGGGACACAGCAGCAGACGCTGAGGAGTCCCAGTCCCAGGCTCAAGAGGATGCGGAGCTCACTGGTGTCGTACAGCCTCTGCCCTCCTCGGACGAAGAAGACCAACCTGGCACATCCGGTGCAAGTCTACATGCAGCACCAGCAGGACCACCAGCTGCAGCACCAGCAGGACCACCAGCTGCACCCCTGCACCCACCCCTCCAACGACTGTCACCACAAATACCATCCCTGCCGACATGGACAGAACAAGGAGCAACACCAGCACAGGGACCCTGGACCAACCTGGGGCCATGGACACCACCACCACCACCAACCCCCAAGGTGGACCAGGGTCATCTGTGCGTGCCACTGCACGCACTGCACATGTCAGCAGGGGTGGTGGGAGGGGTGGGAGACAGAGGTCGCTGCTTGCAGAGGTTGCTGGTGTGCATGATGACCCACAACTGGTACGCATAGCTGATGCGTACCAGTCCAGCACCGGAGACCTCAGCCAGGTAGTGGGGCTCCTCAGAGACATGAAACAGCAGCAGGCTGCCCATCATGCCCGCTTGGACTCTCACATGTCCCACGTGGAGTCACACATGTCCCGCGTGGACTCACACATGTCCCGCGTGGAGTCCAAGTGGGATGCACTGCATGAGATGACGGCGGTGCACAGGGACATTTTACAATGCCTCCGCCAGATGAACAGCAACCAGTCCACACCTCCCTGTGTGCCAACAACATCTGGTGCTGCCCAAACTGCAACTGCCACAGGGAGGGAGGATGACTCTGGCGGAGAGTCCCCTGCACCGCAGCAGCCTGTACTTGAGGGCCCCCCAAGAAGAGGGGTCGTCCGAGGAGGGGCAAGTGAGAGGCCGATGGCCAAGCGCAACTCCCAGGAAGCCTGAACCTGTTCTGGATTTTCACCTTTGTGCACAGACTGTTCACCCTGTTGACGGCAACACTACTCCCACACATTGCATGGGGCGTACAAGTTGGACCAATGTCTCAGACAACTGTGGCCCCGATACTGGGGATTTTGTCTACCAGGACTTTCAATTCACCTAGGAACTTCTGATTGCAAGATTTATGTACAGCACTACCCATCCTATGCACTATTCACACAAATGTATCACAATAAACACACTAATACACCATACTTGCCTCTGTTGTGATTCCAACGTGGGTGCTGTTATGGGGATGATGAACTGCAAAATTACACTGTGTATGCGAACTGCAACAGCAAGTACAACACAGGCATGTGAGTAAAGGCAACGTGACACATATGAGGGAGACACACCACCAGGGCTACACAACACATACACACCTAGGCCATCTGACTCATTGCCTACACTGATGTTGCCAGGGAAGACGGTGCAATGCACAGACACCACACCCATTCCCAGTTGGAGTCAAGTAGCCCACAGGTGCAGTAAGCAAATGGCAGTCAAATGTGTGACCACAGACAACGCACATCACAAAGTGAAGCACAGGTTTATTACACAGATGCAACATGTCGTAACCACTACAGATGCAAGGTAATCCCACCTGGCAGCGGGCACACAGTCAACAACTGTAGACGGAAGGAAGTCCATGGGTGTGGCGCACATCACCTGTAGGGACACAACAGCTACCACCCTGGAAGTGCAATCACGTCGTCGGTGGACACAGTTGACCAAACGAATCTGAAAGTACCCTGTGAAGGACAGAAATGACACACAGTCAAAAGCAATGGAGAACAGGACAGAACAGCAAAACTCATGCACAATACATGTTACAAGATACCCACCCAGAACCAAGTTAGCATGTCAACACTGTTGGGGAGTACAGACCACCTGTAAGCACACATCGCAACACACATCCAGTCAAGTAGCCCATGGACACACTCCAACAGCACCAGAGCACCACCTACACATATCATGCCAACTCACATCATTGACATGACACCTCAGGATACTCACATTCAGCTAAAGAAGTTGGTGATGAGCTGTGTGCGGACATCACCCTCATCATCATCATCATCATCGTCACTGGCATCGTGGTCCAGGCCAGGATCCTCCACAGGTGGCGGATGTTGGTCATTGTCATCCTGGATGAGAGGCAACTCCTTCCGCACTGCCAGGTTGTGGAGCATGCAGCAGACGATGATAATCTTGCACACTTTCGCAGGGGCATATGGGAGGGACCCTCCGGTCTTGTCCAGGCAGCGGAAGCGGCTCTTCAGGAGACCAAATGTCCGCTCAATCACTCTCCTGGTCCGACCATGTGCCTCATTGTAGCGCATCTGGGCTGGTGTCACAGGGTTCCTGAGGGGTGTCAGCAACCACGGCATGTTGGGGTATCCCGAGTCACCTACGGACAGACAAGTGCACATTAGCTGACTTGGAAAAGTGGGCGGAATACTACAGATCAGATCACACACAATGGCACAAAGTCAGTACACACCGACAAGCCAGGCACGCTGGTTCTGCATCTGTGCCATCATCCTGGGGATGCGACTACTCCTCATCACAAAGGCATCGTGTGCTGAACCAGGGAAACGGGCACACACGTGTGTGATGGTCATATCTGCAAGACACACCACCAGTGCATTGACCGAGTGGTAGTGCTTGCGGTTACGGTAGGCCTGCTCCTGGGCCTGTGGTGGTACCAAAGCCACATGTGTCCCATCAATGGAGCCAATGACATGCGGCATCCTTCCCAGGGCATAAAAGTCACTCTTCACGTCAGTGAGTCGTCGCAGTCTAGGGAAATAGATGTACCGGTTCAGGAATAGCAACATTGCCGCCAAAACATCGCGGAGCACACGGCTCAACATGGTCTGTGACATCCCACCAGCAGTCGCCACAGTATGTTGGAAGGTACCGGTGGCAAAGAAGTGTAGGGCTGCCATCACCTTCACCTTGGGGGTCAGCGCTGTAGGATACGGCCGGCCAGGCTGCAAATGTGGGGCCAACTGCACTGCCAAATCCTCAATCAGCTGCCTGGTGAAGCGGTACCGTCGGATGCTGTCCCGTTCCACCATCGTTGCCAGGTCTGGGAATGGTCGATGGACAGCAGGAGCCCTGCAGTGCAGAGGAGAAGTAAGCAAGATTGTCAGTCAGCCCACATATGCGGCATTGAACACACTCAATATCCCAACATACATCATTATGAGGCACAACTACATGAAGTGTGCAGTTCCGTAAGGACATGTATGGTACATACATGGCCAACATCTGTCATCACGGTCCAACAAGTGGCATCAATAAGTCCCAGGTTGGCCCATTGGATATCATGAGGCCGTGTCACAGTTCCCATCTCCTGCTGCCGTGTCACAATCACCCCCACAGTGACATGTGAGGACAGATGTGCCCCAGGCATCACAGCTCAACGACAGGTACATTCCCAGGGACCCTGTATTGCCACATGGACACTGGCATTACATGGAGTATCATGTATACACCACAGCAAAACAACTATGACCCCCACAGGTAGTGGTCCCACTTGCCACTGCAGGACAGACATGGACGTCTGTGACACACACACGCACAACATCAAAGTCCATGCACACACAACGTGGATGTGGAGACTGTCTCCCATTGTGCACATGAAATCAGAGACATTGTAAACACTACATGCACACAGACTGTGGAGGACCATCACTATTGTGCCACTGGGACACCCTGGCTCAAACATACCGTCCCACATGGGACTCACGGGGTATGTGACATGACATACACATACACCACCGTGAAATGTGACCATGGCACATGCACAGATATGAACAGTTGCACATCACAGTGGTCATGTACACGTAACACCCAGGATCCTGTCCCCATGAACACGTGCACAGCCTGGGGGTGGCTGCCCCCAGGTGACACCCACAGGACAACATGTACACCAACATACACACAATAGGTAATGCAGCCTTACATGCCTCATGATACAGCTTGGACAGGCTGTCGTGTTGTAGGTGTGCCCCTCACTCCCTGGGAGCTATCTGTGGCTGGCATATGTCCATCTGAGACAGGCATGGTGACATATGCCAGTCACTTGTACAGGGATGCGTTGAACAGCAATGGACCGATCGGTGCCCCCGGCCGGCCCATTGCATTCAATGTGTGCGGGTACGCGTTGTACCCCTGTACGCGTTGTACCGCAATGGACCGATCGGTGCCCCCGGCCGGCCCATTGCATTCAATGTGTGCGGTACGCGTTGTACCCTGTACGCGTTGTACTGCAATGGACCGATCGGTGCCCCGGCCGGCCCATTGCATTCAATGTGTGCGGGTACGCGTTGTACCCCTGTACGCGGTTGTACCGCAATGGACCGATCGGTGCCCCCGGCCGGCCCATTGCATTCAATGTGTGCGGGTACGCGTTGTACCCCTGTACGCGTTGTACCGCAATGGACCGATCGGTGCCCCCGGCCGGCCCATTGCATTCAATGTGTGCGGGTACGCGTTGTGCCCCTGTACGCGTTGTACCGCAATGGACCGATCGGTGCGCACCCATTGACAATGGCCTTGCCTGGCAACGGACGCGTTTTCGAATTTCGAACGAGTCGGTTGCTGGAAATTCAGTTGGTCACCCACAACAATGTTGCAAAATCATGTATGTCATGAAGTTGAAGATTTGAAGGATGCCGTGGGCGTGTATTGGTGCTGCTATTCCATGGATTGGCCAGATTCAGAAGATGCAAACGACTTGGACCTATCACTTTGGACACATGGGACAGTATCTGCCTCTCCAGCACATATATATTGCTGGCTGTTCCCCTGAGAGCTCACTTGCCTGCACTACATGCTCCAGGACGACATCTGCCACTGCACTGCTGCTGTCTCTGCCCCCTCTGGACCCTGCAATGGCACGTACTGTGGAGAGAGCCCCAGCCTTCAGCCTTGAGGAGAACCAGGCCCTGCTGGACAGCCTACTTCCACAGTACAGCAAGCTGTATGGGACACCAGGGGAGCAGGTGAGTGTTCTGTGCACTGCCTTTCTGAATGTGCATTTGGTCTGACTAGCAAGGCTGAAAGTCTGCACGCCACTGGCTAGCAGGCTCACTGAGTAGTTGTCACCCCCCATAGTGTGTAGTGACATGCACTGGACAGGTATGGTGCAGTGACAGTGCATTTGAACAAGGTTTTACTTCCCATGCAATGATACCATGTAGTGACTTCTGGCAAACTGTCCATGGGCAGCGTTGCACTGCCTGTGTACATCATGTGCCCCTGTGATTGAGACATGTATATACAACTGTGTCATGCACGGATATGTTGCATGTGTAGTAATGGCCTTTTCACTTTGTCATCCTGACAGGTTAATGCCCATCGGAAGCAGGAGATCTGGAAGGACATCGTCCGGGCTGTCCGGTCCGTGGGGGTCTACAAGCGCCGGATCCGCAACTGCCAAAAGAGGTGGCAGGACCTTCGGGGCTGGACCCGGAGGATTGCACGGGTCCAGCTGAAGCTGTCGCCTCCTCGCAGGAGGGGCGGAACACGGACCCTGACCCCCACATGCTCCAGATCCTGGCGGTGGTGTTTCCAGACCTGGATGGGCAGCTGAAGGCCAGACAGCAGCAAGGAGGGGTGAGTCAAAGACTGCACTGTGAACTCTGTATTACATGCTTTGTGCCCTCCTCTGGCCTGGTTCAACTGCCACAGTGCAGCAGTCATGTTGTCCAGGAGCCATGTCCCTCTATTGTGCACTGCCCACTCCTCATCTGATACCCAGGTGTGGCCCTTACATTCAGGGAATTGTGTCACTTGGGACTGTGTCCTTGCAGTTTGCTTCACTAAAGGTGGGGGACAGCATCTGTTTCCCTAACTCTGTTGTGGGCATCATGGGTGGGTCCATTGTTCACACAACGCCTGTGTTCGGACATGCAATCTGCGTGTTGCTTTGATATGCGGTCCACTTGCTGAGCTGAGCCACCACATGTGCCTGGGGTATGTGGCACACGCCCATGCAGCGGGTGGGAACAATGTTTGGGCCCCAGGAGTGTGCAGATTACGTGTGTCACACATACATAGCCAGCTATCCACTGTCCAGGGCTCATCCCTCATTCATGTGGGGCAGGACAGTCATGCCTACTCCAGGCCATGCAATGCACTCTGTACTCCCACTCCCGTGTATCAGCTGACACATTGTGCGCAGTGATTTGACCCCTCAGGTGTCTGCCACTGTGTCAGTGTGCTGTGGATTAGTTGCCAGGACTGCTGGGGTGTTTCTTGGTAGGGGCTCAGCATGCCACTGGAGATGTGACCATAGGAGACGATACTTGTGTGTCACATAGGTGTTTGATCAGCTGCCCGTGCAGACTGGGGTATGCGAATGTGAAGTTCAGGCAGCTGTTCCCCATTCACAGCAGATTGTGAGGGGCTCAGGTTCAGAGGGTAGTGTCACAGGTCTCCCATATGTCCAATCGGTATGACCTGGACAGATGAGGGTTAAGATGATGTGTTGTGTGGGGGATGTACATGTGCACTTGTGCAGCTCCAGGACTTGCATTCCCCATGACCTACTATTGTGACACAGTGCAGAGTGTTGTTGTCTGGCTGCCAAGTCATACATCACTGAGACAGTGATGTATGACTTAGCAGTCATGCCTCCGCCATGGCATGTGTCTACTTATTGGTGATCCTGCAGGGGAGTGACATGTGCTACATGCACACCATTGTGGCGATGGCTATCAGGACATGGGTGCATCATGGTGTCTGTCGCAGGTATGCATCACATGCATATCCTATTTGACTCTGGGCGTCCCTTTCATCCGGAAACCTGTACTGACTCAGTGGCAAGAGTTGTGGTGTGTGCATGTCCACATGCTACACCGTGTCCTCTGCACTGTCCAACTACTGTGTAGTTGGTGCATGTGTCCACACTGGGGTGTTGCTATCCAACAGACACCAGACAGATGGGTGCAAGGCCATGTGGGATGTGAGTGCCATGGTTGGCATCAGACTGACAATTGGCTTCTCCTGTTCAGTTAGGGCACTTTTAGCAATGTACAACTAATGATGCCAGGGCTTGCTCTGTAATGTGCTGTGCTCACAGTGGTGTGTGCGTTTGGTGCAGGTGACTGATGTCTGTCTGTTTCCCCATTGTTTGCAGATACATCCACGGCCACGGAAGGGGACAGCTCCACGGACCAGGAGGAGCCGGAGAGCCAGACTGGGTCAGCAGCCGAGGAGTGGTCGGAGGGACCCAGTGGCACGGAGGGCGAGGGGAGCCACACCGAGGAGTCCTCAGCACCATCCACCTCAGCTGAGGACCAGAGCAACTCGGAGGATGACTCCCTTATGGAGGCGGGTGTCAGCAGCCACCACACCCCAGCTAGTGTTGCTGTCCCCGCCACCACCAGCACCACCACCGCCCTCCCATCGGCTCCCATTCCCCAGGTCCGTGGAGGCTCCCATGTTCGGGAGCGTGTCTCCTTTGGGCCAGGCACCGCACCCCCTGCCCCTGTGTCCCCTGCTGCCCTGAGTGAGGAGTCTGTGTACCTCCTTCGCCAGCTCCATGTAGGGCAGACAGCCATGCTGAGTGTCCTCCATGCGCACACCGCTCTGTTGACTCAGCTGGTGTCGTTCATGGAGGGCATCTCATCGGGCATGTCTGACCTACAGAGGGGCAATAGGTCCATGGACTCCTCCCTGACGGCAGCAGTGTCCCTCCTCAGACAGTCCCTCACCCCTCCTGCCTCTGCTCCATCCACACTCCCCAGCACCTTACCCGTCCCAAGCACACACACACCGGCACAGGCACACACCAGCACACACACATCCAGCACACAGACACACACACCACAAACAAAACGCACACGCACGCACAGTCAGGGGACTGAAACCAGACTCACAGGGGATGGGGCCCTGGAACACACACACGCATCCACGAGCACTGCGCAGTCCTCAGTTGCCTCTCCCTCCAAAACACCCTCCCTTGCCTCACCTGCAACCCCAAAGACCCAGCGCCTCTTCCTCAGTGACCTCGGCCTCTTCCCCTCCGATCCAGCTGCTCCAGCATCCAGGGGAAGAGGAAGCCCACCCACACGGAGCAGAGTGCCCCTCGTCCCCGGACACCCTCCCCCAGGCGCAGACAGACTGAGGCCCCCACCCGCAAGTCCCCCGGAGTCGTAAGAGCAAGACCCCGCCGCCGCCCTGCAGCTCAGGCACCAGGTCTCCTTCCTCCATCCCTCAGGCCCCCACTCCACAGGTGCCCCCACCACACCCTGCCCCAGGTTCCCCCACCCACAGATATACCATCCCCAAGAGGATCCGGCCTTCTCCCCTGCCACTTGCTCTCCCGGCACCACACCCCCGCTGCGCTTGTCTGTGCCACTGATGTGGTGAGGGTGTCCTCCCCCTCTGTCCAGCCCACCTTGCCTGTTCCCCATTCTCCTCCCCTGGTGGTAGGCACTGCAGTGGAGTCCACTACCACCCTGTCTGACTTGGGCACTGCAGTGGCGGACCTGTCCACTCCATCTGCAGGGTCCACTGCAGTCGTGCCGGCACCCACACCATCTGAGTCATGCCCCCCAGTTGTGCCGGCACACACCATGTCAGACACCTCCACTGCAGTTGTCAGTGGCTCTCCAGCACCCACCACCCCTTCCCTGCTTCCTCCTGGTGAGCCCTGATCCTGTCCCTGCGGTGCCTGGCCTGCCCCCGGTTGCCCCTCCTAGTGGATTGTCCCTGGTTTTGTGCAGGCATGCGTAGGGTGACATCTGCCACTGTCACCCAGTTTTGACTTTGACAATGGACTGGCCATTGGCCTTTGTGTTTTTTCTGGACTTTGTTTTCATTCCACACATATGCTGAATAAAGCAACTTTCTGTTCTCTAGTGCTTATGCTTCTGATGTACATGTTGTTGATGATGCTAACCATGCCCTTGCTGCAGTGATGGTGATATTTGGTCTCATGATAATGAAGTGTTACTGTGCAGGAACCCATGTGGTCCAGGGGGAATGTGTCCTATCCTGTGGTGTATCCATGTCATCCATAGCAGCATCTGAGGGTGTCATGTGTTCAGTATTTGGCAATGGGATTTCCTACTTAGATTAGCTATTTCACATCTGTGGCTTCCACCCCTGCACATCTGTTGTGCCTGCCATTGTTCAATTCGTCTACTTCCCTGACCGTGTGGCCATCTCCACTGGACATGCAGGTTTGGGCATCAATGGGGAAGGACTCATCCGTGTAGTCAGTGCAACATTGCTATACAAGTGTGTTGGATCTGTGCTGATGATTCCGTTGGCACTTCCATGACCAGGCTGATGTGACGGGAGCCCTCATTTGGTGCTAATTGTTGATTGTGTGACCAAGTGCTCAGCTGACATGATGGGGCCCTACTGAGGCAACATATGGCACAGCTTTCCTCACACAGGAGTGGAGTCCCCTCATGGCAGTGTGTACTCCTGTGACATTGCCTGCGCCCAAGGTGTGTGTTGTATGTGCATGTCTGTGTGTTCACTTCCGTTTAGCTGTGCATGCTGTGTTCCCTAGTGTTGTACCTGTTTGTGATGCTTGCTGAGTTGACCTATGTTCCCCCAAAGTCTTCTCCCTGGGTTCTCTGTGATGTGGGTGCATGGCACATTACTGGTCATCAGGGTGTCACCCATAGGTGTGTTTGCTGTCAGGGCTGAGTTTGTGGGCAGACGCAGATGGGTCACAGTCAGGTTTCCCCTTGGCACTTGTTGTTTGCCCCTGTCATGTGATTTCCAGTTTGTGTTATCTTTCAGTGATTGTGACACGTTGTGTGTGTGACTGCTGGCACTCCTCAGGGTCCGGGCTGCAATGTTGGTTGTTGTCTATGTGTGTTCTTTGTGGGTGACCTTGGCTTCTTCATTGGTGTGTGACTGTGGCTGGGATCCCATTGGTTGGTGTGGTATTGCCGTCATGTCCATGTACAGCATAGTGTGCAGTGTGTCAGACATTCAGGAGTCTTGTTGAGTGGCCATGTGTGATGTGTTTCTGCACCTTGGTTCCCACCCACCACCCTGGAATAGTCATGGGTGCATGTGCAATGTCACCAGTGCATGTGTGCTTCACTGCTGCACATTGTTGGAGGTCGAGGGGTGTGGTGTTGAGTGTGTGCTGATGAGAGTTGTTGCCCGGCTAGGCCCCTGCCTCCATGTTGGCCTTGGCTTACTGGCCATGCTGATTGATTTGTGCTTGTGTAGGTGTGATGGTAGTTTGTTGCTCAGGACACATGACTGTGGTTCACAGTGTGAACCACATTTAGCTTTGTCATCACAGTGGGATTGTAATGCAGCCCAGGGTCACCACATTGTGGGGGCCCTGGGGGTGGTGCTGTGGTGTGTCTGTGTCTTGCTGTGTCAGTTGCTGTTCCTACGTGCCTGTGTGACATGTGTGATTTGTGCTCCCTCTCATCTGACAATGCCTGCTTGCCCACATAGGGGATTTGGATCCATGAGTTACCTTTGTGTGGCACTGTATGCACATCTGTATGATTGGTATTCAGGTCTCCTCATGTGTTGTGTGGTTGCCTGGGGACACTGGCACCCCCTCACCTGTTGTGTATGATGTGCAGTGTGGGTCTGCCTGTTTGTGTTTGTGCATCTGCACCACTGCATTGGCATATCTTGGGTGTGCCATTGGCTGTATGTAGTTTGGTGGGTTTCCCCTGCTGTCCCTGGGACTCCTAGGTCAATCGGTCAGCACAATGATCATGGTTTGTGTGTCCCATTGCTGCCATGGTATGGTATCTGTTCACCTCACATCTGCAGTCTCCACAGGGTATCTGCATTTGTGTGCCCATTGGTGCAAATATGTGGGTCTGCATTCTGATGGTCACTTCTGTCATTGTGTCATTGATGAATGTTGACAGTGTCAGCCCCCATGGGTGTTGTTTGTCTGCACATGGCCAAAGGTATGTCTTATTTGCACTGCAGTTTTTGGCTCCCCCAATTTATGTTGCAATGGGACACATACACTACTTTGCCACTGATGTGTTTTTTGTTCTGTGACCAGGAATCATCCATGCAGTTTGGCAGTTGCAGCTCTTTCTTTGTCAACACTTACCTTTTGGTCACTGTGATGATGGGGGTTTAGACCCCATTGCCACAATGTTCAAAAGGTGCTTCAGCTATGGACCCCACACTTACCTTTTGGTCACAGTGATGATGGGGGTTTAGACCCCATTGCCACAATGTTCAAAAGGTGCTTCAGCTATGGACCCCACACTTACCTTTTGGTCACAGTGATGATGGGGGTTTAGACCCCATTGCCACAATGTTCAAAAGGTGCTTCAGCTATGGACCCCACACTTACATTTTGGTCACTGTGATGATGGGGGTTTGGACCCCATTGCCACACTGTTCAAAATGTGCTTCAGCTATGGACCCCACACTTACCTTTTGGTCACAGTGATGATGGGGGTTTAGACCCCATTGCCACAATGTTCAAAAGGTGCTTCAGCTATGGACCCCACACTTACCTTTTGGTCACTGTGATGATGGGGGTTTGGACCCCATTGCCACAATGGTCATGGCCTGCTTGCATTGTGGGGGCCACACACATATATGTGTGGCACATGTGCTAGGGGTCACATTGTATGTTCAAAGTCATGTTGGGTGTTGTAGGCATTTGACACAGTCTACACACGCTTGTCATGGTGTTGGGGGGATGTCTTTTTCTTGCATTCCCTAGGTTGTGGTGTGCTGGTTGTGTCATGCATTGTCCATCCTATGAGTGGGGGTGGTAGTGGTGGTAGGCATCCAGCCACCCCTGGGTGAGGGTGGTAGTAGTGGTAGGCATCCAGCCCCCCCTGGTTGAGGGTGGTAGTAGTGGTAGGCATCCAGCCCCCCTGGCTAAGGGTGGTAGTAGTGGTAGGCATCCAGCCCCCTGGGTGAGGGTGGTAGTAGTGGTAGGCATCCAGCCCCCTGGTTGAGGGTGGTAGTAGTGGTAGGCATCCAGCCCCCCTGGGTGAGGGTGGTAGTGGTGGTAGGCATCCAGCCCCCTGGTTGAGGGTGGTAGTAGTGGTAGGCATCCAGCCCCCCTGGGTGAGGGTGGTAGTAGTGGTAGGCATCCAGCCCCCTGGGTGAGGGTGGTAGTGGTGGTAGGCATCCAGCCCCCCTGGTTGAGGGTGGTAGTAGTGGTAGGCATCCAGCCCCCCTGGGTGAGGGTGGTAGTAGTGGTAGGCATCCAGCCCCCCTGGGTGAGGGTGGTAGTAGTGGTAGGCATCCAGCACCCCCTGGTTGAGGGTGGTAGTAGTGGTAGGCATCCAGCCCCCTGGGTGAGGGTGGTAGTGGTGGTAGGCATCCAGCCCCCCTGGTTGAGGGTGGTAGTAGTGGTAGGCATCCAGCCCCCTGGCTAAGGGTGGTAGTAGTGGTAGGCATCCAGCCCCCCTGGGTGAGGGTGGTAGTAGTGGTAGGCATCCAGCCCCCCTGGGTGAGGGTGGTAGTAGTGGTAGGCATCCAGCACCCCTGGGTGAGGGTGGTAGTGGTGGTAGGCATCCAGCCCCCCTGGGTGAGGGTGGTAGTGGTGGTAGGCATCCAGCCCCCCTGGTTGAGGGTGGTAGTAGTGGTAGGCATCCAGCCCCCTGGGTGAGGGTGGTAGTAGTGGTAGGCATCCAGCCCCCTGGTTGAGGGTGGTAGGTGGTAGGCATCCTGCCCCTGGCTAAGGGTGGTAGTAGTGGTAGGCATCCAGCCCCCTGGGTGAGGGTGGTAGTAGTGGTAGGCATCCAGCCCCCTGGTTGAGGGTGGTAGTAGTGGTAGGCATCCAGCCCCCTGGGTGAGGGTGGTAGTGGTGGTAGGCATCCAGCCCCCCTGGTTGAGGGTGGTAGTAGTGGTAGGCATCCAGCCCCCTGGGTGAGGGTGGTAGTAGTGGTAGGCATCCAGCCCCCTGGGTGAGGGTGGTAGTAGTGGTAGGCATCCAGCCCCCTGTTTGAGGGTGGTAGTAGTGGTAGGCATCCAGCCCCCCTGGGTGAGGGTGGTAGTAGTGGTAGGTATCCAGCCCCCTGGGTGAGGGTGGTAGTAGTGGTAGGCATCCAGCCCCCCTGGTTGAGGGTGGTAGTAGTGGTTGGCATCCAGCCCCCTGGGTGAGGGTGGTAGTAGTGGTAGGCATCCAGCACCCCCTGGGTGAGGGTGGTAGTGGTGGTAGGCATCCAGCCCCCTGGGTGAGGGTGGTAGTGGTGGTAGGCATCCAGCCCCCCTTGTTGAGGGTGGTAGTAGTGGTAGGCATCCAGCCCCCTGGCTAAGGGTGGTAGTAGTGGTAGGCATCCAGCCCCCCTGGGTGAGGGTGGTAGTAGTGGTAGGCATCTGGCACCCCCATGGCTAAGGGTGGTAGTGGTGGTGGGCATCTGGCACCACCCTGGCTAAGGGTGGTAGTGGTGGTGGGCATCTGGCACCACCCTGGCTAAGGGTGGTAGTAGTGGTAGGCATCCAGCACCCCTGGGTAGGGGTGGTGGTGCGCATTCAGGCCCCTGTGTGCATATGTGGCATTGGTGATGGGCATCCCGCCCCTATGGTGCTGCTGTTGCTGGTGTAAGTATATTCTGCATCCCTCTGTGTGTGTGTGATGTGTCGTGTACGTGTTGTATGTGTTTTGTGGTTGGTGTCTGACTTACCTTCTGCGCCCGTACGCGTCCGTGCCTGTTCCGGTAGTAAATGTAGAATATTGGTATGATCGGGACGAAGGGATTCATGGTTGGTTCGTGTCGTTCGTCCTTCTCGTTGCTTCGCGTCGTCCTCGTCGCTCGCGTCGTCCTCGTCGCTGACGTGTTCGTCTCGTAGCCGTGGATTGTGTTGTGGCGCGAATCGGAGCTTATGTGCGCCTCTCCCGGATGCTTTGACGTGCCGTGTGTAGCGACAAGTTCGGCGCGTACGGGAAGCGCATCGTACTTGGTCGGCCGGACGGAGCTGCATTTTCCCTTCCGTGCGACTCGATTCTGCGTTTCCGGATTCGCCTCGGTCGGAGTACAGGACCTGGATTGGGTGAGTACGGCTCGGCTGGATTCTGTGCTGTTGTGCGCATCGTACTTACTCGCTCGGTGTGCTGTACGGATCGGTCGGGAAACAGGCATTCGCATGGCTTTTTTCCCGACCGAATGGTATTGGGTGCGCCTCCGACCGAGATCGGAATCGGCCCCTAAGTAATAATTAAATGTTTATAAATGATTTTTCTGACAATGTTTATACTACTCTGTTGAAAGTGTACCTATTATTCATGATAATTCCGTTCAGCGGTTCGGGCTGTAGACGCGTCTAAAATCCCTATGAGAAATTGCATGGTGAAAACGTGTTTTGGGACCCCCATTTTCTTGGCCCCCACTTGACGAATCATCCCAAAACATTCCAGAGAGCAACTGAAGTGAGTTGCAAACAAGTTTTGAAAATTTTGTGAGATTTGTCAAACTGCGCCAAAGTTATTAGCAAAACAAAAAGCAATTTTGCTATGGAAACTATGGAAACTAGTTCCTAACTATAACTACCTTATTCCATTATTATAATAACGCTGTATGTTCATATTTGAACATTAATATGTGCAAGACATAAGTGGAAAAATGTGCGATTGTGCCAGAGATGACAACATATTTTTATAGTGGGGATAGTACCATCATACCAAAAGGAGATAGGCAAATTTATGAATGAATTTTAATCAGAATTTGATCAGTGTATCGATGTATGTGTCTATGATCTTTTAGAATTGTAAATAACCTTGAAAAGATTGTTGAAAATGTAGGTGTTTTAAATAAAGGTTTAATTTTTACAATTTCTGAACAATTTTGTTATTCTTGCATATTTTTTACACATTTATATATATATATTTTTTATAAATGAATTTACGCATTTTTAACTTTTTAATTATCGAATATCTAAGTCCTTACTGCACATTATGTGGAAAATAGAATGTACGTCTCATTGAAGAGAATACACTATTAGGATGCTAAATGGATTCAATTACCCTCTACATTTATTATTGCACTGTACAGCACACCACAATTTATCTATTATATTTATTAGAGCTAAAAAAACTTCCTAAAGATACACTAGTATATATCATGAATTTGTGAACATTGCAAAAACTCAACAAGAAAAGCGAAAGAAAAGTAGTATGTATTTAATTGAAACAGTCCGGTCTGTCTACAGTTTTTATAGGGTCATAGGATCTGATGCATGGTGGTAAATATGTGGAAAAAAGGCTTCTCACTATCGGTGAGCAAGGCGGCTAGACAGCCGAAATGCGTAGATGCAAGGTTGACAATTAAAAAATAAATAAATTTGATTCTCACACGTCGTCGTCATTTTTGGCGGTTTCCAAAGGGGAGTCTGCTCTCTCTCTCTCTCTCTCTCTCTCTCTCTCTCTCTCTCTCTCTCTCTCTCTCTCTCCCTCTCTCTATATCAAAACAAAACCCTTTCAGGCATTAATTATGCAAAAAAGAAGCAGAGAACTCTGGGTAGTTCTCAAGTTTAGGTGGAAAGCAGCTCCTGTATAGAGCACTCTCAACACCAGTGACACTCTAAATTAGCTTACCTCAAATGTCTGCTTTTCTATCAAAGTCTTTAAGCATAGGATTAGCACAGTGCCATACCCGCCGAGATAGAAAGGGACAAAGTCTTTTGCCATTTCTACAGCAAAGTCTTTAAGCATAGGATTAGCACAGTGCTATCCATGCCAAGCTGTAAAATGGCCAAAGCCTTTTACCTCTCCAGGCACAGTATTACAGCTTTGGATTAGTAAAATACCATCCAAGCCAACCTGAAATGAATAATGGACAAAGCTCCTGACGCACCCAGTCACTCTCACACCCAGTTACATACCCACACAGCCACTAACACACCCACTCACACACCAATATAGCCCCTCACACACCCACACAGATACTTATATAGCTACTCACATACCCACACACAGGCAGTGGTACACTTATATAAATTGTAATAGGATATGTTTGTATTAAATGTGTTGTTGTTTTGTAATGAATGGGTGCTTTTGGTTGGTAAGGGATCCGCGGATCCATTTTGGATCCGCTTGCAACATAGCCCGCACACCTCTTATTTGGCCAAGGATCTATGAATCAGAGTGAGAAATTAGAAAAAAGAATCTGAAAACAAAAAGAACCAATGTTTGGAAAAGGAGTTGGCTCTGAAAACAGCTTTTGTGTTTATGGTGTGTAGATGATAACTACACATAGAACAGGATGCAGTCTTTTAAGTTGTTGAGGAACACCCTGTTGCCTGTGTCTGTGAAATGGACTCCGTCCTTTTGATATGTTCCGTCCTTGTTGAAGCATAAGTTGTTATGGTATATAAAGCCCATGTTGTGGTCTTGGAGAAATGCAGAAACAACTTTTTTGACATGTTTCCTGGTTTTCTCTATCTGCTGACAAAATTGGGTTGACCACTGCCATTTTTGTCTTTGGCAAATGTTGGAGAACACCAAGGCAATATGTGGGAAAAGTGGCATAAATTTACCAAAGGTATCCTTCACTAGGATTTCCAGTCCTACCCCAGCAATTGTGCCTAGGTCATTGCCACCACGATGCATAATCATGAGGTCTAGATGTTGGCAATCTGCAATACTTTCAACCAAAGGCAGCAATTGATGCCTCATTAACCCTCTCTGGCCAACCCAAGGAATGTCTACATTAGATAAACCTAGGTCCCTGTCAATGGCACTCTTTCTAGCACTCTCTCTGGCCCAAAACACAAAACAATGGTCCGCAATCCAGACTCTCACACACCCACTCACAGACCAACTCAGACACTCACACACCCACTCACAGACTCACTCACATACCCACTCACAGAATCACACAGGCAGTCACAGACCCATTGAGAGAACTACACAGGCACTCATACATCCACTCAGACATCCATGCAGGCACTAACTAATCCACTCACAGACCCACACAGGCACTCTGAGACCCACTCACAAATCCATGCAGACACTCATATACCCACTCACCGACCCATAAAGGCAGTAACACACCCACGTACAGACCCACCCAGGTACTCACAGACCCATACAACCACTCACACACCCAATCACAGATCCACGCAGACACTCACACAA
Source organism: Calotriton arnoldi (assembly GCA_963921515.1). Lineage (NCBI taxonomy): Eukaryota > Metazoa > Chordata > Amphibia > Caudata > Salamandridae > Calotriton > Calotriton arnoldi. The sequence continues at coordinate 333,293 of CAWUFW010003342.1, read as the reverse complement.
CCACTCACACACCCATAAATACACGCACACACCCACTCACAGACCCATACACCCACTGACTGACCTATACAGCCACTCACACATCCACTCTCAAAGGTTACAGTTTACAGTTAGGAAAGGAAATTAAACAATCCTTAGGAAATTCAATGAAAAAAGCAAAGGTTACAGGAATGTTATAGTTAAGAAACAACATTAAAAAAACATAGAAAATCACTGGAAAAAACCAAGGATTAGAGGGATGTTATAGTTAGGAAATAGAAATTTTAAAAACTTAGCAATTCACTGAAAAAAACAAAGGTTACAGGGACGTTATAGTTAGGCTCAGATTTCACATGTAGAAAACCATAGAAATTCAGCAGTTATAGCTACTTGAGCTAACTATAACTTATGCCCCGCAATGCACTGCTTCTGTCCTCATTACATCACTCATGAAATGGTCAGTAACACCACTGATGACATTTCAAATGACATCACTGATGACATCATCCAGTGAGTGTATTTTGTAAATGCTTCTGAGACTTAAAGATATATACTAAGCTACTGCACAAGTTAAATTACCATTATGTTACTATACATTACAGCTAGGAAATAGAATTTTAAAAACCTTAGAAATTAACTAAAAACCAAAGGTTACAGGGACTTTATAGTTAGGTTCAGATTTTACACGCATAAAACAATAGAAATTCAGCAGTTAGAGTTAGAGTTATCTCAAGTAACTGTAACTCGTTCCTTAAGGTAACTATAACTCGCTCCCCTGCCATGCACAGTTTTCTCATCAATAATTTCACAGCAAATATCGCAGATATATAAAGATATCATAGAAGATGTTATGAGTGATGTAATATGTGGGGTAATTAGCAGTTCACGGGCGCGAGACCGAGACTTTTTACAAAATTAAATATTATTAAAATTCCTAAATTAAAATTAATAAAGTATATACAAACTTTTTTCCATTTTTGATTGTGAATTAAACCAAATATTTCAATATTTGAGCATTTTGTTTTCATGTATACTTGTTTTTGTATTTTTTGTATATTGGTTTGAGGTTCAAATCGTAGAAATTGCTTAGGCAGGAGGTCCTCGACTTCCAGTAATGACACAGTGGGGGTCCCTGTCAAAAGCAAGCCTTAAGTGGTGCAGGGACCCCCACCCCAAAATGCACAGGGCAAAGAAAGAGCACCCAAGGAGGGAGGCCTCTAGCTAGGTGGGTCAGCCGAGGAGGAGTAGGAAGGCGAGTTGGATGCTGCTGAGTCTCCCTTCCCTACATGTGGGGATTGAGGGCAGGAGTGCCTCAATTGAACTGTCCATTGTCTGCCTACCCCTGCAGTCCCACGAAGATCTTACTTGCCGCTGCAACCTGTTCAGTCTCCCAAGCAGCCATCTCATTCAGAGCAGTAGCTCCACAGTCAATGGCTGCGGGTGGCCGAGTAAGTGAGGACTAGAGGAAGGGCATCAGGAGCCGCCACCAGCACAAGATTGCAGCACCCCAGAAACATGTATGTCGAGGTGCGCCCCCTCCTGAGTCACCCTGCCACCAGCTGCGCAACCGGGGACCGTGTCTGCAGCATGGTAGGTTGTGGTAGATCGTCCCCGATATCGGACCCTTTCAGTGAGCCACCATTTTGCTCTGTGGCGTAGCTCAGCTCCCTAATACACCCTTTCCTATTGCATCTTTTTATTCTTTCTTGGTAACATTGTCCATTGAAATTTCACACTGTGATGCCACTTAATTCAAATCCTATTCTCCACACACCTCTTGCTTGTCCTCATCCACTGGTAGTCTTGATAGGCAATTGGCTATAACATTCCTAGCTCCTCGAATGTATTCTATGCGAAAAGGAAACTCTTGCAATTTGAATTGCTATCTAGCCACTCTTGCAGTGACTCTTCTATATCTTCCTGTGGTGAATATTTCAACTAACCGTTTATAATCAGACATCACTGTAAACTAAGATCCATTTACATATTTTCTAAAATAACCAATACTCCTCCAACAAGCTAGAATTTCTTTTTCTAACATGGAATAATTTTCTTTCTGCAGGTCTTAATGGTCTATAGTTACTAATTCTTCTTTTTGCAATAAAACTGCTCCTAATCCAAAGTTACAAGCATCAGACATTATAATCGATTCACTATTAGTATCAAATGAGCTTAAAGCAGGAGCACCTGCTATGGTATGTTTTATATTGCTAAATTCTACAGTACACTCCACTCAAATTTTTTATATTTTTTCATTAGTTGTCTCATATGGGTTGTTTCTTATCGGCTGGCTCATGAGCCTGGCTTATATTTCCTTCACTACACTTTGCTTCGGAGCTAATCCATCTTTGCTGATTGGATATCCCAAATAATTTACTGATTGAACTTCAAATTTACACTTTTCGTTAGATGTGGCTAAGCCATTTGCCTCCAGAATAGTTAATACTTTATATAATGGACCATCATGCTCTTTTATGTATGTCATCATCACAGTACATTATATTTGAAACATATTTGAACAATTTGTGCATTCTCCTTTGAAATACTGCTGAGGCTGAAATTTGACCAAATGTCATTTTTTTTTAACTTGTATACCGTCTGACGAAAGACGTTACTGGCGTAGTGTCCTCATGGAGTGCGATCTGATGGTATGCACTTGTTAAATCTAATGTGATAAACGTGGTAGCTTCTACTCCCATTGCAAACATCTCATTTAGTTTAGGTAGTTGGTGGTGCTCCACCCAAACACACTCATTCAAGTTATGCATATCTACACAGAGTTGCATCTTTCCATTGTGTTTGTGTAACACCACTAATGGGGAAAAGCCTTTAAAAAGACTCAGCTTTTTCATGTCATCCTATCCAATTCTTCACTCCAAGCCTTCTTTACTGATATTCATTTGTTTCTGACTTTATGTACTTTGGCAATTGCTACTTTTGTAATATAATTCTGTGTGTGAATCCTTTCAATAATGCCAATATATATGAAGATATGTTAGGAAATATGTTTTGCCATTTAGTTGGTTATCATATCACCTTGCACCGCTAATATCAAATTTTTTATAATTGAGAACTTGTTGCAGATTAATGGGATCTAGGGACATTATAAGTTCCCTTTGTTGTGCCCATTTCAACACACATGCTATATATACTTTTGTTTCTATCAATTTACTTTTATATTCAATGTTGGTGACCAAATATCCCACAACATCAATGGGTTTGTTTCCAAAAGCCACTAATCTTATGTCTGGTGGTTTTATTTAACATTGAGAAACATCCTTAACAGCTCATTATTGATCAATGTGTATCTGGCATCAGAATCAACTATGACTGACATTTCCTACCCCCCACCTGTAATATGCAAAATGGTGCATACTTTTTAAATTAATCTATTTCATATATTTCTAACAGCACCCTTCTCTTGAGATATTTCTCTTATTTGGTTTTTAATTTGACTATAGAGAAAAACATTGCTATAGCACGTCAGTTTGAAGAAATGACGATTGATATGAGGAAACTTTCTCAGCAAGATAAGAAAGATTGAGATGTACAAGTAGTAAAAAAAAGAACATGGAATCAACAGAAAAACATAATAGACAACTGCATAATGAATAAAATAAGCAGCAATTAAATATTTCTCAAGAACAGAATAGACAGTGTGTGTTCTAAAAGTTGAATTCCAGGGCATTAGGCCAGGGATGGATTTTGTCCAGCCATTCGACAAACATGTCGAATTTGTAAAGTAAAAGGTCTTTATGCAAAGCTGTGTAAGAACCGAGAAAAATGCGTAAGAGATTGTAGGTTCAATAAGAAAATTATCAACTAAAAGCAATTGTTCCTGTAATTTTGAATTATTAGTTCTATCTACTAATTGATCTTGCATCATCTGATCATTGAATGATTGGTAATTGCATTTTGCAGCTAGAATTTATAACTCATTTGTATTTGAATCTATTGTTTCATTTGGCAATTGACCTCTGCCCAAAAACATTTCTTGCAACTACCTCATTGACTTTTTTCATAATGTAAGTTTAACTGTTTTACCGCTGTATCAAATAAACATAACTCATCATCTTTTTCATCATTTACCAGGAGAGTTAGTGCTTCAATATTACCCGAACTTCTGTTCCTAAACAGTGTTTCAACAAAGCTATTTTATGTTTAACAGTATAAATATCTGCTCCAATTGCTTGGATGTATGCCATAAATCCCTCCTTCTATTGTGTACAAAACTGGTTCACATGGACACAGTAAAAATGTTATTGGCATGCTGATGTTATTCATTGGATATTTTGATTTAAGAGTATCATTGCTTCCATGTCAACAGAGTGTGCGTATCAATCTTTACTGATACACAAATCAAAACAAAATATGGTAAGCTATTCTGTGATACACTCTATGTGGTGGTTATTCTTAATTGGTGTGCGTATCACCGATATTTGGTAAGTGTTGGCAAATGAATCACCGTAAATGGTCTTGCTTCCCTTCCCTAACAAATATGGCTGCCACCAGACTCCATTTTCCTGGAGGGAAAGTTCACACTGTAATGAGAATGGTGTGCAAGCCACCGCTATTTGATCTGCATATGTAATATACCAAGGTTGCAGTCTAATTTTAAGGGATCTGTGTGCACAGTTATTCCTTTTGATGTTCTTACAAGAGCGTTTTCTGTTTAGATCTTTCTTGCCCTTGTACACTTTACGCTAGCCCTCTCTTTTTTCCCCTCTGTCAGTGTTTATTTTATAAGCACAATGCACGCTGTCTTCTCTCTATTGCCATTACTACCAGCAGGTTAATCAGAAGTATGGTGCACACGATCACTGCTCGTGCCACTACACTCCACTTCTCGTGTCCCTGTTGCTTCTGTGCAGTTCATTTGATTGATTTCGAGTTGCTACCAGCTTGAATTCTTTACCAAACAAATCAAAGAGGAGTGGGATCTTATGTTCTGGGGGGTATATACGACTGGAAGCCGAGTGGGGTTCTTATACCTCTTTCTTCTATTTCCCCTCTTGTGATATTTACAGCTTGAATTTTTTGTCATTTATGAAAATTACCAGTGCCTCCATAGCTCTTCAGCAATCGCAGTAAGCTAAGACTACTGTTCTATCCAGTTTTCTCCATCCTCTGCAGTGCAACAATACCTTGATGGAGTTCTCACACTCTGCCAGCAATCCTTGATTTTGGCTGTTGTTCGCTGCTGATCTCACCATGCTCTCCTTTTCTGTGACCCTCTCGTCACCAGTATTATGTCACCTACTCCAACTCCAGGTCACACAGGTTAGTTGATAAATTAAGACTTATTGGAGCATCGAAAACTATTTCTTATCACAAGGGGAACCTGTATCTATTGGCCTGGAAAAGAACCTTGATGTTTGGTACAAAACATTCCAACATCAACTTTGCATTCCATGCCAGATGCCACATCTGTTCCACTCATCCTCACAAACACCTTGTGAAACAGTTGACTAGTTTGTTACAAGATTAAAAGAGTATGTTTAACACTGTTACTTTGACAACTACAAGGAAACTGGCTGATATTCTTGCCATAGCCAGAACTTCACGCATGGCTGAATACCATGCTGATCAAGGACCCGGATGCACGTGCTCTTGCTGTGGCTTTCACCTCCCACACTCAGGCATGTGCACAGCTACTCAGAACATGTACCACAATTGTGGTAAGTTGGGCCAATTTCAAAGTATCTATATAAGCATGGCACACAAAAACCTCCAACAAATATGTAAAAGTGATGATAAACCCTTACATTTCATAGACAATGACTCCTTATTTAATTTTCAAAAGGGGGATTAACTAAGAAAGGAAACACCTGTGGAGGGCCTGGAAAAGGGACTCTGGTTCCTCCACAGTTGACGCAGGTGTATCAATTAGGAACGCCAACCATAACTGTGTACGTCTGCCTAAGGGACATAGCAAAAAACTTGAAAGCATTTGTGAGAAAGAGAAGGTTAGAAAGAGATGGGTATGAGCAATAGAAGACACAGTGTTAAGGAGAATAGCTGTATGATAAGGGAAAATAAGGGGGTTTCTGAGGAAAAGAATAATTTGAAAAAGTGATGGTAATATGCGCATGTGTGTTTGTGAGAGAATATTTCATTGAGAGATGAGGGCGTGAGAGCTTTTGAGTGAGAATGGGATGGTACGAAGAGTGTGTGGGGCAGATTAGAATCTCTTTGAGACAAGGGTGTGAGGAGAAGCAATCAGAAGATATGTGAAAGGAAGATGTGATAAAGGAATGCATGGGATACAACTGTTTGAAGATTGTTAGGAACAGTAGTGTATATGGTGTGTGCATGTTAAGATTAAGGTAAGTGAGAAGGCTAGAGAGAGCAGGATTTCAGAAGATGGACATTAATTGGTGTGTGAATGAAAAGTAAGGGAAATGATGGGATCTGAGATAGTGAAAGGAAGGTGGCGGTGTGAGAAGGGAAAGTGTGAGGATCATGCATTTTAGAAGAGGAAGAAGGATGAATGCTAAAAAAGAGTTCATGAGAGTAGCTGTAAGAAGAGAGAGAAAAAGTTAATCTGAAGAGGTGGATTTGTGAGCGGGAGAGGGAAAGAGGGTGAGAGAAGAGAAGGGAAGTAAGAGAATGGATAGAGGTAGAGACGGAATAGAGAGAATGTGTGAGAGAGAAATGGTGAATATCTAATAGAGGCAAGGGTAATATAGAGCCAGAAGGTGCAAAAGAGGTGGGGAACAATAAACAGCATAAATTACTGTTTTGTGTGCCATTTTGTTTTGAAAGGGCTGTATTGTGAACTTGCTTCTTCCTTCATCATCTTTCCCACCACAGGTAGGTAGGCTTTTGTATTGTTAGGCAAAGGCCTAGCATTTACGATCTAAGATTCATTGATAAATGTGCATGTGAATGGAAATGGTTAGGTCTACAGTAAGTTACAACATCTAGTTTGCACGATATCACAATAGGAGTTGCAGCAGTGATAGCAGGTGTCCAAGTGACAGCAGCAGGAATCACAGGATGTTGACATGGAATATCACCTACATGAGTTAAGCACGTCCTCCAAAGATCAGTCGGCAACTGACGTGTCACTAACGCCTTAACTATACATGTTTTGTGAGTGATGAAAGCTTGCACTTGTCTGCCCTGCTGAATGTATTCTACTGGTAGTGAAAGATTGCACTTGCTACCTTGTGTGAGAGAGGTAAACTGCTACACTGCAGTTGTTCTGTGGGAAAGCAAATCTTTCACTGCTGATGCCTGCTTTGTACAAATCCTCTGCTGAGGAAAGCTTCCAAATGCCGATGCCCTAGCTGTTTTTGTCCTCTAAAAAAGGGGAGCTTGCACTGTTTCTCCCGAGGATGTACCTTTTCTATAAGTAAGAGGTGTTTCCACTGCTGCTGCCTCAGTGTATGAAAAACAAAGGATATATTGAATGCACTTGCATAACATGCCCTGTGAACTAAAGGCTGTTTCACAATATTTGATGCGAGATACAGAGATCTATAGTCCTGAGGAAGACACTTTAACCCATAGAGCAAATAAATTAGCAGGAAACATGTTGATGGAAAGAGAAGCAGGGCCCATTGCTAGACACTCCTGTTTTTTTGTTTAAAAAAATATTTGGGGGATTTTACACAAACAATAGACAATTCACACACAGTGAACACTCAGGCTGTTTCACAATATTTGATGCGAGATACAGAGATCTATAGAGCTGAGAAAGACACTTTAACCCATAGAGCAAATAAATGAGCAGGAAACATGTTGATGGAAAGAGAAGCAGGGCCCATTGCTAGACACTCCTGTTTTTTTGTTAAAAAAAAAATATTTGGGGGATTTTACACAAACAATGGACAATTCACACACAGTGAACACTCAAGCACACACATATTCCCGTCTCCAGTCTCCCCTGTACCCCCTCATGCCCGGCATGGCGCATATCACCAATCTTGGACGCTCTTCGCACCTCTATGTCATCTCAGTTCCACCTTGGTGAAAGATGGCACTATGGCGCGGTCTCTGAACCCAAAGGTTCATTGAAGCTGTCCGTCAGTCCGTGATAGGCTCTCCATTTCCCCCAAACATTTTCAAATTTCCTGGGGCAGCTTCGGCTTTCGTAGACCACTCTTTCTCCCTCCATACATATATTCCTTTCCTTTGAGCCACATATCTCTTTTGGGAGTGCATTCCCTTCCCCACAGCCTGGCCACATCTCTTTTATCTACAACAAAGCCCAGCATACAACCTCCTGTTTTTAATCTTGTGGTAGAGAGATAACAGTAAAATACATTTCTACCTTATCCAAAAACAATTCTAATATAGGTCTGACAGTATACCAAAGGGATAGCATAAATGTTGAAATGAGGGACATATCTTCACCCAAACTAGGGAACTGATAACTATACAACCATGGACATTACTATTCTTGGATGTTTCCCAGTGTTATACGTAGAGCCCCTTGATGAAGCATACCACACCAGGTAGGTGAGGGTTTATCATCCTTTGTGAGTACATTAATGTCTAGTAATTCCATAAGAGGTTTGACTGATTCTTCCAGGAGTGTTGCTGTTCTTAAATGTTTGTCTGTTTATGGAAAGAGTACAACAGTCCTTTAATTTCCCTTGCTCCCTCTTTAGTGTGTAAGCTACCTATGTTGTAACTGTCTATTATTTTTGTGAGAAAACAGTGACATTCCTTCTGCTACTGACAACTGTACTTTATTCTTTGTGCTGGCTGGAATGTTGCACTTCTGCTGTCCAGATTGTGCCATTGTTGTGTTGTCAAGCTTGGTATAAAACTTTCCACCACACAAAAGACAAAAATGATTTGCATTGCCAAGGCTTGATTTAATGCATGATGTGAATGAAAGAGTGAACCTTTATAAAATATGAGAGCAGAGTTTAGTTTTTATATATGAAACACACAGTTTTTGAAATGGACTTGATGACTTTGTAAAATTTTAAAATGTATTACATGATTAGGCCTTCTTATTGAAAGTTTGTCAGTGCTTTCAAAGCTTGTAATTCTCTGAAAAAAGGTCTATTGTGAATTAGTTTCCCTCATTCACAGTGCTGAACTCATTTGTATGATATTTAGCTTCTCTGAACAAATAAAAAAGTTAAACACAGCATTTTGTATTTTTTTCAGTGCTAATAAAAAAAAAATGCTTTCACAATGACAGTGCTGCTCTTAGCACAATAGTCAACACCCTTGATAAGCTCATCCATGCCGCCCCAGCCTCGATGCAAACATTTACCAATGAATCCTCCGCAGTGTGTGAAAATAAACATTGTAATCGTATATAGTTTACAAAGTGCCAGTCACCACTATGCAGCTATAGTTAGATCAGTTTCCATAGGAAGAGTGTTTTTTGTTTCGTTAATAACTTTGGCACTATGGATTTAAGCGCCGCTTTGGACTGTGTGAACCAGTCGAAATTATGGCACATGTTGATACTTAAGGGCCTGAAAGTCCCCTTGGTCACTTTCTCGCATTTCTTCACAGAGGTGAAGCAGGGTCCAGTTTTACCGTATAGCGCCTTAAACTAGTTCTGTCCTACATCTGAAGCATGAGAATCTTAAATGGCCCTGCCAGCCCAATGTGTAGGACTTTGCTAAATTGCCCATACTGTCTTAAAACATTCACTGAAAATGGTAGGCCTTATGCCTCCTTAGTAAGATTGCAGATGTCCCTCCTGCCAAGGCTATGAACTCAGCCACTGTCTTCTTGGTAAACAAGTCCCCAAGCCCCCACTGCCGCCACTGTCCTCGATGTGCACTTCTGTTCTGCACATCTTGATCATATAGCACAAATACGAAACATCCGTTAGTTAGAGGAACACGATGGGGTAAGAATCAGGTGAGGGCTAGCTGGAACATTTCATTGCTTCACATCTGATGTTTTTCTGCTAGCTCTAGGAACTAAGGGGCTCATTAGGATGGCGTGCGGACTTCAGTCCGCCCGCCATCCTAGCAGTAACGGGACCGCCCGTCTGCCATGCGGCGGTCCCGCACCCCTGATAATGATGCGACCGACACCGCGGCGGTCGCATCTGGCAATTCAACATTGCCGCAATGTCCAATGGCCATGTTGTGCATTTCCATGCACAACGTGGCAGGCACCGCACGGTGCCTGCCACCTTGTGCATGGAAATGTAGGGGGGTACCATAGGTACCCCCCAAGTGCACCCCCCCAGTGCCCCCTCCGGGGCCCGCAACGGGCACCCAAAGCACATCCCCGCCAGCCTTTCCATGTGGCATCCCCGCCATGGAAAGGCCTTTCAGGACACGCATCCTAATATGGCTGGGGGTGCCTGCTAGGCACCACCACCACATTAGTGGCCCACGTCCGCCCGGCCGGCAATCGGAACGATTGCCGACCGGTGGAAAAGCGGCGGACGCACTTTGCGTCCGCCGCAATGCCCCCCACCATCATAATATGGCAGGGGGTATTTCACTGTAAGATGGCGTAACGATCGTCACCGCTGGCCCGGCGGTGGCGATCGTAACGCCATCCTAATGACCCCCCTAAGACAGCAACTTGACCGAATAAATGACCTACACCCTTTTGTAATCTTCTGCTTTTTTATAAAATTTCCGAGAAGTGACGCAAATTGGTTTAGATAAATATATAAATTTTGGTATGATTGACGATCAAACATCGATCACAATCAGGACTTGCGGTTAGCAGTTCCTTATTAAAATAATATAAAAGAGCTGCCACCAGTCCATTCGTTGAACACCTCGCACTGTGAACTCTTGGGTCACGACGTGTGTGTTACCGGTTAACCATTTTATTTAGCATTTTTTATTGAGGTTGTAAGGCTTTATTGTATTTTGAAATCTTCCCTCTCTCTCTCTTTTTTTCCTTTGCATTGCCATGATTCTAGAACTTACTAGATTGCATGTTTTTGCTCTTCATCCAAAATGAGTCTTTGACACTTGTTACTCAGAATAAATAATAATGGGAATGTATCCAAGGGTATTGAGATTGATAGGGGAGTTTGAAAGGGGTGTGTGTTAGCCCCACTCCTGTTCATACTATACATTAATGATCTCCACCCATCCCTATCTCCCATAACCAGTGATGTCCCACTTGTCAAAGGGAGACCCCTCCCTACACTTTTATATGTGGATGACGCAGTTTTAATGGCTCGAACCCCCAGGGCATTACGTCTTCTAGTGTCAGCATTTATTGATTTTATGTATAATCTAGATCTCCAAACAAATTTTGCAAAATCACATATTATGGCATGTGGGCCACATTGTATTCAATTGTCTTCTATACAAGTAGGAAATAAATCATTAACAAGTGTGAAGAGCTTCCCTTACCTAGGAGTTATGTTCTCGTCCTCTGGAGCTTGGTCACCTAATATCGCACACCGAAAAATGTTATTTTCAAAGGCAATTGGATCATTGCTTTCCCTTCCTCAACCTCGTGGTGGTGGGGGGGCAGTTGAAAGCAATACTACAAATATATGAGTCTCAGTGTGTCCCAATTCCCACCTATGGTGCCGCCATTTGGGGGTGTGTGAATTGCGTAACCATACAATCTGAGGAAAATAGGTTTTGCAGGCACCTGCTGGGAGTACCATTTTCTTCCCCCATGTCATTTGCCATAAAGAGTTAAATTTGCTATACATGTCCGATTTTATTAGCATGAGACCATTGTTACTTTGGTTATCCATCTGGAGTAATGACCAGGCATTGCTCACAAGAGATATAATAAATGACTGCATCTCTTGCGATAACGGACTTCAAATCCCATGGCTGGCATATATTAAATCGGAACTTGTGAAAATCAGTATGAAGCAAGCTTTTACAACAAGAGGTTTATGCCCTACCTTTAAGAAAAGGGAAGTAGCCTCAGCTTTTTATAATTTAGCTCGTGAAAATTGTCTTAATAGTGTAGTAGGGAAACCATTGATAACCGCATATTTGTCCCAGAGCATTTCTGTGTTACCACCTGTTTATTTAGAACAGTCTTGTGGGAGATGGGAGCATTCCCTGCTATTTAGGTTTCGTGCTGATACGGTAAAATATTTATTGTGTTTTCCTTCTGGGTACCAACCGAATCTTGCTGCTATCCCCTGCCCGTGCAATAATAAGTCAGGCCAAACCATGATACATTTTTGACTGTTTTTAAAATGTTATGAATTGTGTACAAGGTTATTTTTGTTTCCACTTTTTAAAAAGAGATATTTCGACATTAGACAGAGCGGAGCAATGTTTTCATCAATTTTCCAACTGTGCGATAGTGAAACATGTTTGCATGTAGGCTCTTTTTTAAGACATGCAGTGAGGGCACGTGGCACTTTACTATTATAATAATCTGCTGCTATTTCATGTTTTTAATCCTTGTTTTTAATACATAGAGTTATGTATAGATATGTTTTTATTTTATTTATATTACCGCGACAATGTACCTATGTTGATGTAATGATGATTGTTTTATATGCATGTACTTTTATGGAAGGGTGAACTTTCCGAATAAAGAAATTGAACTGAACTGAACTTTGGCACCATTTGGTGAATTTGCATTAAACTTTCCGAAAATAAACTTTATCTACCTCAGTTCCTTCCTGGAAAGTTTCGGGGTGATCCATGAATTTTAATTCCGATGAAAACTTTTGGGAAGTGATACAGAAAAACAGCTGAACACAAATACACCAAATTTGGCAGAAATCTACATCTTTACTCTGAAAGCGTGCTTTCCATTATTTGGTGTAAATCTATTCGGTCACTTTCGAGAAATTTGTACTTCAAGAGGTACTCAGTGGTCATGAAGGAGTTAAAAGTTAGGTATATCTGGACTGTTGGTGTCCAGATATGATTTTACCCTGTGAAAAATGCTTATCCTCTGCTGGGATTTGATGAACCATGTTTGAGAGAAAACTGTTCTCTCTCATGACTTTCTCTTAGAGGTTATGGAAGTTGCTCCAGAAGCTCTAAAGAGAGCAAAGTTTATTTAAATTCACCCTATCTTCCTCAGCCATATGAGAATAAAGTCTGATATTTCGAGTAAAACATATACTTCTATTAGCAGCAGCAGCCTGTCAGTTGATTTCCTACTGTTCTACTGCAGCTTCCCATGGTGTTCTAATGAACATATAAAGCACTAACATTCTGTAATTATGACAAAACCGTGGCAGTCCTGAAGCCATCATGAGGGAATCAAAGCTGTAAAACCTAAAGCATTTCCTTTAGAAATGAACAAAATGTGGGGATTCTTTTGTGATAGAAATTATGGTTAGTGCTCTGAAGAGTTAAAATGCAAACACTTTTATCAGTGTTTTTTATGAATTAGGAAAATAATGCCTAATTCAGATAAGCTTATGTTAGCATGACTAGGCTGCAGTCAGCTTGCATTGGCATCTATTCATATTTGCAGAAAGAAATGTGCACTTTTATTGTATGTGAATAAGCTTTTCATGTGTATATGTTTCTGTGTGCTTTACCATTTTAGAAAATCAGCTAAATAGGAGCCTAATTCATGGTCTCTGTATTAATTAATTGTATTGGTTTGTGCTCCTCTTGAGGAAGCTATGGCCAGGACGTTCCTGTTTTTGTATCTTTCAATGTCCTTTGTTTGAGCCTTTCCTGGGGACCATACATTAGCTGAATTGTCTATTGTATTTCAGTATTACATAAACGTCATGTCATTTCCTTCAATTGCTACGCACACCTCATTCATTAATATGCATTAGAACATTGGAATATTGAGAGCTCCATTGGAGACAATTGAGCAGCAGCGGCCTATATGAAATGGTATAGGTCTGCTGCTCTCAACATTTCAATGTCCTAATACACAGCATGTGCCTTTCTCTTCCCCTGCCTCTTAAAAATATATTATTTAGGCAGGGGAAAGTGAAAGGCAGAGGCTGTGTAGGACAACACATGCAGCCTTCACCTATCCCTCTCCTGTAGCTCAGTGTCACTAGTGCTTCAGAAGAAAGGAGGGGTGAATGCTGCTCGGCTACTGGGTGTCCCTGGCTTGGCTGAACTACAAAAAGCAATTCAGCCAAGCCAGGGAGAACCAGGGGCTGACTTCAGCCCCCTTTCACAGCTCTTGCTGTGAATGTTCAGCAGCTAACAGCTGTGGCCCTGCACGCGCTGTTAGCTGTAGAACATTCACAGCAAGAGCTGTGAAACTAAGGCTTCGGACACCAAGGGGGTTTTCAACCACCTCGGGCTCCGCGAGGCCATTGATTTTGTAATTAGAACATTCTGCCCTCATGGGGCGGAATGTTCTAATAGCTTTATAGCCTGCTGTAGCTGGGCTATGCCAGCCATTAACGGCCTGCTCCCTTTTTAAAGGCCCTTGCCTTCGGCTCGGGCCTTTAGCGCTGGAGCGGGCCTTTAATGGCCGCTATAGCCCACTAGAGTGGACTATAAAGCTATAGTAGAAGTTGGTATTCCAGATGTATCTTATTGAATGTAACTTATGTATAAGAATATGCATTACTAGAATGATAAATTGCTAGTTTAACCCTATTATGTCACATCTCAACAGTGAATGTGTATAGCTTTTCAGTTTAACACCCTATAGAAGATTAGGTTTTTTGGATGTGTGCCATGACTTTCTTTGGCTTTCTTACAGTGCAGACTCTACTCTAGTCTGTCATTTGATTCATACTTAGTCTTTTCTGGCTTTTCTTTGGAGACAGACTCTATGTTGGTCCTCTTGATTAGTTCTGGCTGCATGTTTTCTTTGGAGTTAGACATTATGTTGATCCTCTTATGTTGTTTGATTTTAATTCACTATTGAGCCACGGATTGCTATTAATTAACTGACCACTTTTTGCCTTCTGTAATGATCTTAATTTTGAATAACGTATTAGGTTTAACTTGGAACTCTGTCTTGTGTAAGTTTATTTGATTGGCTTGGACTCAGCCTTATGAAGAGTCAGATAGTCCCGACCCTACACATCAACACTCTTAATTATTTTAATTAGAGCGTCAACACATTGTTTGAGTTCTCAAATATCTTTCTCATCCATGTCAGTAAGGCATTCTGACATGCAGACTGAAACAAGAATATTTAACACCAACAGCAGTCTGTCAAATAATGAATGAAAGAATAGAGGGACTTATAAAGTGCACGGCTACTACTAGAGTGTCCAGGCGCTAGACCCAAAGGCAGAGGGACCAACTTAGTCTTTGAACAGGAGGGTTTTCAGATGTTTACGATAGGTTTAGATATTCTGGATACTTCTCAAGGCTACCGGGAGAGCATTCCGTTGTTTAGCTGTTAATACTGAGCAGGCCGAGCTGCCCTATTTCTTTCGTCTAGTAGGAGGGATACAAAGCAAAAGGGATGAATGAGATCTCAGGGGTCTATTGGGACAGTAGGGGGTCAAGCTATCCTGGGTGTATTTGGGGCCAGTCCTGTAAACGGCTACATGTGCTACTGTCAGTCCTTTAAAATTCACCCTCTTCTTCACAGGAAGCCAGTGTAACTAGCTGAGATAGTGGGATAATGAGGTGCATTTAGGCAGGTTGAACAGGAGGCATATAGCCATGTTCTGAACTTTTTAAAGTTTTTGTATCAGGTAATCCAGTAAACCAAGGTACAAGACATTCGCATAGCCGACTTTCGACAGAATCAGCCTTGAACCACAGTTTTCTGGCATCCCATGGCAGAAATTTTAGAATCATCTTTAGCATCCTGAGAAGTCAGAATGAGATTTTGGTAATAGCCATGAACTGGGGCTTAAGGGATAGTTTAATTTCGATAAGAACTCCTGGGTTCCTGGCCGTTTCAGTGGGGGGGAGCATGATGTACACTCAGCTGACCAAGCAATGGACCAGCCGGACAAGGGATTGTTACCAAATAGTAGGAACTGTCTTGTGTCAGGGTTGCACTGCAGGGTGTTATCCCTCAGTCAACCGATCATAGCTTTTATGCATGCAGCAAAGTTAATAGATTTTTCAGGCTCATTATTGTCGTAGGTCAGTAGCAACTGTGTCCACATATGAGATGACACGAATGCCAAAGGAATCTATGAGATGTGCTAGCTGTGTCATGTAAATATTAAAAAGTTTTGTGCCTCGGGCTGAGCCCTGAGGCACTCAATTTTTTGGCATCAGAATAGCATGGCTTGAGCCAAATTGTCTGCTCCCTGACTTCCAAAGAGGACCTCAGCCAGGACCATGCCTTCCCCTCTACTCCAATCTGGGCAAGACGATGAAGCAGGATCTCATGTGAAATTGTGTCAAATGCCGCTGAGAGGTCTAATAAAATCAGCGCTGCATTTTGACCTGCATCCAGAGGGAATTTAATGGAGTCTGTGATCTCCACCAAAGCAGACTTCGTATTCTGACGGGCTCTAAAGCCAGATTAAGATGAATGTAGCGACCCCTGACCCCTGACCTTGACTGGTAGGTCGCTCCCCCACCACACAGCTCCGTCTGTGTGCCCTGCTGCTGCCCCTGATTGTGCTCGTTTTTTTCCTTCTGTGCCCCCTTGCTGCCCTGATTGTGCTCGTTTTTTTCCTTTCTGTGCCCCCTTGCTGCCCTGATTGTGCTCGTTTTTCCTTTCTGTGCCCCCTGCTGCGCTGATTGTGCCTGCTTTTTCCTTTCTGTGCCCCCTTGCTGCCCTGATTGTGCTCTGTTTTTCCTTTCTGTGCCCCCTTGCTGCCCTGATTGTGCTCGTTTTTTTTTCCTTTCTGTGCCCCCTTGCTGCCCTGATTGTGCTCGTTTTTTTCCTTTCTGTGCCCCCTTGCTGCCCTGATTGTGCTCGTTTTTTCCTTTCTGTGCCCCCTTGCTGCCCTGATTGTGCTCGTTTTTTCCTTTCTGTGCCCCCTTGCTGCCCTGATTGTGCTCGTTTTTTCCTTTCTGTGCCCCCTTGCTGCCCTGATTGTGCTCGTTTTTTCCTTCCTGTGCCCCCTTGCTGCCCTGATTGTGCTCGTTTTTCCTTTCCGTGCCTGTTTCCCGCCGCTGCGCCCCTGCGGCCCCGCCCCTCACTGCCCATTCGCTGCCCCATTCCCTGCTCCTCCTCCCACCTCCCCATTTATGGCGGCCGCTGTGCGGCCGCGCAGCGGACGTGCGCAGCGGGCGCGCCAAGGCGCGCCTAAGGCAAGCCCGTCTGCGCCCGTCCGCGCCGGGACCGCGCCCAGCGCCAGAACCCCTGGTCCGGGCATCCCCCGTGCCCGCCACATCAACAGACGCCGATACGACGCCAGCACCCTCCACGCACTCAACCCCGGAAAAGATCACGCCTGCTACCGGGCCACCCCGAAGCGCACCCAAGGGCCCTTCACCTGCCGGAACTGCAGCTTTGCCAGCACCCGCCCCGCCAAACCACCGCCCAGGAAAGAACCCAACTACCTCAGATGCATCCTCCTCAACACCCGCTCCGCCCGCAAACACGCCATCGAACTCTGGGACCTTCTCGACTCAACCTCCCCAGACGTCGCATTCCTGACGGAGACCTGGCTGAATCCCGCTTCAGCCCCCGACATCGCCATTGCCATCCCGGACGGCTACAAGATCACCCGCAGGGACCGCACCAACGGAGTCGGAGGAGGCATCGCCATCGTCCACAGGAACACCCTCAGAGTCTCAACCAACACCGACGACACCCTCAGCACCGCCGAACACATGCACTTCCAGATCCACACCGATCCCAACACCACCCTCAGAGGAACCCTCATCTACAGACCCCCGGACCCCGACCACAGTTCAGCGATTCTATCGCTGACTTCGTCAGCACACACGCCATCGCCTCCACGGACTACATCCTCCTCGGGGACCTGAACTTCCACCTCGAGAACAACAAGGACACCAACTCCACCACCCTGATCGACAACCTCGCCACCCTCGGACTCAGACAGCTCGTGACTACACCCACCCACGCTCGCCGGCCACACGCTAGACTCCATCTTTTCCGCAAGCCCACACGTCTCCTTCAACCACACCTCCGAACCCCACTGGACTGACCACCACTGCATCCACTTCACCTACAGGAAGCACACCACGCACCACCGCACCGAACAAATGCCTCACCGCTGCTGGAGCAGAGTCACCGAAGACCAGCTAACCACAACCCTCGCCCTGAGCCCACCCGCCGAACCCTCCGAGCCCGACACCGCCGCCCGCAACCTCAGACAGTGGATCGACGACTGCGCCAACACCCTCGCCCCGCTCAAGAATCCGCCGAACAGCCACACCAGCAAGAAAGCCACCTGGTTCACCGAAGACCTCCAGGCCTCCAAACGAACATGCCGAAAACTGGAGAAGATCTGGCTCCACGAACGGACAGCGGACAGCTACGCCGCCCACAAGAGCGCCACCCGCAGTCACCATCACCTCATCAGATCCGCCAAAAGGGCCTCACTCAAAGACCGCCTAGACAACAACGCACACAACAGCAAAGAGCTCTTCAACATCGTGAAGGAACTCTCCAACCCCAGCTCCAACACCAACGACATCCCGCCGTCGCGAGACCTGTGCGACTCACTGGCCACCTTCTTCCACCGCAAAATCGCCGACATCCACGACAGCTTCAACACCACGACCGCCCCGGCAACCACCGAGACCACTGCCCCCACAACCACCAACCGCCTGCTCTCCTGGACCAACACCAACGGCGAGGACACCAGCGAGATCATGAACACCATCCACTCCGGCTCACCGCTAGACCCGTGCCCTCACCACGTCTTCAACAAAGCCAGTACAGCCATCGCGCCCCATCTCCGGAAAATAATCAACATCTCCTTCGAGACAGCAACCTTCCCGGAAAGCTGGAAGCACGCCGAGATCACCGCCTTACTCAAGAAACCCAAGGCAGACCCCAAGGACCTCAAGAACTTCCGACCCATCTCTCTGCTCCCGTTCCCCGCGAAGGTCACCGAGAAAATCGTCAACAAACAACTGACCCGCTACCTCGAGGAGAACAACATCCTGGACCCTTCCCAGTCCGGCTTCCGCAGCAACCACAGCACCGAAACCGCCCTCATCGCCGCCACTGATGACATCAGGACCCTGCTAGACAACGGAGAAACAGCAGCCCTCATTCTCCTGGACCTATCAGCCGCCTTCGACACGGTCTGCCACCACACACTACGAACACGCCTTCACGACGCCGGGATCCAAGAGAAGGCCCTGGACTGGACCACATCCTTCCTCTCCGGCAGAACACAAAGCGTCCGCCTCGCCCCTTCCGATCCAAGGCCACCAAGATCATCTGCGGCGTACCCCAAGGCTCCTCCCTCAGCCCAACGCTGTTCAACATCTACATGGCACCCCTCGCCCACGTCGCCCGACAGCACAACCTCAACATCATCTCCTACGCCGACGACACCCAGCTGATCCTCTCCCTCACCAAAGACCCTCACACCGCCAAAGCCCACCTCCACGAAGGAATGAAGGCCGTCGCCGAATGGATGAGGACCAGCCGCCTGAAGCTGAACTCAGACAAGACGGAGGTCCTCATACTTGGTTCCAACCCTTCAGCCTGGGACGACTCCTGGTGGCCGACATCACTGGGAACAGCCCCGACACCCACCGACCACGCACGCAACCTAGGGGTCATCCTCGACCCCACCCTCTCCATGACTAAGCAGGTCAACGCCGTTTCCTCATCCTGCTTCAACACCCTCCGAATGCTCCACAGGATCTTCAAGTGGATCCCCACCGAAACAAGAAAAACAGTCACCCAGGCCCTCGTCACCAGCAGGCTGGACTACGGAAACGCCCTCTACGCAGGAACGACGGCTAAGCTCCTGGAGACGGCTGCAACGCATCCAGAACGCCTCTGCACGTCTTATCCTCGACATCCCCCGACGCAGCCACATCACACCCCACCTGAGAGACCTGCACTGGCTCCCTGTCAACAAGAGGATAACCTTCAAGCTCCTCACCCACGCACACAAAGCACTCCACAACTCCGGACCAGCCTACCTCAACAGACGACTCAGCTTCTACACCCCCACCCGCCAGCTCCGCTCCACCACCTCGCCCTCGCCACAGTCCCCGCATCCGGAAAACGACCGCCGGCGGCAGATCCTTCTCCCCACCTCGCCGCCAAGACCTGGAACACCCTCCCCACCAACCTTCGGCAGACCCAAGACCTACTGGCCTTCAGAAGACTCCTCAAGACCTGGCTCTTCGATCAGTAGCAGCACCACCCCCCTCTTCCCCCAGCGCCTTGAGACCCTCGCGGGTATGTAGTGCGCTTTATAAGTAGAGTTAGCAAGGCACCCCCCTAAGGAGAGATTATTTAGCAGGTCAGGGAACAGGGGGAAATATAATCAAAACTTACAAAGGTAATAATCCCTCTAGACCTAAATTTCTTTCATTAATGGCTTCTCAAAGCTCAAAAATAGGGCATAAAGAACATTATTCTCCACACAAGACAATTGGTCATTTTTACAAATTTTATTTCATTTTTTTCTTTTTACTTATTTATCTGATATTTCTCATTATAAAAAATACATGACTCTTTACAATTAATATCACCATTTTTTACAAAAATATGACTGTTTTCATGATTCAAATAATGCAATACATATAACACAATTGATTTCAACACCTATGAGTTCACAACTAACTAAAAATATGATTCAACACACCCCCACACACAGTCACACCTCTCTCTACTCTACAACCACATCACTTACACACAATACACTCATACTCTACACCCCAGAACAACACTGCATGCACAGATGGAGAAATCCGGGTGAAAAAATCAACCCTCGATTGCTGTGCTGATAACTGGGATGTCTCACTCTAACTGGTCGACGTACGTTTCAATGGAATGATTTAATTACTAAACCATCTTCTTCAGGACCTGTTATTTTATGATTTATAACGGGTGGAAGGAGGGGGGAACAGATCTGTAAATACTAAAAATGAAGGTTTCTAAAAACACTCTGGTACCCTGGGCAGGCAGTCAAATATGTCTGTGCCTCTGCAGGCCCTGGTTTCACGAAATAGAATCTTTCAATTATCTTTTATTCACGGTCTCCTGATATATATCTGGGGTCCTAATAGAAATTGACACCGCCGTTTAGTTTGTAGTCATTCGATATCTCAGCAGAATGCAATGGGCGTTCTCTCCTGAACAGTCTCTATGCTCCAAATATTCTGGTCCTTGTCAGGGGTTATTGTGCTAGCTGTCCTCCTAAAACTTGCCACCGCCGTTTACCTTATCGTTCTCTGTTGTCTCGCCAAGACGCTATGAATGTTCACTCATTTGTAGCCTCTCTGATTTGTCCTTCTCCGAAAAAAGTTGCCTCATTATTTATGCAGCGACAGCGGTTCCTACTTCTTTGGGCATGCCCGAAGAAGTAGGAACCGCTGTAAGGGATCGCCAAACGAGAGCACGCACTGTGTCCTGCTCAAAGGAATAAGATACATATAAAGAGGCTAGACTCTGGGAGCCATAAAAAATATCATGTCGCTGCATAAATAATGTAAAAAATGGTGATATTAATTGTAAAGAGTCATGTATTTTTTTATAATGAGAAATATCAGATAAATAAGTAAAAAGAAAAAAATGAAATAAAATTTGTAAAAATGACCAATTGTCTTGTGTGGAGAATAATGTTCTTTATGCCCTATTTTGAGCTTTGAGAAGCCATTAATGAAAGAAATTTAGGTCTAGAGGGATTATTACCTTTGTAAGTGCGCTTTATAAGTGACATGATTGATTGATTGATTGAATGTAGGAGATTTTTGGTGTTTAGGAATTGAGTTAATTGGGTATTCACCACTTTTTTGATGGTTTTAGCTGCCCAGGGGAATAGAGAAATAGTTCAAAATTTATTTAGGTTATTAGGGACTGCATTAGGCTTTTTAATAGGGGGACTGTGTTTGCTTTTTTCCATGCAGAGGGCACTATCCCTGAGTGTAGGGAGGTGGTGAATAGTTCATGGAATGTAGCTCCTAGGGAGTCCCCAAGAAGGCTCATGATTTGTGGGGGAAGGGGATCACAGGGCGAGCCAGATTTGCTATTAGTGATTACATTTTCTATGTCCTCGATTGAAGGGAGGGACAAAATGCTTGAGTCTGGCCTGGGAATGCGGTGTGGGGAGGCCGATGACCTTGGTAGGTTCACTAGCTTGTGCTACTAGAAGATAGTCCTGAATGGTCTGGATTTTTGCTTTTAAAAAAGTGCTAGTTGAGAGCATAAGAGGGTCCATGTACCACTGCAGCTTATCACAGAGTTCTAATGAACAACTAGAGCACTAACATTCTGTATTTGTGACACAAGTGTGTTACACCTGAAGCAATCTTGAAGGAGCCAAAGCTGTAAAACCTAAAGCATTCCTTTAGAAATTGATAAACTATGGGGGTTCTCTTTGTCATAGAAATTATAGTTAGTGGAATAGAAAGCTAAAATGAGGGCACATTGTCTAAGTTCTCAAATATCTTTCTCATCCTTTTCAGTAAAACATTGGGACATGCATACTGAAACATGTGCTATCAACACCAGCAGCAGACTGTCAGTTAACTTCTTAGTGATCAACTGCAGCTTTACAACAAACGTCTAATGAGCAACTACAACACTAATGTTTTGTATTCAAGACAAAAGTGAGGCAGTCCAGAATGCCACTTTATTGGAATAGGATCTGTTGAATTTAAAGCCTTTCCTGAAAAGTAAGCTGAAGTAAATGAACACTGAAATGTTAATGCAGGTATGAAGCCAGAGGCTTAAAATGTGAGGGTAGGTGTGGGTTTTTAGTAATTTAAGGCATAGTGTATTTTTTAAACGGTTAAAAATAGTTAAAGGGAGAGACGTCTGCACAAGTAAGGCAGTCGATTAACAGCTCCCTAATTTTAAAATAGTAACATCTTGGTAGACACGTGTGTGTGTGTTTGTGTGTGGGTGTGTATGTGTGTCTGTGTATGTGTATATTTTTCACTAAAGAAAGCAAAAGGTTAAAGTGACATACAGTTAGAAATGCTAATAAGATCTCACCTTACGTTAAAAAAACCTCTATTAATTTACAGACAAAACCAAAGGTTAAAGTGATGTTATAGTTAGGTGTTCAAATAAGGTACAAACTAATGTTTAAAAAACAAAAAGCCTCTAAAATTCACCAGTTATACTTTAGTGAGCAGAGTATAATTTGCAACCCCGCCATGCACTGCGAATGACCTCACAACTTACATCACTCATGACATGGTTAATTACATCATTGATGACATCACTGATAAAACCATAATCATAGATAGCATAGAGTTACTGCCTGTATATGTGTGGGTCGATAGCATGGAAATAGTTTAAGCCCTGGAGACTAGTGCAAATGTGCATTTTAAAAGTTAAATGGTGCACCGTTTAGAAATCATTTAAGTTTGAGTTGGAAGAAGTACTCCATGTTAAACAAGGTTGATGTGTGTTCAGACGTATATTTGAAAGTAGATTGTGGCTTAAAGCCAAAGCCTCTTCTTAAATAATCTTGAAAAAGGCCAAAGCTGTTGTTGACAGTGCATTAACCACCAGTGGATATTTAGGCACAGGATCATGTTAAATGATTGTAATACAGTGGTATAGACAAATTCTATAAACTGTGCATGTTTATTTAGAGAACTTCATTAAAGATTTTGAGGCATCACAGATTACTGAATAATGTAGAAAGTTGGGTGTCCCACTTAGAGGTGAATTATCACATGCTGGTGTTTTTTTATCCTGGCTCTAAGATTGTATGCCATTGATCCAGCGCAACCCCTAATTCATGAACCAGGGACCAGGAAACTCATCACACATAAACCATTACCAAACAACGGGGCCCATCACACATTACCCATAAATGATCCCTGAAGACTGGCGCTGGTTTTAAGGGGGGGTTTAATTTGTCAGTTTTGTATATGTACAGTACTATACTTCACATTAATAACAATTTTATATATTCTTAGCTATTCTTAATTTCAACTATCTTCTTTTGGTCGATGGACCATTAGTTGACGAGTTGATGGTGACTATGATTAACTAAACAGTTTAACACTTTTAACTAAATAACCACAGAGTCATTTATCAGATTAATAATTTTATCTTATTAAAATTAAATGCTCATAATTCAGATTGTCAGTGCACACACAAGACCACATATAAGAGAACAATTTTATCAAGCAATGTAATCAAAATGAATTATTTGCCTCGACATCAAAGCGTGCGTAGGAATAGGGGAAAGAAGGTACAGCAGAAATACTTTGCAAAATTATATTGCGAAATTGAAGCATTTAAGGAGGGTGATACCCACCAAAGAATCAGAAAAACCACTTCCTTGGCCGAGGTTGTGGCAAGGGGTCCCCAGAGATAGGCTCAGAGGACAAAGTTAATAGGACAGATGCAGCTAAGTCTTGCAATAAACTGGCAGACAAAAAATAATCTCCCGATCTATCTACCTTTGATCTAGTTCTCCTCGGACGCAGTCTCCTCCCAAGCACACCTGCAACGTTCTCGTACCTAAGGTGCTCTTTGTCTCTGTGCTGGTCCGCTCTCTCTGTCTTGGTGCTATCTCTCTCTCTCGTTCTCTGTGTCTCGATGCTCTCAATGATCTCTCTCTCGCTATCTCGATGTTCTGCCCCACCCCAAAATTGGGATATCAATTATACCCTAATTCCTAGCTCACTATCTTACAATGTTGCAGTGTCAGTAGAAACTCGGCCTGTCATTGGTTGACACGGGTCATGTTAGGGTCTCCTCATCAGGTTCTCATCGCAAATCCATCCCATACCGGTTTTAACAAAGGAAGTATTAAGGATAAATACAATCGTATACTACTAATATCAATAGTTATACAGTTTGCAACATTCTCGTATTATGACATCCGTTTCACATCTAAATTGCACGTAGCGATGGCAGTTCCTACAGTCGCTGTCGCATCTTGGCTCGTAAACAATAGGACACAGGTCAACATGGCCTTCACACGGATTACATCAGCTGGTGCACTCTGCAGTTCGTAAGCAGGCAGAGCATTCGCCGCATGCATCTCTCGTACAGACCAAGGCAACCACATGCTGGTTCGGACAAGAGGCCATTTTCATGCAGGCCCAATCTCGTACTAAAGTAAACAAACACAAAAGAATATTAATTCATGAAATAAAACCCGTTATGTTTACCTCCCACCATACTAATACCCTGTATCAATTATTTCCTAGCGAAAGCTATTAATTTAAAGCAGCTTTTTCGTTATTCGTGCACAACATGCAAAATGTGCAATGTACAACATAACATATTCATGCATTAGTACGATTTTTCAAAACGCAAACAGTTAATACGTGCTCATGCCATCATGGTTTAGCATATTTAGGTAAAATGCGTTTGCCCCATGTGTGTGTGTATTCAGGGTTGGTTAGTCCATGCAGTCAATACATTATTATGGGGTTACTTAATTTCATGAGGATGTATTTTTGCAACCTCACTCCATCAATCCCCCCTTTGATGGTTTACCATCATAAAATACCTAAACATACGGTTTGCCAAGTTATATAGCTGTTATTGTGTCTTCTGGCCCTTGCTCCTTACATTTTACATATAATTTTTCTTTAAAATCCTCCAGTTCTATCTCATCTATCTCTCTTTTCCTTTCTTTACGTTCCTTACTTAATTTTCTTTCTTTCTTTTCTTTGCGTCTTTTCTTCATACAAACATATGTTATTCTTATTGTTAATATCATAACGGCGTGTGTATAAACAACTAGAGAGAAAGGGAAGTCACTGCTTCCACTCTTATTCCCCAAGGAAATATCAAATAAACAACAGAAGAGTGAAGCAAAAAAGTTTAAAGGAAGCTTAAACAGAAATCACTCATGTTAATTAAAGAGCCCTCACTCACCAACCTAGTTGGTGACATGCTTCATCATTGGGCTCCCACCAGAGGCCGAATGCCTCTCCGGTGTGCTACGACGCCTGATTACAGCGGAGCTGGGTTTTTGGTGACAGTGCTGGTGCAAAAGTGAGGTTAAAATGAACTTACTACTTCCTAAAAATATTTTATTCAGTGGAGAGTAAGGCCAAGTTAAAAATATGTGATGGATGCTGTGGTTGAGTATATTGCTCAAACATATCCAAAGGTTTAAGAAAATCTGGTCTACATGTTTCAGCCTCTAAATGCTAGTTGCCAGGCTTTCGTCAGGACCGGAGACCATGGCGGTATGCGCACGCTAAGGCGCACCTAACCTATGGTCTAAACAAGGGGACCGAAGTTACTCACGGTTCCTCAATTAATACCATCCAAATTAATGAACGCCTTTGCAAACATTTGTTGCGGCGAAATTTTACTGCATGGGTCTCGGTGGGAGACGGTGACTAATAGTCACACGTACTCCATAGTACACCGCCTGCGTTATGCCTAAATAGTATCCATTCCCGCGACCCCGATGGTCGCGGGAATGGATACTATTTAGGCATAAGCGCAGGCGGTGTACTATGGAGTACGTGTGACTATTAGTCACCGTCTCCCACCGAGACCCATGCAGTAAAATTTCGCCGCAACTAAATGTTTGCAAAAGGCGTTCATTAATTTGGATGAGTATTAATTGAGGAACCGTGAGTAACTCAGTCCCCTTGTTTAGACCATAGGTTAGGTGCGCCTTAGCGTGCGCATACCGCCATGGTCTCCGGTCCTGACGAAAGCCTGGCAACTAGCATTTAGAGGCTGAAACATGTAGACCAGATTTTCTTAAACCTTTGGATATGTTTGAGCAATATACTCAACCACAGCATCCATCACATATTTTTAACTTGGCCTTACTCTCCACTGAATAAAATATTTTTAGGAAGTAGTAAGTTCATTTTAACCTCACTTTTGCACCAGCACTTGTCACCAAAAACCCAGCTCCGCTGTAATCAGGCGTCATAGCACACCGGAGAGGCATTCGACCTCTCTGGTGGGAGCCTAATGATGAAGCATGTCACCAACTAGGTTGGTGAGTGAGGGCTCTTTAATTAACATGAGTGATTTCTGTTTAAGCTTCCTTTAAACTTTTTTGCTTCACTCTTCTGTTGTTTATTTAATATCATAACGGCTACAGAAACTATTGGTACTATTATTTTTCCTACTAAGGAACTACCTATAGAAGAAAACCAATTGCTTATAGCAGAGAAACTCTTACTTAGCCTCTCCCAGACACCGTCAACCTCTAGTTGTGTTACTTCCTTATGCAATTTTGTGATATTCTGAATGTATCCTTTCAGATTCTTACTTTTGTCTGGAATGTAAGTGCAACAATGTTGAACCTTCAGCATTCCACAGACTCCACCCTCTTTTGCCAATAGTATATCAAGAGCAAGTCGATTTTGCATAACCATAGATCTCATGGCAACCATTTCAGTGTCAATCATCATGAATCCTCCAGCAGTATCCGTTGATAAACGATCAACCACTGTGGACAATTGTCGAATTTTATATGCATTCAGTGTAACTCGAACTCCAGGTATCAATGCTCCAAATATATCACCTACAATTTCTGAAAATCTTTCTCTTTTTACACGTGTTAGTCCTTGTTTTACTTCATGGATTCCATTTGTGCTTATGTCCACATGGTAGACTTTTGGAAAGACAATCCCAAGATAACAAGTTCCATACCAGTGATCTGGTAGCTGATAATAGGCTTTCCTCCCACAGACATAATATATGCCTGGAAAAACAGGGTCAGTTCCTCCCTTTAATCCCCAACCACCAATAATTTTGTAGGTATCTTCACATTCACTGGAACCAATGAAGTAATTGTTGTAGTTAGTCTTTTCTCTACGTCAGCATAATTTTCCCTTCTGAGACCAGTCTAGGGCCATTGCAGCATAAATCTCGCCTTTGTCATAGTTGCCTTCTCTGAAAACCCAAGGTGGTGTCTGTAATTTCTCTTCAACAGCTTTCCTCTGAAACTTAGCCCTTCTCTCTTCCACCATCTCTAAAAAGATCTTCTCTTCTTTCCTCTATTCACCGGTTAAATTATTTTTGTTAGCATACTCTATATCTAAGGGCTTGGTTGTCAGGAAAAAATCTCCCATGACATGTGCAGGTGCTATTTTATTTAACTCAGGTATTACAGGGACTTTAGAAAAGATTGTATCAGCATTGGAATAATAGTAATCCAGTTTACCTGTTCTAAACAACAAACTCGATAAGACACTACAAGTTACACCATAAGTCAAAGGAAGGTGATGGTAGGTTACACCCTCTGAGACAGACAATGGTAACTGTATACACACATAACAGTCACTCACATCCATTGTTTCCACGTACTCGTAAAGTAATTTGGTGAAAACATTCAGGGAAAAATTAATAACTGATCTATCGTGATGCAGACTACTAGCAGCTATTTGATTCAGGTGAGCAATAGGAGTTTGCTTAATGTCAGTGTCTACTTTTGGACTTGTCAGATTGTTAGGACGAGGTGTACCTTCTTTTATCAGGTGTAAAGGTATTACAATTGTTAATATCACCCAAAACACTATTAGTATACAAGTAAGACACAAACAAGCTTTATAACACCTACACATAAAACTACATCTAGGTCTTGTTACTTGTATATCTGCCATAGAAAAATTAATCTTAATAAAGTTCTAATGGAAAAAAAAATCTATTTCAAATATATTCTACAAAAAAATATCAAAATGTAGTGTGATCCCACACTTCAAATGCTTTCTTCTTTACCCCTTCTTTTATTTTAACTAATCCAATTTTCCCCGGACATCTTCTGGATCTTCAGAAATTTTCTTCAATTGACAATGTTGCACCTTAATTTGTTTACAGTCTCTTAATGTGGATTTAAATCACTCTTTTCTTCCTGCTCGTTGTCAGTGCTGTCTCTTTCTTTGTTTAGATCTTCTTCTTCAATCTCCTCCAACACTATGTAGATACAGTCAGGTGACTTGAACTTTTTGTTTGGTTTTCTCACTCTCTTTGGTCGCAGCACTGATTCGTCATCTGACTCTCCCTGTTCTATCTGACTTGAAACTTCCTTTATCTGTTCTGGTCTATTCTCTGGTTTCCCTTTCACTACCCTGTATTTTAGTCTTTTAACTCCGCTTGGCCAATGGTCGTCTTTCTTTGCCCTTTTTGGTTGAACTACTTCTTCTTCCTTGTTCAATTCGTGCCTTCGTTTCTTAGCACCTACTTTGAGTTTGCTTTCTTCTTCATTTTCTTTTTCTTCTCCTGTATTTCTTTCACCTATCTCCTTTCTACACTTTCCCTCTTCACCTAAAATTTGTCTTTCTTCTTGTTCAACAGCAGTTTCCTCAGTCCCAGTAGCTGGTGTCCACCTTACTTGACTTGTGCTAGACCATTCATCATCCAACCACTCTTCAGAGTCCTTTCGTTTAGACTCACCAGTTTCAGAGTCTATTGCTCTAGCCTCACCAGTCTCTTGTACTTCGGCTTGAGATCTCCAGAATCCCCTCTAATGGGTTTTCAAGTGGACTTGGGACTCGCTGAGTATGACTGGCGTGGATCCAATTTGGTAAACCAGCACACTTTACTGCTGTACTTGTCACCAATATGACCTGATAGGGTCCTTCCCAGCGGGGCTCTAGGCAAGTTTTTCTTCTATGCCTTTTCACGTGAACCCACTCACCAGGACTCAGGTCATGGGCTTGAGTCTGCTGGGTTGTAGTCGCATCTACTCCAACCTGATGAAACACAGAACGTACCACATCAGCCAACCCTTTGCAATAGTCAAGGATGAGATCATCAGATATATTTATCAATTTGTTGGCAGGTATAAATGCTTGTCTCATTGCTATTCCCATCAAGATCTCATGAGGACTCAATCCTGTCTTTTTGTCAGGAATGCTTCTGAGACTCATCAAAACTAGGGGTAAAGCATCAGGCCAATTCAGTGCTGGGGATTTACACACTTTTCCTAACCTATTCTTGATTGTGCCATTTATCTGCTCTACTATTCCAGAAGCCTATGGACGATACGCACAATGAAGTTTTGGTTGAATGCTCAATGCCTCACAAATCAGTTTGATTGTTTCACTAGTGAAGTGTGTTCCTCTATCTGTTTCCAGGACTGGAAAACCATATCTAGGAATGTATTCCCTCAAAAGAAGTTTTGCCACTGTCAAACTATCATTCCTCCTTGTGGGATTGGCTTCCACCCAACGGGAAAACAAACACACAATGACTAACACATACTTGAGCTTGTTACACGGGGGCAACTCAATAAAATCGAGTTGTAGTCTGGTAAAAGGACCTCCTGCTCTCCCTATTGTTCCCAGACTAACTACTTTTTTTCTTCCTGGGTTTTGCTGTTGACAGGTCAGGCATCTTTGGCAGAGACTCTCTGCAATGGTCCTAAACTTGGTATTAAACCAGGTTTGTTTGAATGATCTGACCATAGCGTCTCGGCCGATGTGTGTCATTCCGTGATACATCCTTGCCATGTGAGAAAGTAAACTATCTGGCATGACTGGTCTCCCATCAATGTACACCCATACATCATCATCTGCTCGTTTCCTACATCCTGCCTTTTTCCATTCTTGTTTCTCTTCTTCACCTGCCTCTTCCTGCAATTGTCTCACTTCCTCCCATGTTTCAATGGTGTTAGTAAACATAAGTTGACAAGCCGTATTTTCTTTTGTTTTTTCCCGATTTATGGAAGTCTGATTCTTGGCACAATATTGTGCTACTTGGTCAGCAAATCTGTTGCCTTGAGTCACATAATCATCTCCTGACTTCTGTGCTGCACATTTGACTACTGCAATTCGTTTTGGCAATTGTAATGCTTCAAGCAATTCTTTTACAAATTGACTATTCCTGATGGGGGACCCCGAAGAGGTCAGGAATCCCCTTTGCATCCATAGTTCTCCAAAGTCATGCACAATGCCAAAGCCATATTGGCTATCTGTAATTATAGTCACTTTCTGACTTCTTCACAATTTACAGGCTCGAAATAGAGCCACCAATTCAGCGACTTGTGCAGATTTTACTCCTTTTAGACAGGATGCTTCCAGGATTGTCGCTACAGTACAGACGGCATAGGCAGAACTCAACACACCTGTTTCAGTTCATAAACATGAACCATCAACAAACATTACACAATCAGATTCTTCAAGAGGAACGTCCTTAATATTAGGACAGGGCTTGGTGCAAAATTCAGTCACATTCAAACAATCATGTTCTGCTTCATCCCTCACTTCTTCATCCCAAGCATCTGGCAATAAAGTGGAAGGATTCACATTTGTACATCTCACTATTGTCACATTTTCTGCACCCAGAATCACTCTCTCATACCTAGTCAGCCGACTATAGGTGAGGTGCTGAGTCCGTGTTCTTGTTAAAAGGATCTCAACTGAATGTGGTACATACACTCTCACAGGATGACCCATTATGATTCCTTCACTCTGTTCCAGACTCACGCATGTAGCAGCTACTGCTTTCAAACATCCAGGTAATGCGGCAGCTACTGAATCTAAAGTAGCAGAAAAATAAGCCACAGGACGTCTCGCCATTCCATGTCTCTGAGTTAAATCTGCAAGCGCACACCCATCTCTTTCACTACAATACAGTGCAAAATCTTTTGAATAATCAGGCATTCCTAATGCAGGTGCTTGACACAGACTGTCTTTCAATTTAACAAAAGCTTCCATGCTCTCTTCATCCAATTTAATTAGGTCTTTCACATCATTCCTTGTCAGCCTTTGTAGAGGTTTTGCAATCAGTGAAAAACCACTGACCCACTGTCTACAATATCCAACTACTCCCAAGAACATTCGCACTTCTCTCTGAGTTGTGGGGGGTTTCATGTCTTTGATCACACGGATATGCTCTGATGTTACCTTTCTGACTCCCTTCTCAATCTTGTGACCTAAGTATTGGACTTCTCGCTGACAGAATTGTAATTTTGCAGGGGACACTTTATGTCCACCTTCTGCCAAATGGTTCAGTAAGGCAATAGTATCTGCAACACAGGCCTCTCGAGTCTTTGATGCCACCAGTAGGTCATCAATGTACTGAACCAAAACCGACCCTTCAGACATTCTCAAATCTTCCAGACACTTTTTCAAGATTTGGTTAAAGATTGAGGGACTCTCAATGTACCCTTGAGGAACTCGGCACCATGCCAAAACACGGTCTCCGAACCGGAAAGCAAATAAATACTGGCTATCCGGATGCAAGGGAATCGAAAAGAATGCATGACACAGATCAATCACTGTATACCATTCCGCATCATGTGGGATCTGATAGAGAATCACTGCTGGATTTGGCACCACTGGGCAACAAGGCACAACAATTTTATTCACCTTTCTTAAATCTTGCACTATTCTATAGGTTCCATTTGGCTTTTTCAGTCCCATAATAGGTGAATTACAAGGACTGCTCATTATTTCTTTCAAAATTTCTTGCTCAATCATTTGATCAATTACAGGAGCTATTCCCGCTATTACTTCTGGCTTCATTTTATACTGTGGTGTATTTGGATATTTAGCACCATCTTTCACTTTAATTTTAATCGGGTCTACTTTTCTCATTAACCCAATCTCTTGTCCTGTGAAATCCCACACATCTGAATTCACTACCTTCATCAATTCTTCAGGCACACTTTTATCTGTAAGAAGCGAAAATAACTCGTTCACTTCTGTCCCTTGCTTTGCTAGCACCATTTTAAAGGCGACATCCTCATCAGGTGTCTGGAATGCAATACCATCCGGTGTGCAGTAAATAGTGCAGTTCATTTTGCATAGCAAGTCTCTCCCTAACAAATTTACCGGACTCGAATCACACACTACGAACCGATGCATGTCTTTAAATGGACCAATATGCACTTCGATTGGTTTAGTAACTGGAGTACTAATCTGTTTATTTGAGACTCCTACTACTTGGATAGTTTCTCCCGAGAGGGGTAGGTTTGGAATTTCTGCTGCTCTCACAGTAGAACGGGTAGCACCAGTGTCCACAAGAAAGGTGATATCATTACCTTCCACTTTTCCATCAACAAATGGACCTGACTGATCTACCTCTAGAGTAGCGCCAAGCACGCACTCTTCCTCCCCCCTCAGGCAGCGTCATTGATTCGACTCAACATCATTTCCATCACATTGCATCCAAAATTGGGGAATCACATTCGTGTTAGTATTTTTACCAACCTGGTCTCCTCCGTGGAACCCTGTATCCGTACTGTATCTTTGAGCATTTACATTGTGTGGCAAAGGTGGTTGCGGGACCTGATACTGGGTAGTACGTACCTGCTGCTGCGGTGGCTGTTGCACACCTACCTCACTCTGCACCTGTGGGGTTAAAATTTGATTTCCTCCATTAGTTCTCTGCACTGATCTACACTCATTCTTCCAGTGTCCATACTTTCCGCACGCATGACAAGGAAATTTCTTTTTCGCCTCTTCCCTGCTCATTTGTCCCCTACCTCTACCTCCACTGGGTCTTTGAACATTCTGACTAACTCCTCCCATCTGGTTTATGGGCTGAGAATTCAACTGGGCTTCCTGCTGCTCTGCTACCTTTACTTGCGCCCACATCATTTTTTCTTTTAATTTGCGATGGCAGGACTCATTATCATCACTACAATACTTCGCATACCTTAAGATCTCGTCAATGGTCTTAGCTTGCCAACACAACATGTGTTGCTGAATCATCTGACTAATCTCAGGTCTCAATCCATACACAAATCTATACACAAAATGACCCATATCTTTGTCTCCAATGTTCTCAAAACCACTATACTGCTTGAAAACCTGTAATAATCTCTCATAATATGCATGCACAGATTCTTTCGGCTCTTGGGTGGTTCTATCTATTTTCACCCAATCAGTTTCCTTAGGGAAATCTTACTTTTCAAGAAAGTAATCACCTGATTGTACTTTTTCATTACCTCATCAGAAGGTGCTCCTGCTTTAGGATCTCTGGGATATTCTTCTTTTGGCCAATCAACTGTAATCTTACATGCTGTCCATAAATCTGCAGGAACAACAATTTCAAACAATCCATCTAAATCTTTCAGCAACACTTTCGAGACTTTCACAAACCTCTCAACTTGTTTGTACCATTCCACTGGCTTTTCTCTCAACCTGGGGAACTCACTTGTAAAAGACAATATATCCTGCCTAGACCACGGAACATGCACGTAACCTCCTCCTGGAACTTCTCTCATGGGACATTCAAGAGCTACATTTTCTGCTTCTCTTACTGGATGTAAATATATTTCTTTAGCAGCTATTTCTTCTTTCTTCCTCATCCATCTACCCTTCCATCTCTCCACGTCTCCCCATTTTCCCAAGACAACCATTAACTCTTTTATCTGCAATCGTCTACCAGATGTGTTCATATTTTCTATATCCTTTTCAGTAAAATCCACTCTATATGTCTTCTGCAATACTTTTGATCTCCCTATGTCTATTCCTAATTCATCAGCAGCTTCTACTAACCTCTCATGCAGATTTCTCTCTTTCCAAGTAATACTCTTACACAGATACATCAGTTCATCATCCTGATAAGTCTTTAGCCTGTCCGGACCTATGGTCCCAAGGATCATCTCTTCCATATCTACTCTCAACTTACTCACATCTATAGGTTGTGGCTGTGTTTTTCTCCTTTGTAACCCTTTCACCCAATCATCTAACTCTTCAGGTGTCGGACCTATTGAAACTTCACTTCTTGGATTTTCTTCCAACTCTATTCTTTTTGGATATAACTGCATTACTCCTCTAGGTGTTTCATTCACAGTTAGATTAGTCGGAGGTGTTGACCTAGTGGCAGTAGTGGGCTGTTCACTTTGAACATTTACTGTGTTAATTCTACTGCTAGCTGATGTTATGGCAGAATTTAGTGGGATGGTCAAGGAAGGTTCATGGATAAGTCCATTTTCAGATACAGGTATTGCTGGACCTATAGTTACTGGCACAGTTATTGCATCTATCTTCATATTCATCTGATTTAATTTTTCAACTAATTCTTTGGTTTTTATTGCCAATTCTGCTTTTTCTTCCTGCACTACATTGCTTACGGTTGGAACTAGTGTCGTTTGAGGTGTCATTGAGGTTTCCATTGACGGTGCATTTGGTGTCACCATCGCCGGATTTTCCTGATAAGGGGGTGGTCGTTTAACTAACATATCATACAGTAGCTCGTCATCAGATTCATTCGGGTTATATCCATAACCTAATAGCTCTAAATGTTTCCTTTTCTCCTTGCATTTGCTTCCTGCAGTCTCTCCTACAGTTAAAACTGGATACTATCCTTCAGTTATATCTCCATTTCTCCATCTTTTCATTCTGTCCTCATGCCTTTCATCATGAAATCTTCCAAACATAAATCTATTACTTCTGCCACCTCTATGTCTTTCCCTTTCATACATTTCATCTTCCCACTCTACTAATGTTTCAAACTGTGTTGGTCTAGGTCTTGGATCTAATGTCATCATCTTGTCTCTCAAATTGTACAAAACTGCCAAATTAAAAGAACCATGCTCTGGAAAAGCTAGCACACCATCATTCAACATCATATAAGACGCTGGTGACTTCGGTGGAGGGATAGGGACTCCTTCTCTCGTTATTACGGGTTTGTCTTTTTAAAGAACCTTTTAATTTTTCCAAACAAAGTCAATTTCTCCTGTTTTGGTTGTTCGAAATACATTTTTGCTAATTATCAACAATTTTTCTCAAATCCAAATCTTCGTCAACACAATCCGCTATGATTCACCAATCAAATTCCTTTATTTCCCTAGGCACTTGACCAATGTCAGCACGACACACTCTAACTTTCCAATCAGAGCTTTCTGCGTCTCTGTTATTCTGTCCAATGCCAGCGCGGCTCACACCAACCAGCCAATCTGAGCTTACCTTGCCTCCGCAGTCTGACCAATGCCAGCGCGGCTTTTTGTGACGTCAGCCTCTCCTCTTACTGCTGACCCTCCCTTTACAAAAATTATCGGTACTTTTCTAAGTTCTTTTTCTTTACAATAACTTATTAGTCACAACATACAACAATACCACATTGTCTGTCTACTAAATAAAGAGATAGTTTTTCACTTTAAAGAATGTTCCTTTCAATACGGGCAAGTATAACAATTCCGCTATCCTTCCCTTCATTCAAGCTAGGGGAGGACCTGTTACTTCTTTAGGGATAAGGCCAAAGTTTCACAAGAGGACCTTTGGTTGAAAAGGAGGTCTCGCTACTCTTCTGGGGATAAGGCCAAAGTTTCACAGGTGGACAGTTCGCTATCTCACTCTTTTTCTACATACACACTAAATAGTCCCTAAGATAACACATAAGTGTTACCACCGATTAAACAGACAATGCACCTATTTCCCTGTGATTTCACTTCTCACACTTTTCTTCTGCCTTATTTCAGGCTAACTTTCATTGCCGGCTTCCCAGATACCTTTCTGTACCTGTGTTCCAAAAACTACATAGAAACGCGACAATAACTCACTTTACATAGAATGTTAAACATATAATCAATAAATCACCAAACTAATCAATAATAACCATCATTCTGCTACCAGAAAAACTGATCCAGCGCAACCCCTAATTCATGACCCAGGGACCAGGAAACTCATCACACATAAACCATTACCAAACAACGGGGCCCATCACACATTACCCATAAATGATCCCTGAAGACTGGCGCTGGTTTTAAAGGGGGTTTAATTTGTCAGTTTTGTATATGTACAGTACTATACTTCACATTAATAACAATTTTATATATTCTTAGCCATTCTTAATTTCAACTATCTTCTTTTGGTCGATGGACCATTAGTTGACGAGTTGATGGTGACTATGATTAACTAAACAGTTTAACACTTTTAACTAAATAACCACAGAGTCATTTATCAGATTAATAATTTTATCTTATTAGAATTAAATGCTCATAATTCAAATTGTCAGTGCACACACAAGACCACATATAAGAGAACAATTTTATCAAGCAATGTAATCAAAATGAATCATTTGCCTCGACATCAAAGCGTGCGTAGGAATAGGGGAAAGAAGGTACAGCAGAAATACTTTGCAAAATTATATTGCGAAATTGAAGCATTTAAGGAGGGTGATACCCACCAAAGAATCAGAAAAACCACTTCCTTAAATGTAAATCCGTATTTGTAAAGCGCAAACTACTCACCCTTACGGGTCTCAAGGCACTGGGGGCCGTCGTGTAAATTAAGTGAGCTATTGCCCAGAGTCACATGGTGCTGAGCTGAGCTGCCGCCGGAGCCGGGGATCGAACCGTGAGCCCTGTGCTCCGAGGTCAGCTGCCCTGGCCGCTGCACCACACCTCTCCACTTCCTTGGCCGAGGTTGTGGCAAGGGGTCCCCAGAGATAGGCTCAGAGGACAAAGTTAATAGGACAGATGCAGCTAAGTCTTGCAATAAACTGGCAGACAAAAAATAATCTCCCGATCTATCTACCTTTGATCTAGTTCTCCTCGGACGCAGTCTCCTCCCAAGCACTCCCGCAACGTTCTCGTACCTAAGGTGCTCTTTGTCTCTGTGCTGGTCCGCTCTCTCTGTCTTGGTGCTCTCTCTCTCTCGTTCTCTGTGTCTCGATGCTCTCAATGATCTCTCTCTCTCGCTCTCTCGATGTTCTGCCCCACCCCAAAATTGGGATACCAATTATACCCTAATTCCTAGCTCACTATCTTACAATGTTGCAGTGTCAGTAGAAACTCGGCCTGTCATTGGTTGACACGGGTCATGTTAGGGTCTCCTCATCAGGTTCTCATCGCAAATCCATCCCATACCGGTTTTAACAAAGGAAGTATTAAGGATAAATACAATCGTATACTACTAATATCAATAGTTATACAGTTTGCAACATTCTCGTATTATGACATCCGTTTCACATCTAAATTGCACGTAGCGATGGCAGTTCCCACAGTCGCTGTCGCATCTTGGCTCGTAAACAATAGGACACAGGTCAACATGGCCTTCACACGGATTACATCAGCTGGTGCACTCTGCAGTTCGTAAGCAGGCAGAGCATTCGCCGCATGCATCTCTCGTACAGACCAAGGCAACCACATGCTGGTTCGGACAAGAGGCCATTTTCATGCAGGCCCAATCTCGTACTAAAGTAAACAAACACAAAAGAATATTAATTCATGAAATAAAACCCGTTATGTTTACCTCCCACCATACTAATACCCTGTATCAATTATTTCCTAGAGAAGCTATTAATTTAAAGCAGCTTTTTCGTTATTCAGTGCACAACATGCAAAATGTGCAATGGACAACATAACATAATCGTGCATTAGTACGATTTTTCAAAACGCAAACAGTTAATACGTGCTCATGCCATCATGGTTTAGCATATTTAGGTAAAATGCGTTTGCCCCATGTGTGTGTGTATTCAGGGTTGGTTAGTCCATGCAGTCATTACATTATTATGGGGTTACTTAATTTCATGAGGATGTATTTTTGCAACCTCACTCCATCACCATTAAGCCACATTTGTGGCTTGTGCCAAATCTAAATGGATTTATGTTTATTGTGCTGTACACCTTTGCTAGGACCTGTGACTTGCATGGCCCTTTTACTAGTGAGCACACTAGGTGGGCAAATTACTGCTTTACGTAGAACCTCAGATCATCATAGAACTTATTCCGCACTCAGAAGAATTGTATCTGTGACAAGATAGCGCTGCCTTATTCTGGGTAGCAGCTGCGAAGGAGGTAGCGGCTAACGGTAGGCAAATTACATTTTAGATTCTGAGGCTCTTCCAAATTAG
The DNA here is from genome assembly GCA_963921515.1 of Calotriton arnoldi. NCBI lineage: Eukaryota > Metazoa > Chordata > Amphibia > Caudata > Salamandridae > Calotriton > Calotriton arnoldi. The sequence continues at coordinate 294,698 of CAWUFW010003342.1, read as the reverse complement.
ACACTTTCTAGCTTCAGGCAGAGACTCAACCTCTTAATTGGACATTGAGAAGCCGTAACTACTGTAACCACCCTTGCAGTCAGCAGATCTTGGCAATAGCTGTGGAGCAGTCTACTCTAGCTCACACCACTGGAAGTGAAAGAAGATGCATCTGTTTTTGGTAAACATATAGATTAATGTAGCTCCAGCAGCACATCTGCTGCCCCCCACCCTGAGCTAATGTATGCATGGTGCTGTAGTGCCTACTTTATGCCAGTGGTTGACTGTAATGGGTCTGGCAGTCACTTTTAGGCACTGCAACATATTTTTCATCATTGGTTATGACCCAGAGCAGGAGAGAGAAAGGCAAGGAAGGGAGAAAGAGGAAGGAAGACACAAATGGGAAAACAGTGACAAAAAGAGTGAAAAGCAGCCTGCAAAAATAAAATAAATAGACAGGAAGTGAAGAGTGATGGAAGAAAGAGGCATGAGTAGAAATCAATGCTATGCAGCCTTATGGGATTGGCAACCCAGACATTCACCAACACAAGGCTCCTAAGAAACACTTTGGTCCCCTACAGGGATTATTATTAATACTATTCTTATTGTTATTTATGAATAAGCAGTTTGAATTTGATGGCTGTTATTTATGAGAACTTGCTGCACAGAGATGGGAGTGAGTTAAATGTGCTAAATGCTGGCTGTGCATTTTTGGGGTCAGAGATCAGATTGCACTTCGATGTGTCACTTTAACACAGCTGTACAGGAGTGGTCCTAGGTGGATCGTGCTTAGAACTTCTTACCACTGGCTCTGAGCAAAAGATTCACCAATGCAAGCCTTTTGTATTAATTTCTCTGACCCATTGATATGGAGGATGCATTTCCTCAGTCAGAGGTGTTGGACCATGACAGTAAATGTGACTGTTACAGGGAACTATTTACTAATCCCGGTTTGTCTTGTTAACTATCAAAGATGACACCTTACATTGCCACATTGTACGCTTTCATGAGTCTGGGTGATGAGCTTGAGATGGAATATCTCTCCGGATGCCCGTACGGTAGATCAGTCATTTCTGCGAGTGAGTAACGTTCTTCCCTCTGAGATCTGCATGAGACCTGCGTGAACTCTCCGCCTCCAGCCCAGAGAAGGCATGACACAAGTCCTGCAAACCCTCCCTTGGATACCGGTAGACAGAGGAGCAGTGTTCAAGGCACTTTGTATCTTTCACAGACCTTCCCAAGGAAAAGCACCACAACATCTACTAATTGCATTCAAGTATAACAAACAAGATAGTGCACTGTGCTCCAGGCTTGCACCCAAGATCATCAAACCGCCCTCCTATAAGGGATCCATAGTAGGCCTCCTTTCTTAGTACAAGCCGCCATGCTCCAGGACTCACTACCAGCCAAGATTCAAAGCATCCCGGAGTGTTTGCAGTTCAGAAGAGATGTGAAAACATGGCTGTTTCCAAGATGACTACACCATACCATAACCCTGAGATAGAACCCAGAACAATAATTGCCCCTTCAAGTACAATTTACATTCCACAGATAACCTGACAAGCACTCTCTCTTCATGTTGGTGACCACTCTAACTACTTTCTATGTCCAGGTAAGTAATGAAGGGCTGATTTGTGTGTAGCCTGGAGGTTAAATAGAAATGTAAATTCATACATAACCTGCCTGGCTCGCTCTAATAATAATTCTGTAGCACTCAATGGTTGTGCAGCTGCCTGTTGTACAAACGGCCTGCATAACAATTTCCGTAATGCTGCTTGACCCTCTTACACTCACACAAGAGAGAACCACTGCAGGCAAACAGGTTGCGTCCTAATATCCTAATATTGCTTGGCTCTTTCACACTCACGAGGTAGGACCATTACAGGTCATGTCTGTCACCCAGTACTGCACCAGTCCACAGCAACAAACCACCCTTCATCAACCAAACAAGCATGGAATAACTGAGGAGATCTGTCACATACTGCTGGCTACTGAAGGGCTCTGATTTCGTCAACCACTGCAGGTCTTAACTAACTACATACTATGGCTTCTTCTTGACATCTCACATTGAAAATCATATAACGCCCTCCCATCAGACCTCCTGACCATCTCCCCCTCCAAACTATGCTTGCTTGGCACCATAAACATAAACACAAAATCTTAAAATGGACTATGCTATGCGGTAAATAGCTTAGTGGGCTGTCCCCATAAGGAATACCATAAAGCAGTGCTTAATTTGAGCCGGAGCTTTCCGGTGCTGAGCACCGGCCCTTAATTGGTTTCCGGTGCTCGGCACCGGCACCTAATTGTCAACACCACACTTAGGGCAGTCTGCCACAAGGTGGCGCTGCTCATGTAATTTAGAGATGAGCAGTATAACAGTTGTTTAGGAAAACAATATACATTAAAAAATTACTAATACCTGCCTCCCCAGCCATTCCTTTAGCTTTGGGGACCTGGAATAATCTGAACTGTCGCATTTACATGTGAGAGAGATGGTTAGTAGTTGTTTTGGCAGTGATGACAGGGGCGATGGGTGGTGCAAGCTGCAGTGGTCTCCTGGGCAGAGCCCTGGCACTTAATATTTTACAAATTAAGCACTGCCATAAAGGGACCCTCATAGCTGATCAAAGCTTCCAGCTTACTGAAGGCCGTAAACTGCAGCTCTTACACCACATTATTAAGGGACACCTCCCATAACTCAATAACCGCATCTCGGTGACCATCACTCACAACATGGAAACACAACCTATATAGAATCAAAACAAAGACATACCCTTCCAACCACACATCCAACACGTCATATAGTGCTACACTTGTAGAGAAGTGCTTCAGTGCTCCACGTAGGGATAGAAGGTGCCGTATCAGTGATACTCAAAGTACGGCCCGGTGGCCGCATGCGGCCCTTCTGACCTTTACATGCGGCCCTCTGGGCAGCAGCAGCACTGTGCTGCTGTTTACTCGACTCAGCTCTAACATGAAACATTTTTTAAATATACAGCAAGTATTTATTTAAAGGTTAATTGCAGTTAGGGAAAGGAAGTAACTAGGCCCTCTACTTTAGGAGCACCTTGATTTTAAAGTCAGCCATTAGATATACATGCTTGCTTCCCATACACCCACTTTACCCCCCCTGACATCAGTGCAGCCCTTGGTCACACCATAGACCAAACTTTGCGGCCCCCGGGAAAGTGTTTGTGAGTACCCATGTGCCGTAGAAACGTTATAATACAATTAATGGATTCAGAAACACAATGTGCCCGCTTGCCCTCGTTTTCTTCATCCCTGCAATTGTTTCAAACTCCAGTCGGTGGCGCTCGGACACCAGAGTTGTTTCAACTCTTCCAGCATGCGCAGCCATCAAAAGTGGCTGAATTATCCGAGGAAACGGGACGCGTGGAGAAGAGGAGGTTGGTGCTGCAGAGCTGTTTGCTCGGAGGGCTATCTGTCTCGTTTGCTTAATGCACATGCATCTGTGCCAAGACCCTACCCCAAAATAAAACATAAAAAAGGCTGTAAAGTGGATACTGTCAAATTGAATACTGCTGCCGTCTGCAGTTATCACAGTCAAAATTCGGAGATGTAGTACCCGAGGTTATGAATGACACGTCAAGTGTGATTAAGTTGTGTCTTTAAATATGACGTCGACCGAGTGCCCCTTTGGAAGAGAATGTCACATCAGGGCCTGTTAAATCGAGCTTCAGGTGCCAGCCCATCAGAGGATGCCAGACTTCTCACTCACTCTCACACTATGCCAGTGTAACTTGAATCCCGGAAAACAGTTTGTTTTGCCTTAGTCGGCTTAGGTCTGAGTAAAATAATACTAGATCCAAATAAAAAAAAAAAAAAACGAGGACAAGCACCTTTGCTCCTGCTGCAGGACAGCGGGGCGATTTGTGCTGACGAAACCTGTCAGGACAGCAGCCAGCTTTCATTACATGTCCAAGCATCTCCGCGCTCAGCAGCCGTGACGTGTCTGCCCTCGGTGCACAGGGTCTGCGTTCAACATATCATGCAGACATTTTCTACTTATTTCTAGGACTAAAAGGTTGATTTCACATTGTCCTGACTTGGCCCTCAGTCACACACACCAATAGACTTTTACATTTCACATGCATCCATTTTTCAAACCTTTATGTTTTAAGAATAAGTACATCCTCTCAAATTTCGGTCCATACAAAAAAATAGAACATGAGGTATTAATTGACTCAAATCCATTATGTCTTATAAGGTACAGCTGGACAACCATATTTCCATCACATGCATTCATGCACGAAGGAGAACCTATAAAACATGTTGAAACTGAGTATACATCGACAGTCTAATAATACAATCATTTACAAGAAGGAGGAAAGTGTTTGCTTCGGTCTGTAGCTTTGAACCTGGTACTGCTTGCCCTGCGAGGCACCTCTGGGATTCTGAAACATGATTACTCATTCATTCTGGTTTCCACAGTATCGATATTATTCTGTGTGTGTTGGAAATGACCATCTTTTGTGTGCTATTCCACCATTCTTTGCCTGGACTGTTTTTATTGGCTTTAGGACTCTGCACACTTTGCTCCTGCTAACCAGTAGTAAGTGCTGCACTCTCCCTTAAAAAGTGCGAAATTGGCATACACCTCATTGGCACATTTAATTTACTTATAAGTCTCTAGTATATGGTACTACATGTAGCCAGGGCCTGCAAATTAAATGCTACTAGTGGGCTGCAGCACTCATTGTGCCACCTACTACAGTAGCACTGTGAAGCATGTCTCCAGGCCTGCCACTGCAGCCTGACTGCATTTTTTTAAACTGCTAATTCGAACTATCAATATCACCCTTTTAACAGGCCTAAATTTTCCTTTTAAAAATGTATAAGTCACGCCTAAGGTAGACTTTATTGCCCAATAAGGCAGGGTGCATGGGATTTAAAAGTAAGACATGTAGATATTAATGTTACACATGTCCTGACAGTGAAAAAGCCCCAAAAGCCCTTTTTCGATTTGGCAAGGTAAGCTGTTCCATAGGAAAACACAGGATTGCATTATACTGCTTATAATGATAATTTTGGTTTGGAAGCAGCTAATAGTATCATTCAAGGGCTCATTTTAATAGTTATTGAAAATTTTATTGAAAATTCAATTTAATGGTGACATCGAATTTGGACTAACCATGTTGGAAAGGGTACTTTTTAAAATTGTACCTTTCCCTCCTTAAACCTCTGAATGCCTTTCTGCCAGTATTCAGATGTCACCTGACTGCTGATGACTTCACTGAGGTGAGATGTGGGTTGCTCCTAGATAGAGGGCAAACGGCTTGTGTGTGGGGAGGTGTTAACATTCCCTTGACAGGATGGCCTTAGGGCTGTGCTCAATGACTAGTTACATTCCAAAGAGTCCTACCCTGTCACAAGTAGGTAAACTTGACACGAGGCCTGTCCCTTTCCTCTATCCCCCCCAGTCAGCTTTGCTCTAAATCCAGTGAGAGGGGGAGCTGTCTGAGAACTGGTTTGGAGTGACCACAAGGGAGGGTTTATCTATTATCTTAGCCACACCTCTGGGAGTGACCTGGGTGCTCTGACTAAGGGAAGAAATGCAGCATTGGATTTAGGGAGGGACACTGTGGAATACTTTATAGAAAACACACAGGAAGTGCTTTAAAATTGGCTGACTCGTAGAGACGCGAAGGTCGCTGAGAGTTTAGAAGGCAGGGGGGACTTACTGACAGCATTTGAAGAGGTGGGGACTGACGGAGGGGACCAGATGCTTGCATTCGGTGCAAAGGAAGGGGTTACTTTTAGCCCCAGGAAGCCTCTGGCATGGTGCAGCAGAGCTTGTAAGGGCTCAGGTGGTGACATCCAGGTATATCCACGGATCAGGGAAAAGATGTGCATTTGAACAAGAGTATCCGAGGGGGAGGGGGGTCGGTGATAAAGTACATGAGATGGACAGGATGGGAGCGCTCAAAAATGGACAGGATCACTATAACTGTACAAGTACGTTGGCAAATGTCACAGCCTTTATTTTTTGTGTTTTTAATCCATATATGTTACTTTGCAAATGCATTAATAAAGAAATTTAAACAAAACAAATTGCATTGAATATTATAATGTAACTTATCAAAGCATAGCATAATATTATGTAAACTGAAAGTGTGGATATTCAACGATTGGAAAGTTAAAAGTAAAACAGTATCTAAGTTTAAATAGTCAACACTGAACAACAAAAATACATTAAACTTGTCTGGAATGATGAAAATTAGACTCACTTGTGATCATGCAGCCGTGTCAGTTGCAACTGGAGAAAATTAGATGTTCACAAAAACAGTAATGCATTAAAATATTTAAGCCTTATGTACATCAAAGAAAGGAAATGTCATTTATTTTAGTTTAGTCCTATTAGAAATGTTTGTTCACACCACACTTCAGCATTTAAAGGCAATGTACTTCATTTATACTTACTGAAGCTGGGCAAAGACTTTGAAATATCTGTAGGGGTTCAGAAACACATGTTTACATGTGTGTGCATTAACTTTTGATATTGTGATCCAGCGCAATATTAGCCAACAACATTCATACACCATATACTCACTTGGGCCCATACATTCACACTACACTAATACTTACGCTGGGTGTCAGATGTACTCTTTTATCAAAGTCCCTGCTACCAATTACCTTCTGATTGAAGAGTAATAACTTACCAATGGATCCTTTGCTAATTGGGAAGTTTAAAATGAGTGACATTCATTATAGTACATAATCCTGAAATAATCACTGAGTCAGGAAGTTTTAAAATTGTTTATCTAAAGTTTTAGCAGAGTAAAATACAGAAAACACGGTACTTGATTGAGATACCCAAGAAAAAAGCATAGAAATGATTTTGCTAATAAATGACGGTGTTTAAGGAAGAGGAGAGAATAGAGACAGCAGCGCAACTAAAGGTTGCAGTATAGTTACCTAAATGCGAGAACCAAGCCCCTTGGCCAAGGAGTTGGAAAAGATAGGACCCAGGAAGGATGAAGAGCAAAGACTTCTTCCAGGATCAGGACAGGACCGGTGACCTCTCTACAACGACGCCTGCGCCGTTCCCCTCTCTGATACTCGACCTCTCTCGATTCTCCCGTGCCTTCCTTCTAAAGGACTCCGCCGCCCCTTCCTCAGGACCTCTTTGGACTGGGATTCAGTCAGCAACCGATCAGCATGACAGTCTGGAGCTCTTCTGCGTGTTCTGAGAGTCAGCTCTCCGCTCTCCTGTGCTAACTAATTAGCTAATTCTATATCTATTATACCCTTCTACGCCCATGTACCTCCACTTAATGTTGCTAAAATATGGGACCACTACTTCTGATTGGACAGGGACAGGGGGTGGATTCTCGCACCATATCGATTTGGCCTAAATTGTAAAGCCTATTGTCTTTACGTTCCCGCCCCTTCAAATTAATACATTCACTTTATTTCCCACCCGTCTCACGACAAATGTTATACATTTTGCAGGGGAAAAGTATCATTTCGTCCTCCGGAAACATGAAGTACAGCATCTTCGGCCAATGGGTCATGGCCTTGGAAGACGTCCAAGTTGACTTCACTTGGCAGGCACACAGGACACATGCGCAGAACCATCTGTCTCTCGAGTTTCAAGTCACCAACCCAGGCCCAATTTTACGAATTACTAAAAGTGCAAGAAGAAAATATTAAAATCACAAGTAAAAAGTTTCACTGTATACCCACTTTCCCTACTCTATTCCCAATTAATTATAATACTATCCTGCATTAGTAGCATTAAGAAAACGACAATTTAATAATGACATGAGAGCAAGCTGAAGCATGTGAAAACATTTAGCGGCCATTTTAGTGCACACTGCGCAGAAGCAGAAGTTTCCCACCAAGCAAAGAAAGACGTCACACCATGTGATCAGGTTGCGACATGCGCATTGAGGTTCCCGCGCTTTAGCGGACATTTTGGATTACAGACAAGCGTTATTCATTAGTAAAACACATAGGCAAGCTTCTGTCCCCCTTGTGTTTGTGAATGCAAAGGTTAGTATTTACAATACAAGTTTAATAAATTAATACTATGAGGAGGATTGCGTACAAGCAAGTTTCATTTTTGAAACCTTGCTCCATCATTGCTTCACCCTTTTATAATTTTCTGGACTCAGTAGTTTGACAAAGGCCCTTAGTTCTCAGATCAATGCATGTAAACCTATACTTCAAAAGTAAAATACTCTTTTTTCTTGCTGAACTCTCTCTGAAGGTGCTGCAGCACCTATCGCACCCCTAGATCAAGTTCCACTGAACTGCCTCGATCAGCTATGGGTTGGTTGCCACCACCCCCTACACTCCAGCTTTGGCTAACCCCTCCTCCATTGCCAAAACTACTACTACCACCTTCACATGACTGTTCAAGACTTCTGCACCTCTTAAGATCCTGCAGCTTTAATGTCTGATCTAGCTGCCATGGAGTAGGTTGGGGAAAGTGATGATGGAGACCTAGACCAGCAAGTCCCTTTACTGAAGGCTTCTGGAGGCAGGATATTTCCCAATGCTAACAAACTACCTGGGTATACATTGATGATGCCTGGGGCTAGTGGCTATCTCAGGGAGCTGGTGTGCGCAGCACTAGGAAACAAAATCTGCACTATTTTGTAACATTCAGAAGAGGCGAAACATTAGGATGATCTCAAGCTACTCTGTTTTTAGGTTGGCGTCAGAATGTGCAAACAGGAGGGTCATGAGTAGGATGGCATCCAACATCCTAAATTTCATCCAGAGAGGGGCTCAGGTACAATGGGCCATTATGTCTTTCAATCCACAGTCAGAGTCATGCCTCCTGAAGAGACTGGAGTGTCAGGGAATGCTTGCCAGCTCCTTCCCAGACCATGCCAGCCCACGCCAGGATCAGCATTAGCACCACTCCCTTAAACCGCCAATCCGCTTCCTCACCCTCACTCTCCTCCCAGCAGGTCTCCTCTATCTGCCCAGCCACTAGATCTGCCTGTGCTGCCCAAGTGTAGGGACAGACCCCCTTAAACTGACCCCCTCTAAACAGGCATTGTAAGGACCACATGGACAACAAAGAAAATGGGTTTCAGGGACAGAGTAATGTAGTAATATAATGGGATCGGGTGGGGCTCGTAGAGAGGCAGTGGGCCATAGGGATTGTTTGGTTCAGGGTATTTTCTAGTGTGTTGCAGGTAGGGGATAGGTGTAGTTAGGGTTTGGTGAGTTTAGTAGAGGGATGGTGGGCCACATGGTTTGTTGAATTCATAGTGCTTGGCAATTTATTGCAGTCAACCATGCCTGTAGTTGGGAGCCAAGTGGTGTTTTTATGGGGCTATGATGGGATTTTTTGCGGGGGTTTGGAGATGGCTGGTAGAGGGTCACATTTTTAACTATAGGATATTGAAGACTTACATTTCATCAACTGGTTTCTTTTGTGGTGAAGTAGGCTACTTCATTGTGGCTAATTGAAATAGTATTTGTGTTTAATGTGTTTAATTGGCTGCGTGGTGGGTAGGTGTCCAGATGATTTCATAGTAGCCAGTCTCAAAGAGGATGTTTCCGGAAATTATGCTATTTGAAATGAATTTTATGTATCTGGGCCTTATTCCAAACTGACCCATGACTGTCCATAAGTATTTCCAGGAAACCCTATTGAATGCCTTTTCTGCGTCTAATAAAATCAAGGCCATAGGGTTCCCAGAAACAGCAGAGGCATCAAAGAGCGTGATGACATGGCGTGTGTGATCTGGGGTTTCCTTTCCGGGTATAAACACATGTTGTCTTGGAGAGACAACCTTGCCTATGACTAGGCTTAGACGTGTGGCAAATACTTTAGAATAGATCTTTGTGTCACTATTAATAAGGGTGATTGGCCTATATGACCCTGGCTCTTGAGGTGGTTTACCATTTTTCAAGGACACAACTATATTTGCCAGGGACCACGAGTCTGGGTCTAACTGTCCCTTTTGTATCTGCAGAAACATAGGCAGCAAGTCTGACCCTAACTACGAGGAAAAGACTTTGTAGAACTCTAACGGGATCTTGTCCACGCATACTGTTTTCCCCGAGGGCAAATCTTTTATAGCAGTTTGCACTTCTTCCCACGAGAGTGGGGCGTCCAACAAATCCCAGTGTTCCACACTAAGGGGTCAATTTGGATGTCGTTCGGAAGGGCTCCGAATCGGATTCGTGTTTTCCGAATCCGATCCGGAGCCCTTGTTTCCGACTGAATCGTACACACTTTCAAACGACCGAGTACGATGCCTGGAAACCGGTAGAGCTGTCCGAATCGGTTCCGAAAGGCATTTGGACAGGACTCAGTTGCCAAACGAACGAGTACGATGACTGATTTGGACAGCCGTTCCGATTCAGTTTCTCCGGAACGAATTGGCTGCTGGAATCTGGCTTTGTGGTCCCATAGCGGGTCCCCCCTTCACCAGAGGCCCTCCAAATCGGGCCAGTGGGGGTACCCAAGCGGCCTCCCTTGCCAACCCTGCACAATGTGGCATGCACCAAGGGGTGCCCGCCAAAGGGTGCACGATTTTCCCCAGCCACCCCTTCCTTCAATGGGAACCTGTGTTCTCGTTCCGAACACAGGCTCCCATTGAAGTCAATGGGAGTCCGACCGAATTGTATCCGGAAGCACTCGGATACATCTGAATTGCTCGGTCGGACTCCCCAGATCTGAGCCGTTCGGAAAGCATTCTGGGACTGATTCTGTAGAAATGCTTTCCGAACGTGATCGGAATCGGGCCCTTAGTCTCCCAAAGGGGCCTGACTCTAGGAAGTGTATTAGATCCCCATCTTCATATTCCTCTTCCTTTTCCTTTCTATAGAGCCTCGCCTCTCATAATACCCCCAAAACTCTTTAATCTTATGCCAGGCATCAGTCACTCGTGATTATTCCCCAAATAAACCAGAGATCTAAAAACGTTTGGTTTCCGACCTGAATAAGAACCTAATCCTTCTTCTGTCTCCCCTTACATTGATGTTGAAATCCCTACAGATTATAATCAGAGTTGGCCAGAGTGCCGATTCAGTACCCAACCAATCAAAGACTGTTGGATCATCAGTGACCGGCCATACACCATGCACATGGTGAAAAGACTACCCACATGATGATGCTCAGTAATCACCCATCTTCCACACCTGTCTGCCAGTGTACGGTTAAACCTACAGTCATTTCTTCATGCCATAATAGCCACCCCCCGGATCCTCAACCCCTGGGTTGTTCACCCTACCAATTGAAAACCTAAAGATTCGAGCAGGTGCTTCCTTGACCCTTCTATGTGTGTCTCCTGTAAACAAAGTAGATCAGCCCATAATATTTTTAAATCCTGGGCCACCTTTCTCCTCTTACAGCTGTTGTTTAGCCCACAGATATTCACGATTGCTCTACGTAGCTTACTCACTCCCTGTTCCAAGAAAAGAACAACTGCCCTGATACCCCTAGTTTCTTTCACAAACATGCTTCCCCACCACTAACTGGTATAGTCCATGCTATGCTATGGCCACTCCAATTCTGTTGACCCCACCCTTTCTGTCCCCCCAACCAACCACCAAAGGACCCCCAGTCCATGCCCCCTCCCCAGAGGACCCTTCCACCAACCTCCCTCCCTCCAACCACCATCATAAAGCAGTCACGCCACCCATGTACTGAGTGATGACTCCCAAAACCACCCTACTTGCGCTCACTTCAGCTCTAGAATACTGTATTAAAATGGTGAAAAGAGAGAAAAACAAGCAATAATTGCAAATACCCAAAACATCAAAGGGTTGTGAAACCCCTCCCCTTACTTCATTATGAGATTCATACCTATGAGGCCCCCTGAATACATACTTAACCCACACCAAGAGAAATACTGGGAGAGAAGATTTTCATTCTAAAGATCGATAAGCGCAAAATAACACCTTGTGTTAGCAACTCATTCTAGACTATAGGAGTACCCTCCCGACTAAGACAGTTTTCCAGCCCTGGAGGGAATATCGTTCAAGTATTCTGTAGCCTTAATCTCAGAGGCGAATGTCTGAGTCTTGCCATTGAGAATGACCTTCAGTCGGGCTGGACTCAACAAAAAGGCCTCTCCTCCAAGATCCTGGTGTAGTTTGATGGGTTGCCTGAGCTGCCATCTCCTCTCCACTGTAGCGTGACAAAAATCAGGCCAGGCAAAAAAGGAATGTTAATCATAACTCTGCTTGCCGTCTGGCTGGGCCCTTTCAAAAATTGCCTGTCGGAGCAAAAAGCACCCAAAGTATAACAAGACAGCTCTGGGTTTCTCAGCTTGCCCATCTCTCTGTTTTTTTTAGCATTAGTGGGAAGCGATGCATAGGTTGGACCTCCATGTCCCAATTCCAGGTGGTAAGTTCGGGAAAGGCCCCCTTCAGAAGGTTCAGCATAAAGGCCATAATATCGCTGCCTTCTACTCCTTCTGCAAGGCCCAGGAATCTCAAGTTATTTCTGCACTGTCTGTTTTCAAAATCCTCCATCTTCCACATTAGATCAGACATCTGGGATTGCTGATCATCAGCTTGACCTCTAAGTTCCCCTACTTCGAACTCTAGTACTGCAGCATGCTCTTCCACAGAGGAGATCCGGTCCCCAATTTCTGTGCAGGTTTTATTGGCCTTCCTGATAGCCCCTTGCAAAAGGGCCAGGATCTATTAAGGCAGTGAGAGCAGTTTACCGCAGACCTATTGCTAGACTGCAACTGATGGGTGGTCAGTCAGAGGAAATTCAATCCAGAGAGGCACCAGACAGGGGTGTCCTTGTTCCCCCCTGCTCTTTGCACTAGATATTAATTCCCTAATATGGAAGTTAGATATGAAACCCTCGATAGCACCTATGCAATTTCATGACTGGGACACTAAAGTCCTCGCCTATGCGGATGAAGTCACTGTAGTTACACCTAGTCCCGGGACTGCACTAATTGAAATTGAAAAGAAGGCTCAGGCCTTTGGGAGCTTTTCTGCATACTTGCTTAATCAAAATAAAACCCAAATCGTTCTTAACAGGTATGAACAGTTTAGGGATGAATGGGTAGTTGAGAAAGCTGTGTATCTAGGGGTTACTCTGGTGGTTGAGGCAGATCACGTAGTTGAAATCAACCTAGCCCCTGTCATTGGGAAGGCAAGAAGAGCCTTGCGTAGGATGGACAATTTACACCTTTCTATAGTCGGACACAGCAACGTCATCAAGATGATTTTCTAACCTATGGTTCTGTATTTGTTCCGGGCCATTCCTCTTGAATTTAATAATCATTGGTTTAAGGCCATGAACGATATGGTTGCACAATTTATCTGGGCGTATTCGAAAACCAAAAGGGAACCCAAATACTTAACTCTCCCTAGAGACAGAGGGGACTGGGCTGTGCCAGATTTCAAACTTTACCACTTGGCAGCGGCTCTCCTATATATGTGCTCACTATTTGGAGAGCAGGGGGCAGATGGATGGGCATACAGAATCCCTTTTATTTTTTTAATATTGCTGGGGAAGCTAGAGGCTGTTTTTTGCTGCAGGTTGAACCCAGTTTTTTTAAGAAGGCTCGGTTTAAGACCCCACAGGGAGCTTTCAAAGTATGGTCCTCACTCCGAAAGAAGGTGGGGCTAGGGTGGCTTAACCACAATACCCCATTACAAAGAAACCCATTACTCCTTGGCATTTTTGGGACTCTTTGGTGTTGGGGGGACTGTAGGCTCAAGAGAGTAGATGATTTCTTCACCCAAGATGGAATAATCCCTTTTGAAGATTTACGTGCTGAATTCGAGCTCACCCAGAAGGAATTTTTTAAACACCTTCAAATCTGGGATTTTCTATCTAGGAGGGGGTGGGGGGGGCACGGGGATTTGTGAAAATATAATTGGTGAATCAGCTGTTGGGAGCTGTCAGTGAACCATTAGCCAACTCTACAAAGCTTTGAACCCCCTCTCACGAGATGATCTGGAGAGACAAGTGGCAGAATAAGCTGAGGAGCTCAGATTGTTCCTTCTTGGATTCATTGGAGTTAGCTCGAACTTTATTACTCTAAGCTAATCTACAAGCTCAACATTATAAAACTATTTATGATCTACACTACATGCCCGGGAAAATCGGCAGGTGTGGGGGGATGGTTGGCATTAGTTGCCCACACTGTCAATATCCAGGGGCTGACTTAATACATATGTTCTGTAGTTGCCCGAAATTAGAACCAGTGAGATTACCAGGTTCTTTGGCACCGGTTTTAAAATTATAATTACTCTAACTTCTCAACTGGTTTTACTGGGGGTACACAGTGATGTGGTTCCCGGGCCCTTCCAGCTGTTTACATTTATTTCTATGGTGGTGGTCCGCCCACCCAACGTTGCATCAATGGCTTGCACACCTGTTAGCAATATATAATCTGGAAATGCCTCTCTGTTCAAGAAGAGGCATAAAGGATAGCATAAAGGGGAAACGGATTTGGGCACCTCTCTTAGACTTGTGCCATAACCAATCTCAGGATCCAACCCCCTGCTGAACATCACTATCAGTATGGGAAATATTACCCTCGGATATTTTTGTTAGTAGGGGTACAACAGAGCCTGAGTGATCTCGGCTAATAAAGTGGGATACATTTTTGTATTTTATCACAGGCACTGGCAAGGATCTTTGAGCTGTGAGCTGGGGCCGGTAGATATTTGGGAGAATCTCAGTGGGCTTCTCCTTGCACAGTATGCACTCTAAGACTGGGTGGTGCAGTTTGCTAATTTGGAAGGGGACTCCGAAGATTCATGATGATTGATAGAATGTTTTATCCAAGAATATCAATTGAGTAAATGAGTGGCACGTATGCACTTTATGGTATGGGCGGCCTCAAGCTTATGGTTTCTTGGGAGGGAATGTAATAACCATGAGCATTTGTTTGGGAAATGGATTCTTGATCCTCAGGCACAGTGTGCACTTTCTAGGATAAGATGTATTGTATAGCCTTATTAGATTCCTCTGTATGATGAGAGCATTTACAGATTCCCCTTTTTAGGTCTCGCCTACGCAGCGCGGATGCGCTGCTTAGGAGGGCCTTTAGCCGTCGCTCTGCTCATTTTCAAGCACTGCACTCATGCTTGTGGCGGCATCCACCTTGCGGGAGCAAGCAGATGCGCGCCACAGGCACGAGTGCAGTGCTTGAAAATGAGCAGACTGCTCTCCCAAGCGCGCGCGCGCTCTATTTGTTTACTTTTGCTACAATTGCGGCACCCGCGCTTTACTTTAACCATGTTAAAGTAAAGCGTGAGTGCCGCGATTGCTGCAAAAGTAAAGAAATAGATGGTTTTTTCTATTTCTTTACTTTTGTAGCAATCGCGGCACCCGCGCTTTACCTATAAAGCGCGGGTGCCGCGATTGCTGCCCCCCCTGCTTGCACATCACCTGTGATCTCGACGGTAGCGCCTGTCCTCCTGTACTTACTGATTGCACACTCATTCTGCCGTACTCTCTGCATTCACACCCACACCTGCGACCTTATTCTTGCACTCCCATTGGACTGGCTGTAGCATACGCACTGCACCTTTAAGAGCCCACCAGTGGAGTGGCAGCCTAGTCACGTGACTCATCCACTACGCATCTTTGGCTCTCCTGAGTGAGGGGTACGGGTGCACTGAGGTTCGAGCAGTGAACTTATTTGGGGGGGCCTCAGCGGGTAAACCCTGCAGGAGCTCTGCCGGCACACTGGGTGCACACTGCACACACTGCACGGCTCCCATCACGTGCTGCAGTGGTCCAGCGCTCGACTATCCATGCACAAGCATCAGTGAAGTTCTCCGGCCTCTCACGGATGCTGCAGGGAGTTCTGTGACCTCTCACGGATGCTGCAGGGAGTTATGTGACCTCTCAGGATGCTGCAGGGAGTTCTCTGACCTCTCACGGATGCTGCAATCCTTGGACCCCTCACTGATTTGATTGCCCCTGGTTTAATACCAGGATCAAAAGCACTTATGGCGCCGCGATTGCTGCAAAAGTAAAGAAATAGATGGTTTTTTCTATTTCTTTACTTTTGTAGCAATCGTGGCACCCGCTCTTTACCTTTAACATGGTTAAAGTAAAGCGCGGGTGCCGCGATTGAAGCAAAAGTAAACAAATAGAAAAAAAAAGAGTGGCCCGCCATTTAAAAAAAAAATTGTTTACTCTTGTTTACAATGCCATAGGTTGCAAACTCGCAATTGAGACACCATGGCATTGTAAATGCTTGTTATTCATTCTTCTGGTTTTACTACCATTTCGGGCTCAGTTTCTCCCTTCCACTGGTTTTTCGCCTTAATTTCAGCATTCTGAAGATTGGGTTGACTTTGGGTGGCACATCTTTACTTTTTTGTGGAAAAGAGGGATCTTTATTAATTTGGTGACTGCTGTGCCCAGAGTCGAGGACTTTAATCACAGCGCATGGAAATTATTTTGAAAGAAAACATTGCTCATGAAGTTTTGGGATCCCAGCCCCGCTCAGAGCGTTTGTTGGTGTCCGGTGTTCACAGTTTAGCGAATGTAGGAATTTAATTGATCTCCAGTCCTGATGGGGGTAATAATACTGGATGTGTACTACCGCGCTATCCAACCACAGTGCGTCCTTTGTTCTGCTGTGAGGAGCAGTGAAGAATTTCAGGTTCCAAAACGTAATATCCGGTGTTTGTACACTGAAATGGTAGGTGAAAGTGATATTGCTCCAGAGTAAGTTAACGTTCACCAGAGTTTCGACAGCTCCGGGTTTCCTCACACATACTTTCCCAGAACTCATCTCGCCGCATTGTGCTAAGTGCCAGAGGCGTGGGTGCAGCGTTCGTTTGACTGCTGCCTCCGCTTGGAACACCTTCACGTTTTCTCGGGAGCTGGCGTGTAACTCTGCAGGGTTAGATAGGTGAAAGCCCGCCATGTGCACGTGACCCGATGGAGACCTGGAATGCCGCATACTTGCAGAGGTTTAGAAAAGACCACTGAACAGCAGGTGTTGGGGATTACATATTAATTTAGTGAGAGCAGGAGACGGTTCTGATGAGACGCCTGTACGCTGTTGTTAACCCGTTCCCCCTCATGGAAACCGTTATAAAAGTGTTGTTTTAAGAAGCGCACCAACAAAGAGCAAACATTCGAAACTCTATTGTGCTCATTATGTGCAGTAAGTTTTTCACTCCCGCAAATCTTCCAGTTTGTCGTATAGTTAGGTGACATTTGTCGGCATTCTCCAAAACTGAGTGGCACCTATCCGTATTTTACCCGCATGAACAGTATTTTTCAATCCTAGATAAGTAACAAATATTGTGGAAATCCATCAAAAGTCAGTATTTTCTAATTTGAATCCTAAATTGAAATAACTTAATTCGGAAATCGCTTCAAACGTATTTTAAATCTATCCAAACTATTCGTAGATCATTTTTTTTTGACAGCTAACAAGGTATTGCGTTATCCGCCAAAAATACAGATGCAACATCAAGTGTTGCATGGCTAAACACTTATAAGGTCCCAAAGGCGAGACCTATTGGCTATGCCAATGCTTGTTTACTTTCATTATTGTTTCCCTTAGTACAATTGCCGGTATCTTATAGTGGGACTCTTGTGTTGTTTTTTGTATAAAAAGTCGCAATAAAAAATATTTATAAAAAAAAAATGAAATGTGTTTTATTGATGTATACATAGTATTATGTGCTTGATTGAACTACCCTGGGCTGTTGTTGGTGTGCAGGTGTTTATGGTCGTGGGCATTGTCAGGGGAGAAGCATCCGTGACCCCGCACAGGGTAGGGTCTATTCTGGATTGATCAGGGTGTCTGTGAAGTGGGATTACCAGCCCATTGTTGTTTTGGGTTTATAGGACTAACCTGAGGAATTGGTGGTTCCTCGTTGATTTTGCAGATTCTATGCATAATGTGCATAGGTAATGCCCAGCAGCGCACTAATCAATGACAAAGCTTTCCATTCGTATACGACTGTAAATTAAGTGCCTACAATAGACGTTTTGCGGCCAATTTGCAAAGGCATGTAAGAACGAGTACTCCTGCAGTACTACTTCCGGTACTCATTAATGCTTTCTTGAATCTGCCCCTAGGGATATTAGAAAAAACACAATTTGTCTACCCCCAGTCTGTGCGGTTTTTGAGAGCGGTTGTGGGTGGATATCTGCAGAGTATGCACTACTGGTGAGTTACAGCAGGCAGAGCAGGAGAACTGTGACATTTTGAGAAATGTGCCAGTAAAGCGGCTTGGCCGCAACATCTGAGGTGCTGTAATTGCTTTTTAATCCACAGGGGCGATCCCAGGACCAAGTATTAAGTTCACGTAAGTGATTTCTAATCCATGCTGATTTGATATCTGTTTATGTAGTTGGAGGTAAAAAAATAAAATAAAAGAAAGAACCTTTAAAAACGATTTCAGTCTAGAGCGGCTTGCGGTAGCAGGGGAAATTTAAAACGTTCCAGTTAGGAAACCATCAACCACATGGTACACTTATTCATTAAAGCAGCCGATCTGCATGAAAATTGCACTTTTCTTTATGTAAATCTAGTAACCGACAACATAAACAGGGAGAGTTGCATTTACCTCTTGGTTTATCCAACAATCGTTATCAGTGCGAAGTGAAGCCGCAGTCTCTTCAGCTGTGGAATATCGCGTGGTACCACTGGGCAGACAACTCCTTTTAGTAAATGCATGCCAGTCACACCACCCTTCACTTCAGAGAAAAATAACTCCTCAGTGCAAATATTCAGTGGAAACAATGATCCAATTATGTAAAATGAAGCCAGGTATCTTGTCCATTCTTTATTTCATTTCTTTTTTGCAGTTTTTATATCGATCGGACTCGACCCGAAGGTATTGCAGCACTTTACTGAGCCCAAGTTACATGGTCATGTTTTTTTACGTTTTTAGCCACGTAGATATTAAGGGCCAGATTTGCTAACATTTTGTGTCACTCCTGCACAGAAGTCTTGCACGCTGTTTACCACCCATTGAGAGCATATGATAAACACCTGAGAATCGGAAATACCATGCAAATTCCACCTCATTTTTGACTGGTTCCTGCCAGTATCGGTGATTCTGGACACCTTGAATCCAGCAAAGAATTTTCAAAACTTGTAGTGCAGGCCCTAAAGTGGGCAACTGGCCTGTGGGCTTGGTTCCATGTAGGGGCCAGGAAATATATTTATAGAGCCTATCCAGGCATTCCGACATGTCCCTATGGGAGCATGTGTTACAGCCGTAAACCATCCGTAGTACATGCTCCCATAGGGAAATGTGAGGTGGTGTTAATCCCTACACCCCATGGCAGACCCCTCAAGGTGCCTGCCAGGAGGTGCAGGTATTAACAGGGGGGCACCATACTTGCCCCCTCGACCACCAACCAGAGGCCGCAAAGGAAAGGGGGCCCTACTAGGGGCCCCCTAACACGCTTTCCGACAGGGTTTCCGTGTCAGAAAGCCCGGCATGGAAACTATGCTGGAAACTGTGCATTGTAATCCGGACAGCGTAAACCACCATCCATTGGATTACGGGCCGGTTCCGACTGGCCGACGGGCTCTTTGAGCCCATCGGAAGCCACACGGAATGACCGGCCGGTTTCAATTCCGACCGGCTGAATCAAAATCAGCCGGTCAGAATTGAAACCCATGATGTCGGTCGTAAGGGCTCCGACCTCAGGTCGACTGACATCATAATAGGCCCCTATATGTTTGTTTGTTACAGAAAGAAAAGTAGGACAGTGTTTTGTAACTGGCAATTTGTAACACGTTCTGGATCCAGTATGCTGAAAGAAAATGTGTCATACAGTAATGTACAGTGCACCCAGAACTCACAGAATAAAGATCTGCAGACATTATGTGGATGAGAAATTGGCTGCTCGGCTGGTTGATAGGCTCTGGACCTCCACAATCGTAGGCTGAAAATTAAATTAATATGGTGCCCAAACTTGGGTCCTGACATATCTCCAGTTACGCCATGAAGTACAAAAGTTGCAAAGGAGCAAGAAGTACGAGTGCAAGGCAATTTGTGCACATGTACTGCATTTTGTGCCTAAGCGAAATCCCTTTGTGAATTTTCAGATATGCATGGCGAGGGTTTTCCCCATCTGTGCCAGTGCAGGTTGAACATTTGTTTCGTGAATCAAGACCTTTGCATTAAATTTCTCACTTTAGTTGCCATTTTTTTATTACCACTTAAATCCATAAATAGTGCTACCACGTCGTTACTCAACCTCCATTTTTTAGGAGAACTTTTTCTATTACTGAATTCTGTGTATGTTGTTGTGCTGTATGCTCTATGACGTATATTTTCTTCAAAGAATGAATTGCAATCTAGTAATTTACCACAGTTTGTTTACATCATTTTGGGATTTTCAATTGTTGTGCCATAGATGCAAGACTTAAAATTTTAATTGAATATAATTTTTTTTTAGTTCTTGTCTCCCTCACTTTATGTTTTCTGAAAATGTTTTAATAATAATAATAATGATAATTATGAGATAGGTCATATAGTTATTTAGAAATCTGAAAAGATCTCAGTTTCGCTATTGACCCCTCAGGTATTTGGCTTGTAACTTTTGTTTGGTCTGCTTACCATTATGCTCTGACAGAGATCACTTAAAGATTATGTGCTCTGTACAACAGTATATACATCTAAATCAGTTTCACAGTTTGTTTACTTGTTATTTTTCGACTTTCATAGTCAGATTTTTTAACATGGTTTATTTTTTATGACGCCATGTTGGCTTCTGTTTAATAGGTTATTATTTGGTTCAATTGTCTCCTCCTTTCTCACATTCATTGATTATGTATTCTGGTACATATTGCAGAACTTGTAAGTGACACTGATTTATGTTATTGACCTGACTCCTATTACACTTAAACCGTTGTTACTTATTCTCCTCAGCCGTCATAAAGAGTTAAAACTGAACACAATATAAGATGAACAAACATAAACACCCCAGTCGCCCCTGAAACATAATTTCTAATGTGAACAGCACATGTACGACCCATTAAACGGACTCAAGTATGAAACAACATTTGCAATTGTTTTTCCTCTTTCTTTATGCAAAACAATCAGCTTCGATTTGTGTAAAAATTGTACCAAATAATAAACTGATGACAAACAGAAAGATTGCTTCGATGCATTCTCTCAGGGGCGGCTCCCCCAAGTGGGCGGAGGAGTGTCGCCCCACTGCTTTCCCGCAGTGCCAGAAGTAGAAACATAAAATGGTATTATGAATGTTTAAAGGTAGAAGCAAAGGACCAATCAGCTGCTCTCAGAATATCTTCTCAAAAAGCTCCAGCCCAGAAAGACCTGGAAGCCAAGGCTCCCCTTGATAAAAGGGCACCAATGAAAGCAACTTCTATCCCAGTTTGACGCAGAATACATTTGACCCATCTGGAAAGAGTGGAAGTAGATACAGACCTGCGTGGTTTATCAAATAATATTTGTAATTGAGAAGCTGATGTTCTGAGAGAACCTGTAAAAGCTTTGTTTTCCATAATACAATATACAACAAAGAGCTTTGGATGAATTGGAATACAGGGCATGCTGAATCGCAGGTGAAACCTTTTGTGCTTCTTGTGATGTTGAAAAAAACCAAGAGGAGGTAATTGTGCGATGGTCTAAGCAGAAGGACTGACATCTAATTCTCTATTAAAAGAGACAAGACCAAGTGACACAGTGATTTTGGAAGAAAATACCTCAAGCCTAAGTAATGTTTTATCATTTTAAGACCCAAACAATTGTAAAACACCGAGATCACCTCCTGCACATAGATGTATTTAGTAAATGGATGTAAACTTAATTTAATGCCTTTTAGAAATGACCAATGGGCAGGGCACAAGTCGGGGGTTCACATGGTGGACGCTGTCCATTCAGCTAAGAAGTTGGGCCCACTGTAAAACATGCTGAACTCGTCCCGGTGTAATTTCTAAATGGCGGGACACATTCAGCAGCGCCTGCATGTTGCCTGCTTTCGATGTGCAACAACGTGCAGGCGGGAAGGGGGCTTTCTTATTTCAGCCTCCAGCTGGGTCCACAAGAAAGGCCGAGTTTCAGGGGCCATCAAGTCTCCTTTTGTTTGGGTCTCTTGGCTGTGAGCAGTCTGGAGCCTCCACCTAGATGGAAATGCAGTGGATGGGAAACAAAGGTACGCACCTTGGGGCATATTTACAAGGGCATTGCACCACCGGAGCGTCACTTTTTATGACGCTCTGGTGGCGCAATGCCCTGCTCCATATTTACAATGTGGCGCTAAACCACTTTGCCTGGCTTAACACCGCATTGTAAATATCGTACCCTTTCACACAGTTTGTTTTCTGCGTCAAAGGGGCATGCAATGGGTGTTGCTGTGAGCTTTCCAGCGCAACACCCATTGCTTTTTGACGCTGCCCCAGATTTACAAGGATCTGTAAATCTGAGGCTGCGCCAAAAACTAACACCATTGAAAAGCAGGCTTTAGAGTGGCGCACCAAGGAGAAATACTTTTATTTCTCCTAGTTTTTTGCTCTTTCTATGTGTGCTACATTCTGCAGCATACATAGAAGGAGCAAATCTTCTTTATTAATTGTTTATGTGCAGGAAGGTGTGCCTTCCTACACATAAACAATCATTAAAGGCGCCATGGCGGAAGGATGTCTGTGTTGGCGCTAGGCAGCTTTTTTAGTGCTGGTGCAAGGAAAAACACAGGGGTGCACTGTATTCTTGCAAATTCATTGCATCCGTGAATTTTTTAAATGATGCAGCGCAACGCTATTAAATTGCTTCAGCACTGCGCCATTTCTTTGTAAGTATGCCCCTTTGTTAGTACTTCATATGTACTTAAGAGAGGCATGCTCTTGACTTTGTTCAGTGCCTATATACGAGATATGTATGCACTGTAAGAATGTCAGATGTGTTGGTCTTTGCCAGTATTTGCACAAAATAAATTGCATTTATGTAGCGCTTACTACCCCTGACGAGGCATTGAAATATCAATTTAAATACCACTATTTTTTCTTATATAGCGCTACTCATCCCAATGCAGGATGTCAGAGCACTTTACATCACAAGTACACATTACATATGCAATAAATCATACACGTCTGTAAATCAATGTACAGGATATGTTGCATAAGACATTGGGGGTTACAAGGTATAAAAAACACTTATCATCCTTCATAGCTCACTTTGTTATATTGGAAGGTTTACAATGCAACTGCAAGTAACATAAGGCTCTCTATGTTCAAAGCTGTAACCCACTTACATATCTTCATAAAATAAAATCTGTCACCTGCATGTTACATGATGTGCTTTGCAGGAGACACATTAACCTTGGGGGCTAGACAAAACACAGATGTTTCCAGCAAGTGTATTAACCTCCAGAGTTATCTTATCATTATTATTCACTCAGATTTACTTGGATCTCACAGATCCGTGCAGCAGGTGCCTTAACCTCATAAGATATTTTAAAATTCAGGCTTTGCAACAGATTAAGCAGAACAGATTTAGTGTCAGTTTTCTCGTTGTTAGCAATTTCTTTGTGGGAGAGTTTTTTTTTTTTTAAATGTATACGTTTAGGCCCAGATTTTGCATTGGTGTTGCATCACTTTTCTGGCACAACCCTGAGGCAAAATCTATTTTGGGATTTATAGTGCCACACAAATCCCATTTGTGTGAATGTTAGAAGGTGGTTCTGACCATCTGAGCCGCCCGGATTTTTCGCTTTTTGAACACCTGATTGTTGAGCTTTTACTGTGGGAGAGCCTCATAAGTTGGGACTCACCCACAGTGAACTCATGATGAAAGAGACTGCATGTGGATTTTACCGGTGTCCCCCTGGTGAGAGTAGGCCGCTGCGCTGCAGCCGGAGTAAGGAGAACCGGGCTGGTTACATGCAGACACTTGTGTACATGCGTGTGCACACGTGTAGGGGCTGCGCGGGGGAGATTCCTGGCATGCACAGCCCAGGAGCAGGTACAGATAGAATGGTGTGGCAGGAATTATGCAGAGTTGGGTGGTGACATGGAATAGGCGTTATACTATGGGAAGACACATGTAAGGGAAAGTCAGTGTTCTTTAAAGTTTTCACTGAAGGAACACTCCATTATTCTCCTAGGAAGATGGGGACCACATGGGGTAGTTTCACTTCCCTAGGGCCTACAAATTCCAGACACGCACCAAAGTACACTGTAACTTATGTGAGAAGTATTCTGCTGAGTCCAAAGCCATATCTGTACTGCTTATGGGTCATCCAGAAATGCCATATTCCTCTGACTCAGCTCATAACCAGAGCCTGGATGGATGTGACCCTGGCAGGCTGGATTAATGACCTTCTTCCCCAAGCTGTAGCATTCCAAGGGCGAAGGTCTCCTCTCCAAGGGGGAGAGAAGGTGGGTGGAGCTGCAGGTTATCCATCAGCAGCTGTCACCTGGTGCCAGGCACCAAGCTGCTCTGGAAGAAGGCAGCAAAGGGAGAAGGGGGCTTTTCAGAGACCATGTGGCATGAGACCCCTGGCGACGCCATTTTGTACTATCCCAGAGGCCTGGGCAGGAAGGAGGGAGCAGGGGCAGAGATGTGATGTGTCGCTGCCAGATAGGGCAGCAGAGCCTTCCTGCCGGCCCCCTCCAAATTCTTTTAAAAGGTCTTGCACAGGAAGAGGAGCTCTTTCTGGGGTGCGGTCTGCTGAGGAAGACTGGTGCAGGAGCCTGGCACCATGGTCAGTTGGAAGGGAGAACCCCCTGACTGTCCCAGCACCCTGAATTGTGCCAAAAGGGGAGTCCAGGACCAGTGCGCAGGAGCCTGGGCCTCGGCGCAAGGAGAAGAGAGGCCCCGGAGGAGAGTCTGGTGAAAGGCTGGCGCAGGGAGCCAGTGAAGACAGCTCCCTGCTGGGTTCACCCTCTTGGATGCCAGGAGGGCAAAGGAAAGTGCTCCAGAAGGGTAGAGCGAGCCACCAGGAGCAAGAAGAGGCCTAAATGGTGCAAATCGGCCACCTGGGGGCCGAGATACGCCCCCCAGAAGGTAGGCAACCTTTGACCTCTGCGAGGACCGACGACGAAGTGCGTGGGGCTCCGCCGCCAGTCGTAGATGTGCCCCCGGGGTGGGTCAGGTCCCGGGGGCTGCCCCACAAGAAGAGAAAGTCGGGGAGCCCCATCACGCTCACCGTGAAAGAATACCCAAGGGGGGTGCCAGGAGCCCACCCTGGCCCCCTGAAGACACAGGAGGGCTCCCCTCGAAGAGGGTCCTGGGGCCCGTGACCCCCACCCCAGGCCCCGAAGCCAAGCCGGGGAGCGCCGTCGTGCTCCCCGTGAAGACTGTTATGGGGCCCGGGACCCCAAATCTGGGGCTCGAAGCCGGAGCCGGGGAGCGCCGTCGCGCTCCCCATGAAGATCTCCCTGGGGGTGCCCGGGATCCTCAACTCCGGGTGCCAGTGTGCCCCGCGAAGGAGGGGGAGTGCCGCTGCACTCCCCGTGGCAGGAGGAAGGCCGGGGGAGTGCCGTCGCACTCCCCCGAGGTCGGGAGGGAGTCTCCGTGTCTGCCCGCAGGAGCGGGCAGACCAGAACAGAGGTGCCGGCTCCCGCGGCAGCATGTGAGGGTGCTGGCCAGTCGGGGAGCCGGCGGGAGCCGCGGGGGGTGGGGCCCCCCGAGCAGCTCTCCAACGAGGCTCAAATGCGAGGTGCCCAGGTGGGACTGGGCCCCCGAAAAGAGGAGAAGGGCGGCCGGGGGTTGGCTCCCCGAGCCGCGCATAGCTCACCTGCGTGCACAGGGTCCAGGTGGGACCGGACCCCCATTGATGGGCAAACGCAGCAGGAGGCCGCCAAAGCGGGTTAGCGCGGTTCTCCCAGAGTAGCGGGGGAGCCGCTGCTATGTTCTGCACGGGCAAGAGCAAATCGGCCCATAATGCCTTGCAAGCCCGGACCGGCCTGCAAGGAAAAGCGGATGGTTCTCTGCGTGTGGTGACCCCAGGAGGACGGGGTCACCGCCAGGTGTGTGACAAGGTGCCGGGGGAGCTGCAGGAGCAACGCAGTCTCCCCCAGCACGAAAAGGAAAAGTCCCCACTTAAGTCTCTGGGGACTCAATGGAAATTGCCCCTCAAGGGCTCAGCTGTGCGTCAACAGCATCCTGTAGCTGGAACTTTTGTTCTTCAGTTAGGCGTGTTGTTAGGGACTGCACCAAGGTATGAAGGGCTAAGCTGGGGATGTCTGGAGAAGGGCATCCAATGGAGGTGAAGCGGTGCAATTGCACGAGAAGTGCATTTATCAATGTTATTTCTTTTGAGGGACTGAAAGTCACATATGTAATGTGAAGTCATAAGCAAAGTGGGGTTATGTTGCTGGACATTCCTGCTAGGGTGTCTGGCTGTATATGCTTAATCCTGTGATTATAACTGTGATGCCTTTTTAGGGGCTTTAATTGCAATGCATTATAACTGTTATCAGCTGTGATAAGTACTGTCCTTTTAAGGGATGCTTAAACATGTATTCTTGCTGCTGCGTTAGGTGAAAAACAACCCAGACTGTTAGCCCCTAAGATGTAGAGGTGTATACTGTATGGCCAGTATGAGATGCTCTGTCAGGGTTATGTGTCCCCATGGCAGGTGTGCCCATTTTAAATGCTTGTTGAGATAAAGGGGGTGGGTCGCCACTGGGATGGTGCCAGTGGGCAAGGCCCTCACTCCAGGTTATGGTCAACCTACTGCATTGGGGGCAAGATGATGTGCATACATGGGAGTGGTGGTACTAGGCCCCATCCCCCCGGCGGGAGGGGTGGGAATGTTATGCAATGTCATAAAGTAATTCCAACAGCTTACGTATATTTGTAAATTGTTGCATAGTATTGAGTAGTGTGTGTGTTTAATAAATGTACTCTTCCTTTTATAAAGCAAAGTACAGACTGGACAATCAATTATTGAGTGTTATTTCTGCATACTGGTAAATGGCGATTACTAGCCCACACCACCTCCCTTGAGTAAGCCTTAGACTGCTCTGCAATGCTACCCTCTGAGAGTCAAGCGCTACAATGGGGTGTTTGGCTCCCAGGGAAGGACAAATGTAGTCATGTTATTTGTGCAGGCCTCACAGATACTGCCTCGTTTTCCAACATTGGTGTCTAGTGGCGGAAAACATAGTATCCCATTCTGGTACGCATTTATAGCATTTGATAAGTCCAGTTTTGCCACACATTACCTATGTAGTAATGAGCAAATGGAAGAGCACAAGGCTCTGAGAAGGGTTCAAAGGTTTGGTTATGTGAACTAAAAGTATGGGAAAGGAAAGCCCTGCGCACATATATGTCATGTGAAGATACTATGGTTTAAAGGTCAACTGTATTGATATGACTGAGTTATGTTGATTATCATGTGATGGCGGGATGGTGCTTTCCAGGAAATGATTGCATACAAGTGTTCTAAGCCATATTGTACACCTTTGAACCCTAACACTTCACACACTACACCTGCATGAGGAGGGTGTCTTCTCAAGAGATAGGGACAGCAACTGATACCTACATCACAGATGGGGATGTAGGGGTGGATCGGACTTTGGGGGGACAGGAGAGGTAGGGGGTCCTGGGAAATTCCCGTGCTTTTTAAGGGCAGGGAGGGTTTCCACAGAAGGGGCCCCAGATATCCTTCTAGCCATTGGCGCGGGCCAAAACCACTAGAAGGGTGGGGCAGGAGGTTTCTTAACCCCGGGTAGTAACACCCCAGGGGTTCCCATGTTGGAGGACCCCAAGAAACTTTTCCCACGGTAGGAGGAGGGTGCGGTAGAGTTGTGGATACGGCAGGCCCCCCAGGTTAATTGGTGGGGAAGGTGAGCAACCCAGGGGTGGCCCATGGTAATGGGTGGCCCCAAAGGAGGGTAGTTCTCGAGCTAGGGTGTGTAGTGGTAGCCCCTAGGTACACTAGGTGGGCTAGGTAACTGATCCAGTGGAGATCTGAGAGGGGGTGATGTGCTCCCTAGATTCCAGGTGAATCACTGACATAATATCGACAGACACAATATCGACCTACATTTTTATCGACACAAAAATATCGATTACACTAATATCGACAATCTATACTTAATTAAAAATATACACTAATATCGACACCTAAATGTCGTCAAACATTATTATCGAACATCAAAATATCGTTATCTAAAATATCGAAGATAGTCTAAAAATATACAACTTGTCAAAAATATCGATCACAATAATATAGACAGCAATAATATCGTTCTTAAAAAAATATCGACACCTTCAAAACAGATGAAACTAACAAAACTTCACACCAAAAATATATTTCAATGAAAAACATATACTGCATACAAAATATATCAAATACAACCTATTAAAAAATACTAAAACATATATTAATACATAATATTATAAATGCACTATTAATACCTATTTAAATATTATATATAAATATTATGCACACATTATTTTACATCAGATGCAATCTAATACACATTTAAAGCACTAAGGGGTCCATTACGATGTCGGGCGGAAGCACAACCGCCGTGCTGTCGGAGGCAAAAACCGCTAGTTACCGTCCGCCAGCAACGGCCCACACGCCCGCAAAATTAGGATGTGAAAAGTCAGGCAAACACCGCCCGCAAGTCTGCGGCGCTGCCCGCCATCAAAGTGCGCCCGTCTACGTAGCGCCGCGAGCCAATGGAGACACACCGTCCGACGAAATGACGTACCGCCCGGCGTACAAATTACGATGCCACAACCAAACAGCCCCACCGGCAAAGAGACACCGCACGAGATACCAAGGCGGAAACCCGACTGTTCAGTACGGAGACTAAAAAGGCGGCCCACCCAGAGATGAATCCTGCACTCCAGGCCACCCCCATGCTCTACCTGATGCACCACCTAGGAGTGAACGCGCCACGACGACGCAGGTAGGCAGACACACAACAAGGGTACGCAAACACTGCACACAGTGCAAGGGTGGGAAAACTGTACATGGCCCCCCCAGACACCCCTTTGTGGACAGGACAGATCCACCACTATACCCACACACGTCCCACCTGTCAAAAACAAACAACTCGCAACATCCTGGGCACCCACTACCCGGGACCAGGAAGTGACGTCCCCGTCACGGCACCGCAGCACAGCGGCGATGACGCAGGTACACATGCGCACAATGCAGAGGCCAACGACAGCGCCATGCATGGGCTGCACACAAACACCACAGGGCCACAACTACACACCCCACACACCAGCCCCACCCTGAAGGCACATGTCACGTGGCCTTCCTGCATCAGTCATGTCCCCAACCGACAAATCACAGTTGTCAACCTGATGTAACACAAGTGTCCCGAACAGGGGAGTAATGTGATGGCAAAATAGGACACACCCTTGTGTGCAAAAAATGGAGAAGCACACGGCGGCTGCCACATAACAGTGCAGAATATGGACATTGTCCGTAAAAGGCACGCCAGTCTCATACAAAAATACCTATACCATCCTGCTCGCAATATTAAGCCATGCAATGTACAAAATTGAAAAACCCTGCTGCCTGAGAACAGGTGTTTCCAATTACTACACCCACACAGAAGCCCCAATGTATAGGGAAACGCAGTGTCCCGCCCACACACGGGAGAGCAGATAGCACTGAATGGCCTTCCATTCCTACTCCGAAATCACCTTGCAACAATTTATGCAGGAGAATGGAGCCATTGTACCAACAAGAAGCCAAACAGAGCTATGCAGAGTAAACCGTACACTGGCAGATAGCGCCCAACATGAAAGAAAGTTAATAACACAAAAAAAAATTATACCACTCCTCCATGTGGGTCAAATGCAAGTAATCTGGAAGGAGTCAGACACCACTGGCCTTGACCATTCATTGAAGCATGTGGGATGAGGGCCTGTGTCCTCCGCACAAGCTATAACCCAAGTCCTGCCTCCGTACAACCATTCCAGAATTCCCTGCATCGTCGGTGGTTGCACTCTGCTGACTGCACAGGCAGCCGGAGCACGCCATCACATCACCCTGTAGCAAAATGGCTGTTGCACCACAGCTTCCCAACTACGCCGGACTGATGCAACTGTACATTGAGAGCTTGCTACAGATAGTGGGATGTGACAATCTGGCTATGTTGAACATAAGTTACCGAGTAACTTACCGCATTGCAATGTTCAGCTGCGTCACCCCCGTTTTCTACTGTCGGAGGTGTCCGTTCCACTGTCCTGTGTATTTATGTCTCTCCAACCCGGCATGTCCAAAGGCGGACTTGGTACACTTGTTTGCACCCCTGGACGCCCACGACAGGATCTGTTCAGTGTATGGGGGCATGGCGTATGTGGCTGCAATCGGACACACACTGCAATGGGACCAGTGTGCCTCCACACAACGTATTCTGGATTACAGTTTCATCGAATGTCATCCAACATGTCCCATCAGGCTTCTACAAGGGACAACTTACGATGAACACGTTGCTAGCCACCATCCGCTTCATTGGATGGCATCCATGTTTACCACCAATGCCATGGATGCCCTGCTGGAAGGTATCGCATACCTGACAACTTGTCAATTCATCGGGCCCCGACTCAATACCCCCAATTGAACAATGATGTTCAACACCGTACCTATGCTTGGCTTTCGCACGGAGTGGGCAGTTAGCTGTACAACAACTATACCATACAATCTGCAACAAACACCTCACCATCAACTCCACTACCATGACATCGGACATTTTCGGGACATGAACTCTGTTCCTCACCATATCCCGTGTCTCTGCATGAACAGGGGGAGGCAGAGGTATGGGACTTGTGTACAGTAACCACATGGACAATACTGCACGAATAACTATGCCACAACATGTATTCTGCGCACCTGAACACATGCACCTGTTAGTGCACAGTTATCTGTCTGCTGTATTACGTGAGAACTGTCACCTCACCATCGTCTGTACTTCCGTGCCCGGACTTTTGCATGGGCAACAAATGCAACCCCCTACAACATGTCCCTAGTTATTGTGTCATGTTCAGTAGCCACCACATTGCAACAACTAGTGAGACGCTGCTGCATGCATGTAGGCTCATGCTCTGATGTCACCTCTGACGCAGGTGTGTCGAAGTTACTATTGTAGTAAACCTGTACCATGGAACTGAGATGTACTGTGCCTATGATGTCAAGCTGTCTGGTAGGCAAAATGAATACTGTCTGTGTCAAAGTCTACAGCTCCTCAGTAATTAGCAAATGTACTTTAGCATAGCAAGGGCAAGGCAGTTGTAACTCTGAAGCCTTCATTCCACAGTCAACAATTAATCACATCTACCCGTACCCCCTTTTGTATGTGTAATCATGCGAAGTATATCCTCCACATGCATTTTGCTGCCAGTAGTGTCCACTATACTGCATCACAGAGGAAGTAAGTCCAAATACATGCCTTGAAGCAAATATGTGACTCGGTAGAATTTTTTTACGAAGAAAAGTACGAATGAGAGAGGATGAGAGTGTGTGAAGTACACGAGAGTCGTGAGATGACCATGTAGTCTAGTGTCATTGGATGTCAATGCATGAGAGTTGCCGCAACAGTGGACCTAGTGAAATACTACAGCTTGTGGGCCTGGACTTGTCAGACTCTGACGTGGCCCAACAGATCATCACATTAACACTGACGGCCTGGGCACTACAAAGCACAGTCCTACATATGTGTATAATTACCTTCACAGTCTGACATCACACTCATCAAGCAAAAGTAGGAGCCACGCAAAAGCATGCTACAGCAATGCATGACAAAACACACACATGATATCAGTGTGGGTGGGCAGGACTGCACAGTGAGTAAGAACTGCAGAAATTCACATACATGCTCAATTGAACAAGGCACAATCTTGACAGTCACACACCCTGCAGACACACTATGTCTGAAACATATCAAGTAGGAGTCATCCTGAACTGCAAGGACACACCCACACACTGCACACTGTGCAACATACAACACACACATGTGAACACATGCGCAGACCTGAACACGGATACAAACCTCCACCATGGGCCTGGGTAACACGTGTGTAGTCGACATTGCCAGAGCGCACACACACACACCAACACTACCCCAAAGTCACACCAC
Source organism: Calotriton arnoldi (assembly GCA_963921515.1). Lineage (NCBI taxonomy): Eukaryota > Metazoa > Chordata > Amphibia > Caudata > Salamandridae > Calotriton > Calotriton arnoldi. Next base: position 262,731 of record CAWUFW010003342.1, on the reverse strand, counting down.
TCACACCACACAAACCTACACCTCCCAAAAGCACACATTGAAAGTAAGCCATGTGCCCAGGCACAATGTTCATCACAAGAATAACATACACATACACTGCTGGCCACACAGCAAGTAAGCACACACATACCCGCATACTCTGCACATGCTACCTGTCATCCTGTGGCTAGACTCACACCCTGTGCTTTGCTTGCACGCAAACATGACACGGATACATTCTCCCTGAAATACCACCAAATACATGCAGACAATCCGTGTCACAAAATACTTCTTCATCACACATACAAGTAGCAGAGTCTGAAAGAAGTGAAGTCCCTGCCACGTGTACAACACATTGGAATGTGAGACCAGACATTGCAATTGTTGAGGTACCATACACGGCATGTGCCTGACTTAATCATGCACACACAGCAACAACTGCAATAATCAACTACACAGACACAACCGACTACAGGAACAACAGCATCCAGTCACAGATTACATAGACATGCAGCAAAATTGTTCAACACCAGGGACAGTGACCAGTCCGATGTGCAGAGTAGTAACACGAAAAGCTGCGTATGCAATGTGTGTGAGTGTACCCTGACATGGCCACCAACACTGCCATGGCAGTCACAATAGCCATCACAGCCACCACTGTGTCACAGGTAGATGTGTGAGTGTGCCTACCATTCAAACAGGATGCCAGTTCGACTCGGTGCTGTCTGTGTGCTACGGGACAGTTGGAGGTCCGCCCCTGAGAGAGAAGCACAACTGTGGAAGACACACATGTGGCATGTGAAGCGGGAATTCCGCTTGGCCCAGGTGGGTGGGTGGCACGGGTAGGTGCACACATGCATTGTTGAAACAGACTGTGTGGGGAGGATTCCGGAGGGCTAGATTTCCACTGTGTTGGGTATTTGGAAAGCCCACCTGTCTGGGGATGAATGTGAACACATGTGGGCACAACAGGCGGGCACACAATCAATGCTGCATCAGGTGTAGACGTTAGCCCTCCCTCTGGGGACATGCTGGATACTGCTGTGCGTCGGCCAGGCCCTTGGCAAGGCACTCACATCCCCTGTCCACCAGGTGTACCCCCTACATTGTCCGCCTGCACAGGCTACCCAGGGCACGGGATGGCAGTGGAGCTTGGTGGGTGGGAGGTCATGGCGCCCTTCTCCTGGTCACATCTCGCAGGCAACACATTCTCAGTGAGCAGCAGGGCACAAGTCCTAAATATGTAGTGGGGGGACGCAGACGGCACGACAGGAAGTGACGTCACGAAAGGTGGCTTGCACCATCAGACTTATTGCCTCCCTTCGCCCACCCCTTACATGCGATTGCAACAGAGAAGCCAGCGTGGGCACCAGCAGCTCCGAGCTCGCCCCAGAGAGGCCAAAGAGTGAATGTGTGGGCCCATTTGCTACAGTTATGTGCGAGTCATGGGTGGAACCGGGAAACTTCGCACACACGTGTGTGATGATCATGTCCGCCAGGCACACCACTTGCACATTCAGGGAGTGGAAATGTTTCCGATTCCTATCGATGTGCTCCATGGCCTGTGGTGCAACAAGGCCATGGAGTTGCACCACAGGATGACTCGCACATCATGCGCCACAGCATCCTCCCACGAATGATGTCCAATCTTCAACCGGACCGTGCATGGATTGTTGGTGAGTATGAATACTCGTGTAGCTTGCTGGGTGTGACATGCTGTCTTGTATCCTGTTGGAATTGCAACGATTCTCTGTGTTTCTCACACCCAGGTGACTCGGCATATCCTAACGGGCCTTGGCTGCTGAGCCCACTTCGTAATCCCAGGACACCAGCTGATGTCAGATACAATGAGGCACATGGGAGGACCAGACGTGTGGTGGAGCGGAATTTTGGACTCCTGAAGTCCAGATTCAGATGCCTGGACCCCACCGGGGGTGCACTGGCATACTCCCCACAGAAGGTGTGCCAGATAGTTGTGGCATGCTGCATGCTGCACAATCTCGCTATTCGCAGGCAGATCCCCCTGATAGTGGATGACGGTGATCAGCCAGGGCCCCCGCCTGCAGACCAGGCCGTGTCCAGTGATGAGGACAGTGGAGAGGAGGAAGCAGTGAATGAGCGTCAGCAGCTCATCGCCCGCTACTTCACTTGACGGTGAGTGACCATGTACGTCGGATGATGTTGCTGTAGTTGAGTAGGTGTATGTGTGCATTGTCACGGCGGCATATTGTTCACTGAGTGCTGTGTGGCAATGGTCCATGTCCAGGGTAGAATGCCACTGACAGTGGCTGTAGCATTGTGCCCTGTTGCTCTGTGAGATGTGTGTACATTGCTTAAACTTGATGACAAGTACTGTGTGATGAGTGTGTGACACACACATTCAATGGACTCTTGTTCTGTTTTTCACCCCTAGGTCCCTACAGCCTCTCCTGGCCTATCGACATACCACACTCCTGATGCATTACTGATCATGGTGACGGTTGCACATACTTGATTAAACACAGAGCAGATACAACAGAATGTGATCCAGGTGTATTTATTTTGAACAGTGACATGTGATTGTGGGCAAGGTGATGACAAAAGTGGTGCATGCTGGAACAATGAGTTGACGGACATGTCCGCGTGATGGTCAAGGTGTACCCATGTTGGTCTGGGTCCACAGTCCGACAGACACATGCCATTCACATGGCAGTGTGGGGTAGGATAGTAGTCCAAGTGAATGCAGTAGATGGCCACCGTGGCTGGCTGTCTCACTGGCGTTTGGAGCGTGCAAAGTCATCTCTGGACACCTGTTTCCTCTTCGGACGACCCCTTCCACGTTTGAGAGGGGGGGGTTGTGTTTGTGGGCTGCTGGTGGTGGCTGAGGATTGCCCACTCGCTGTGGACGCAGGGGAACTGGATGTTGCACGGATCTGCGCCCCAGCAGGTGGTGGCGGAGGTGGTGTGTTTGGCCTTGATTGGGCCCTCACCGCCACCACTAGCTGGCCCATGAGGTCGACAAGTTTGCCCATACGGGTCACAAATTGGCCCATATGGGCGTCCATGGACCTCAACACCCCAAGGACTTCCCGCGCTAGTCAGGCAGATGACCGGGCCCATTGTCCCTGGGCCTCTTCATAGGCCCCAAGGACTCTGGCGATTTGCGGCAGGGCTTGGCTCACAGGCTCTGATGGCGTTGGCCTGACCCTGCTCCTCCCACCTGAACTGCTGCCACCGACCTGCCCACTCGCCACAGTGCTCACCCGGGGCCTCGTTGTGGCTCCCAGGGTCGATGTCGACGTGCGTGCAGCCCCTTGCGCAGGGTGAGTGGTCAGGGAGGCCCTGGTGGTGGTGGTGGTGGTTGCGGCGGTGGCCGCAATGACCATGGCAGCAGGGGCCTGGGACTGGTCAGCAGCCCTGGGAGATGGGTTGGTGGGTAGGAGGGGTCCTGGGGAGCGGTTGAGCCCTGCCACTCCAGATGTGCCTGGTCGGGAGTCCTCGTCCGAAGAGGTTTCCAGGTCTTCCACATTCGTGAGTCCGGGTGGAGGGCTTGTGGACTGGCTGTGATGGCTGCTGTCTCCCTCTCCAGCATCATGCTGTTCGTCACCTGTGGGGCGGAGACGAAAGGTTATTGTGTTGCACCTTGCAAGGTTTGTGTTAGATGTCTGACATTCACAGTTGGTGCGCAGTTGTGCACTGATTTCCCAGATGCGTGTGTATAGCTCTACAATGTGTGTGCGTGAACAAGGCAATGGAATAGTGTGATGGGTGCACATGGCATGGGACGGATTTGGATAGCCAATCGGTGTGTGTTGCAGTACCCCTGCATTTTGTGGCTTTGGTGGAAACGGGGTACAGCCCCTCAACGCTTTTGAGGTGAAATATGGTTTTGGGGTTCAAATTGAACGCTTAGGAACGCAGATGGCAAAGGGGTACAGCCCCTCAATGCTTTTGAGGTGAAATATGGGTTTGGGGTTCAAATGGAATGCTTAGGAATGCAGATGGCAAAAGGGTACAGCCCCTCAACGCTTTTGAGGTGAAATATGGTTTTGGGGTTCAAATGGAACGCTTAGGAATGCAGATGGCAAAGGGGTACAGCCCCATCAACGCTTTTGAGGTGAAATATGGTTTTGGGGTTCAAATGGAATGCTTAGGAACGCAGATGGCAAAGGGGTACAGACCCATCGACGCTTTTGAGGTGAAATATGGTTTTGAGGTACATACTGTGACATATGGGTGCAGGAGGGGACATGTGTTTTGGCCACACGACACTGCAGAGACAAAGGTGTGTGTATGTCTGACATACCAAGCATATCTGCTCATTGTTATCATTTAGGGACATTACACTGCAAGCATTGTAGTGAGTGAGTGATGGTTGTGTGCCACACAACGTATTGCAGATGGAACAATTCCTTGGTGTGCGTGCTACCCTCAGCCATGTGCAGCAATGCAGTGCTCTTGGGGTGTTGAATATATTAGGTATGTTGTAAATCACAGTGTGACGTGCGCTTCAGACACTACAGACACATTATTGGTCATCGGCAGGAATCTTTGCTGAACTACTGTATATGGGACAACTGATTAGATGATATACCTTTCATGACACTGTGGCTAAACAGATGTGATGGATGAGATATTGCATGTGCATTGTGTTGCTGTGTGGTTCATGTGTCCAGTGGTGTATGTGACATTACTGTGGTTCCACTCTGTTACATTGAGACAAGATAGACTTACATGGGTGATGTTGTACGATGTCAATGGAACAAGCAGACACGACTACATGGACAAGACTTCGATGGTGTTGCGATGTGTGTGATGACTGGCACAGTGCACGGCATGTGGGTCAGTACTCCAGTGAGACTTGTGCATGCAGACGTGACTCCTTACGTGTTAGTGTATTTGTGATGGCTCATGTGGGCTATGACTCTGTAATTCATGTCCGTGTGCACATTAGTCACATGATTATGACAGGTAGCAGTGCTACCTGTTCCTCTGCTACGTGACATGTCCCAAATGTTAGTCGTAGTACAGTCCTCATGCCTACAGACACCCCGCCCTGTACAGTAGTCTACCTACTTGTTGGTTTGGAGGGAGCAATGCAATGGCTGTCACATGGTTATGAGAGGGAGGGGTGCTCCATCTTGCTGGTCTGTGGGTGTGGGGGCCGTGTTGTGAGTTGTGGTGAAGGCATTCCACCCACAGACACCCCTCCATGTAGGGAAACATATCTGGCTGTCGGGTGGAGTTGTGCACTGCAATGGCTGACACATGGGTGTGGGGAGTGCTCCATCTTGCTGCGCTGTAGGACTAGGGGCCTGGTGGGGGTTGTACTTCTGCAGTCCCCCCTCCGATACTCGGAGTTTGTGGTAAGGCTACTTACCTGTTACTTGTTGGTTAGTGCAGCTATGGCTGACACATGAGTGTGGGTGTGGGGAGTGCTCCTTCCGGCGCATCTGGGGTAGAAGGGGATCTGGTGGGAGTTGTGGTGCTGGCTGACTGTACACATGCCCCCATGGTTTTGTTTGTTGGTACCTTTGGGCTGAGTGTGTGGGAGTGTCTGTTGCATGTGTGAGAGATGTCTTGTGTATTGTGTACTGGACATGGGGGTGTTTGGCCCTTGGTGCTATGGCATTCTGGTAGTGCATGACAGTACATAGAGGTGTGCTGGTATACATTTGTTTGTACTTACCAGCCTCCACTCCCCCTGGTATTCCGGTGAGACTCTCCGGATGCAGAATGCCTCGCACCTTCTCCTCCCACGCCTTGAAGGTCTTGAATAGCGCGGGATTTCCGCCGCCAGTCGTGCCAGCCAGCTCACGATTCTTGGCCTCCTTCTTCCTAACCACGCTTTTCAGGTCGTGCCACCTCTTTGTGATTTCACCCCGGTTGCGTGGCACGTTCCCAACTGCATTCACCTGGTCCACGATCCTGCTCCACATTCTGTTTCTGGTGGCTACTGGTGTCTGTTGGACCTGGTTCCCATAGATTTGTGGGTGCACCTTGATGATCTCATCGACCATGACAGTCAACTCGGTGGCAGTGTACTTTGGCATTCTTTGTGTTGCCATGGTGTGTGGTTTGCTATTTGTGGAGCTGGTGTGGTGGTTGTGTGGTGTGTGGTGTGTGATGTGCAGGGGGTTCATGGTGCCGTTGTTTCAGTGGTGATGGTGGTGGTGGTAGTGGTGGTGATGTGTGTGATGTGTGCGTGCATGTGGTGTGCTGCTTTCCTTTGTGTCTCTCTGGGTTGTCTGATGGCATCTTCGCTTTGTCGTAGTGCAAGGGATTGTGGTCTGTGAAGAGGCTGCTTTTGTACTGACCTATGTGGGTGTGTCATGATGGTCTGTCGTTTTCAGGTGTGTTGTGTCTGTTGTCCTGGGATTTGTAGTTTTTATTTTTGGCAGGGGCATGTGTCATTGGGATGTGTTCTGTGTTTGGGTATTTTGGCGTAGTTTGCTGTGTGGACTTGTTGGCCATGTTGTGTGTATTTCTTTGTTCCGCAAATGATCTCCCGTGCACGGACGTGCCACGCCAGGCCTTCCGCCGTGTCAGTTATTCATCGCTGTTGTTAACCGTGGCGGGCGGGGAATATGTGGATTTTCCGCGCTCATGTCGGGGAGATCATAATTTAACGGTCGTTGTCTCGGTCGTCAGAGCGGGCGGATTTGGGTTTTTGGGCGGGATTGCGTCCGTGGCGGACGATTAATCTTCTACTCGGACATGGACGGGCGGAATTTTGTGTGTTTTTACCGCCGCGGGCGGAGGTTGCTTCGCGACTTCATAATTGCTCGGTCGGTATTCCCATGGTGCCGGCGGGCGGTTTTCTCATGCTCTCGTAGAGGGCGGATTTTTTAACGCCGGTTATCGTAATGGGCCCCTAAATCTCTTAAAAAATAAAAAGCACTAACTAACTCTTAATTAGCGTTTTCCATATATGAAAAACAACGACCAAAACAATTAAAAAAATATAAATATCAACCAATGAAATACACACAATATTAAAATAAACCAATCACATTAAACAAACAATTAATTAAACACTATATAAAGAACAAAAAATTATTCAGTATTTTACACCTCAAACAAAAAACAAACAAGAAGACGAAACTCTGCCGGATTGCTGCCAGAACACAGGACTTCATTAAAGAAAAATCTATTTCCTAATTCACAAAAGTAAGTAAAATGCCATTTAGAATCTAACACTACTGCTAGTCTTCAAAAACTACTATTTATCATGCATAAATAATGAATGTATATATTTTTCCTATTTATGTCTCCTCTACAGATAATTCTCAAACCATCCAAACAATTACAGAACAGTTTGAAAAATCAACTAACAAATAAAGTAAGTATTAAGCTAAACTCAATTTAAAATTACCTAAAACACTCAACCAAACCCCAACTTTATCCCAAACCCCCACCCCACCTTGTGCACAATTGAACAAAACTATTAAAAATATATTTTATTCTACCAACAGAAACATCAGCAACAAAACTGAAATCAAACAACAAAGAAAAAGCATCAGCATTAAAAACGACCCCAAACTCGACATTGTAAGTACATTAATAACAATTTGTATGTATTAGTTAAAAAACATGTACAATATTCGTTTTATTAATTTTTATATACATTTTTCTTAGCATTTAAAACATCACAATGACTGAAGGCGCCCAATTGATCACTTCCCAGAAAGGAAAGTTTTTGCTATGTTACATGGGGTATGTCTATACCCAAAAAAAGCAAAGTGGACTGAAAGTAAACTGGAAATGTAACAAATACTATTCTAATAAATGTTATGGGAGGGCTACAACTAGAGAAACAACTGTTCTGTATGTTAGGGGGCATAACCACCCCCCAAATGTTACTGAAATAGAGGTTAGAAATGCCCTAGACGACATTAGAGAAGCTAGCACTAGCTCACAGAAATCTACCACTCAAATACTTAAAGAAATGCTGCCCAGAGTACCCCAACATGCTACTGGCCAAATGCCCTCTATTGCTTCCTTAAAAAGAACTATAGCTCGAAGGAAAAAAGCCACAACCACCACCACACCTGCCCCAAAAACATTTGAAGAGGTAGAAATCCCCCTAGAACTATCAATTACACATAACAAAGAACCATTTCTTCTTTATGACAACAAATCTAAAGATAAAAGAATCATTATGTTTGCAACCGCCAATAATTTCAGTAAAACTCCAACAGTCAGAAACATGGATGATGGACGGGACTTTTAAACTATGTCCCAAACCATTCTATCAATTATATACTGTCCATGCACTATATCAAAACACTAACATCCCTTTTATCTACGCCTTACTACCAAATAAACAAAACTCCACTATCTCAAATTAATCAAGAAACCAATAATTATTTTCCCCAATAATAATTATTGATTTTGAGCAGGCAATGATAAATGCAATCCTAAAATCCTACCCACACACAGCAATTCAGGGTTGCTACTGTCATTTTATTCAGTGTATATGGAGACACCTTCAGAAATCAACACTAAGGGCCCGATTCTGAGCTCGCTCGGAAGCGCTCCTGACAGCATCCGTCAGTAGCGAGTCCGAGTCATACGCGTGATTTCCGTGCGACTCGTACAGCTGTACGAGCGAGCAAGTACGATGCGATAATCGCCTTGCGCTCCAAGCGGCTTGTACGCGTCAGCGATCCCCTCCGGACGACTCCGCCATGGCCGACAGGCACAGCGCAACGGTGCAGATTCATAGACGACCAAGTACGATGCGCGCGCTGAGCAGCTGGATCGAGTCGGAGCCTCCGACTTGAAAAAGCTCCGGGAAGCGGACTTCGGGGGTCCGTAGCGGGCCCTCCTTAACCCGTGCCCCTGTGACTCGATCACTGGGGGCCCAAGAGTCCCCCTACATATGCATGCACGGTGCGGGCGGGACCGGGCGTCCCGCAGCACGGGCGCCCTCGTCCGAGACGTGAGTTTATGGTCTTTGGGAGCCTATGTACGCAACGTACACCAGGCTCCCATAGACTTCAATGGGGCTCCGAACGACCTGAGTCCGTCAGCGCTGCAGCGCATCATACTCTGTCGCTCGGAGTCCAGGAGCACGAGTCGCTCGGAAAGCTCTACGAGCGCTAGTCGGCCGTAGGGCTTTCCAAGCAAGATCGGAATCGGGCCCTTGTGTTGAATATGTGACAAATAGCTCCTTCGCATATCAAATAAAAAAACTTATAGCACTGGCCTACGTCCCAGTTACTGACGTGGCCGAACACTACAACTTATTGATAGAAAGTCCATACTACCAACAATAGACTCCACAGATCAGGACATAGAAGGCAACCTAAATACCACATCCCATGGTGGAATGTATACCTCAGCACACTAAATAAAGAGACAAAAACAAACAATGCTGTTGAAGGTTGGCATAATGCCTTCCAAGCAACAACAGGCAGAGGTCCATCTACTCTACACAAACTCTTACTATCCCTCCAAAAAGAACAGCTACCAACAGCTAAGAATGGAACAATCTGTAACACAAATAGGGCCCAAACTATCCAAACAAACTAAACAAATGTTTGAATACCTACAACACCAAGTCAGACTATATCCAACAACAAAAGGCCTAGAATACCTAGAAACAATTGCCAAAAGCCTACTTTAACTTATAAAACCACTAAAAAATATAATACTTTTCGCTAAAATCAATTTAAATAGATACATATAATTTTTATATTTCCACATAAATGATTATTTTGTCTAATATATTTTGATTAAAACCATAAATATATATAGACATATTAATTATATATATGAAAATATAAAACACAACAGTAATTTTCTTAATATTTCCCTCCCACAATAAATAATTAAAATAACTTACCGTTTCCATAGCTGAAGAAAGGAAATCGCAACTCTTGTAAAGCAATCCAAGCATCTCATAATCCGAAGTGAACGAAAAATGACCCCCAAAAAAATGGAAAAATCCAACTGTTTAAAAATTAATCCTCCGTCCATAAATCCATAAACCATAAACCATAAAAAACCCGAAAAAGTGTTTTAAAAAAAAAACACTCAATGAAAACCCGAAAAATTAAGGAAGTGTAAAACAATTATTAGTTACTTAAACTAATACACACTTCCTTAACACAAAAAAATGCTATTTTCTCGTAACCGCTACTTCTCATGACCAAAACCTGTAAAAAAAATACAAACAATCCCACCCACAAAAATATACACATAGGGGTCGATTCCGATCTCGGTCGGAAGGCCTACGAATCGGATTCGGCTTTACCGGATCCGAGTCGGAGGCTTTGTTTCCGACCGAGTCGTACAGAGGTCCGGACGCCCAAGTATGATGCGAATGAACGTGATATCGCCGACCGACTCGTTTCCGGGTCCGAACTGCTCCGTACGACTCGGTCGCAGACAAACCGTACCGCGCTATGGAGTCGATTTCCGACCGAGCCAGTACAATGCACGATTCGGACAGCCGGATCGAGTCGGAGTCTCCGGGACAAAAAAGCTCCGGGAAGCGGACTTCGGGGTCCGTGCCAGACCCCCTTCACCCGTAGCCTTACGAGTCGGACACAGGGGGACCCAAGGGTCCCCTATACATGCATGTACGGTGCGGATGGCACCAACGCGTACCCACTACAGGGGGCACCCTTTTGCGCAACGTACCCATTGAGTCAATGGGAGCCCATGTACGCGTCGTACGACCGGCTCCCATTGACTTCAATGGGAGTCCGACCGAACCGAGTCCGGCAGCATGCGGCTGCATCGTACTCGATCGGTCGGACTGCAGGAGTCCGGCTCGGTCGGAAAACAATCCGGATCTGGATCTGTCGGAGTGCTTTCCGACCCAGATCGGAATCGGCCCCATAGTCTACAACATAATACTATTACAATATTACAAACATTATTCACACCAAATTCACACATATTCTCACATATTTAAAATTTTCTAACTTAGGCCTCAAAAACATAACGATCGATAAAAAGCTAAAACCCAAATAACACATAAAAAACACCACAACTCCAAAAACCTAACACTACACACACTAACTACAACTTAACTACCTTCAAATTAAAGTAAAACTATACTTTAAATAAAGAAAATTAAGCTTACCTTCCTCAACGCGACGCAGCTTCCAACCGCAAGCGTGTCCCGTCCAAAATAACCCAAAACAAACGTGAGCGGTTACAAAATACAAGCAGCAAACAAATATGGCGGCTTTAAACATTATAAATTAATATCTTTTCTTTAAAAACATCTTATTACATAATTATAACATGACTAAAATATTTTATAAAAATCTAACAATTTATAACATATGTTAAAGATTATTTAACATTTTTTCTGCATTGTAAAATTATAATAATAAATATTATTAAACATATAATAATTATTATTATAATTCCATATGTATACAAGTTATATACAATGTTGACTAAAACTTATATTACATTTATTAAATGTTTAAAAAATGTATACCTATTAAAAAATATGTATAAAAATTGAAGTGTAATAATTAATATTATTAATATTTTATATATTAATATTAATTAAAAAGTATTATTATTTGTTAAAAAAATGTTACAATATTTAAAACTTAAAATGCATTCAAAAATATGAAAACAGTAATATTATTAATAATTTACAATGTATGTAACCAAATAATAAATGTTCATAATACAAGATTAAACTGTACAACTGTGATTAAAATATATATTTTATTTACAAACATTTTTGTAAAACAATAAAAACTACATTATTTCAAGTTACACATTTTACATAACTGTATGCAAAAGTTACCAATGTTAAAAACATTTGTTTACATAATTCTTATATGTAAAAGTATACATATATCCCAAATATTTCTTTCTGTAAAATAAATAATATTGTTTTTTCTCTATGTGTATTAATTTATATTATATGCACTTAATAAAATTTTTTTTGACCATTACTATATCATGACACTAAATAAACATCAATTAAAAAATAATATGTGTGGTGTTTTTGTGTATCATTTTATTAATGTTGTATTTAATACAAAAAAATATGTTTTAATTAAATGTACTGTATGAAATGATATGTTTTAATTAAATATATATATAATTTTATTAATTTTCATTTATAACTATGTTATAATTAATACACATTGCTACTACAAACGATATAAATTTTTTAAGATTACAAAACTACACATATATATATAATTTACAATTCCCACTCCAGTTAGTATTAAATCATGGTAGGTGTTGGACACTAAACTTAATTCATTTACTATTCCCACTCCAGTTAGTATTAAGTCAGGGTAGGTGCTGGACACTAAACTTAATTAATTTACTATTCCCACTCCAGTTACTATTAAATCAGGGTAGGTGCTGGACAATAACTTAATTAATTTACTATTCCCACTCCAGTTAGTATTAAGTCCTGGTAGGTGCTGGACACTAAACTTAATTAATTTACTATTCCCACTCCAGTTAGTATTAAGTCAGGGTAGGTGCTGGACACTAAACTTATATAATTTACTCTTCCCACTCCAGTTACTATTAAATCAGAATAGGTGCTGGACACTAAACTTAATTAATTTACTATTCCCACTCCTGTTAGTATTAAGTCATGGTAGATGCTGGACACTAAACTTAATTAATTTACTATTCCCACTCCAGTTAATATTAAGTCAGGGTAGGTGCTGGACACTAAACTTAATTAATTTACTATTCCCACTCCAGTTAGTATTAAGTCATGGTAGGTGCTGGACACTAAACTTAATTAATTTACTATTCCCACTCCAGTTAGTATTAAGTCAGGGTAGGTGCCGGACACTAAACTTAATTAATGTACTTTTACCACTCCAATTATTATTAAGTCACAGAAGATGCTGTACACTAAACATATATAAATTACTTTTCCCAATCCAATTAATATAACACAATCTATACAATACATAAAACCTATTTTCTTTAATATTCACTATAACAATTTATTAAACTATATAATGTCATTACTCAAATATTTTTTAAACATATACCATTAATAAAATAATATTCTAAATAGTATTAAATATAATAATAAATATCCCACAATACTATATATCACATATAAATGATATTTTTACTAATTACTACACATATTACTTAATATTTAATTCTATCTTTCAACAAATTAATTAATAATTTTCATTTTTTAAACTCTTAATAAATATTAAATAATAGTTAATATTTATAACATATAATTATTAACAACAAAAATATCTTTTAATTATTAAATAACATACAGGAAAAGTCCCCACTTAAGTCTCTGGGGACTCAATGGAAATTGCCCCTCAAGGGCTCAGCTGTGCGTCAACAGCATCCTGTAGCTGGAACTTTTGTTCTTCAGTTAGGCGTGTGTTAGGGACTGCACCAAGGTATGAAGGGCTTAGCTGGGGATGTCTGGAGAAGGGCATCCAATGGAGGTGAAGCGGTGCAATTGCACGAGAAGTGCATTTATCAATGTTATTTCTTTTGAGGGACTGAAAGTCACATGTGTAATGTGAAGTCATAAGCAAAGTGTGGTTATGTTTCTGGACATTCCTGCTAGGGTGTCTGGCTGTATATGCTTAATCCTGTGATTATAACTGTGATGCCTTTTTAGGGGCTTTAATTGCAATGCATTATAACTGTTATCAGCTGTGATAAGTACTGTCCTTTTAAGGGATGCTTAAACATGTATTCTTGCTGCTGCGTTAGGTGAAGAACAACCCAGACTGTTAGCCCCTAAGATGTAGAGGTGTATACGGTATGGCCAGTATGAGATGCTCAGTCAGGGTTATGTATCACCATGGCAGGTGTGCCCATTTTAAATGCTTGTTGAGATAAAGGTAGTGGGTCGCCAGTGGGCAAGGCCCTCACTCCAGGTTATGGTCAACCTACTGCATTGGGGGCAAGATGATGTGCATACATGGGAGTGGTGGTACTAGGCCCCATCCCTCCGGCGGGAGGGGTGGGAATGTTATGCAATGTCACAAAGTAATTCCAACAGCTTATGTATATTTGTAAATTGTTGCATAGTATTGAGTAGTGTGTGTGTTTAATAAATGTACTCTTCCTTTTATAAAGCAAAGTACAGACTAGACAATCAATTATTAAGTGTTATTGCTGCGTACTGTTAAATGGCGATTACCAGCCCACACCACCTCCCTTGAGTAAGCCTTAGACTGCTCTGCAACGCTACCCTCTGAGAGTCAAGCGCTACAATGGGATGTTTGGTTCCCAGTGAAGGACAAATGTAGTCATGTTATTTGTGCAGGCCTCACAGATACTGCCTCGTTTTCCGACAGTGAATTAGTAAAAAAAAAAACAAAAGCAAAAAACTAACGCAAGGCAGCACATTGCCCTGCTTTGCATTACCTTATGTCAGATAGGCATTGCATGGGTGTTGCTTGGGCATTCCCTTGCATCCACCCATGTATTTTCATGCAAACTCATATTTACAAAGACATGTTAACAAAGGTTTGCACCAAACTGGTAAGTCTACCTGAGGCTGCCGTAACAAGGAGTAATATCTTTATTTCTCCTCGTTATTTCCTCTTTGCATGTATGCTGCATTCGGTAGCACACTGTTAGAAATTGAGTCTCTGGTTGGGAGAGATTTTCACCCTGTCCAAGTAGGAACCACAATCTTAATCAGGATAAGTCAGATACACAACCTAAATTATCCTGTGCTCACCCTCTGATAGCTTGGCACAGAAAAGTCAGGCTTAACTTAAGAGGCAATGTGTAAAGTATTTGTGTACACTTTAATTACAGTAACACAGTGGAAACACTGCAAAAAGACACCACACCAGTTTAGAAAGATAGAGAGTATTTATCTGAGAAAAACAAGACAAAAACGACAAAAATCTAATAAGGAGAGCTGGAGATATGAATTTTTAAAGAATAAACTGGCGTACAGGGCTTAGAAGTCAATAGCGCTTAGAGGTTACTTGAAGTCGTGCTGGACCGAGGTAAATCCAAAGTTCAGGCTGACCACAATGGAGGTAAGGCCAGCTACAAGACCCATGCAGGGCCCACTAAAAAAGTACAGTGGATAGAGCAAGCGTCGGCGTCGAAGTCTTGATGCGTCACTTCCGATTCACGCAATCGGGCCAATGCTTCATCGTTGAGCCTCTCAGTCGGGCCCTGTGTCGTCATCGAACCCTTTATGATGCAGGCACTGCATCATCGTTGAACCTCGCAGTTGGGTCACATGTCATTGTCGAACCCTTCACGATACAGGTGCTGCGTCAAACCTCGCAGTCGGGTCCCGCATCATCAACGAGCCATGCAGGGATTGTCCTCGAAGCGCCTCTTTGTCGATTTTTGTGGAAAAACAGCTGCAGAACCCACTTTCAAGGCCCAGGACTGGATTGACATCTCTTGGCAGGGCAGAACTCACAGTTGGCAGAGTCCAGCAGCTGAAGCAGAGTTGAAGGAAGCCTTTGATGACCCTGAGACTTCAAAACGGGAGGCAAGCCCGCAAGCCCTCGGAGAAACTTGGGTTCGAGAATGTAAAGAGCAGATCCCGTCCTTCTCACTCCCAGGCAAGAAGCAGCAGGTAGCAGGCCAACACAGCAAAGCAGTTAGAAAAGTGGCAGTACCTCCTCCAGCACAGCAGCTCTTCTTCCTGGCAGAATGTCCGTAGATCCAGAAGTGTTCTGCCATTAAGGTGTCAGAGGTTCAATACTTATACCCAATTTGACCTTTGAAGTAGGGAGACTTCAAAGAGATGTTTTGAAGTGCACAAGACCCTGCCTATCCTGCCTTGCCCAGACTCACTACAGGGGGTATACAACCCTTTGTGTGGGTACAGGCACAGCCCTATTCAGGTGCAAGTGTCAGCTCCTCCCTTTCATCCTGCCTCAGGATGACCCATCAACATGCAGATGGTTGCTCTGTCACACCTACTCTGCCTTTCTGTGTGGCTGTCTAGAGGGAATTCAGGAAACCAGCTCCCCAGACGTGTATTCCAGGAACAGGCAGCAGACACCGAATGGTTTAAGTGAGAATATGCCAACTTTCTAGAAGTTAAACAAGAAAAAGGTGTCCTAGCCGTCACATTTATCTGCTGTTAAAGTGATTTAACAGACTAAATACCATTAACTAAATTAAACTGGACTTGACGCATTTATTTGCTAAGTCATTCGCTTTTATGTAGAGACGTAAAACCACATTATTTCTTAAGTCAGACACAAGTGGATACGTATGAATTAGTATACATTTTGGCGATACATGTAACAACACATGAAAAAAGAGATGGAACTTAAATCAATATTGTGATGTAACAGTACAACAATACATAGTGACAATAATAAACAACAGTGGTTGTGTGCGATAAATCCAGTCGAAGTTTATGATCCAATAGCAACAACTTGACAATCTTTTTTAAATCTTTTTATTAACCAAAAAACAAACGTTTCAGTTGGAAACAGCATGAGTATACATATCAGATGGTGTAGCATGGGCAGGTACATATATATATTCATTGTGCACAGTCCGACAAGCTCCTCCTTTCCTCTCAGGATGTCAGGGATACCACCAATCACATGAACCCTGGTCAGTGTCCCTCCGCACATCACTGTCCTTGGTCCCTATAGTTCGCCCATGCCCCCCATATCTTTTCCCATTTGCGTGGGCCCCCTCTGCTCTGGTAAATAGTCTGTTCGGCTCATTGACACCAGTCCAAGTCTTTTCCCCAGTACGCCACCGTTGGTACCTCCCTTGCCCCCCATAGCCGGGCAATGTTCCTTTTGGCCACCGCGCCCGCCAATGCGAGCCAAATTTTGGCCCATTTGGGCCAAGCTGTCTCTCCTGTCCTCCCGAGGATGTCCCACCTCGCATCTGTCGGGACCGGAGAGCCAACCACCGTGGACATCACGTGGGCCAGACTGTCTCAATCTCTTTGAATTCTGGGGCAGGCCCACAGTATATGAAAGAATGTTCCTGTCTGCCCACAACCCCTGGCACACTCGTCAGACACACATCTCCCGCTACGATATAGCACTGTCCTGGGGGCATATGACTTGTGCAGAATTCTGAGCTAGATTAGTCGGAATCGTGCCCGCACAGCAATTTCTCGGGGGCTCTGTAGGGCCTCTGCCCAGTCGTCATCCTCAAGAAGACCCACGTCCAATTCCCAGGCCTCCCTCAGCGGTTCCAAGGGGTCCGGTGAGTTGTTCACCAACTTCTTGTATGTGAAAGATATCGCCCAGTAGGAGTAGGAGTCTATCCTCCAGTGGTGTGTATTCTGGCAATGGATCCCCCTCTTTCAAGTGACAGCGGAGTGCATGGCGCAGTTGCAGATATCTAAAATACTCGCACTTCCCCATCTGGTATTCTGCTTGGAGAGTTTCAAATTCAATCATTCTGTCTTTTTTCCAGACGTCGCCCACGAGATCTATACCTATATTGCTCCAACTGGTGAAGCCCCGGAGGCACGCTGATTCTTTCAAGAAATTGCTCTCCCACAGTGGGGTTTGTTCGGTGAGTTTCGTCTCCCACCCGGTCATTTTGGTTGCCTTCCGCCAGGCTGCGACCACCATCCGAGTGTGGCTTGGGAGGGTTTTGGTGCACTTTCTTTTCAAATAGAGTGCAGAGAGGTAGCTCCCCTTACCCAAGGCCATTCGATCAACCCGGTATACGGGCTCCTCGGTCGTGGCGTACACCCATCCGTTAACATTAATGAGTTGAGTTGCCCAATAGTATTTCCTTATGTCTGGCACTGCCAGTCCTCCCTCATAGACCCCCTGTTGTAATTTTCGCAGGGCAATTCTGGGGCTGCCCCCTCCCCACAGCAGCGTGCATTGCTCTGACTCAATTGCATGAAAAAAGGCCTCCGGAATCATGAAAGGAGTGTTCTGTAATGCATATAACAAGCGCGGGAGAGCCATCATCTTAAACAGAACTACTCTCCCCATAAGGGAAACAGGTAGGCGTCACCAGTGGGCCTCGTCACCCTTTAGCCTGTCCAGCTGTGCAGTTACGTTTAACTGCAGGAACTCCTCCTCCGATTTAGTGATCCAAATGCCGAGGTATTTGAAAGTCTCCTTATGCACTAGTTCCTTGCATGCTGACGTTAGAACGGGTGGCTCACCCACCAGGGAAAACACCAGGGACTTGCCCAGTTTATGCGGTATCCTGAGTACGCCCTGAAAGACTGAATAATGTGGATGAGCCTATGGAATGTCTGACGGGGTCTGTGGGCATAGAGCAGGATATCGTCCGCATAGAGGGAGATACGTTCCTCCCAACCCCCGCCTATATCGATACCCCTAACCACTGGATCCCCTCGCACCCACGAGGCCAGCGGTTCGAGTGCCAGTGCGAAAAGTATCGGTGAGAGCGGGCAACCCTGCCGTGTACCCCTGTCCAGTTCAAAGACCCTAGACATTGTACCATTAACCCTCACTCGTGCCAACGGCGCCGAATAGAGAAGCCCAATCCATGCTCGAAAACTCGGACCAAAGCCCAGTCTAGTCAGGACTGCAAAGAGGTATGGCCACTCGATGCTATCGAACGCCATATGGGCGTCGAGGGACAGCAGTGCCGCCGGTACCTCTGGCTGTTTGGAGACCATGTGTAACACCCCGTACAGGCGTCGGAGATTCAGCCTGGTGCTTCTGTGAGGCATACAGCCGGATTGGTCGGGATGAATCAGGGATTGTATTACCGGGCCTAATCTGTTAGCTAGCACCTTTGCCAGCACCTTGGTCTCGTAATTGAGTAGCGAGATAGGCCTGTAGGAGCTGAAAAGATTCTGGGGCTTGCCCTTTTTAGGGATAACCACTATGGTGGTTGTTCTCAAATCTATCGGTAGCTGGCCCACCTCCCTCGCTTCTTGAAACATATTGAGCATGTATGGTGCGATGGTCCCCGCCACACACTTGAAAGACTCCGCCGGAAAGCTGTTTGGCCCCGCAGCCTTCCAGGATTGCAGGTCTTGCATAGCCCCCTCTATTTCTTCAAGCGTCAGGTCCAACTCAGTCTGTTCCCGCTCCTCCGCACTCAGCACTGAGAGCTTTATGTCTCTTAGCAACTCGCTGCAGTCTACTGCCCCTATGTCAGTTCGTGATTGATAGAGCGCCTCATAGTAATGGGCGAACGCCTCCGCTATGTCCGCACCCATTACCCGCTGCGTGCACTCGGGGGTCTGGTTGTCCGGAACCCAGTTACGGCTTCTATCTCTCCTTTCCAGCCACGCAATAAGCTTATTGGCTTTATCGCCGAGGTCATTTATTCGTCGATGTGTAGCTATCGCATGCGCTCGGGCCGTGTTTTCTCCCAGATCCCTCAGCTCACGCTGTTTAAGCCGAAGCCTATGTTTACGGTCATCCTCCTCCCCCTGATCCGTTCCCGTTACCGATGCCAGTGACAGAGTCTCCTGTTCCAGACTATCGCACTGCGCGCATTTCTCCTTGCGCTGGGCCCCTGCTGTCGCCTGCACAAAGTCCCTAGCCACCGTCTTGTACGCCTCCCACAGCACGCAGTGAGATTTTACAGACCCAGCCTTGTCTGCAAAGTATTGTTCTGCGCGTTCCCTGAAGAGGTCCTGAAAGTCGTGGTCCCTGAATAAATAAGGGTCAAGGCGTGGCGGCACGGTCCAGTCTCTCACCGGGCCCCGCATATGTACCTCAACCGGGGAATGGTCCAATATTTCACGGGCCTTGTGGCATCCAGCCTGAAAAAGGCCGGCGGACATAGTGTGTGTGAAGATGTAATCTAAGCGCGCCCCGCTGCCATGCGCTGCTGAGATATGTGTATAATGGCGCGCGCCAAAGTTGTGCATTCTCCATAGGTCAACTAGCCCCATCGCATTTACGAAGTCATTCAACGACTGCGGCCCCTTAGTTCTATGGGACTGTGTGTCCCGGTCTAGTTCCAGTGACATTGTCTCGTTCATATCCCCACCCAGGATCAGAGTACCCATGGGCATTTCAAGCAGCAATTTACTGAGATCAGGTAATGTCGCCCCATGCATACTAGGAGGTATGTATACTGAGCATAGGTTCAGGGTAAGGCCCTCACACGTCCCCGATAGCGCCACATAACGTCCCAAGGGGTCGTACCAGGTACGATGTATTACTAGTGGCACTGAATTCTTGGTTAATATTGATGTTCCCCTATAGCCAGTGGTGAACCCAGCGTGGGCTATAAGTGTGTATCCGAACCGGTTCAGGGCCAGGTAGTTATTTCCCTTCAGGTGCGTCTCCTGCAGGAGCATGATATCTGAAGAATGTCTATGCAAATATTGTAATACCATAGTCTGTTTAATTTTGTCCCCCAGACCATTCACATTCCACGATAGCACCTTTAGTCTACTGGTCGGTCGTAGGGCCATTTGGGAGCTGTGCGTTTCCGATAATCCCCCTCTTCCCGCCCCTCCCGCTCCGCCCGACACCACCCACCCCTAATGTATACCAAGATTGAAGCATTATGGAATCAACTGTACAAAAACAAACCCTGTAAACAAGTCCCCCCCTCCCTGCTACCCTGCATTGTAGGCCTAGAACTACCCACATCCCCAACTAGCAGAGCGCCTGTCGCCCAATAAACAGACAGAAAATGTAGGGGCTGCCGAACGCCGCCTCCCTTAGATCCCCTGTGGGCCTAACTCAGCCCAAGTTCTTCAGAGTTCGTTGCAATTGTAAGTCCATAGCTCCCTATGGCTTAGTAACATGCAGGCCCACCCCCCATATCGAGTGCGTTTCTCCTCGAGCTTAACTCAGTCCTGCGCGCGATATGTGGCCACCATAAGTTCCGCTGTCTATACCGCTGCGGTACCTGGGTTACTTTCTGTGATTCTCCGAGTCTGCTGGGCGGAGTGATCTCGACCTCCTAGAGCGCTTCTCGTGAATGTCCATCCCTTCTCGCCCATTTGGAAACCCCGATTGCCGACACCGGTTTCCTCTCCAGCCTCCCTCCTGGCGTTGGGCGCGCGCCTGGGAACGCCCCTCGTCCAACCATTCCTGAACTTCTGACGGGGCCGGGAAGAACCAGGACTTGTTGCCGTCAATCACTTTAAGCTTGGCCGGGAAGAGCATCATGTACTTTATTCCTTTTTCCCGGAGGGCGCATTTCACTCCGTCATAGGTGCGTCGTTCCTGCTGTACCTTCAGCGTGAAGTCCGGGAAGAATCTTACAGTTGTATTTTCATAGGCAAGGTCGCCATGCATTCTTGCCGCCTGCAAGATGGCGTTCCGGTCTCTGTAATTCAGAATCCTAGTGATGATAGTTCTAGGGGGAGCCCCAGGTTTTGGTGGGGGCACCGGGGCCCTGTGAGCCCTCTCCACCGTGAAGTAAGTGGACAGTCTTTTGGGTTTCAGATGGTTCAATATTATGTCTTCGAGGAAGAGGTCCACGCTGGGCCCTTCCGCTCCCTCTGGGACCCCCAACACCCTTATGTTGTTCCGGCGGGCCCTTCCTTCTTGATCTTCCAGCTTTACTGCGGATTGTCTATGTTGATGAACCAGTTGCTGGACCTTCTCTTCTAGTTTACGTGTGGTCGATTGGAGTTCCGTAATACTTGTCTCTGCAGCGGTGACTCTCTCTGATGTCTTATTCATATCAGCCCGCATTAAGTTCATTTCGATTGTGACTTTATTGATCTTTGTCTCTAGCGTTGTTCCCAATGCCTGGATGGCCGTCATTATTGCTCCGAGTGACAGCTCTGGTGTATCTTCCCGTTCTCCGGCGGCTCCTCCCTCCATTTGCGACGGCTTTGGGATCGCATATTTGTCCAACTTATTGGACTGCACTGGCGGGCCCCCCTTAGGCTTCATTATATCTGGCTCCACAATGCAGTAGGGGTGGTGTTGGTGTTTGGCCGGCGCCCTGCGCACACCCGTCCTTCCCGCTGTGCTTAACCAGTCACAGCGTATGGGGAGGGCCCCCTGACAGGGAGGTCTCCAGTATCTCCTTAGCACCCACGTGCGGCGGCCTCTGCGCTCGCTCCCAGCTCCGGAATGCTTTATGTTATGTTATGTTAAATTAATTTTATACAGCGCACAGCTACCCAACAAGGGTTTCCCAGCGCCAAGCCTGAAGGAGAAGAAAAGAAGCCCTCATGTGGGCCGCCGAAGTGGGCCTGCAGCCAATTTGTCAGCGTGGGTCTGGTCGTGTGTTCTGTTTAGCACCGGGCCTCTCCCACCGCGCGTGCCCATGATATGGAGAGGGCTCTTGGCCGACCGCTACCTCGCTCTCCAATCTAAGGCCAGTGGTCTTCCCGCAATGCAGTGGTTCCGCGCTGCCACAGTCGTTCAGACAGCCCGGGCCCGCACCACCATAACGCCTCCCAGCACCCGTCTTATATGTTGGCCCCTATAAGGGTGGGGGTGCTTCTTTTGTTCTGCCCATGTGGTCCGTGTGAGTGGGCCGCCGCCCTGCCTCCCTTGTCCCCACAGGACTCTCTCCTTCTTGCCGTGCTCTTCTTTGAAGCCACCCGCCTCCACCCGGCCCAACAGTTCTTACTGGGCAGGGCCGGCAGCAGGCCAGCAGGATCTCAGGAGGAGTCGCGTTGCCCCAGTCTCCCGGTCCGTCCAGACCCGCATCGCAGCAGCGCTCTCAGCACCTGCCGAAATCTCCTTCACCTGTGGGGGGGGGCCTCGCTCCTTTAATTTGGGCAACGCGATCTATAGACGTGGGTCGCAGCCCTGCCTCTCCTGCCCTCACCGGAGTCACTTCTTCCTGCCGCTTTATGCACTTCTTCCACCCTCTTGCGCCCGGCGGCTTAACTCCTACCAGGCAGTGGCATTAGCGGGTGCTCCGGATCACTGGCACGCAGCCCTTGGTGTCGCACGATCACACACGGCCGCCACTCCCTCAGGCAGCCGGGCTGCGTCTGCTGTTCTGGCGCGCGTCCCTCATAGGCATTGCCCAGCATTTCCTCTGGCCTTCGCACCCGGCGGCCTCACAGGCCCGTGACCGCCCCGCTCTAGATGCTCGGGACGTGGGCTCGCTGCAGGGTGCCACACAGCAGTGCACGATGTTCCGCTGACCTACACTCGATCACCGGGCTGCAACTTTCGGATTTAGTGCGGATATTGTCAGCTTTTGTCGAGGCCCCGGCGGAGCTCTCGCTCTACGCTGCCATCTTGGCAGATCCCAGGCCACGCCCCCCCAACTTGACAATCTTTAACAGTCTAATTGTCTACAACATTTTCAGTGCTGCTAAACACAGGGAAGAAGCTGTTATGCCTAGTAGTTAAGAGTTTTGAAACATTTCTACTAGGGCAAATTTAATTAAGTAAAAACAGTCCCCGCGTTGTATATTGCCGACGCGTTTCGATTCCCAGAGTTATTTACGGGATTCTCTTCAGGGCGTGGACTGGGTTATATAAATAGAAAGGTGTTGGACTTGGCCTTTTTGCAGGGTCATCCCTAAACTTTTTGCCTTTCTCCTAGCCATTTTTCTGACATGGTGTTGGTGGTTTTAGGCCTCTAGGCACTTTAGCACTGCTGTCCAGTGTAAAGTGCGTGTGCTCTCTGTGATAAATGTGGTAAGATTGGTCTACACCTGTTTGGCCTATTTAATTTACCTGTGAGTCCCTTGTAAAGTGGTATCTCATATACCCAGGGCTGGTAAATTAAATGCTACTGGTTGGCTTGCAGCGCTGATTGCGCCACCCACCAAAGTAGCCTTTCAAACCTATCTCAAGCCTCTGCCATTGCAGGGCCTGTGCGTGCAATGTTACTGCCGCTGTGACGTGGCACCTAAAGTGTGTGCCATGTCCGTGACCCCCCTTTTACCGCATGTCAGTCACCCCTAAGGTAGGCCCTAGCTAGCCCTATGGGCAGGGTGCATTGTAGGTAAAAGATAGGACATGTACCTTAAGTGTGTGACATGTCCTGGTAGTGACAAACAGCCATTTTGTTTCTCACTACTGTGGGGCTGCCCTCCCATAGGAATGCATTGGGGATTCCCTGATAAGTGTTTCAGTGGTAATTCCTGATATGAGAGGCGCAGCGTGGTCAAGTTTGGTATATTTGGAATAGTGATAATAAATGCTGTGCAATGGTGTGGGCAGATTTATTATAACTATTTTAGAAATGCCACTTTTAGAAGTTGGCATTTCTGTGTGCTTTGTGTCTGCCTGCCTGATGTGAATTGCATGTCTGGCTTGTGAGTGACAGGGGCTGGGAGGTGTGTGTGGCTCCAGGAGGGGCAGGGTGAGTCAGCGCTAGGCTGAATGGGACACCTGGGCTGAGAGTAGTGGGAGGAGAAATCCCCTGACTCTGAATAGGACTGTGCCCAGGCTGTACAATGCTGGCTCCGCCCCCTGTGGTGTGTCTGATCACTGAGCCCCCACCTGACAAAGGGGAGAGGAGCTGGGCAAAACAAAGTGCTCCAAATCCCCCCTAAACCAGTTCTGACTGGTATCCCCAGACCCTGTGCTGTGACACAAAGGGATTTGCTAATATAAATATAGGGGCTGTGACCCCATGAAGATGTTCAGTTCTTGTTCTGGTGCTGTTCCTGACGTGCTGGGGGCTTGCTGCTGTTGGGGCCAGGAGGAACCGCCATGGGGGCTTGCCTACCTGCTGGAGGGCCCTGTGTGCTGGCCTCCCTGGGCCCAGCTGTGCTCCTGGCAGGCTCTAGCGCCTAGAGGAGTGCTTTACTTTTATTGTTGGAGAAGCGCTGTGCCTTTTTCACCTACTGTGGGGAACGTGCCTGTCCTGCAGCGCTGTGCTGCATGCAGAAAGGGAATCCCCGGCGTAGGGATTCCCCCGCATTTGCTTGGATTTACAGCGGGTGCCCACCCCGCATGAATGCTGAAATCGGCGGGTGCCCACCCCGCAATTGTGCTGATTTACGGCGGGTGCCCACCCCGCATTATTTGCCTGCTTTCAGGAATCCCCGCCGCAGCCCGGGCGAAAAGGCGGAAGTCAGGCGTATCCGCCTGACTCGGGGTGGAGCTACAGCGGGGGAAGCGGAAGTGCAGCCGGAAGCTTGGCTGTCTGAAGAGAGGAGGACGGGAGCCTACCCTGCCTCCACGAGCACCGGCCAGAGTGAGGAAGTGGCTGCAGGCCCGAGCGGGGCTCCCGTGTTGTTGGGAGGAGCCCCGCGGGCAGCTCAGGATGTCAGGAGCCTCGCAGGCTCCTTGCCGAAGTCCCGGTCCCAGGAGAGGGACCGGGTGAAGAGCAGAGTTCCCGCCAGACCAGAGGAGGCAGAGACCAACGAGGGACAGCCCCGGTGAGTGGGGCTGAGCCTCTCTTTTTCTCTAATTGTGCTCTCGCAGGCCGCAGTGGTGAAGAGCTGAGGTCGTCCTGGGTTCGGTTGGTGCCCGCGCGGCACCAGGGCAGTTGGGCAGTATTCACTGAGCGGACCCGCAGGGCAGCGGGCCGCTCCACCGTTGGGGGCAAGTTTATTGAGAGAGCCCCAGAGCGGGGCCTCAGAAGCCCAGTGCCATTTTTGCAACGTTGGGGGCACATTGTTTGCTGGGCCCCGGGGGGGCCAGAGGGCACGTGTAGTGCCAGTGCCCCTTTTTCCATTGGTACCAGTTCCTTTGCTCATTCACAGCTGCGCCACACCAGCGCGGGCAGCTGCAACGTTTTGCACATTTGTTTTTGTAGAGTCCCAGTGGAGGACTCAGGGCACAGGAGTGCCCATGCCTACAGTTTTCCACAGCTGCCCAGCACTTAGTGGGCAGCTGCTACGTTTAGGCTTGCACCCTTGCGCACTTTCTTTTTGCTGCATTGGCAGCCCTGACATTGGGACATAGGGCATTTGAGCCCCTGGGGAAGGCCAGTTGGCCTGGGGGCAGGTTGGTGACATTGGAAGAGCGCCAGGCTCTACAGGATTGCGTAATGTACTTATGCCTACTCTGAATGTTGCCAAGAATGATTTAGGCCCATAGTATTTACGCTAATGTGTTTATACTGGTGATACCTAATGCGTAATGTGTTTATGCTAATGAGGTTTTGGCCTAATGTGATTTACTGCCTAATGTCATGTTATGATGTCTTGGGGTAGTGCCTATTTGCGTAATGTGTTTATGCTTATGAGGTTATTGCATAATGTGTTTATGCAGGTGAGGCCCATTGTGTAATGTGTTTATGCTAATGAGGTTTGGGCCTAATGTGGGTTTATGTCTAATGCTAATAGGATAATGCTTAGGTCATTATGGTACCAGTAGTTACAGGTTGTGTTTTATATTTGCATTTACTTACCTGATCTGATGATTCTGACCATGGCCCGATTGGCCTGGTCCTGTATATAATTCCCCTGTGAATATTGCCCGTGCCAGTTGGCACAGTGTAAATGTGTGATTCTGTTTCTAATGTGTTTATGATAATACAAAGGCTATTTTTTATATAACCTTGTGTGGAGTTTCTTTTGTGGTGTGCCTAGTTTGTTGCTGCTGTGTGTGTGTGTTGCACAAACGCTTTACACATTGCCTCCGGGATAGGCCTGACTGCTCGTGCCAAGCTACCAAGGGGGTGAGCAGGGGTTATCTTGGGTGTGTAACTCCCTTGCTCTGACTAGAGTGGTGGTTTCTGCCTGGCTTTGGCGCAAGCCTTAGCCAACCAGAAATCCCATTTCTAACATTGGTTGTCAGCGGTGAGGATAGGACTTGCGTTTGCGCAGTACCACAGCGACAACTGGTTGCACTACAAACTCTGCATTTAGATAATCACATGTTTGGGGATTATTTTTACTGATTTTATTTTTCTCCTCAAGAGTGTCATTTTTAAAGGGTGTTTTCTGCGCTTTTATTTTAGCGCCAGAAGAGAGAAAATGACAGGGCGGGGACGCCAGTAGGTGGGGAGGATCCCATAGATAGGGAGTCCCTTGCTGGGTCCAGTGCCCCATCCCTTTTCCTGTCCCCAGAGGAGCGGGTGGATAGGAGGGAAGAAAGGGAGTGTGGAGGAGAAAAAGTTAGCTCTGGAGGGTAGTTTATCCCCTGAGCTCAGTTGAGTTGTCTGGATTCAGCAGTAAGGGTGGGATCTAGTGGTGGCAGCAATATGGTGGAAGTCCCAATCCCAGTTCCCAGAGTATGGTACCTGGTTCCCAGTAAGAGGGGTACAGGTTGAGATTCAGGGGCAGTAAGGAACTGTCTCACCAGTCTTGGGGGGAGTTTGTGGATGAATGTTGTGTTGCACTGGACAAATGGGTGCTGGTTAGCACGGCATATAATTTTGAAGGGCTGTTCAATCTGTGTGTCAGAGAGCACTTGTTCAGTAATTGTTTTCCGGGGTTGCGCCAACACCTGTTGGGGTGTAAGTTCTCTGACCCCAGGGAGCTTGCACGGGAGGCAGACCTCTGGCTGTGTGCTAGAGGGTCTGAAGAGGCATTGGGGAGTAATTCCAAAAGTAGTGGCTTGGGTATCTTCCGGTCCTGTGTGGTGGAAGAGGTTCAGTGTAGCCCAGCTAGGTCCCAGTGGAATGGGAGGGGTGTAGGGGCTCACATCCTGTCTCAGTGGAGACGGAGTGAGTGTGGGACGGTGTGTCCCACGGTGGCCCAAAACCCAGTCTCAGGGCCTGGAGGGTTCCCTAAGGGAGCGCCAGGTCGGGGGCCTAGGCTGTACTTGTAGGCCATTTGAGGAGGATCTCCCAGTGTCCAGAGGACGTGGAGTGTCTGTAACTAGAGCTCCAGCGGTCCTGGTGTCTGGCGGTACCGCTCCAGTTGGGAGGGTGCAGAAGTCCAGAGTGAGGGGTGAGAGGGGGATGTGTTCCCCAGTGGGAGAGCCAGTGGGTCAGGGGCCAGCCATAAGGGCTGAGTCTCCTTGAAGTGACCATGGTGACACCACTTCTGTCCTGGGGGATCTTTGCGCACTGTCAGATGGACAGGGGTCGGGAGATCTGCGCCAGGCAGACTATCACGCAACACGTGAGTCGTGTTACCCTCGGGGGTGCTGTGTGCGCCCCAGAAGTCCTGGTGTGCCAGGCAAAGTGCTCAGCCGCGGGGTTTAGCTCCAAGGTTGGGGAGGCCAGGTTCAGGTTCGGCCTGACCTGGAGGGAAGGATGACTGTAAACAGTGTCCTGACCGGTTTGGTTTCCAGAGGTACCACTCCAGTTGGGAGGGTGCGAACTCAGGAGAAGGGTGCAGAGGGAGGAGTCCTCGCCTCTGACCCTGGTGCAACCTGAGGGTTTAGACCCTAGGTTGGGAGACTAGGAAACTTCCAGGTCAAGAAGGAATCTCTGCCAAAGTGGATCAGCTGAAGAGACTGAGGAGACTGCCCTTGCTGTGTGTTCTGGGGCTCACCTGCAGTTTGTTGTTTCCACTGAGGAAGAGGAAAGGGGACTTTGCTGTGTGCTGTGTCCCCCCACCTGCTTGAAGAGGGACTTTGCTGTGTGCGGTGTACCTCCGAAGTGAAATTGTTTCCATGAGCCTGAGTGAGCTGTCCTCCTGTTGGAAGTTCAGCTGGAAGGAGTGTTGTGTTCTGAGGGTGCATCTCCAAGGAGGAGGGTACAGAACCCCAGAAGAAGAGGTAGGGGGAGGAGAGCCTCACCCATGACTTCTGGTCAGCCTGAGGGTGCGGACCTTAGGTTGGAGGATCAGTGGCAGTTTGGAACTGCCCTGATGGGAGGAAGAGTGGAGAGTGGCTACTATGTGCCAGGGGCTACCGCCCCCCACTCTGTGGATTGGCAAGGACCAGTGACATCTGGGTGGCCTAGGGCCTGGTCCTGGCCGTGGACAGCTAGGGAGTACCAGTGGGGTAGCCTAGTTGGTCCTGAGAGCTTTTTGACAGAGGGAACCACGTGTGTTCAGAGTGGCGTAGAACTGGAGGGTGTCCCTGCAGTTGCGGGCCCGCGTCCGTGTTCTATCGCTCAAGGCAGGGAAGCCCATCAAGGTGGTGATTGGTCTACCCTGCGTTTTGGCTGGAAGGGGTTGTGTTGGACTTGGCCTTTTTGCAGGGTCCTCCCTAAACTTTTTGCCTTTCTCCTAGCCATTTTTCTGACATGGTGTTGGTGGTTTTAGGCCTCTAGGCACTTTAGCACTGCTGTCCACTGTAAAGTGCGTGTGCTCTCTGAGATAAATGTGGTAATATTGGTCTACACCTGTTTGGCCTATTTAATTTACCTGTGAGTCCCTTGTAAAGTGGTATCTCATATACCCAGGGCTGGTAAATTAAATGCTACTGGTGGGCTTGCAGCTCTGATTGCGCCACCCACCAAAGTAGCCTTTCAAACCTATCTCAAGCCTCTGCCATTGCAGGGCCTGTGCGCGCAGTGTTACTGCCGCTGTGACGTGGCACCTAAAGTGTGTGCCATGTCCGTGACCCCCTTTTACCGCATGTCAGACACCCCTAAGGTAGGCTCCTAGCTAGCCCTATGGGCAGGGTGCATTGTAGGTAAAAGATAGGACATGTACCTTAAGTGTGTGACATGTCCTGGTAGTGACAAACAGCCATTTTGTTTCTCACTACTGTGGGGCTGCCCTCCCATAGGAATGCATTGGGGATTCCCTGATAAGTGTTTCAGTGGTAATTCCTGATATGAGAGGCGCAGCGTGGTCATGTTTGGTATATTTGGAATAGTGATAATAAATGCTGCGCAATGGTGTGCGCAGATTTATTATAACTATTTTAGAAATCCCACTTTTAGAAGTTGGCATTTTTGTGTGCTATGTGTCTGCCTGCCTGATGTGAATTGCATGTCTGGCTTGTGAGTGACAGGGGCTGGGAGGTGTGTGTGGCTCCAGGAGGGGCAGGGTGAGTCAGCGCTAGGCTGAATGGGACACTTGGGCTGAGAGTAGTGGGAGGAGAAATCCCCTGACTCTGAATAGGACTGTGCCCAGGCTGTACAATGCTGGCTCCGCCCCCTGTGGTGTGTCTGATCACTGAGCCCCCACCTGACAAAGGGGAGAGGAGCTGGGCAAAACAAAGTGCTCCAAATCCCCCCTAAACCAGTTCTGACTGGTATCCCCAGACCCTGTGCTGTGACACAAAGGGATTTGCTAATATAAATATAGGGGCTGTGACCCCATTAAGATGTTCAGTTCTTGTTCTTGTGCTGTTCCTGACGTGCTGGGGGCGTGCTGCTGCTGGGGCCCAGGAGGAACCGCCATGGGGGCTTGCCTCCCTGCTGGAGGGCCCTGTGTGCTGGCCTCCCTGGGCCCAGCTGTGCCCCTGGCCCTGGAAGGCTCTAGCGCCTAGAGGAGCACTTTACTTTTATTGTTGGAGAAGCGCTGTGCCTTTTTCACCTACTGCAGGGAACATGCCTGTCCTGCAGCGCTGTGCTGCGTGCAGAAAGGGAATCCCCGGCGTAGGGATTCCCCCGCATTTGCTTGGATTTACAGCGGGTGCCCACCCCGCATGAATGCTGAAATCGGTGGGTGCCCACCCCGCAATTGTGCTGATTTACGGCGGGTGCCCACCCCGCATTATTTGCCTGCTTTCAGGAATCACCGCCGCAGCCCGGGCGAAAAGCGGAAGTCAGGCGTATCCGCCTGACTCGTGGCGGAGCTACGGCGGGGGAAGCGGAAGTGCGGCCGGAAGCTTGGCTGTCTGAAGAGAGGAGGACGGGAGCCTACCCCGCCTCCACGAGCACCGGCCAGAGTGAGGAAGTGGCTGCAGGCCCGAGCGGGGCTCCCGTGTTGTTGGGAGGAGCCCCGCGGGCAGCTCAGGATGTCCGTAGCCTCGCAGGCTCCTTGCCGAAGTCCCGGTCCCAGGAGAGGGACCAGGTGAAGAGCAGAGTTCCCGCCAGACCAGAGGAGGCAGAGACCAACGAGGGACAGCCCCGGTGAGTGGGACTGAGCCTCTCTTTTTCTCTAATTGTGCTCTCCCGGGCCGCAGTGGTGAAGAGCTGAGGTCGTCCTGGGTTCGGTTGGTGCCCGCGCGGCACCAGGGCAGTTGGGCCAGTAGTCACTGAGCGGACCCGCAGGGCAGCGGGACGCTCCACCGTTGGGGGCAAGTTTATTTAGAGAGCCCCAGAGCGGGGCCTCAGAAGCCCAGTGCCATTTTTGCAACGTTGGGGGCACATTGTTTGCCGGGCCCCAGGGGGGGGCCAGAGGGCACGTGTAGTGCCAGTGCCCCTTTTTCCATTGGTACCAGTTCCTTTGCTCATTCACAGCTGCGCCGCACCAGCGCGGGCAGCTGCAACGTTTTGCACATTTGTTTTTGCAGAGTCCCAGTGGAGGACTCAGGGCACAGGAGTGCCCATGCCTACAGTTTTCCACAGCTGCCCAGCACTTAGTGGGCAGCTGCTACGTTTAGGCTTGCACCCTTGCGCACTTTCTTTTTGCTGCATTGGCAGCCCTGACATTGGGACATAGGGCATTTGAGCCCCTGGGGAAGGCCAGTTGGCCTGGGGGCAGGTTGGTGACATTGGAAGAGCGCCAGGCTCTACAGGATTGTGTAATGTACTTATGCCTACTCTGAATGTTGCAGAGAATGATTTAGGCCCATAGTATTTACGCTAATGTGTTTATACTGGTGATACCTAATGCGTAATGTGTTTATGCTAATGAGGTTTTGGCCTAATGTGATTTACTGCCTAATGTCATGTTATGATGTCTTGGGCTAGTGCCTATTTGCGTAATGTGTTTATGCTTATGAGGTTATTGCATAATGTGTTTATGCAGGTGAGGCCCATTGCGTAATGTGTTTATGCTAATGAGGTTTGGGCCTAATGTGGGTTTATGTCTAATGCTAATAGGATAATGCTTAGGTCATTATGGTACCAGTAGTTACTGGTTGTGTTTTATATTTGCATTTACTTACCTGATCTGATGGTTCTGACCGTGGCCCGATTGGCCTGGTCCTGTCTATAATTCCCCTGTGAATATTGCCCGTGCCAGTTGGCACAGTGTAAATGTGTGATTCTGTTTCTAATGTGTTTATGATAATACAAAGGCTATTTGTTATATAACCTTGTGTGGAGTTTCTTTTGTGGTGTGCCTAGTTTGTTGCTGCTGTGTGTGTGTGTTGCGCAAACGCTTTACACATTGCCTCCGGGATAGGCCTGACTGCTCGTGCCAAGCTACCAAGGGGGTGAGCAGGGGTTATCTTGGGTGTGTAACTCCCTTGCCCTGACTAGAGTGGTGGTTTCTGCCTGGCTTTGTCGCAAGCCTTAGCCAACCAGAAATCCCATTTCTAACAAAAGGGTTGTGAAATATTAAGAAGAGGAAATTGGTCTCTATGTCTCCTATGTAAAAAGCATACGGGTTAATCTCTTCTAAAAGTACCTGTTCATGAGAGAAAATATTCCTAGGGTGCGATCTTGTGGGGCCAGAGAAAGTTGCTAAAGGCTCAGTCTGTAATAAAGAATTAGGTTTGTATCAATGTATTTGCCGATGATGTTTGAAACACATTGTTGCCAGGGGTGAGAAAGTGTGACTTACTTTTAACGAGTGTTTAAACGCTTTTGTTTGTTAGTTGAAACTGACTGCTCGCATACAAGTTCCAAGTTCAGTTTGGATCAAGGGCCTCCTGTGTGTAACAAATCAGAACAATGTAACTAGGGAAGGGCTGTGAAAGGGTCCGCGATTGTATATTTAGCGCTTTGTGAAAAATTAAGTTACTTAGTTTATAGATATTACTGGCATATTTCGAGTCTGCTTCTCGTTGCGCTATAAGAAGAAAAAGGAATGTCAATTTCAAATGCGTCTGAATGCTGTGGCAAGAAACGCTGAAAGTCAGGCGGCCCGACAGGCTTACTTAGTTCAAGGAGGCGAGGAGCATAATCCCATCTTGTTTTCTCTTTGGAAAAGCGTGTTACTTCCGGGCTTCAGCCGTTAAGAAGCATCTCCCGATCAGATGCATTCTGGTGAAGTGAGTTAACAACTATACGTTTTGGTTAAAACGGCCTCACGTAGTGGCCAGAGGAGAAATCGTGCAATCATATATGCCTCATTTCTAAGTAGCATTGGAAGTACTCACTCAAGCAATCAAAGACAACCACACTGCGAGCGAAACCAAGACTTTATTGGAGAAAATTGAAAAGGAATTGACAACTTTCAAGGACAATACGATTAATTTCCAATCGGCAAAACTCAAGAGGACATTAAAACTTTCAATCTCAAATCAGTCTATCCATACCTGAAGGAAGACTTTTACACCAAAGCAGAGTCCAGGAGGGCCCTGATTGAGTACCAAGGTCGATCCAGGAACAGGTTTCAGACATTTTCAGAGACATCCTCCTACGATTCGACAAGTGAATCAGAACTGGGCGAAGGCCTCTCGAACAGGCACCAGGCCAGACAGAACTCTTTTTTTAGAGAAGGGCCAAACTAAAAAAAAAGTCCGGTTCAAGCCACAACCGTGGGAGATGCGAACACGACGCCAATTTTACAAGACTTAACTAAATCTATCATTGTTAACTTGTCCAATAAACAGCTCACCAGGGACGAAGAACAAGTCCTTCAACTAGGCTTAAAATTTGTGCCAACGTCTCGTACAGACTTTGCTAGATTAAAGATGGAAGTAATGGAATTTTTCTGTAAAATCAGACTTAAAGCCCTTTTTTTCTACAAGAGAAATCTCACCCATCCATGAACCATCTGGACTAGCCAATAAATCCAACTTTATACCACCTTCAGACACTATCCCCAAAGAGATCCTGGCATTCGAGCAGGTTGTCCTTTCCTCCATTCAACAACTGGAACAGAAAAAATCTTTTAGTAAACACAACTTGACTAGTTCACAGCAAAAAGCAATACAAGCACTGAAGGAAGATGACTCATAGTTATAAAAGAAGCCAACAAAGGGGGAGCGCTTGTGGTTTGGCCGAAGGAGATGTACTTAAGAGAAGGACGAAAGCAGGTTCAGAACCACTTGTGGTACAGACTGTTAGACCTGGCATCCTTGGCGTGGGTCTCCCTTCCATTTTTTCGTAATGCCTCCACTGTTGCCGATATGTTTTTGCTGGACTAGATGCTCATGGGCACTTTGTCGCTGCTAATCAGTGCCAAAGTGCAAGTGCTCCCTATCGTGAATTGATGTATGTATTAGTGACTCCATGATTGGATGATTGGTTTACTTGTCAGTCCCTAGTACCGTGCACTGAGTGTGCCCAGGGCTTGTAAATCCAATGCTGCTGGTGGGCTTGCAGCACGGGTTGTGCCACCCACAGAAGCAGCTTGTAAAGTGTGTCTCAGGCCTGCCATTGCAGAGCCTGTGTGCAGCCTAGGGCTGCCATGTCGACTTGGTGAGTGCACCCACTTACCAGTCCCTAAACCTTCCCTTTACTGCATGTTGGTCACCCCTAAAGTAGGCCCTGGGGCAGGGTGCATTGTAAGTATAAGGTAGGACATGCCCTGGTGTGTGTGGCATGTCCTAATAGTGAATTACAGCCATTTTCGTTTTTCACTATTGCAAGGCTACCTGCTCCCCATAGGCCAGAATGGGCAGACTGACTATTACACCTTATAGTCAGAACTGACCCAGGGAACATGGTAGAAAAACGAATTTAGTATGCCTGAACTCAGGATGATAAAATACATCTTTTAGTGAAGTTGGTTTTAACATTCTGTGTTTGCAAATACCACTTTTAGAAAGTGGGTATTTTCTTGCCTAACTATCCAAGCCTGCCTCTGCTAGGTTGTGTATTCCTTGTCTGGAGATTGAGTGACAGGGGCTGGGGGTGGCTACAGGAGACAGGGTGAGTCAGCACAGGGCTGAATAGAAAGATCTGCAACCAGAGTGGAGGGAGGAGTTGCACCTGGGTCTGAATAGGGCTGTGCCTGCCTTCCACAATGCTTGCTCCACCTCCTGCCGGGCGGCTGAGCACTCTGCCCCACATTCTGAAAGGAAAGAAGGAGTCAGAAAAACAAAGTGCTCCAGGACTGACCAGAACTGGTTTTGGACTAGGCAGAGGCCTCTCTGCCTCCAGAGAACAAAGAGAATCAGGGTATAAGAGGGGCACCCAGACCCCAGGAAAATTAGATCACTGTTGGGAACAAGAAGAAACCTTTGCTGAGGAGCAGAACCAAGAAGAAACTGAGGAGAGACTATCCCTAAGCCTGAAGTGCTGCTTGGGGGATTGGCCTGCAGTGGTTTGCCTGACTGCCAAAGAAAGGAGAAAGGAACTTTTGCTTTGCTGTGACTTTCATCAACTTGTGAAGGATCTCCAAGGGCTTGGAAGAGAGCTTGCCCCTGACCGAAGTCCCAGGACCATTGGACTTCACCCCTTTGTGAATTGCTGCTGGAAACTCTGTTTCAGTGGCTACAGAGGTAGGGAGCTGTGACCGACTCTCACGACCGACTCGGTGTCCTGTAAGCACCGCATCGAAGCACCGTCTCGCCCTGCAACGCACGGCCCTGGTCTCACCGACTCCGTCAACGAGCCGCTGCCTGCACCGCATCGAGGGACAACGCGTCCTGCAACGCTTCGCTACGTCGGATCGAACTGGTCCGACCGACACGGTCACTGCTGCTGAGTTCGAGTCCTGTGACCGCACCGGAGTTGGGCACCGCTCGCACGCTTTGCGACGCACCGCCCGACTCTCGCACCGCTGTCCGGACTGATCGACGCCAGCTCCTGAATCCGGCTCCGTCGCCGCACCGCAACCTGCCAGCACCGCATCGAAGCACCGTCTCGCCCTGCAACGCACGGCCCTGGTCTCACCGACTCCGTCTCGACTACGTCAACGAGCCGCTGCCTGCACCGCATCGAGGGACAACGCGTCCTGCAACGCTTCCATTTTTGCATCGCGACCGCGACGAACAGCCATCCGGCTCGCACGCCCGTGCCTGCCGCTTCAAGTAAAAGGTACTGTGACCGAGTCTGTCTACGCTGTGTTGGCCCGTCTCGACGCGGTCAGCTGGATTTGTTAGACTCTGTTTCTTCTCGACATCGCCGTAGCCGGAGGAGGCTACCGACTCGCACAGAACCTTGAATTAAGCCTTTTTGATCAGAACTAAGCACTCTTGACAGTATTGTGGATTATTTTTGTCGTTTATGGTCTTGTGATAAATCTATATAAAGTATACCTATTTTTATAAATATATAACCTGTGTGGTGTTCATTTGTAGTGTTGTCACTTGATTACTGTATGTGTTCACAAATGCTTTACACACTGCCTCTGAACGAAGCCTGTCTGCTCGTGCCAAGCTACCAAGAGGGTGAGCAGGGGTTCTTTCAGGAGTGTACCTACTTTCCCTGACTAGACTCAAGGGTCCCTATTTGGACAAAGGTACCTACCTCTGCCAACTAGAGACCCCCAAATCTAACATTGGTGGTCAGCGGTGAGGATTCTGGACTTGCATTTGTGACTCATGTACAGTGATTGGTGAACACTACTTAGTGAGTGCAGACCAAAAACGCAACCACATACTTTAATAGCATTTTTTCTGGGATTTCCTATTTTTGCAACTGCCAAGTTTAATCACTATGGAGAAACCAGCATCAGTAGCCTCTGTTGAGTGTGATTGGGAAGAAGAGAGGCTAGAATGCTACACCCTCAAGCAGCTCAGGCAATTCTGCAAAAAGTTTAAAGTGTCCATGACCGGGCTCTCCAGGAAGGAGGACCTCCAAAAGGCCCTGAGGGCCTGGGTCGAATCAAGGAGTGCCCCTGTGGAGGGGGCTGAGAATGCAGAAGGGCAGCTGGAGGGGCTATTGGGTCTAGGGGCTGGAAGACCACCTTCCCCAGTAGGTAGCAGTGTTTCTGCCAGAGGACTGTCTCCAGAGGAGTTGGAGGACAGGAAAGAGAGTAGAATGCACGAAATGGAGCTGACCAAGCTCAAGCTGACTGGGCAGTTAGAATTCGAAATGCAAACTAGGAAATTAGCCCTAGAGGAAAAGAAAATGCAGTTTGAACATGAGAAAGTTTTGAGGGAGTTGGAATTGAAGGCCAAAAGCTTAGAATTACTCCCTCTGGTGGCAGTGTACCGCCTGTGCCTGTTGAAGCTAGGGTGTATATTCCAAAAGATGTGGTTATGGAATTTTTTTTTAAATGATGACATAGGGCAGTGGTTCAAAGCCTATGAGGTAGCCATGTCTTCCCACCGGGTCCCTGAGAAGGATTGGGGAGCGGGGTTGTAGGGAGGGTTCCTCAGTGAAGGGCGGGATACCTTGTTGGATTTGCCCTCTGAAGTCTATAATTCGTACAGCCACATGAAGGATGCCTTAATGACTAGGTATGGTTTGACCCCTGAGCTTTATAGGCAAAGGTTCAGGAACTGTAGTAAGATTGAAAGCAGTACCTGGGTTGAATATGTGACCTTCTTTTGCAGAGCCTTGGATGGTTGGGTAAAGGGTAGCAAAGCGACTGATTTTCAGGCGCTCTTTGATTTGATTGCCTGGGAACACTTGTCCGGTAATTGTTTTCCTGAGCTACGCCAGCACCTGATTGATAGTAAGCTGACTAACCCTAGGCAGCTTGCTGAGGAGGCGGACCGCTGGGTGAGTACCCGGGTCCACAAGGGTCACGTGGGAGACTCCGCCAAGGGTGGGCAGGGTCCTCAGCAGAAGAGTGGGGGGACAAGGGTAAACAGAGGGAGTTCCATAAAGGGCCCCAAAGTAAACCCCAAGGGAACCAAGGAAAGGTTCCCAGCCTCCCCTGAGAAGAAGCCAGTGGCCCTGACAGGCCCCCCTGTTCACCAGGGACCACTGGTATGTTACAAGTGTGGCGCCCTGGCCACAAGGCAAACGATCCTCGTTGCCCTTTGCATGGAAAACCAGCACCCACTGGTGCAGTCCCCCGGCAGTTGGCTAGTGTAGCCCTGGGGGAGGAGTTGGGTGCCCAAGGTGGGGGATCCCACAGTGTTTTCCCTTGTCTCATTAGGAGACTCTGAGATGGTCCCTAGGACCCAGCTGCCTGAGAACACTAAGAAATACAGGCAGTGGGTGACCATCAATGGCCATAGGGTGGAGGCTCTGAGAGACACAGGAGCCAGTGTGACAGCTGTCAAGTGTCACCTGGTGTCTAAGGAGCAGGTTATCCCCGATGCATTCTATCCGGTTGTTGCCGCTGACAACACAGAGAGTCACTGCAAGGTGGCTCAGGTTCCCTTTGAGTGGGGGGTCTCGGGTACTCTTCAAGTAGCTGTGAGGCCAGCCATGCCTGTTGACTGTTTGTTAGGGAACGATTTGGAGAGCTCACCTTGGGCTAAGGTGGAGCGGAGTGCGCATTTAGAAATGTTGGGCTTGCCTGATTGGGCATGTGTGACCACCCGGTCAATGGCAGCGAAAGGTGTTCAAGAGGACCTGGAGCCTGAGAGGGAGGCCCAGGTGCCTGCCAGAGAGAGAGGAGGAAGGGGGCGAGGGAAACCGGCCCCCGAAGTTTCCACGGTCCAGGAGGAGGCAGACCCTGAGGGGGATGCCCTGGAGCCTACAGGGGAACAGGTAGCTGAACTGGGGGACCTACCTGAGCTGACCCATTGGCAGCAAGAAGGAGGACCCTCCAGGGAAGAGTTCTGCGAGGAGCAGAACGCATGCCCCTCTCTCGTGGGTCTGAGGCAACAGGCCACAGACCAGGCAGCAGGTGATCAGTCTGGATCACATTGGATTTACTGGGAGAATGGTCTCCTGTATTCAGAGCCTAAGGTTGCTGAGCCTGGGTCAGCCCGTGTGCTGGTGGTACCCCAGCGCTTCAGAGCCTTCCTACTGGGGTTGGCTCATGATGTACCGTTAGCGGGACATCTGGGGCAGGACAAGACCGTTGACAGGCTTGTTACCCATTTCTATTGGCCCCAGATGCGCAGGAGTGCCGCCACTCACTGCAGGACATGCCAGACTTGCCAGGCAAGTGGAAAGAGTGGGAGGAAGCACAAGGCTCCTCTCCAGCCATTCCCTGTGGTCAGCACCCCCTTTGAACGGGTGGGTATTGACATTGTGGGGCCACTGGACCCCAAGACAGCCATGGGCAACAGGTTTATCCTGGTCTTGGTGGACCATGCCACCCGGTACCCTGAAGCCATCCCTCTGAGGACAGTGACGGCCCCCGTGGTGGGACGGGCACTGATGGGAATTTTCTCACGTGTGGGATTCCCTCAAGAGGTGGTGTCTGACAGAGGTACCAACTTCGTGTCCAAGTACATGAAGTCCCTGTGGCAGGAGTG
Source organism: Calotriton arnoldi (assembly GCA_963921515.1). NCBI lineage: Eukaryota > Metazoa > Chordata > Amphibia > Caudata > Salamandridae > Calotriton > Calotriton arnoldi. The sequence continues at coordinate 223,837 of CAWUFW010003342.1, read as the reverse complement.
CGGTGTAACTTACAAGTTCACCACTCCTTACCACCCTCAAGGAAATGGGCTGGTTGAGAGATTCAACCGGACCCTCAAGGGCATGATTATGGGTCTGGAAGAACCCATGAGGTGTAAATGGGACGTCCTCTTACCATGCCTGTTGTTTGCATACCGGGAGATGCCACAGAAGTCTCTAGGGTTCAGTCCCTTTGAGCTCCTCTATGGACACCCGGTGCGAGGACCTCTGAGTTTGGTCAAGGAAGGCTGGGAGCAATCTCCCAGGAAACATCCCCAGGATGTATACAGTTACATGCTGGCCTTCAGGAACCAGACTAGGCGTTTCAGAGAACTTGCTGAGGCAAATCTGGAAGCCAGCCAGGAGGAGATGAAGCGGTGGTACGACCAGAATGCCACTCTGGTAGAGCTTCAGCCTGGTCAGAAAGTGTGGGTCATGGCCCCTGTGGAGCCTTGTGCGCTCCAGGACAGGTGGACCGGCCCTTTTACGGTGGTGGAGCGCAAGAGTCCAGTTACCTATTTGGTGGACTTGCAGTCTCCCAGGAACCCCTTGCGGGTCCTGCATGTGAACCGCCTGAAGCCCCACTTGGAGAGGTCCCAAGTGGGCATGCTCTTAGCTACAGATGATGGAATGGAGGAGGAGACCGAGCCTCTTCCTGACCTCCTGTCAGCCCGAGAGCAAGATGGATCAGTGGAGGGAGTAAATCTCTCTACCTCCCTGACACCTGAGCAGCAGGGTGACTGTCGCCAACTGTTGGGACAGTTCCCTGACCTGTTCTCCCTGGTTCCCAGTGTCACTCATTGGTGCGTCCATGATGTGGACACTGGGGACAGACTTCCTGTGAAGCACAAGGCTTACAGGGTGACTGACAGGGTCAGAGCCTGCATCAAGGAGGAGGTCTCCAAGATGTTTGCGTAGGGGTGATTGAGTCCTCTAACAGCCCTTGGGCCAGCGCAGTGGTCTTGGTTCCAAAGGCTGCCGCGCCTGGTGCCACACCAGAACTCCGGTTCTGTGTGGACTACAGGGGTCTCAATTCCGTCACCAGGACTGACGCCCACCCCATCCCCAGAGCTGATGAGCTCATAGATCGGTTAGGGGCTGCGCAGTACCTCAGCACGTTTGACTTAACGTCTGGGTACTGGCAGATCGCCTTGACTGATGGGGCAAAGAGAGGTCAGCATTCTCCACACCAGATGGGCACTACCAGTTCCGGGTGATGCCCTTTGGGATGAAGAATGCCCCTGCCACCTTTCAGAGGTTGGTCAACCAGGTGTTGGTTGGACTGGAGGATTTCAGTGCCGCCTACCTGGATGACATCGCAGTGTTCAGTGCCAGTTGGGAAGAACATCTGCGCCACCTCTGGGAAGTGTTGATGGCGCTGCGGAGGGCAGGCCTCACAATCAAGGCAAGTAAGTGCCAGATTGGGCAGGGTTCTGTGGTGTACTTGGGACACCAGGTTGGGAGCGGCCAGGTGGCGCCCCTCCAACCGAAAATTCATACCACTCTGGCTTGGGAGCCCCCCAAGACCCAGACAGAGGTGAGATCCTTCCTAGGACTCACCGGGTATTACCGGAGATTCGTCAAGGGGTATGGCAGCATTGTTGCCCCCTTGACAGAGCTGACTTCCAAGAAGCAGCCCAGGAAAGTGATTTGGACTGACGCCTGTCAAAAAGCTTTTGACACCTTGAAGACTGCCATGTGCACGGCGCCTGTGCTCCAGGCACCCAACTTCTCCAATGAGTTCATTGTTCAAACCGACGCTTCAGAGCATGGTGTAGGGGCTGTTCTATCACAGATCAATGAGGAGGGCCTAGACCAACCTGTAGCCTTCATCAATAGGAGGTTACTTCCCCGGGAACAGAGATGGAGTGCTATTGAGCGTGAGGCATTTGCTGTGGTCTGGGCCCTGAAGAAGCTGAGACCATACCTGTTTGGGACTCACGTCCGGGTTCAGACAGACCACAGGCCCCTCAGATGGTTGATGCAGATGAGGGGTGAGAATCCAAAGCTGTTGAGGTGGTCCATTTCCCTACAGGGGATGGACTTTACGGTGGAACACCGCCCTGGTACAGAACACGCCAATGCTGATGGACTGTCCAGATTTTTCCGCCTTAGCGATGAGAACTCCCTAGGGGTAGGATAGTTCTCCCCACATTTCAGCTGGAGGGGACACGTGTTAGACCTGGCATCCTTGGCGTGGGTCTCCCTTCCATTTTTTCGTAATGCCTCCACTGTTGCCGATATGTTTTTGCTGGACTAGATGCTCATGGGCACTTTGTCGCTGCTAATCAGTGCCAAAGTGCAAGTGCTCCCTATCGTGAATTGATGTATGTATTAGTGACTCCATGATTGGATGATTGGTTTACTTGTCAGTCCCTAGTACCGTGCACTGAGTGTGCCCAGGGCTTGTAAATCCAATGCTGCTGGTGGGCTTGCAGCACAAGTTGTGCCACCCACAGAAGCAGCTTGTAAAGTGTGTCTCAGGCCTGCCATTGCAGAGCCTGTGTGCAGCTTAGGGCTGCCATGTCGACTTGGTGAGTGCACCCACTTACCAGTGCCTAAACCTTCCCTTTACTGCATTTTGGTCACCCCTAAAGTAGGCCCTGGGGCAGGGTGCATTGTAAGTATAAGGTAGGACATGCCCTGGTGTGTGTGGCATGTCCTAATAGTGAATTACAGCCATTTTCGTTTTTCACTATTGCAAGGCTACCTGCTCCCCATAGGCCAGAATGGGCAGACTGACTATTACACCTTATAGTCAGAACTGACCCAGGGAACATGGTAGAAAAACTAATTTAGTATGCCTGAACTCAGGATGATAAAATACATCTTTTAGTGAAGTTGGTTTTAACATTCTGTGTTTGCAAATACCACTTTTAGAAAGTGGGTATTTTCTTGCCTAACTATCCAAGCCTGCCTCTGCTAGGTTGTGTATTCCTTGTCTGGCGATTGAGTGACAGGGGCTGGGGGTGGCTACAGGAGACAGGGTGAGTCAGCACAGGGCTGAATAGAAAGATCTGCATCCAGAGTGGAGGGAGGAGTTGCACCTGGGTCTGAATAGGGCTGTGCCTGCCTTCCACAATGCTGGCTCCACCTCCTGCCGGGCGGCTGAGCACTCTGCCCCACATTCTGAAAGGAAAGAAGGAGTCAGAAAAACAAAGTGCTCCAGGACTGACCAGAACTGGTTTTGGACTAGGCAGAGGCCTCTCTGCCTCCAGAGAACAAAGAGAATCAGGGTATAAGAGGGGCACCTAGACCCCAGGAAAATTAGATCACTGTTGGGAACAAGAAGAAACCTTTGCTGAGGAGCGGAACCAAGAAGAAACTGAGGAGAGACTATCTCTAAGCCTGAAGTGCTGCTTGGGGGATTGGCCTGCAGTGGTTTGCCTGACTGCCAAAGAAAGGAGAAAGGAACTTTTGCTTTGCTGTGACTTTCATCAACTTGTGAAGGATCTCCAAGGGCTTGGAAGAGAGCTTGCCCCTGACCGAAGTCCCAGGACCATTGGACTTCACCCCCTTTGTGAATTGCTGCTGGAAACTCTGTTTCAGTGGCTACAGAGGTAGGGAGCTGTGACCGACTCTCACGACCGACTCGGTGTCCTGTAAGCACCGCATCGAAGCACCTTCTCGCCCTGCAACGCACGGCCCTGGTCTCACCGACTCCGTCAACGAGCCGCTGCCTGCACCGCATCGAGGGACAACGCGTCCTGCAACGCTTCGCTATGCCGAATCGAACTGGTCAGACCGACACGGTCACTGCTGCTGAGTTCGAGTCCTGTGACCGCACCGGAGTTGGGCACCGCTCGCACGCTTTGCGACGCACCGCCCGACTCGCACCGCTGGCCGGACTGATCGACGCCAGCTCCTGAATCCGGCTCCGTCGCCGCACCGCAACCTGCCAGCACCGCATCGAAGCACCGTCTCGCCCTGCAACGCACGGCCCTGGTCTCACCGACTCCGTCTCGACGACGTCAACGAGCCGCTGCCTGCACCGCATCGAGGGACAACGCGTCCTGCAACGCTTCCATTTTGCATCGCGACCGCGATGAACAGCCATCCGGCTCGCACGCCCGTGCCTGCCGCTTCAAGTAAAAGGTACTGTGACCGAGTCTGTCTACGCTGTGTTGGCCCATCTCGACGCAGTCAGCTGGATTTGTTAGACTCTGTTTGTTCTCGACATCGCCGTAGCCGGAGGAGGCTACCGACTCACACAGAACCTTGAATTAAGCCTTTTTGATCAGAACTAAGCACTCTTGACAGTATTGTGGATTATTTTTGTCGTTTATGGTCTTGTGATAAATCTATATAAAGTATACCTATTTTTATAAATATATAACCTGTGTGGTGTCCATTTGTAGTGTTGTCACTTGATTACTGTATGTGTTCACAAATGCTTTACACACTGCCTCTGAACTAAGCCTGTCTGCTCGTGCCAAGCTACCAAGAGTGTGAGCAGGGGTTCTTTCAGGAGTGTACCTACTTTCCCTGACTAGACTCAAGGGTCCCTATTTGGACAAAGGTACCTACCTCTGCCAACTAGAGACCCCCAAATCTAACACAGACCAACTAAAGAAGATCCATCCTGTGAACTCAAGGAACAAATAAGTCAAATAGTCAATGCTGGCTTTGTAGAAGGAATCGTAGGGACGAAAGAGCATGAATTCCTCATTAAGAAACATCCAAGGACCCCAGTCATCTACTTCCTCCCAAAGATTCACAAGCAACTACTAGAACCTCCTGGCTGACCGATAGTATCGGGCTGCGACTCGATAATGGTCCCATTTCCAAATATGTGGATACATTCCTCAAACAGTTTTTGCTCAATGTCCCTTCATACCTACGGGACACCACTGATTTTATCAACAAGGTTGAAGACCCCACGAAGGTATCAGGGATGGGACCTAAGCACTCTGCGCAGTTGGGGAATCGGGTAGTTCGAAATCCGCCTTGCAGGGAGGGGGTGGGTCAGGGAACGACGTTGATTGTTTTAAAGTTTACTTGTATTGATAGTACGATGGTTTTTAAGGTTCACACTCATAACGTGCATAATGCACTTCCCATACAGAAGACGGTTTCTTATCTCATAGTGACAAGCAATGTCAAGAAACGTGGTATTGGCTGACGGAACAACTGACGCGCCCTCAGTTCACACTACGGCAGGCTCCCCCTTAACACTTCTCTTGTGGAATGTTAATGGGCTGGGTGACAAGATAAAGAGAGGACTGGTCCTACAGCACCTCAAACGACAAGCTCTGGCCGTAGCCGTGCTCCAAGAGACGCATTTAGTGGGGACGACGAGTAAGGCAATGGACAGATGGGGCTTCAAGATGGTAGCACATTCTGCATTCACCTCAGGCTCAAGGGGAGTGGGTATTTTGGTACAGAAACGATTCCCACTTATTGTGACGCAAACATGGACGGACGACCAAGGACGATTTGCAGCCATGGCATGCCGATGGGAGGGACGGGCATACAATATGGTCTCAGTCTACATTCCCCCAGCACTCCATTTGACAGCTCTCCCAGCCCTCAGCGCATTCCTTCTCACACTCCCAGAGGGGGAGCTTCTCATAGGGGGAGACTTCAATGCCACAGTAGACGATACAATTGACCGAATGCCCCCTAAGGATCACCGTAGTAATAACCCCCACTTGGCAGAATTTTTGGAGGCGATGGGCCTCATAGATGTGTGGCGTTTCCGATTCCCTTTGGAACGACAATATACGTTTCATTCAGGGGCGCATAATAGCCTCTCCAGGATAGACTATGTACTGACACTAGCGGATAGTATAGGGAGAGGCTGGGTAGTATATCACACCTACCCAGAGGCATTTCAGATCACTCCCCAGTAGTGCTGAAATACATAAACATGACGGCTGTATGCCGGCGAACTTTCCCAATATATCCGGGGTTTCTTAAAATCCCTAAGATTTGGAAAGGCCTCACCAAAACAACGCAGCAATACTTCAGGGAAAATGAACATTCGGTCGATTCCTCGGTAACCCTTTGGGAGGCGTACAAAACTGTCCTCCGGGGTCAAGCCATTTCCTTGATTACAGGCCACAAAAAAGACAAACAAAGGCAATTAGAAGCCCTAGAACAAGAACTGAATCAAGCAGAGCGGATACACGCCCTAAATCCTACAACTGACACGGCCTATGACCTTGACCTTAAAAAACAAGGTTATAGGGAGTATTTATGGGAGGACGCAAAAGCTAGACTCGTAGCCACTCAACATAAAATCTATGAAGTCGGCGATAAAGCCGGGAAACTCCTGGCATGGCTAGATAAGCGTGAACAAGCTAGCCGGTGGGTGGCACAGCTACAACTGACCGAGGGAGTCCCCATAACAGACCCACAGGAAATAGTAAATGCTCTAGCGAGACATTACAGAACCATCTACACCCCAGAGACCTCTGTCACGATCGAGGAGGCTGAAGCTTTCCTCAAAGATATTAAAATGCCCACGCTCACGCCGGACGACGTCCAAGCCCTGGAAACAGACTTAACTGCAGACAAATTAGCTTTAGCTATAAGCACAATACAATCGGGGAAAGCCCTCGGGCCTAATGGTATACCCATCGAATTCTACAAAAAATCGGCGAACATATTAGCACCCCATTTGCTGAATATGTACAACTCCAGCCTGACAACCGGAGAACTCCCTAGAGATCAGCGAATGGCGACAATAGTGGCTATCCGCAAACCCAGGAAGCCTGCCATAGACTGTGCGTCATATCGACTCATATCACTGCTGAATGCAGAGGCGAAAATACTGTCGAAAACATTAGCGGCACGGCTGACACCACATCTCCCTAAACGAATACACCCAGACCAATCCGGCTTTATGCCGGGTAGGAACACAGCTCTCAATCTGAGACGCCTGCACGGAGTTATGGCTTGTATACCCACAATACAAGAAGCGGCGGCCATCCTTTCCCCAGACGCCCATATGGCTTTCGATATGGTTGAGTGGCCCTTTCTGTTCGCTGTCCTCAAACATCTAGGCTTTGGTCCCAAATTCTGCGCCTGGGTTAGTCTCCTATACACAAAACCCCTAGCACAGGTAGTGGTTAATGGCCACCTCTCGGATGCTTTCCCCCTTGGACGTGGCACTCGTCAAGGCTGCCCCCTATCGCCGCTATTATTTGCCCTCGTACTAGAACCACTGGCAGCATGGATAAGATGGGAGCCGACCATTCGAGGCCTCAGATGGGCGGAGGGTTGGGAGTATCACATATCCTTATATGCGGATGATATACTACTATAAGTCGCCTCCCCCAAGCAATCCATTAGTAGACTCCTGGACATCTATGAGTCTTATGGCAGGTTCTCCGGATATACTATTAATTGGGCAAATCGATCCTGTACATCCTGTACGGCCCCCCACCGCAGCTTCCGAAGGGCTGTACTCTACAAACAGCAGAAGGAAGCTTTAAGTACCTGGGGATATACATCACACCCGTACCATTGGAATTCACGGAATAAAACCTCTTGGCGCCGCTAAAAAGACTACGCCAAGATACAAAACATTGGCGATCCCTACCTTTGACACTGCTCGGAAGAGCGGCACTGTTCAAAATGATGGCGCGTCCCAGATTCCTTTACGCCCTTCAAAAATCCCCGTTCCCGGTCCCCCAAACTTATTTTAAGGCGATTGTGGCTGAAGTAACTATGCTACTATGGGACGGAAAACCGTCCCGCATAGCTATGTCCAAATTGGTAAAGGGTTGGTATGATGGTGGAATCGCTCTCCCGAATATACAAATATACTATTGGGCCTCCCAGCTGATTGTGCTAAATCAGTGGCTTCATGCCCCCCAAACGGACCCAGCGTTCCGCTCTGACAGACACGCATTGGGAGAGGGCTAATTACAAGGGCTAATTACAAAAAAACACATCCTAAATGAAAAGGCCTCCTTCTTCCGCGCACAACTCGACCGAGCCAAAAATAGACCCAGGGAACTATTCAGCATTATCAAAAATCAAACTGCTTCTGCCCCCCCCAAATTGATGGCCTCTATCGAAAGATGCAATGAAATTGCGAACTTCTTTTCGGAAAAAATCACCAAGATTGATCTATCCTTTGCTGTTACCCTCCCACCACAGTGCGCTTCACCCCTCTATGACCTCCCATCCAAGTCTCCTTTTACACCTTCGCCCCCCCCTGACTCTGTTCATCTCCCTCCCGCCGTCGCCCCTCCAGAACATTTCCTCACCAGTCCACAGCTAAAAAATAATGCATCTTGGCATAACTTCAGCCCAGTTTCAGAGCGTGAAGTCCTCAACATCATCACTAAGCTTAAACCCTCCTCTCATACCTTGGACCCTCTCCCCGCTAACCTCGTTCAAGATTTAAAGCATATCATCGCTCCTTATTGGACCACCATCATCAACTCCTCCTTGGCCACAGGGTGTGTCCCTGTTTCCCTCCAGCTTGGCCAAATCACTCCCATCCTCAAAAATACTACTGCTGACCCCACCGACCGTAACAATCTGAGTCCTATCTCTAATCTTCCTCTTCTATCCAAGGCCCTCGAAAATGCGCCTTGCTCCAACTGGACAAGCACATTGACTCTTTCAGCCTTCTCGACACATTACAGTCAGGCTTTAGAAAGGGCTGCAGTACTGAAACTGCTATGCTCAACATTGTCGATGACATCCATCACTCCCTCGACAAGGGGAGGCCTCCCTTCTCATTCTTCTTGACCTATCTGCTGCTTTCGATACTGTTAACCACTCCGCCTTACTCAACACCCTCAAAGATCGGTTCGGCTTCAATGGTCCTGTCCTCGAATGGTTCACCTCCTTCTTTCAGCACAGAACCCAACAAATTAAAATCAGCAATTGCCTCTCTAAACCTACTCCTGTCTCCCTGGGTGTTCCCCAGGGTTCTATTCTCTCTCCCTCTCTATTTAACCTCTTCATGGAACTCCTCACCCTCATTCTTAAGCAAGCAGGAATCAACTACCACCTCTATGCTGACGATACCCAGCTTTACTATAAAATCAAATCCCAAGCTGACATCCTACACCTCAATGATGCCCTGACTAAGATTCAACAATGGTTCCATCACAATCACCTTAAACTCAACCCTAATAAAACAGAAGTCATTCTCTTCGCTCCTAAAAACAACCAGCTCCCCATTCAACACTGGATCTCCGACCTTAAAGCTCTCAACTGCTCTTTGTCCACCTCTAACTCAGTTAAATCCCTCGGAATAAGCATTGACCAGAACCTCAGCCTTTCTCCCCACATAAAAAATGCGGCCAAAGGCGCTCTCTTCTCTCTACATCACCTCAAGAAAATTAAACCCTTCATTCCTGCTGATGACTTTAAGTTAGTTGTTCAATCACTAGTACTTTCTAGATTGGACTATGGTAATGCCATTCTCTCTGGAACACCGAAAGTCCACCTAGCCCCAATCAAATCAGTACTTAACCTCGCGGCCAGGCTTATTTCGGATTGTAAGCGGTCCGATCACATCTCCCCCATCCTCAAAGATCTCAAATGGCTTCCCATCGAAGGCAGATCCACCTACAAGAATGCTTGCATTACGCATAAAGCCTTGCATCATCATACCCCATTGTATCTCTCAGACAAACTCCACAAAGCGGGCTGCTCTAGAGAAATGAGGAGCACAAATACTCTCATGCTAGTACCTTCCTTGGTAAACAAGAAATCTACCCAGTTACGCTCTTTCTCTGGAAATGCGCCTACTATCTGGAACTCACTCCCCAAAGACCTATCTTGCAACCCCTCCTACCTTAGCTTCAAAAAAGATCTCAAGCGGCACCTTCTCAACAAATACTGGGGTCCTTAATCCCGCCACCTAACAGGGTTTCACAACCTGCCCATGACGGTGCTATGTTCTCACCACATTATACCTGACGTAAAACCCCACCTCCTCTCATTCTCACATATATTTCCACCCTCCCCTTACTAGTTCTCTTATAATTCTCTGCCTACTCCTACATGCTATCTCCTCTTCCATCACCCTCCTCAGTTTCCCCCTTCCTCCCTACTTTCCTCCCCCCCCCCATCCCTGACCACCCACGCTAGATCAATTATCCAATTCTGGTTATGGACTAACTGTACTCCTTATTTTCTTGTCCATGTATTTACTGTTCTTTGAATTTTGTTCTTATTATCTTGCACTTTTCTTTTTGTACAAATGTTATATTGCATTTTGTTCCACTCCCAACCCTTGTTAAGCGCTCTGATACCTTTGGGTCTAGCCAGCGCTATATAAAACCGTTTAAATAAATAAATAAATAAATAAGAGGGAGGAATAATGAGGGCACTCTACAATAAGACTCACAAAACATCACTGTTGGGACCGACGGCACATACAGTTCAGATATGGCATACGGCACTCAAGCAGCTAGGATGGGAGGGTCTAATCACTCAACTGACTCCACTCTGGGAGACTCAAAAGTTGGGTAGGCTCAGTTCTAGTAAAGGCTTCAAACACTGGGACTCAATTGGTATCTCAACAGTGGGAGACCTCTGGGAGAAGGGGAGGTAGTCACCTTTGCACAACTCCAAGAACAATATGAGATGACTCCCACAGAGCGGTTTAGATATATCCAAATTCGGCATGCACTCACAAAAGCCATTCCAGCGGGTACGATACTCCCAGAGGCATCCCCATTAGAAGATAGGCTACTAACAGAATATATGGAAAAGAGATCCATTTCCTTAACATACCGTAAAACTATTAATAACCAGTCGGACCCGACTACAGCGCTCCGTGAGAAATGGCAGATAGAGGTTGGGGAACTCGACGAGACAGACTGGCAAGAGGCCCTCTCCTCCCCCCGGACCGTGGCAATGTCCTCAAAATTAAGATTAGTCCAGTTGAAAATACTCCATCGTATTTACTATACGAGACAAATCATGCATAAAATAGGGAAGGCAGAGATTCCATACTGCTTAAGACAGTGCGGAGCAGTGGGCACCTTTTATCAAACGATGTGGGAATGCCCTGTAATAATGCATTATTGGGGCACAATTATGCGAGCAATCACACAAGTTTGTGGAGTGACGGTCACCCCTGAACCCAAGAGATGTCTCTTAAATATCTGGGAGCCTACTGACCTTAATCATGCAATGCGACTGGACGACGTTAGGGATCATGATTGCCAAACGCAACATAGCTAAACACTGGGGGGCGCTAATGGCTCCGACACACCGAGAATGGCGTGGAGATATGGACACAGCAATGGTGGCAGAAAGAGCGGCATATATCCATCGGGGGTGCCCGAAGAAATGGGAACGCATATAGGGAAAATGGAACTCTTATAGAGGGAATATATGTACCCCACTCCCAAGTGAGTCAACAATAGACTCTAGTTGATCAGATGGGGAGCGAGAAAATTATGGGCAGAGCACTGTGTTAATAACTGAAGTACTGAAGAGGCTAACTCGGATGTCTCAATGGTATGGGGAAGTGTAAATGGAACAACAACGTCATGTTATGTAAACATGTTGTGAAAAGATGAACCTGTATTAAATAAAAAGAATTAAAAAAAAAAAAACAAGGTTGAAGACACCCCCTTTGATCAAGTGCAGCAATGGTTAGTGTTCTTTGACGTCGTTTCATTATATACTCAGATCCCGCAGGATGAAGCACTAGAAGCGATGGAATTCTACCTGGACTCCAGAACATAACCTCACCAGGTCCTCACAGGATTCATTATTCAATTAGCTGAAGTGGCACTAAAGAAGAATTTTTTCAGGTTTGAGGAGAACTTCTACTGGCAAATCAAGGGGACAGCCATGGGTTGTCCCTTCGCACCAGAAATGGCCATACTCTACATGGCAAGATTCGAGGATAAGTATGTCTACAACAATAATCCGTTTGTTCAAAATCTCACCCAATGGTACCGGTACATTGATGATGTTTGGTGCCTCTGGAGTGGCATGGCATCGGAATTAGATGCATTTCATGTATGGCTGAACCATGGACACCCTGACATCCAATTTACTTTGACCAAAAGTCAGACGCAATTAACATTCCTGGACGTCAAGGTCATACCCCATCAAAATAAGCTCACAACCACGATACACAATAAAATGACGTACAAGAAGGCCATCCTGCACTACCAAAGTTTCCATCCCAGGAATCTCAAAGACGATTTACCATATGGGCAACTGCTCAGGATTAGAAGGAACTGCTCCGGTAATGATGACTTTGATGTACATGGGAACATCTTCTGTGAACAGATGAAAGATCGGGGTTACCCCAAAAAACTGCTGAAATGTGCTCTTAAAAGAGCATGGTGTACACCAAGAGAGTGTTTTCTAATCCAAAAAGAAAAACCTAAGATGGAGAGGCTGGTGTGCGTCTCAACATATGGACGGCATACAAACAAATTCCGGTCCATCATTCGGAAGAATTGGCACCTTGTGAAAAATCTGGGCCTTGGACTTGATGAACCTCTCTTCGCCATGAAGAAAAACATGAGTATTGGACAGCGTATAGTACGAGCAGAGCTAAAATGAAACACCTGCAGGGTCATCATAAATGTGGTACCTGTACGAGCTGTAGCAACACAGTGGTTGGCATTGAATTTGCACATGAAAACATTAAGTGGACAAGAAAGCAATTTTTTAATTGCAAGACCAAAAATGTTATACATGCTATCATTTGTCCTTGTCCAAAAATCTACATTGGAAAAACCTCCCAGGAGATTCGACAACGTATAGTACAACATTGATCACGGAACAAAAATAAAGTAACATCAGCTCCAATGGTCAATCATTTAATTGATTCTAAACATGGCGATCTTGATTTCAAATGGACTGGTCTATTGGTCATCAAACCCTCACCAAGGGGTGGTGACACTGATTCAATGCTACTTAGAAATGAGGCATATATAATTGCACGATTTAATAGCATCACGAAAGGGCTCAATGAAATGTCAGAATTGGGTAGACACAAATTGTTGGTCCATTCAATATCTGAACTCCATTATCTAGAATACAGCCCCTTTTATCTGGGAAGCCCATGAAGGAATCTACAACAGTTTTCTGTATTCATCATGATAATTAGACCAGGGAAACTGCCTTGTGCCGTTTCCAAAAATGCAGCGGAGACTCTCCTCTGGCCACTACGTGAGGCCATTTTAACCAACACTTATAGTTGTTAACTCACTTTACCAGAATGCATCTGATCGGGAGAGGCTTCTTAACAGCTGAAGCCCGGAAGTGACACGCTTTTCCAAAGAGAAAACAGGATGGGATTATGCTCCTCGCCTCCTTGAACTAAGTAAGCCTGTCGGGCCGCCTGACTTTCAGCGTTTCTTGCCACAGCATTCAGACGCTTTTGAAATTGACATTCCTTTTTCTTCTTACAACGCGACGAGAAGCAGAAATAAGCCAGTAAGATCTATAAACTAAGTAAGCTTAATTTTTCACAAAGCGCTAAATATACAATGGCGGACCCTTTCACAGCCCTTCCCTAGTTACATTGTTCTGATTTGTTACACACACGAGGCCCTTGATCCAAACTGAACTTGGAACTTGTATGCGAGCAGTCAGTTTCAACTAACAAACAAAAGCGTTTAAACACTCGTCAAAAGTAAGTCACACTTTCTCACCCCTGGCAACAATGTGTTTCAAACATCATCTGCAAATACTGTTGTATACTTTATAGGGTGTCCATAAACGGGCTTTTCTAGAATCATGTCCTTATATAGGCACAATTCGCCTTGCCCTTATATAGGCATAAAATCCCTGACCTTATTTAGGCATAAACCATGCGCTCCAAATACAGGCATGGATTCCGGAATCCGTCCACCCTAGCGTCTCAACGAGTCCATGAAAAAAACAGACCCTTAGGCTGCGGGAATTTCCCTTGCCCAGGACTATTGATTTCTTCAAGGACTCATATATTATGCATGAACCATTATTCCTTAGGATGTTCATTCATGACGTCTTTCGCTGCCCAACTCACGTCAATGCTAACATTTTCAGGTATAAATATACCTTCCCAAACCCCTGTAAATCAGAGGAGACCTCGACTTCAGAGGAGCCCGATTCCCGGCCGGACGCACTGAGAAGACGCTGTCATTCCTGCACGCAGAGAGTCCAGCTTCCAGTGATCTAACTTCCCTTGCGGGGTGTTGGAGTTCGAGTCCGGAAAGAGATTCCTACCTCTCTCATTCTTCAGGTATGGAGCAGACTAGAACCTAGAGGGACTCTTGGCATATTAGACTCTTGGCATACTAGGCGTAACATACTCTTAGTATACTCTAGTCAGGAATACATCACCTACTTCTACTTCTCCCTACACCTAGGATAGGTTAGGAACACTGGGGTAGAACTAGGCTAGAAACGCATCGTATGAGTACTCGCATTTTTAGGCTGTGTCATTTTATGTAAATGCATAGATGCTAAAAAGATAATGCTAACGCAGTATTATTTATTTCTACTGCTCACTCTGTACATTATTTATCTCGCATATTGTCTTGTGATCGTAACAGCACATCTAACTTACAACAGAAACAAGACTGTTCAATAAACCTTTTTATTGAAACGCCCGTCTATTATTTCTGTGTAAACTTTGAGAATAACTGAACCATGCACGACTGAGCTGAGTGAAATAGTTATCTATTGTTTCTACGACTCTGGGACACGTCCTGATTCTGTAAGGGAAACACAGTGGTCATGTTTTGCGGCTGCCAGAAACTACTCCCTTCTTGTCGTCAAGAAGTTTCTAGTGGCCTCTGAGCTAGCTGGCACAAGTAATTAAGTTTAATATACTCGATAGGGACATACCGACCTTAGTCCTATGTCAAACCTATAGGATATATTATTCCAATGCGCAGAGCCTATTAGGGAAATAGGAGCTACACTACAATACATTGATACAAACCAAATTCTTTATTACAGACTGAGCCTTTCGCAACTTCCTCTGGCCCCACAGGATCGCACCCTATGAATATTTTCTCTTATGAACAGGTACTTTTAGAAGAGATTAACCTGTATGCTTATTACATAGGTATTGGACCTGGCACCATTGGCGTGGGTCTCCCTTCCATTTTTTTGCTGTTGCCTCCTGTGTTTTTCCTTTGTTTTGCTGGTTTAGATGCTTTGGGCACTTTGCTACTGCAGTTCAGTGCCAAAGTGCAAGTGCTCCCTGTTGTAAATTGTTGAATGAATTAGTGACTCCATGATTGGCTTATTTGATTTACTTGTCAGACCCTAGTACAGTGCACCATGTGTGCCCAGGGCCTGTAAATCAAATGCTGCTGGTGGGCTTGCAGCACTGATTGTGCCACCCACAGAAGCAGCCTGTAAAATGTGGCTCAGGCCTGCCATTGCAGAGCCTGTGTGAGGTCTGGGACTGCCATGCTGACTTGGCAAGTGCACCCACTTGCCAGTCCCTAAACCTTCCCTTTTCTACATATCAGTCACCCCTAAGGTAGGCCCAAGGGCAGGGTGCATTGTATGTAAAAGGTAGGACATGCCCTGATGTGTGTGGCATGTCCTGATAGTGAATTACAGCCAATTTCGTTTTTCACTATTGCAAGGCTATCTGTTCCCATAGGCCAGAATGGGCAGTTTTGATTATAACATCTTATAATCCTAACTGACCCTAGGAACAAGATAGAAAAACGAATTTTGTATGCCTGAACTCAGAATGTTAAAATACATCTTTTAGTGTGGGTGACTTTTACATTCTGTGTTTGAAAATACCACTTTTAGAAAGTAGGTATTTTCTTGCCTAACCTTCCAGTGTGCCTCTGCTAGGTTTGTGTATTCACTGTCTGGTTTGTGAGTGACAGGGGGCTGGAGAGGGCCTTGGCTCCAGCAGTCTGATGGGTCAGGGCTAGGCTGAATAGGACCCACATAGAATAGAGAGTAGGGGGGAGGAAATTTCCTTTCACTGCCCTGAGCCCTCATAGAATAGAGAGTAGGGAGCGGAGATTTCCTTTCACTGACCTGAGCCTTCATAGAATAGAGAGTAGGCGGAGGAGATTTCCTTTCAGCTACCTGGGCCAGGTCTGCTTTCAACAATGCTGTCTCCACCTCCTGACAGGAAGCTGCACCGAACTGGTTTTGGTCAGGCACAAACACACTCTGCCTGCAGAGACAAAGGATTTTTGGGTATAAATGTGGGGACCCAGACCCCAGAACTTTAGATCACTTCTGGGAATCAAGACGAACCTTTGCCAAGGAGAAGAATCAAGGAAGCTGAAGGATTTGACTGCCCCTGTGCCATTGTGCTATTTTCTGGGCTTGGCCTGCAGTGGTTACTTATTTGCCAAGGAAAGGAGAAGGAACTTTTACTGAGCTTTTATCATCTTGAAGAAGAATCTCCAAGGGCTTGAAGTGTGCTTGCCTCCTGCTGAAGTCTCAGGGATACAAGACTTTACCCCCAGCTCCCCCCTGAATTTCCTTGCTGGGAATTCTGTCTGCAGAAGCCTGCGTATTGTTGGGAGCTGGAAGCGCGACGCAACGAGAAGAAGCGTTTCGCTGTCGCAGCTGCTGCCGTCGCATCGCCGGAGAAGCGTGTCGCCACCGCAAGGGTCGCCGTCGCATCACCGGAGAAGTGTGTCGCAGGGCCTGTTGCGGCTCAAGAAGTTACCAAGTTCGCCGCATGGCCGTCGGGCGTGCACGCATCACCTTCACGTCGTCGCATCGCATCAAAGACGCCATCTTGTCGCATCGCACCGGATCGTCGCAACGCATTGAGGCGCCATCTTGTCGCATCGCACCGGATCGTCGCATCGCATCGAGGCGCCATCTTGTCGCATCGCACTGGATCGTCGCATCGTAACCGGAACACAGTACAAAATTGACGCATCACCTCCTCTCCGGTAAGGAACAGACACATCCCCTACTTTGCGCAAGCATTGAGGAACAGACGCATCGCCTCCCCCGAAGCGAGGAACCGACGCATCATCCTCCCTGCAAACCTTTTGTTTGTTTTGCATTACGCATCCAAGGTACTTTGTGAGAAACGTGTCGCATTTACCATCTACATTGAACTAAGCTATTTTTCTACCATTTTAAAGTCATTTTCTTAAATACTGTATTGTGGATTTTTGTCGTTTGGGTCTTGTGTTAAGTCTATATAAAGATTACTTATTTTTATAAAACCTGTGTAGTGTCCATTTGTAGTGTTTCCACTGTATTACTGTATGTGTTCACAAATGCTTTACACACTGTCTCTGAGATAAGCCTGCCTGCTCGTGCCAAGCTACCAAGGGGGTGAGCAGGGGTTATTTTAGGAGTGTAGCCCCCCTTACCCTGACTAGAAGCAAGGGTCCCTATTTGGACAAAGGTGCATACCATTGCCAACTAGAGACCCCCAGTTCTAACAATAGGAGACATAGAGATCAATTTCCTCTTCTTAATATTTCACAACCCTTTCTTTTTAGATAACCCAGTCCACGCCCTGAAGAGAATCCCGTAAATAACTCTGGGAATCGAAATGAGTCCGCACTATACAACGCGGGGACTGTTTTCACTTAATTAAATTTGCCCTAGTAGAAATGTTTCAAAACTCTTAACTACTAGGCATAACAGCTTCTTCTCTGTGTTTAGCAGCACTGAAAATGTTGTAGACAATTAGATGGTTAAAGATTGTCAAGTTGCTGCTATTTGATCATGAACTTCGACTGGCATTATCGCACACAACCACTGTTGTTTATTATTGTCACTATGTATTGTTGTACTGTTACATCACAATGTTTATTTAAGTTCCATCTCTTTTTTTCATGTGTTGTTACATGTATCGCCAAAACGTATACTAATTCATACGTATCCACTTTTGTCTGACTTAAGAAATAATGTGGTTTTATGTCTCTACATAAAAGCGAATGACTTAGCAAACAAATGCGTCAAGTCCAGTTTAATTTAGTTAATGGTCTTCAGTCTGTTAAATCACTTTAACAGCAGATAAATGTGACGGCTAGAACACCTTTTTCTTGTTTAACTATTAGGCCCAGTCCAGCCACCTTGGGCCACACCCCTTTCTAGCTATACAACTTTCTAGAAGTGGCATTTTCAGAACTGCAATATAAAAACAAAATGCACCATGAGTTGTTTTTTAAATTTTGAGTCCAGAGACACCAAATTTGACATTCCTGTCTTGTCCCAATGGGAAGCTCCACTTATAAAATGTTATAAGGCAGTCCCCATGTTAACCTATGGGAAAGATAGGCCTTGCAGAAGTGAAAAACGAATTTAAGAGTATTTCACTACCCGAACATGTAAAAGTTAAACGTACATGTCCAACTTTTTAACTACACTGCACTCTGCCCTTGGGACTGCCTAGGGCCTACCTTAGGGGTGACATACATGTATTTAAAAGGGAAATTTGGGTCTAGCAAGAGGGTTACTTTGCCAGGTCAAAATGGCAGTTTAAACTTCACACATAGGCTCTGCAGTGGCAGGCCTGAGCCATGTTTAAAGTGCTACTTAAGTGGGTGGCACAATCACTGCTGCAGGCCTACTAGTAGCCTGTAATTCGCAAGCCCTTGGCACATGTAGTGCACTTTACTAGGGATTTATAAGTAAATTAAATATGCCAATTGTGGATAAGCGAATGTTACGATGTTTAGATTACAGCGCATATTCACTTTAGCACTAGTTAGCAGTGGTAAAGTGCTCATAATCCTAAAGCCAGCAAAAATTACATCAGAAAACAGGAGGTCAGAAGGCAAAAAGTCAGGTGAAACCATGCCAAGAATGCCAAGACTAACACACTCATACAAAGAGTAATCAGCCTCATAGGATAGTTTTTGCGTAGCTTTGTAAAAAGAAGCAAACAAAACAAACAAACAAACAAAACCTAACTCAAGGCAGTGCATGTGCGGTCTTGTGTTAAACGTGCATCAGATCAGCATTACATGGGCAGTGCATCGGCGTTCCTGTACATCCACCCATGTATTTTGTGTACAAATAATATACACAGTCTTCTAAAGACAGGCACACTAGTTTTCCTTTGATCAGCTCTCGAGTTCCACTTCCCTGTAAATGGATCAAGGTTATTCCCCATTTATGTGAGGCAACATTCCAGCTAGACCCTTCTAGTGACTGGATGCTCTGGTAGAGGCAGTAGGCATCCACACTCTCCTCCGCCTTTGTGGTAAGCCTCCCTGATTCTGGCGGCAAGTCTTGGGTCCTACTGGATTTTTGGGTAGTTGAATCATTGCTCTTTTTGCCATGGGTATTGGCTTGCTTCTCCTTCATAGCTGCACGCTGCTCTAGGACGACAGCCCTCTCACTTCACCACAGCTCCCCTCCTGGCATACAGGGTTTGTGATAGGGCACACAGTAAAACGGCCCCATCTGGACACAGCATTGCACAGGGCGGTGGCCATCTTCTTGATAGAGCAATGCACCAGGGTGACAGCCCTCAATCATCGCCGTGGCATCTACCTGGCATACAGAGGCTATGGGCAGCACACAGGTTTTCTACATTCACTATGTGCAATTCAGCCACTAAATGGACATTTCTTTATTTCTCCTATTTCACATCAAAGGTTAATGTTTTTTCTTTAATTCGTGGTGCATGAGGTTAAAGTGTGGCTGGCAGGCTGAAGCCACATGAAAGATAAGTGTCAAATGCATCCTATATGGCCTAGATTTTTATTACCCTATTCCAAGAAGGATTGAGTGAGACGTGATACAGAGTTTGCTCACCTTTCCAAACACCAAACCATACAAAAACAACAACAGGGAATCCCTACCGTGCTTAGCCTATCTCTCCATACCCCCCTAATGGGATCACCCTATGGTATATAAAGGACTCTCACCCACTGGAATTCCAAGTGTCATGCTTCATCATAGAGTCCTCGTCCAAATACCTAGTGTATCTGGACGGGCTCAACCTTGGTGGCGAAGGAAGCTCTTTGGTTATTGGGTGGGATCCTAGATTTAAAATAGTATAGGGTGTCCTGAGGGTTAATTTTATTTTTAAAGGGCAACCCAGATGGAGTTAAAAACAAGTGGGGATTAGTACCCTTTGTATCCCTGGGTCAACATGTTTCAGCCATCCTGCCAATGCCTCACCGGGCTCATTGTCTTTCGTCAGGACCTCACAAGGATCCCGTTAGTATCCTATTTGTGTTCATTCAATTGTGAAACTTCCATTCACCATACTCATACATGCCATGCATATCAAACCATTTGGTCCCTATGTTCGCATTCCGTTAGTAGTGTCCTATTTAGAGCTCCATGATCGTAAGGAGGCAGGTGAATTCATATTATACATGGTGCTGCATTACAGCCTATTAAATCAAACAAAAGAGAAAGATTTGCCTATGATCACAGAATTTGGTCAAACTGGGAAGCAGGGATTGATCCCAGGTTTTCTGCTTCCACATTGTTCATTCATCCATTAGATGGACATCTCCCCATTTTGCCTGTTTTACATCAAAGGTTAATGCTTTGTCTTTAATTCTTGGCACATGAGGATGAAGTCTGGATGGCAGGCAGATGCCGGAACTGTACACTTTCACTTCAAATAAGGACTGCCTTGCATAATCCTTCTTGCTCCTCCATGATCCAAATATTTCACTTTTGTGTAGAAGTATATAAATGTGTCACACCACAATAAAAAATTATTACCAAACATTTGAAATTATGTGCTATATTTTCCAGTTCCAAACACTGCATTTTGAAGAGCTGTTTTCCTTGTTTTTTGGCCTTCTAACAACTACCTACTGCAGCGATGTTGCAAAGTTTGCAATGCAATGTACTGTATTATAACACACTAACACAGGGTAGCTTTGTTGTTATGAAGCTCTGAGGTCTGGGATACTGATGTAATTCAGAGTTGTGCTATGGATGAAATGAAAGATCATGTGTGCTTACTTAGAGCTGGCTCCTTCAAGATGAGATTACAGTGAATAGGCGAGCCCACAGGTCAGCGTTACTGTAAACAAGTAGGTCAAGTAGGCCATCTCTGGTGCACCATGTTGGCAGTGTAACATGTCTAGAATATGCAAAGTTCTCATTAGCATGCGTAGTCTAGTGTAGATTCTTATTACTGGCCACAGTTTGTGGTATCTCTCGCTGTTCCCTACATCTCCCCACTTCCGTAGTTTTTCTATGCAAACTAGTAATATTTCCTCCTGAAGGCCAAAATTTTCTTGAAAGTGCTAATAGGGACTGGAATTGCATGTGCCCTTTGCTTTGAGTTCCCTTTGTCACCATTTCCTTCTCATCCTTGGATACTGTGCAGCTTACACTTAGTCTTCTGTGGAGCTGATATCTCTTACTTTGAAGTTTATGGTCCTTTCTTGTGGGTATTCTGGTGGTACTGATTCCAGGGTGAGCAGTCAGGTTGTGCTGGTGAATGTGAGGGTGGTTTAAATATAGGTATCTCAACACTAAGAGCTGTCTGCATCTAAATGTGGAGGTGGCAGTTTGGGGGGGAAGTGCTTAATTTGTAAAAACATAAATGCAGAGTCCCAAACTTTTTCTTAGGGTCCTATTGCTGAATGCCAGAGTTGCCATAAACTTTTTCTTTCACTACCCTACAACTGCTTATTCTTGCAGGTTATTTTTTTGTCCCATTTTCTGCCTTCATCATTATTTTCTTATCTCTCTTTCTCCTTTTTTCCCTTTCTGTCTTTCTGTCTTGCTTAGGGTCATGGTCTGTTGGTGAAAAATGAGCCTCAGTCTCCTAAAATGATAGCAGGGTGGTAAGGCTGAGTAAGACTTCTTCGCATAGGAGAGCGGTCTCACCTCTGGAGAATGCAGGCAGCTATAGCAATGACATCTACATGGAAATGTTCTGCATGTGGAAAATTATAATTGCCTGGTTGAGTAGGCTGGTGGTGGAGTTAGTTTGTTCAATCCTTGGGTAAAGGAAGCTTTACGCTGACAAAAGGCAACATTGTTTTATGTGTAGCTTATAAAAGTGTGAGTCTTCTGCTTAAATCAGTCGGGTCTGCATGTATGCTCATAATGCTCTCAAATGTACTCATGATAGACCTGCTAAACATATGTGAGATCTTCAGTTCTGATGTCACTTTTCGTGATACTACTTCCTGTAAAGTCATGGCTTGCGATGTCACTTCCTGTGATGTCAATTCCTGTGATGCCACGTGCAATGTCATGCACCGTGATGTCCCACACTGTGATGTCACTTGCATACTGCCTAACTAGGTCAGTCCCCCCGCTTCTTTTTATAGAACTTGTGCCCTGCCAATGGGTGCTCACCAACCAGATTATTATTCATTTACATGATTCCCTTTCTGTGATTTATGGGCAATAATTTGTTAATATGACATATTTCCGTTCAGTTAGAGGGTTTGAGCCCACTGTTGTTCTTGCACCACAATAGCCAAATATGTAATGTGCATGTGTAACTCACAATGGTAAGTTTTTTTGGACGAAATCACAATAAAGAAGACACAGGTCATAGTGCAGGCCAGGGGCCTCTATTAAAAAACTCTGCACTTGTAGAAAACAAAATAACATAGGACGAACCAATTTCTACTTTGTTTGATGCTTTTTTGTTAAGGAATCGAGCAAATGCAGGTGAATTGTAGAACAATAGAGAGATTTTTTTTTTACTTGGAATTTGAAAAATGGGGCTATGTTTGAGGCAAATGAGCTTTTTCTCTTTTTTGTTAAAGAAGTAGCAACGGCAGGGCAAAATCAGTTTGCAGATGTCAAGAGTCATTAATTGACTAGAAATTCGTTTTGATAAAAACTACATATATTTGTAACATTTTGCTCTTGTGCAAATATTTATTTAGAAATGGAGCAAAATTGGTTTATCCTATTCTATATTACAAAAGCACCAAGAATGAAACAAACATATTTTCTTTGTTCTTTTGCATTGGTACAAAAATATACTATGTATACTTGGGATACGTTAGGTGACGTTGTAAAGCTTCTGGGCCTGATATACAAAGATTTTGGTTTGAGTGATTTTAGTTAACTCTTGTAGTACTCCTGAAGGTAAGCAAGGAGTACTGCAAGAATATGTCACAGCAAACTCTGTGTGAAACAAGCCCCACATTGTTTATCCTGATTATCCTAAACTATCTGTAGTGTACTATTTTATAATGTATTTTTTTCATATAACTGACTTCATACTCCCGTTTTTGATGTGTCCTAAATGAAATTTAACGCTTTTTAAAAATTCCTAATGAATGAATAAACGAATAAATAAATAAATGCCTTATGGCGGCATGTAGTGCTCTACCAGTCAATAACTGAAACTATATGAACTCACATTTTGATATCCCTTTCTTCGCTGTCTTCCTCCGGTAGGAGTACCAAGTAGCCAGTAGATGTCACTCTCGCACCGTGGACAAAGCGCCTCCTTCCTCTCTCGGCGAGAGCAGCAAGCCGAGGACAGCAGTGACAATGCATTTTTCGTTTCATGTAGGCACAGTTTATAAAGCCAGGGTCTAACTGATGGTTGTAATTTTGATGGAAATGTACCTATAGGCAAGACTGCAATCAGGCCCGCGCCGCCAACTGAAGGCTGATTGAGTTAATTAATGTAATTGTTCAACCTTGGCAAACGGATGCAATCTATCAGACCATCAGGCGAGCCAGAGAGCGCGCGGCCTTCACATGCACCCCCTACTTTCATGTTACTGTACATGATGTTCAAAGAGCAGAGTTAATGAAATCACGCCACGCCGGACGCGCGCGCGCGCACACCTACATAGACACTTCCGGCCAGAGGCTGCTCCTGAAGTTAGCCCTTGAACAAGGTCACGGTCAGGAATGTTATGTTCCGGTATATTGTGGTTTCGTCTAAAAGCTTTACAATGCATGTAATATATGCATCTTCACAACTCAACCAATTAAGTGGTGTGCTTTTTTCTTTGTCACAAATAATGATATAACATCACTTACCAGCTGAACTGTCACTAGATTCTAATAAATTATGATTTTATTTTTCAGGTCAATGGTACTTCTTTTACTGACCCGGGAAGGGCAAGGATGAGTGGACCCACTGGAATTTGGACAAATGGCCTCCCAGTTACACACAGATCTTTACAATTACATTTTATTGTATTTTAGTGTAATGTATTGTATTCAGTGCTGAAATTGGAAAAAATTTACTCTGGGAACCCATAAATTGGGGGTCAAGGTGTGGCACAGGAAAGGGAGCGGAGTCATGAGGGGCGGATATTGAAAAGTAGAGTCTGACAGCCAATGTATATATTTAAAAAAATCTGCTGCACAGAAAATGTCAACAAGGGCGTGTGACAGTAAATCTGCTCTAGATTACTTAATTGACTGCAAAGAGGCTGCATTTTAAATATCTTACAGGGTTCAGACATCTGCTGCAGGGACCACTGTGTGCAGAGCAATTTTGAAGGGGTTGTAATAGCAGTAAGATAACTCTAGTGGTTATCACAGTTCTGGGGGAGTTTGGTGTTTTGTCCAGTCACAGTTTTGACTCATGAAGTAGCATAAAGGGTTAATGTGCCTTCTGCAAAGCACAAAGGGGCCGATTCCGATTCGGGCCGGAAATCTCTCCGACCGAGCCGGACCCGGAGAGATTTCCGACCGAATCGGACCCGTGCAGTCCGACCGAACGAGTACGATGCGCACGTATGCCATCGGACTCGAGTCGGTCGGACTCCCATTGAAGTCAATGGGAGCCTGTCGTACAACGCGTACGCGGGCTCCCATTGACTCAATGGGTGCGATGCGGACAAGTGCGCCCCCTACAGCGTGTACGCGGCGAAGCGATTTGTGCCGTACACGCACAGGTAGGGGGGACCCATGGGTCCCCCCTGTGTGCGACTCGCGCGGCTACGCGTACAGGGGGGTCCGACACGGAACCCCAAAGTACGGCTCCGACAGCTCTTTCGAGCCGGAGTGCGCGGCTCGGTCGGACTGCTCGCGGCGCGCATCGTACTTACCCGGCCGGGGAGCGTCTCCATTGCGCGGTGCGAGTCGTGTCCGTGTGAGTCGGTCGGTGCGGTTCGACCCGGGATCGAGTCGGTCGGAGCGGTCGGGACGCCCGGACGAGCCGGTCGGCGAATACGCATCGTACTCGCTTGCCCGGACGCGCGTACGGATCGGTCGGGAAATAGGGCTCCGAATCGGATCCGGTTAAGCCGAATCCGATTCGGAGCCCTACCGGCCGAGATCGGAATCGGCCCCATAGTGTAACAGGCAGATCACAGATTTGTATTTATTTATATGGGTAAGTGGGCTACTGCTTTGACAATGAGATCATTTTGTTGCTTCCAGTTCATACGTTGCAAGCCTTCTAATGTAGCGCAGTGCTCTATTTACCAGCATCAAGGAGCTGCATGCAAACTGTAAGGCATGTGTTTAGATGCTTATTGCTTTTTCTCAATCTGTTGTTATTCGAAGATTGCAAAGGAAGGTTCCTTCGGGAAGTAATAATCCTATTAGTACAGACAACCACAATCACTGCATTAGGTTTTATATCCTTTGTGTTTCTCCAGATTGTTCACTCTTAACATATAATGTCTACGAGTATGAAAGATGTGTGATTCCTACAGTTTATGGGTTATAACCCTCTTTGTCTAACGTAACATTTCCTGTACATTGATTTAAATCCATGTGTGATTTATTCTGCCTCTGTGTGTGATGTAAAGTGCTCTGTCACCCTGCACTGGGAAGAACAGAGCTGTAAAATAATTAAATAACAAGATAGTAGGTGCCATTTACATCAATATTTGTGTAATTGGCTCATAAAGACAGCTAAGACTTGTATTCTTACAATGCAAGCGCATCTCTTACATAGGGAGTTGAACAAAAACCTGCCTCCAATTAATACTCAAACAAAAGGAGTGCTGATAGCCCTTTAAATCAGGCCTTTGTTTTGGGCCCAGCTGAAAGTATAAATAAAAAAGCCCCCTCTTCGCTTGCAAGTTGCTGCTCCGAAGGGAATGCACACAACGTGCAGGCGCAGCTGAAATGTGTCCTGCTGTTGGAAAAATAAAACCAGGACAAATTCAGCATGTGTCCCTGGGTCAGAAGGATCCCAGATCCGGGCAGAAATCGCTGGCGGAATATTGATCCGATGCAATCCCCCTACTTTCCAGCACTGACTGTATTATAGTATTTATACAGCTGATGCATTAACTCTGTGAGCTACCTTCCTTCAGACTTTTCTTATGTAGCTAACGGGCAAACCTGCTTTAGAAATGGCCCATCTCAACAATTTAATACATTTGTTAATGATAGATATGTGCCACCACCCGGTATTTGTCTGATACTATCTGATAAGTGACTCGGACAACACAAATACACCAGCTGTTCAGGTAATTGACCCGGGTGGATATCACAGCGCCATACGAAATTGAAATAAAATGTGCTTGTGCAGCAGTGTCCTTATCTTTTGTAGGCCAACATGTCACTTTTTGTTAAATGTTCAAATATATCACACCCCTTTAAAACATTTTTTTTAAACATAAATACATTCAAACGCATTCTGAACATGGTTTAAATAAATACATATCTTGAAATTATTTCGCTTCAGCCTCTGTTGCTGCATGCGCGTACATTTACCGGTTTGCGCATTCATATTTAGCTAGAGGGATGCTTTTATAAATATTAATTCTCATGTAATAAATTTGCAAGGCAAGTCGTTTCACACCTGGAAGCAGAACACCATGTTCTCTCCTACAACAGTCTTCCAGGCTACCGCAAAGCAAAATAGTGCATTACTGCTGCCATATATGTTCCCATCGGGAAATACCCCCTCACTGGTCCTATACTCCAGGCATCATTGAAATAAATCAACTTGATAAGACTTTTTTCTCCAAAGAGTCAGAGACTAGTCACTCATGAACAGGGGTACGGAGTTTAATGCGTACCAGACACAGACTCTGATGCTCATCGCGCTTGCTTTCAATACACCCGCGAAATCACAGTTTTGCGTATGAAGCTATTGCTACTATATGGGAATATAAGCATACATTTACACAAGAAGTAGACGATTAACAAAAATGCGCATTGAGCAGGACTAAACGGCGTGCCCTAATTTATCTACTATTTCTATGGGTGCCTGTGGGAAGTGGAGAGCAGGCAAGATCTCCCCCCGAGCTTTTCGAGAAGATGGCCAAATCCACTGGCCTGTAAGGTCAAGGATAGGTTAGGGGCCAAACGGACGGGTCAATTGAGGGTTTTGTGGGGGGGGTCAAGGTGCAGGTCGACCTCTTTGACATATTCCTGTACAGCTGTTAGGCTAGACTTTTGGCATCTCCTCTACCTCCTCTTAATTTGTTGGTTTTCCCTGGAAGTTTGTTGAGAAAAAGGGGTGTTTTAGGGGTGGCATTTTGGCCATTGGCAGTTGCTGTTTTCTTTGCCATAAAAGGCCAGGGTTGGCCACTTGTTTTGCCTCTGGAAGGACGGGTTATGAGTTTTAGGCATGAGTATTGGCTAGAGTACATATGGAGGGTTGGCTCGGTACTAGTCGGGCTATTTATTTTCTGCATGCTGTTTTTTTCCTCCTATCTCTTACTTCTGTTGCTGTTTCACTGATGCCTCACTCATATGCAGCCTACAAAAATTAAATGACCAATAGTTCAGAACTAAAACGAATAAATTAATTCACTGGTTTCGGTGTTGTCACTGCTAGTAAACACAACATTTCAATAACTGGATAATAAAAGAATTAATTTGCAAGCTCCTGCTAGCCTCAGTCGCCATAGACCGCAGAAGTGGTTGCAGACTGTATAGATACTTTACAACAGGTAGGCGCGGATTCATATTTAAAAGCAAAAATGGGGAAAATGATTTCCTTGTGGAGAAATTCCTACCCCTATTTCCCCAATAAGTCTGGGAATAATCTGTACCCTTTGAACCCTTGAAGGGAGGTTACACTAAGCCTTTGCTGGAGTAAAACTTTGACCAGTTTCACAGTGGGAAATGGTTGGACCAGAGTTCGTGAATGTCCACAAATTCACCAATTTGCCTTGACAGGACACAAACTGTCAAAGCAAAGAAGAACGCCTTGATCACCTTGATCTGGCCACGCTCCACCCCATGTGTGGTTTACTTGTATGTATTTCTGTGTACTCATGGCTGAGAATCACTCAGTAGTGAAACCATTTACGAATGTTTGGTATGCTGTGAATTGCGGAAAGGTGCATGGAGACATTTTTGGCCATAACTATAGGTTTACTCTCTCTATATACTATAGCTTTGGGTGCCAGTGGGGAGTGGAGGGCAGGCAAGATCCCTTCCATGTTTTTTGGGAAGGTGGCACAATTTACTGGCTTTTAAGGTCAAGGATTGATTGGGCACCAAAGAGGCGGTTCCACAGAGGCTTTGGTGGGGGTGCAGGTCGGTCTCGCCATATCCTGGTATACCTGGTAGGCTTAGGTTTGTGGCTAAACTGGCTTTATACATTGGGCCCTACCTGTTTTCGTGGGTGGATAAGAGTTTCCAGGAAGCCGAAGTGTGGAAGCCACACTGCCACCCATTGCCTCAGCGCAGTTATGGACAATAACTTTGTGTGCACTGCTGCAGTCAGGCTCCACCCACTGCTGTCGGGCAGAAAGTTTCAGCTGAACTGAAATGTAAGCCTATAACTAGTAAAGATGTTTAAAAAAACTGAATTGCAAGCCCATCGAATGAAGCACGGCCTCGGATTCCACCTCCATATTTGAGCATAAAATATGGGGAGAATAGAAGCAAAAACGCTACTTTTTATCTTCAATGGAGTTTTATAATAAAGACCCCCTACTGCTACACAGACCCTATGAAGGTTAGAAACGTTTGTTTGTATACACTTATTCTCCATCAGTTACGTTTGGACTATTCCGACGCAACTTAGATGCCTAGGTAAACGAGCGAAATGAGCTGCAAACCATGCGTGAAGGCCCACAGAGTTACAGCCGTGTGAGGGCTGGCCTCATCTGCACTGAAATGCATGTCAAGACATGAGACTTGATGTATCTGAACAACTCTGTAATTCTATTCCAATCAGCAGCAGCGTAGGCCGTGGGACACTAGCATCGAAATGCAAAGTATTCCATTCCATAAAAACAGAATGCCATCTAAAACAGTGCCTCAGCTGCTAATGTTAACAGCTAAATATTTTTACTAGTTATTGTCCCAAAGCTTTTACCAGTGTTGAAATGAATTTGCCATGTTTGGATATGTAGGGGCTTATTTACAAGCCCCTTGCGCCACTTCTGCGTCATTTTTAACATGGGAAAAGTGACGCAAAAGTGGCGCAAGGGGCTTGTAAATCTGCCCCGTAGTGTTTATTGCTGGCATATTTTTTCGTGTGTCTTTTCTTAACGGTGTACATGTAAGTGCATAATATATACATTTTAGAGGTATGAATTTAATGGTTCGCAGAACCATTAATTGCAAACATTATGGTAGTTTTTTCCACCCAGATATTAATCCTAGTAAGCCCCACAGCTAGTCCTAGTCGTTCTCAGAGGGAAAGAAACACGATGGCCCAGATTTGCGAAGGACTTGCGTTGTCCTTACATTACGCACGTTGACAAAAGGCAAAGCAAGCCCTTAAGTAAAATTGACTAAATCACGCAAGAAGCGATTTGCGCTGCCATGAGCGACTTTGTAAAGAAATGTAATGCAATGCAGCGGCTTGCACTGCTTTATGTTACATTTTATATTGGTAGGCGTTCCATGGGAGGAGTATGAATGTTCCAGTGCATCCACTAATGAAATTTGACACAATCCCAAATTTACTAAAATGAGTAAACCTTCATTGCGTCAAAATGCTGCGACTAGCTGAGGCTGGCATAACGAGGAGAAATATGTTTATTTCTCCTCATTCCTCTTTCTAGGCGTGATGTATTCCGCATCACACAAAGAAAAGGGAAATTGCATCCTAGGATTGTTTTTGTGTAGGGAGGTATTCCTTCCTGCACACAACCAATCCTACCTGTATTGCAGGCAACCTTGCACCATGGAGAGCGTGCCTGCTTTAGTGCTAGGCAGCACACAGTGCACCAGCGCAAGAAGGGAGCCAAACTGTGCCATTTCTTAGTAGGTATGGAGCATTCTCTTGCTATGTTGCATGAAACTTTAGTAAATCTGCTCTGAAATATAATTAGCATGCATGCTGAAAAATCTTTCTACCAGAAATCGGAGCTAACAAAAAAACCCTCATTAGCATTTGCATTCCCACCAGTTATTGGCAAAGATCTCTAATCTGGATTCATTTTCTTTTAGTTCCTGCTCTTACATGTACTCCCTCCATGGACGTGCAACATACACATTGATCTGTGAGATGGATTGCTTCCTCCTTCAGCTCACGCCACTTTGCACTGGGCGATTTGAAGTTCTACATTTATAGCGAGCACAGCAACACTGCAAACACCAGAATGAAAACAACACAAAGGACTGCACCTGACATGCCACAGCTTGTACCAACTCTGATCAGAGGGGGTAATGACACTGCAGTAAAATATTTATTTACCCGCACCACAAACTGAATATCCTGTCCCACTTGAATCATGGGTAATTTTACCAAACGCACTGGAGCCCATCAATCGTTCATCTCCGGGTGTCAAAGAGATAAACCTTCTGTATCATCCTCTGAACAATGGTTCAGCTCAATTGACTTCAATTGCATTTCTCTCCACAAATCTGCTTAACCATATTACACTGACTTCAATAATATCTCCCTCGCACAAAACCTTATCACTCCCCGAACAATGGCTCACATCAATTGACGTCAATGGCATCATAGTGCAGCTTCACACTACCACCAGTGGTTGACCTCAATTGACTTCAATTGTATCAAACTGCCCTAAAACCCCAACAATGGTTTATTATTGTTGACTTCAATAAAATCACAGTCGCACAAATCTATAATTGACTACAACCTCCCAATGAAGTTTCACCCTAATGACTTCAAAAGGCCACCATTGCCTTTCCTGCAATGACTGACACCCACTGACTTCAATGGTATCATTCACAGTATCAAACACCAAACAATGGTTCTACTCAATTGACTTAAAAGCCATAAAACCATCTTTTCAACCAACACTTGTTCACCTCCATTGACTTCAGTAGCTTCACCATCTCACAAACCTCCCTCACCCTCCCAACAATGGTTCACCTCTATTCACTTCAATTGC
Organism: Calotriton arnoldi; assembly: GCA_963921515.1. Taxonomy (NCBI): domain Eukaryota; kingdom Metazoa; phylum Chordata; class Amphibia; order Caudata; family Salamandridae; genus Calotriton; species Calotriton arnoldi. The sequence goes on along the minus strand of CAWUFW010003342.1, from coordinate 192,790 downwards.
ATTACCCACCTATTGGCCAGCATAGCCCTCCCAGAATGGTTCACCTTCAAGACCCAATCAGACCAAACTTCTACCTCACCATCTCCATAATGATTTTGCTCCATTTTGACAGCATCATTTAAGGTGAAATAATGCATTACATTTCACCTTCAAGTCCCGCAGCAAATTTAATGACAAAATCTTCTAGGTGGTTTCCCTGAAACTGCTTGGCAAGGTGAACTTCTGATCGAGACAAGTGCCAGAGAAACAAAAGTACCTTCTTCTGGCATTGTATATAAAAAAGAAGAATCACTCTGTCAGCATTTGCACTCCTACCTGGTTTGGACCGGAAATCCCTCTTCCAGCATTTCCATTAACCAGCTCTGGCAACATACTTGTGGTGGCCAAGCCAGGTCATTTCCCTTAGAAGGCATTAGCAGCTGTCTCCCAGCCCCATTGGTAGATTGCTCACTGATCACTGGTGCACACCTACGGGATCTCGGAGTGCTTAGACTCCTCAAAACCTGATAAGGGAGACCTTTGTTCCTAAGTGGTGCCACAGAACTGAACATTGTTGTGTGGGGCCATTCATGTTCAATACAGTGGAAGGGAATTAATGCTCATTGCTGTGTGAGGAGATTCATGCTCATTAATGCTTGTTACTATGTGGGGCCATTAATGTGGGGCTTTATTACTAGTGACTGGATGGGGCCATTAAGGATGGTTATTCTATGTGGGGATAATTCCAAGTTGTCTAGAGGCCCATTTCTTTCAACATATTGAAAATAACATATGGAACACAAGTTTATGAGAAATCAGTCATCATACCCATTTATAAAAATGGTAATAAATCAGAACCAAAAAATTACCGTCCAACATCACTACTAGACTCATCTGTTAAAGTGATGAGCCCCGTCCTATTAATGAGAATGGGCAAATGACAATGCAATACTTTCCCGGCGCAGTTTGGGTTTAGAAAAGGGGTGGGGACGATAGAACAGTGTATAAATCTGGATTTGTTAATTGGTAAATACACCTGTGCCAAAGAAGGGAGATTGTATTTATGCTTTGGGGACCTTAGGATCGCGTTCGATCTTGTTGACCACTATATTGTTTGGCCGGTTTTACTTACCCTTGGCGCACCCAAACCAATAATATGTTTTCTTGCAAGGCTTTATGAGATCCTTTCAAGTAAAGTACGATTTGGACCTGGAGGGGAATGCGCGTCAAATTTTAAGGTTAAACGAGGCATCAATCAATCAATCAATCAATCAGTCAGTCAGGGATTTGTGAAGCGCACTACTCACCCTTGAGGGTTTCAAGGCACTGGGGGGAGGGGGGGTTTGAGCAGCTCTGTCTCATCTGAAGAGCCAGGTCTAGAGGCTTTTCCTGAATGCTTGCAGTGTGGGGGTTCGTCTGATGCTGAGGGGGAGTTTGTTCCAGGTCTTGGTCGCAATGAAGGAGAAGGCTATTCCTCCCGTTCTGGCTCTGCGGATGCGTTGGATTTCGGCCAGGGCAAGGTCGGCGGAGCGGAGGTTTCTCTTGGGTACGTAGAAGGAGAGTCTTTCATTGAGGTATTGGGGTCCAGTGTTGTGGAGGGATTTGTAGGCATGAGTGAGCAGCTTGAAGGTCACTCTCTTTTCGACGGGGAGCCTGTGGAGGTCTCGTAGGTGCTGGTGATGTGGTCTTGTCGTGGGATGCCGAGGACGAGTCTGGCTGCAGCGTTCTGGATAGTCTGGAGTTTGAGGAGTAGAGATTTGTTGATTCCAGCGTAGAGGGCGTTCCCGTAGTCCAGTCTGCTGGTTATGAGTGTGCGGGTGACGTTCTTTCTGGATTTGGGGGGATCCATTTGAAGGTCTTGCGGAGAATGGGGAGGGTATTGAAGCACGTGGAGGATACGTCGTCGACCTATCGGTTCATGGTGAGGGAGGAGTCGAGTATGATGCTGAGGTTGCGAGCGTAGTCCGTGGGTGTGGGAAGGATGCTTAAGGTGGTGGGCCACCCAATGACAGCGTGTACAATGCAGTCATCGCATCGCAGTTCATTTACAACGCAGTCGTTACAACGACCGCGTTGTTAGAACGCAATGCCATTACAACGCAAGTCATTACATCAACTTGCAGTAGATGGCGCTCTAACATAAGGAATAGTATAATTTACTATTCCAACATCTTCCCTACTGTTGCGTGGGCTGGAGTTGGAATAGTAAATTATACTATTCCTAATGTTAGAGCGCCATCTACTGCAAGTCGATGTAATGACTTGCGTTGTAATGGCATCGCGTTCTAACAACGCGGTCGTTGTAACAACTGCGTTGTAAAAGAACGCGATGTCATAGCATGCGTTGTAGCATGCTATATACGGGCACCAGGTGTTGTCCCATGCGGAGGGGTTGAACTGAGGACGAGGACTTCCGTGTTCTCCGAGTTGACCTTCAGGCAGCTGCTGCTCATTCTGGATGTGACGTCTTTCATTCCTTCCTGGAAACTGTGTCTGGTGATGTCGGGTTCCTTGGTGAGGGAGAGGATGAACTGGGTGTCGTCAGCGTAGGATACTATGCTGAGTCCGTGTTTTCTGATGATGGTAGCGAGGGGGGCCATGTAGATGTTGAAGAAAGTGGGGCTGAGTGAGGATCCTTGGGGTACTCTGCATCTGATCTCTGTGGGATCGGAGAGGAAGGGTGGGAGTCTGATTCCTTGAGTTCGGCTGGTGAGGAAGGAGCGGATCAAGTTTAGGGCGGTTCCCTGTATGCCGGCGTCGTGGAGTCTGGCGGTTAGTGTGCGCTGGGAGATGGTGTCGAAGGCTGCTGGGAGGTCTAGTAGGATGAGGGCAGCCATGTGGCCTTGGTCAAGGAGAGTGCGGATGTCGTCCGTGGCGGCTAGGAGGGCGGTCCTGGTGCTGTGGTTGCTGCGGAATCCGGATTGGGATGAGTCGAGGATCGAGTTGGATTCCATGAAGTTCGTGAGCTGGTTGTTCACGACCTTCTTGGTTACTTTGGCTGCGAAGGGGAGGAGAGAGATGGGTCTGTAGTTCTTGAGGTCTGTCGGGTCTGCTGAGGGCTTCTTGAGGAGGGGATTGACTTCTGCACATTTCCAGTCATCGGGGAAGGTGCCTGTTTTGAGGGAGCAGTTGATTGTCCGCTGTAATTCTGGTGCTATCGCAGAGGCGGCTCTGTGGAAGATGTGCAGGGGGCAGGGATGGTGGGGGCTCCTGAGTGTGTGCTCCTCATGGTCTTAGCGGTGTCTTCTGTGTTGACAGGGGTCCAGTAAGTGAAGGTAGTCTGGGTGGTGTTGCTGGTGGTAGGTGTAGTGTCGGTGCCTTGGTTCCGTTTGTTGAAGTTGTCGTAGAGAGTCCTGATCTTGTGATGGAAGTAGGAGCCGAGCTTGTTGCAGAGGTTCTGGGATGGAGGGACGTCGGAGGTTTCGCTGGGGGACGCAGCCCTGGTGTATGCCAGGGCTGCGTCCTTGCCCCTTTACTCTTCTCATTGTTTACCAATGAGGTGGATATGAAACTACAAGAGGTACAATGAGATGCCCAGCAAATCTCTGGGAGTCCCATCCCAGTGCTACCTTATGCAGATGATGCGGTATTATTATCTAGGACCCCAGTGGTCTTACAGCGACTAATTAACAGCTTTGGGGATTTCATCGCCGCGCGGATACTGGTAGTTAATCAATCTAAGACATATACCATGATATGTGGTCCCAATCCAAGGAAATGTAAAACATTTTATATTTATAACACCCCAGTAGTTACTGTTGACACGTTTTGTTACCTGGGAATAACTTTTTCTGGTAGAAGGGCATGGTTACATGAAATCACCAATATTCGATCTAAGATGAACAGAAATTCACACAGGATTTTTAGGTTTGCTGGGAAACTGGTTAATCGACCAAATCAGGGATATGTTAACTATTTATATGGCTAGAGCTGTTGCTTCCACTATTTATGGAGCCGGAGTGTGGGGTTACTATTGTAGTAAGACGTTGCAGAGTGAAGAAAATTATTTTTTAAAGCGCCTTCTAAGTTTACCAGCCTCAGCCCGTACTGAACTAATACATCGGGAGTTAGGATTCCTGTACCTAGCAGATGCTATTTCACTGCGTCCTCTGTTTCTATGGAGGTCTATCTGGGCCAAGGAAGAGACTAACTTCACAAAGGCAATTATTACAGATTGTCTGTTTTTGGACAAGGCAATGCGTATCCCCTGGCTTAGATACATTAGTAATACATATGGCAAATTGTTTTATTTGTCAATCCAGTCTAATCCTGCACAGGTGACTGACCTAACTAAACTGCTAATTAAGGATAATTTTATGAATTATAAAATGGAATCTCAAATGGTTTTGGCAACGGACAAACCGTCTTTTAAATTTTATCAGATAATTCAGCCTGAGAGGGGTTTCCAAAATTATCTAACGCAGGTTACAAACCTATCACATTGTTTCGTACTAACCAGACTTAGACTTGGAATTGTCCATCACCTAGTTGCTTTCCCTACAATGAAATTGTGCCCCTCAGATTTCACCCCCTGTCCTTGTGATGGACAGTCTAAACAAAGCACAATCCACTTTATGCTCTTTTGTGATTTTTATTCTAATTTTAGGCATTATTATTTAAAACCATTCTTTTTAAAGCAAAACGTGAGAACGTATAAAGCTGCCATGAAATGTTTGACTGATTTTAATGACGATGGGTCTGATTTTATGATGCTATGTTTATTTTAAAGGCAATACACATATGGAAAGCATTGTTTTGTCTTGCAATTGACAAGAAATTGGAATTATGTAATTCAACAGCGATCTTTTCCGAGTATGATTCATGTTTGTTTATTGTAATGTATTTTATTGTATTGCTTTTATGGTTGTTTTTTATACACTGAATAAAGCTAAATTGAATTGAATTGAGAAATCAGATGAACTCTTGAAGAAATTCAAACTATTGAATAACTGAGGCTCTCCCAGTGATACGAACCTTCTCTGGTCAGCACAATCTAGGAGTGGTATGATGTAAGGATGAAAGTTCTGACAACCTGTGCAGCAAAGCAGTCTCTGATATTTTCTCTTTGCCCGTCACAGTTCCACTGATTATTTACTTTTTGGCAACAGTTTGTGAGGCCCTGGATCCTGAGGGATCCCCAAACTTGTGCTCTTCAGGGAGAATTTTGGTGTTCCTCAGTTGGTCTTCCCACTATGTAGTTTTAAAGGGTTGCTCCCCTTGATGCCTTCTGCACAAGTGCAGGACACTGGAGGCACAGCTATTGTTCTTTGGGATACGCATTCGCACCCAGGGGCTCTGCCTGCTGGCTTACCATGTAAAGGAGGTTCAGAGTCTTGTGGCAGACACAAGGGCATTTATGCTTTATATTTTCTGTCTGTTTGAATTTCCCATGAACATTATGAGAGTAACTTTTCAAATAACTGATAGGACTTTCCTTCCAGCTTGATGAGCACCTTTTGTATATGGACCATTGGAGATACTATTGATGTTTGTGCTTCCACAATGTGGAGTCCAGTGCTGTCAGGTTCTTCCTGGCTAAGCTCAGGCTTGGAGGACCCTAGTAAAACTCTGCTAACCTGCCCTGCTGCTGCTAACCTTGCTTTCTTGGAAGTCTCAACCAGTCCAAGGACTTTAGAGAAGCAGACAGGGCATTTTGACGCCTTCTCTAGTGAATGTTCAAGAAACTTACAACTACAAGTGTAGGTGAGCTGAGTGATAAAACTGCCCGGTAAACACACTCCTTGTCTGCATCACCTTTTATTATTTTCTGTACTTCATGGACCCTGCTGTTATTATGAGGTTCAGCTCCTGGCTGGTTTCTTTCCAGCTAGTTTGAATGAAAGAAGCCTTTGCAGACTGAGAGGAGCTCTTTGTGCCTTAGCGTTTCCAAACTTTTTGGGTGAAAGGTTTTCCCACCCATCATTAGTGAGGGCCTGATTTAGATCTTGGCAGATGGGTTACTCCGTCACAACGGTGATGGATATCCCGTGTACTGAAATATAAATCTCATTACATCCTATGGGATTTATATTTCAGTGGACGGGATCACCTTCACCGTTGTGACGGAGTAACCCGTCCGCCAAGATCTAAATCAGGCCCTGAGATTGGACCCACGAGTGAGGAGCTATTGCCTAGGAAATGCTAGGATCCTGAGGTAACAAGATACACCAGATTTATGTTGATCCACATACCTAACCCAAAAACCTGGAGGTAAACCTACCTTCTTGAAGCCAGTAAACACAGTTTTCCAACTCAAAGACTCTGTCCCTTTCTGTTGAAGGTTGCTTCGAAAAACTGTCATTTTGCTATACCCTAACAACACTGTCGTGGTCGTCTGCTTTCTTGTTGCAAGATTGTTCAATTGTGCCTTTTGTTGCAATATATTGAGAGGTTCGCTATAATCTAGTGATCATAAACATTACATACAGTGCATAGGGAGAGGCACTGGTTTTACTACTTTGCAGTGTTACATTCACATGCACTTTCTAGCAAATGTACTCAAAACTCTGACTGGACGTTAGCATTTTATTTTAATTGTGATAATTGTGATGCACTTTACCTAGAATCGCTGTACACTAAGACCCTTGAGTTGGCCTTGAATGCTCATCCATAGTGACCCGGATTGTCAGGGTGGCTTAGGGAAGCCATCTTTCTGTCATAGCACCAGTACCCAGAGCTGAGGTTAGTGGGAACCCCAGAATTCTCAATTTCTGAATGCTTGCTGGTCCTTGCAGCTGCAGACCCTGGGAAAATGCCCGAGAGTTCTCATGTAAGGCTGGTGTTTTTTTAAAGAAATCAACAAAACATAAATCAGTGTTGCAAACACAGAGCATAGCAGGCCAGATATATGAACCGACCCTCTTGCAGTGTTGTACAAATGTTGTATAGTGCAGTGCTGCGGGAAAGCCATTCATTTGCCCCTTTGCCTACAAATTATGTTCTATTTGGAAACTGAGTAAATGTTCTGTGTACCTCATCATTGCCCAGTACCATCTTAAGCAATTATAGGGCCCTGGGCAAGACATTTTGTGGGGCCACCTCTTTGGAACAACTTTGTGTATACTAGCCATTTTCAGCTAATTCAGCCTTTGTGATAACAGACAGTATTTTTTTTAGTAAGTAAGAAAGTAAATCTTTATTGTATGATTACCTAAAATCTTTTACAAAAGCAATAGCATAAAAAGGCACTGAGTTTAAAAAAATATAAAAGTACAATATAAATTGTGCCGTAAAATGACGCAGTATAAAAGTTTGTGGTGTCTCAGCGTTTATCACCAAGCAGGGTAAACCCAAAATGTGGGGTCAACAGTGATTTATATAGCGAGTACGGTGTGAGACGAAACTAAGCAAGGCCAGAGCTGTGGAGTGCGCGGGCATGCAATATTGTATTGTGCAAGCATGCATGGGGTTAAGTTTTACGTGGGCGTGTGTCAAGATTAGTACGGCATTTGTGGCAGAAAGAAAATGATACTCCGCCCAGGTCAATAAGAGTCTGATGTTAGAACCATCGAATGCATGCTATATAAGGTGTAGGTCTGTATGGCGCATGAAAGAGCGAAGGGCCCCACCAGAAGATTATGCCAGAAATAAATAGGGTGCTAGATGGAAAATCAGAACCGTGTGTGGGCCCCTAGAATAGTGCATTGTTGTATGGCCGAAAGGGTCAATGTTGACATTGCTAAGTTAGCATGAACACTGCCGCCATGATGCTGCTTTTGCGCACGTTACTACATGACTTTATTTAGCTAGACTCTGTTTGTGCCTTTCACATGAGAACTGTCTGTTTTCTACGTTCTCTGCCTGTTCCTGGAGTTTAGTCTGAACACAATGTGCAAGGTCGATAAACAATGCCCCTTGTTATTCTGTTCTGGTCAGTCCCTAGCACCTAGACAAAACATGCTAACGCAGCTGCGCTGCTGAAAACTCGAGCTTTGATATTATGAGGATGCATGTTGTTCTAATACACACTTGGAGAGGGACCTTTCCAGGGAGAAGAGCTATGCTGTTCCTATGATGTAAAACTTCCATCTAGGCTCTAAGGTATGGGGTCTGCTGACAAAGCCCAGAGATCTTCCATTATATAATAAAACTTCTTCTTCAACGGGAGGGTGGTTAGGCCATATAGTGCAAATGTACGACCATTTTTGCATGCGCAAATGCGTTTGTGAACCCGTTTGCGCATGCAAAAACAGCATGGGCCATGTACAAAGCCTATTTAGTGAGTCGCAATTTATTTGCGACTCGCTAAATAGGTTTTGCGACTCGCTATTAGGAATGGCAGGAAAGGGCTGCCATTCCCAATGGGGTCGCAAATTGCGAGAGGCTCATCAATATTCATGAGCCTCTCAATTTGCGACCCCATTGGGAATCGCAAACAGTGTGATACACACTGTTGTACATCCAAAATAGCGCCTCGCAAATTGCAAGTTGCAAAAAACTAGCAATTTGCGAGGCGCTATTTTGCACGTCGTACATCTGGCCCATAGTCCTTTATCCACTGTCTGTATATGATGACATCCCCATTTATAATCTATGGAATTGTAACCATGCTAACTGTTTTAGGTTTATGCATTTTGCTGCTGGTAGTGGCTTGTATACTGTATTATAGAGCACAATAGTTAAAATAAAAATGTTGAACTATAATAGTGGCTCTGACAATTCTTATTGTGGACAAGTACAAGTGAGTGAGCGAAAGGGTGTGTCTTGCTACCGCGATTCCTGAGAGAGTAGGGAGTGTTGTGTTCTGGGTTGTCTAATCATTTGTAGCTTCGTGAATATGTAGGAGAACGAATGAGACACTATAGCTAATCGGTTTTGGGATTTTGGCTACTGAGGTGGTAGGAAGGCTCAGCCCCTATACACGAGGTCCTGTTTTCCTGCGCATAGTTCTGTGTATGTGCAGAATCCCTGCAACATGGCGCCGCCAACGTTTGGTCTGGTACTTATCTGCGAGACTCCTGAGTAATGCTTGTGCTTGTCCACAATCCCCTCACGTCTGTGTCCGGAGACAGTTTGACGGTGTAACCTCCTATATTGTAAAGTTATAGGTTTTTCAAGCTTGAATTCTAAAAGGTCTTTCTCTTTCTCTAACCCGGTGTTGCCCTGCCGCGAGTAGGTTGTTTCATGTTTTTCTTTCATTATGGCAGTCGCCATAGCACCTCCAAACCGCGCGCCAGTCACTGCTTATTTGACTCAATATGGAGTCCCTAATGGTGGTGCTGATATAATTTTTGTTGTTGAGGTGGATGCAGCGCACCGCTTCGAGGTGTTTTATTCTTGGGTACCCTTCCCGGCCGCGGATGGCACAGATAACTTCTTTCATGAGTATACTGCCACCGTGTTACCGTGGGATTATCGTCCTTATCGATCTCTTGAGGTTCCGTTAACAGCTTGGCAACACACAATATGGTTTAATGGGGCCCTTCCTCACCCTATGACAACGGTCCGTTTGTGTCCCTTATCGATTGATGGGGCCACTTGGCCCGTTTTGGCTGGGTAAACCCCACACCCAAATTATCTTAATGCTACAGTCACAGAGCTACGCTTATTGCATACTTTGTTAATACGTGTACATAGAGCTGTGATACAGTTCATGTTGCGCAACATGCAGGTGGGACCACCTCGAGCTTCTGGGCAACCACCGGGGCCCGGTGGTGTAGTTATCAGTCCTATCATGATTAATTCGGTGATGGGCAAGCATCCGCAAAATAAGGACGAACTTCCTTATTGGCTTGCTGAAAAGTTTGTGCAACTCGAAGCTGTTTTTCCAAATACTACACCTGTGGAGAAGCACAGGATTCTGACCATGAGCTTACCTAAAGGCCTAGTTCCCGAATTGACTGATTGTAACATTTGGGGTAGAGTGTTTGCAGCGGTATATTCAATGTGCTTTGGCACTCCCTCAATGACCGTTCTCCCTTCTGTGATAAAGAGTGTTCAGGAGGAACATGGGGCCGAAGCGGCCCTTGAGTAGGGGATGAGACTGGTGGGGGTGTTCGATATTGTTTGCGATATGATCCTTGCTAATGTGAAGGGTGAAGCTGTAAGCTTACAAGTGGCACAACGCTTGGAGGCTGTTGCTGATGCAGACAAACAGCGCAAATTGCCAAAGATTATTGCTAAAGCTTATAAAACCTTAGGGCGCAATAGTCTAGGAATTAAGCCTTTTACTCAAACTCAAACTCAAACTCAGACTCAACAAAAAGCCCAGACTGATAAGGATGGGTGCCCGTTCTTTCCTAAAAAGAACTGGAGAAATAAAAAACAGGGGCAGCAACAACAGAAGCAAGGTTCGTGTGCTGGTTCACCGACACCTGATTCCCTGAGCGTACTTATGATTTGCGCGACCGCGCAAAAATTAAGACTCCTGATCGATTTCAAGTCCCTGACCAGCGCTCTACTCATTCTTTACAGGACACATCGGACTCTCGAGTCGGTGGTGGGGAGCGCCAGGATCGCGACAAGGGTGCAGCCACTCAACAGGGACGGGATTAACCTCTCCAGTTTGACGTGAAAGCCAAACAAGAGGGACTGCCTTGTTTTGGACCCCCGTATCAAAAGAAGAAAGTTGCTGCTTTAACTGCGAAATATGCCTCAGACGGTGAGGACGCTTCTCCTAAACTGGACATGGGCAGTGACTCTGTTTGACAGCGCAGCGGAGGTTACCATAGTGCGGGAGGCACTGCATCCTGTCTGGAGGCGAGAGCAACTGATACTTTCATTACAGTAGAAACGGCTGATACTCGAGTTGCCCCCCTGGATAGACTCTATGAAATTGTCTTTCAAATTAAAGGTGATATACAGCGTACAATTACGGGGGTGTTCTGGGAAAATCTGACCTCCTCATATGACATTTTGTTAGCGGAGGCAGATTGGCCTCCCCCATTTGTGTTAGCCGCTTCTAGAGGGGAGAACGTGATACTTCCGAGTTTTTCACGTTACGTCCCTGAGGAACATGAAAAGGTTTACACATCTGAGTGGGCATTGGCCCTTACTCCGGCTGTGTACCGTAATCAGGTGGCTGTGATAGAGATTCACCGGAGCATGAAATACCATTACGGTCTATGCCAATATCCAATCAAGCGCGAGGCAAAGGCTCACGTTTGTGACATTCTGACACAATTGGAATATCAAGGAGTAATTGAATCTTGTGTATCACCGATGAATAATCCCCTTTTTCCCGTATCGAAACCGGACGGTTCTTATCGCATTGTATTGGATTATCGAAATTTAAATAGTAATTGTCGTACGTTTGCGGTACAGAACACACATAGCTCTGCGCTAGTGAACAACCTTGTTCGTAAAAAATACAAAACAACTTTGGATATTTCCAATGGTTTCTACAGTCACAACTTGGCTTCTGAGAGCCGTGACCTGACAGCATTTAGCACCGTCGGAAATCACTAAGGGTTTCGGCGCTTGCCTATGGGGTATAAGAACAGCCCCGGGGCTTTTGCTGCACGTGTTGTGTCTTTGTTGCACAGCATATATCCGGATGCGTTCTCGTACGTAGATGATATTTATCTGACGGACGATGAGCTGATGCCGCATCTTGTCCGAGTCGACCAAATTATTCTGTCGTTTGCAGACTATGGATACAAATTCAATTTTGCAAAATCACACATCACTTGTTTTGCGGTGCTCTTTTTGGGCTACAAGCTCAATAATGAAGGTAGGGGTCTAGCCCCCCACTTTCTGGAGATATGTGCACAATTGCAACCTCCGTCTATCTTGAAGAAGCTTCAGTCTTTGCTGGGATTTTTGAATTTCGGGAGGACATACATTCCTGATTATGCCCAGCGTATCAAACGGCTCTATGCGTTGATACAACCTACATATTCATCTGCCTGCTGGCTTCCGGAACATTCCTCTATTCTACAATCTTTACAGTCAGATTTTCTGGCGACTAACTACTTGTTGACACGTGATAATTCCACGAACCTGGTAAAACGTATTGTACCGGGGACGGTGGGTTTCACTTACTTAACGTTCAGCGAGGGAGACACAGTACCAAATGCATACAAGTCACCTTTGTACACATCGGCTGAAATGCGGTTTTCGAATGTTGATTTTTTTTGACTGCGGTCCAAATGGCGATTCTGAAAGAACGCTCGCTGGCGCAGGGAAAACGCATTCTTATGGTCACGCCCCTCCTTGCTTTAGAAGAAGTGACTAAGGTGAGTGTTCCGAACTCTAAGGCTTTACATCCCCGTCGGATACAATGGGCTACTTCTTTGACATCGTCAGATGTCACGTTTATCTTTGATCCTGCTCTTCAGACACAGGAGTTTTTACAGTATGAACATGTTCATCCTCCTCCGTTGTTGTTGCTTCCTTTGGATCAGATCAGAACAAATGTATCATTTATATCGACGGCTCGGCTCAACCGGCCGTCGGGTCCAAATACGCTTATTCAGCGGCTTGCGCTATTGTGGCTGGTTCAATTGTTGATGGAGAATTTAAGTCTTCCATAGTGCATACCCAGGCACTTGGGGACTGTACAGCACAATTGGCGGAGCTGCGTGCTCTTATTCTAGCTCTCGAGCTTGCTGACCCTAATGTGCATACTCTTATTGTGTGCGATTCTTACTACTGTGTTCAGTCTTTTAATGACAACTTATTCTTTTGGTCTCAGAATGACTAACGAGACTCTAAGGGCAGCGCACTAAAGCATAAAACGCTTTGGGTTCGAGTGGTGGAGCTTACAGAACGTCTGCCACTCGCACACATTATACATACTTTTGGCCATCAGCGTGTGGGAGCACATGCTGTTGGTAATTCTTTGGCTGACGAGGCAGCCAAGTCTACAGTAGCCACGTATTCTGTTGCAGCAGTTACAAGGTCCATGACTAAGATAGATAACTGGCGCAACCGGCGGTCAGCACATTGTGCCCACTCGGGCTGCCTCCATTTTTGAGGACCTACCCCATGGTGAAGACGGCTTCAATTTCAATGTTTCTTACGCAAAGTACGCGTTTTATGTTCTCTCTGGAGACACACGTCATTACCTACGATTCATAATCCATGTGTGTTTCTTTCTGCTCTTCCATCTCCCCTCCTTTCCTAGGTCACTTCAGGAGCGGATCAACTAACTAGTTGTAGCTGAGCTGTAGTTTTCCACAGCTCTAGCCCGCTCCAATTAAACTGAGGGCTAGAATCCCTCTATCACCTGTACATTTCACTTCACTATTTATTGCTGGTCCTGAGGAAGCGCCAAAGATCGTTATGACCATCAAGGCGCGAAACATGTCGACCTGACCTTTTTAGTTACCAGGGGCACATTATTGCCCATAGGCGTAACGCACAACCTTCCGGTTTTTTAGTATGACAAGGGGACCGCCACAATAAAAGATATCTTCCCTCTGGTATCCCTTAGCCATTTTTATCGTTCACACACACCTTCACTGTGCACATAGGACCCACTCCACACACCCGCACTCATCTAACGGCCGTTCTCTAAAAAGATCTCCGCTAAAGGGACCCGTAGGGGGACCCGTAGGGCATTGCAGCGCCGGCCCGATGAGGAGCAAACGCCCGATGATGAAGCATGACATCCTTCGATGTGTGTGAGGGCAACATGAGACAAGATTTGTTCTCCCCCTGCAAAGTGGGTTCTAGACCTAGGTCTATCCTTTTGCCCTTTCCTCTCTCTTCTCTCTCACCGGTGAGAGGGTGACTTTCTAGCACCCACACCAACGGAACAGTGACCCTCTTTTTGGTTTGACGACTTGATAGTGGAGCATGGGCACTGGACCACAATCAGCTCCTGGTCCCCATTCTCCTTCTTTGATATAGTCTTAGCATGGCGGCACAGCCGAGGGACCTCTATCCTCTTAATCTCTCCCTCTCCTTCTAATTCTCTTGAAACATGACTACCTCCAACTTGGGCGACATCTTGGGATAGGGATTTGGTGCCGACATTGTGGCAGAAATCCTTAAAACCCCATCATTACTAGACAGTGAAGGGAATATGGCTGCAGTCAGCCTACAAGGAAACTGGAATTCTCTAGCCTCCCTTAAAAAATGGCAGGTTAAAATCGCACTACACGGCACTGTAATGACTGAATATCTGAGAGCGAACACAGCTCCCAATGGTCTGCTAGTGAGAACTGCACCACAAATCTTCCTTGACGACCTGATCTTCAGACAAGAATGGAGCCAGATCGCGTGGAAATGTACCCGCGACTGGCTTGTTCTGATCATAGGTACAGCAAAGCGCCTCTCTGAAGCACTTATTATTAGAAATAAATATAGCAGAGAATGGCCTAAAAACTGGTATCAGTATATCGGCATATAAAACCCGCCTGGCCGAAATCAATGCTGAGATATCTGATCACCGTGACTACCTCCTACAACAGAAGATCCAGAAGCTACAGAAGGACATCAAAAGGTTCGACAGAGAAAAGGTATATCCCTACATCAAGGAGGACTACCAACCCTCAGACAACGATGCTCTCTCTGATGATGGTTCTACAACCTCGAACAACTCAAACCGGTCGTCTCACAGCAACTCGAGCAACACCAGCTGGGGTAGAAACTCAACAAAACAGGGACTTCTCCCACCACCCCCACCCCCACCACCATCCATGTATGGATACCCGAACCAACTGTTTCCCCCACAGGGACCAATGTGGTACCCTGTTTACCCTGGTCCACACCAAGGGTTCCAACAGCCAATCTTCCACCATCCTCCACCCCCTTTTCAGAGCAGAGGCAGGGGCAGAGGCAGAGGAAGAAGAAGAGGGAACAAGCAGATCCACTAGCAGGACACGGAGAACCAACGTACAACCAGGAGCATGACACATCCAAAAACCTAATTGTAAACCTATCTAAAAGGCAACTCAACACGGACAAAACCACTGTCCTAGAGATGGGTTTAGGCTTTGTCCCTACTCCAAAAGAGGACAATTTCCGTATGAACGAGGAACTCCATTTACTGTTCCGGAAAATATGACTTAAACTTTTTTCTTAGAAAAACCCACACCAGAACGGGGGGACTCTGGGCTCAGACCACCCTCTAAATTCACCCCTACAGCAGGCATGGTACCCAGTGAGGTCCTAACCTTTGAGAAGGCGGTACTAAAAGAGGCTAACCAATTGAAAAGGAAACCTACATTCAACAATATGCCGAACAAACTCCAGCAAGCAATCACCTCCCTCACGGATGACGAAAGCATCATTATCAAGCCAGCGGACAAAGGGGGATCTATCGTGATCCTTGATATCAACGATTACGAACAGGAATGCCTAAGACAACTCAGTAGTACTCAATACTACGAGAAACTGGACACTGACCCTACGGAACACCTCCAGACATAAATCAGGATCATGGTTAATGAGGCAGCCAATGAGGGTTGGATTTCCCCACAGGAAGCGGCCTTCCTGGTGAACACGGATCCCAAGACACCATATTTCTATCTCCTCCCCAAAATTCACAAGGGCACTGTCCCTCCACCAGGACGACCCATCGTGTCTGGTATCGGTTCCCTACTTGAACCGCTTAGTCAATTCAGTGACTTCTTTCTACACCCCCTAGTCCAGGCCACACCTGCTTACCTCAAGGACACACGTGAGGTCCTCAATTTGATCCAGGAAATCAATGATGAGAATACCAAAGTTATCGACCTCCTCATCACCCTCGATGTAGAAGCCCTCTACACCAACATCCCTCAGGACACCACCATCGAGGTAGTACGGAACCTTTTGAGAGAGGCAGACCTCCCAACGAATACACCGGCGGACTTTATCCTGGCGTGCATCACCATCGCACTCAAAAACAATTTTTTATGTACAGGACCACTATCTACCATCAGGTACAAGGTACCTCTATGGGTAGTACCTTTGCGCCTAGTCTGGCGGGGCTGTACATGTCACATTTTGAGACTACCCATATCTTCACGGATACGAACCCGTTCCAGGAAAATCTTATCACCTGGAAAAGATACATCGATGACGTTCTCATCCTGTGGAATGGTACTGAAGAAACCTGCGCCAAGTTCCACGATTGGATTAATTGCCTAAACCCCCACCTACACTTCACGATGACATCTGATAAGGCCACCCCTTTCCTGGATCTGCTCATCACCCTTGAGAATGGTCAACTACACACGAAGACGTTTAAGAAGGCCACTGATCGTAACAGCCTCCTGAGCTTCAAGAGTTACCACCCCAAGGCACTCCGGGAGAATCTACCCTATGGCCAGTTCCTCAGGATTCGGAGGAACTGTAGCAACATCCGGGATTTTGATGAACAAGCCAACTCCCTCACCAGGAACCTTCATGAAAGAGACTACCCAGTAGAGGTCGTCCGGAAGGCCAGAAAACGCGCCAGGAATAACAACCGCCAGGGCTTCCTGGAAACCAGGGAACAGCAGATGAGCAATGCCATTACCTGTGTTACTACCTTTACGCCACTGTCTAACAAGATTAAACAAATCATCAAACGAAACTGGAATATTCTCAACGCTGGCTCACTGAACATCGAGCAACCACGATTTGCCTTCAAGCGGACAGCTAACTTACGTGACCAACTGGTCCATACTCGGCCTCAGCCCAAGAAAAAACCTCAGAATAATACATTGTGGAACCTACCCCCTGTGTCTTGACATTACCCATGTGGTTCATGCAGTGCCTGCCCTACGACCAAACATACAAAAACTCTCCAGATTGAAGATTTTTCGTGGGAACAACGCACACACACGAACTGTAACACCAAGAACTGTGTGTACATAATCACATGCCCGTGTCAACTGAGATACGTTGGTATGACCACGAGACCAATCAAGATCAGGATCAGTGAACACAGGAGCACTATCCGCCGCGGCCGTACAGCAACCAAGATGACGAACCACTTCATCGAAAAAGGACATTCATGCGATGAGATGGAGTGGACCATCCTGGAGGCAAACCAGATATGGAACAACGCCGCACTCCTGAGACGTGAACAGCGTTGGGTTCATCGCCTACGCACCCACATACGAGGTCTCAACGATGAGATAACGTGGGTTGAACTTTAACATTGAAACAAAAAAAACACTTGTCCTAAATAAGTTCCAACTGCTGAAAACATGAAACCATGATCCTCTCACTCTCTTGGGTTGGTTAACACCAGTGACACCCATGAACACAGAAGTAGTCTCATAGCACTGATGAACACACCCCTACAAGCTATACTCCCACACATGCGCGCTTCGAGAACACATGACGAAGCACCCGGAAGAGGGAGCCGCCCGAACCGTTGCACTGAGCGCTATATCACAGCCCCTACCTCCACCGCCTAACAACATGCGGGCTGGCGCCAGGTCGGGTAGGTGTTGAAAGGCAACACTTATACAGAAACTGTGAGTATAAACAGGCGGACTCTGTCCACATCGCTGTTTTGAAACTGTGGCATGAGCGTGTTCTCAACTGTTCTTCACTTTACTTACTTTTTTCCCCCCATCTGTAGCCCGTGAAGGCACGGGATTACCTACGCCCAAGCCCATGGAGTATTTCTTCATGTTACTTTAGGTAAGGGTCTTGCACATTTTACGGTTAACATTACGCAGAATTGCAACCAAAACTTGACAGAGACTGTACAACCAGTTTGGTAGAGGATGTGTGTGTGTGTCGGTGCCTCGATAATGTATCATCTTGCACCACGCCGCCTCATTCAGCCTGGCAAACGGCAATTGTAACATGTTCTGGCTTAGGGTAACTACCCCGCATTATACCTGGGCCCTTCAGACACGGCACGGTCCCATGCATAGGGGCGGTCCCGAGTACCGGTAGTACCTCTGAGTTCACCTATTCACTGGCGCAACCGGCGGTCAGCACATTGTGCCCACTCGGGCTGCCTCCATTTTTGAGGACCTACCCCATGGTGAAGACGGCTTCAATTTCAATGTTTCTTACGCAAAGTACGCGTTTTATGTTCTCTCTGGAGACACACGTCATTACCTACGATTCATAATCCATATGTGTTTCTTTCTGCTCTTCCATCTCCCCTCCTTTCCTAGGTCACTTCAGGAGCGGATCAACTAACTACATGTAGCTGAGCGGTAGTTTTCCACAGCACTAGCCCGCTCCAATTACACTGAGGGCTAGAATCCCTCTATCACCTGCACATTTCACTTCACTATTTATTGCTGGTCCTGAGGAAGCGCCAAGGATCGTTATGACCATCAAGGCGCGAAACATGTCCACCTGACCTTTTTAGTTACCAGGGGCACATTATTGCCCATAGGCGTAACGCACAACCTTCCGGTTTTTTAGTATGACAAGGGGACCGCCACAATAAAAGATATCTTCCCTCTGGTATCCCTTAGCCATTTTTATCGCTCACACACACCTTCACTGTGCACATAAGACCCACTCCACACACCCGCACTCATCTAACAGCCGTTCTCTAAAAATATCTCCGCTAAAGCGACCCTTCGGGGGACCCGTAGGGCATTGCAGCGCCGGCCCAACGAGGAGCAAACGCCCAGTGATGAAGCATGACATCCTTCGGGGTCTGTGAGGGCAACATGAGACAAGATTTGTTCTCCCCCCTGCAAAGTGGGTTCTAGACCTAGGTCTATCCTTTCGCCCTTTCCTCTCTCTTCCCTTTTCTCTCTCACCGGTGAGAGGGTGACTTTCTCGCACCCACACCGACGGAACAGTGACCCTCTTTTTGGTTTGACGACTTGATAGTGAAGCACGGGCACTGGACCACAATCAGCTCCTGGTCCCCATTCTCCTTCTTTGATATAAGATAGATAATGACATTTTGGCAGCTATACCTGCTACTAGGGATGGAACTGCTTATCCGCAGGGCTTCCCTTCAAAGTATTATTATGATATATCTCCCGAACAAGTTCCTTATGCTACAATTCGGTCAGTTGGGGATCGCTGATTCCCGACCTGGACCATAGACTAGCTTTGATTATAGCCGCACACGAAGGCATGGCTTCTGCACATGCTGGGGTGTCACCGACGGTTTCTATTTTACAGCAACGTTACTGGTGGCATGGTTTATATAAACAAACCCGTAATTATGTGCTTTCTTGTGACATATGTCAGCAAATTAAACCCTCTACGGTTTCACGACCACCACAAACACAGTTATGTATTCCCAATCACCCGTTTGGCTGTGTATATCTTGATCACTGCGGTCCATTGACTTCTGATACTGCATATAAATATATTTTTGTTGCAGTTGATTCGTGCACTCGATTCCTATGGGTTTGGCCGCAGCGCTGACGCTCTAATTGTCATTAGAGATTTGCATATCTGTGGGGCGCTGGGCGGCGGAGGGTTGCCCTGGGTACCATGCAGAGGCCGAGAACAGAGGGGGGCTTCGCTCTCCCGGATTTTGAGAGCTACTACCATGCTGCGCAGCTCCAGTGGTTCACACAGTGGATAGCGGGTCGCCTCAGAGCTCCGGAAGAATTGTGGAGGGCGGATCCAAGCTGGCGCCTGCTGTCCTGCACTCTGTTGTGTGTGCCGCTGAGGGGTGAGGTAATGCGGGCCGATATGCAAGTGGTACAGCGTTGTTGGGCGCGCATGATCAGGAAGAAGCGCATTAAGATTCCGTACGCCCCCGAAATCCCGTTGAACATGTGTGCGGTGCTACCTCATGGGGGAGATTGGAGTAAACTGCAGTCCTGGGAGGAGGCTGGGGTTCTCACACTGGGTGATCTTTACGAAGATGGCAACCTTCTCCCTTTTAACAATCTTGCAGAACAACATGATCTTCCGCGGGGGGACTTTCTCTTTCATGCGGCTCTGACAGCAGCTGTCAGAAGGCATTGGCGGACGGGGCTTTCGGAGCCGGACACGCTCCTGGCTTGTCAATATGTTGTTATGGCGGCAGGAACTATAAAAGCAGTGACTTGTCTCTATCGGCGGATCACCCAGGACCTGCGCCAGCCCTTAACGGCGTTACGTGTTAGGTGGGAGGAGGATGTGGGTGAACCCCTTGAAGAAAAAGCTTGGGGAGCAATAATGGAGAGACCATGGAAGGGCACTCGGAACGCGCGCTTTCAACTAATCCAATTTTATGTCCTGCACAGGGCGTACTTGACTCCGGAAAAGATTAATGAATATTTCTCGACTGCTACTGCTTGTCCTCGATGTGCGCTAGAGGGGGCGGGGTTTTTGCATATGTTCTGGAGCTGTCCGCAACTGGGGGACTATTGGCGGGAGGTGAAAATGGTCCTGACGACTGTGACGGAGAGAGAGGTGGCTCTGACGCCGAGGGTTTGTTTGCTGCATGACTTCCCACACACTGCCAAAAATAAAATAACCATCAAGTTTATTGATTTGGGGTTAATCTTGGCGAAAAGGGAACTTACCACCCATTGGAAGGCGAGGCCGGGGCCCGGAGTGGGACGCTGGTGAAGGGAACTGCTGAAGTGGGCGGAGAGTGAGGGGGAGTATAAACTAGGTGTGGCTAGGCGCACTGAGAACGAGAAGTCAATGGATATGGCTCGGGCATGGATGGCGCTAGTGGAATTGGTTAAATACCCCCCTGATGATGAGGAAGCCCTCCCCGACAGAGAGAGGAGGTAGGGATCGGCTGAAATGACTGGCACGGGATATGGGAGAGAAATGAAAGGGTGGTTGCGAGTCCAGTGGGGGACCCCTTCTTAGTGTTCTTGGCCTGTCTTAGCAGAGGCTCGCCGAGATCAGGACTTTTACTGGATGGCATGGGGGGTCTGGGAGGCCACTCGTAAATGTTAGGATCCAGCGGCATGCTTGGGGGGGTGGAGGGGAGGGGAGGGCAGTTGGGGAACTATAGGGCTGGGGGGTGGGAAGGGAGGTGGGGGGTTACTAGTTGGACTCTTGTGGTTGGATACAATTCCAGGGGCAAGTCTCTGAATTATCATTAAGATTTTTACGGAGAGTGGCGGAATGTCTATTAATTGGTCTCTGGGGGATCCTGGAGAAGATTATATCATGGCTATCTGGGTCGACCATGGGTCTGCTCCTGGTTAAAGTCAAACTGTATTTTGCCACGTCCGTCCCTGTATTGCACTGCCCATGCAGATAATTGTATGCTCTCATTACTTGTTTGAAAACCAATAAAAGCCTGTTAAAAAAAAAAAGAAAAAATTAGAGATTTGCATATCTTTGTCGGGACGTTTGCCTGTGGCACCTTCCATTCTGACCAAGGTCCAGCATTCGCCTCTAAGGCATACATGGACGCAATGAAGTCTTTGCGGGTGCTGGTGCAGTTTTCGTCTCCATACAGGCCTGAGGGCAATTCTACAGTGGAGCGAATGAACCGTGACTTAAAGCAATCTTTGACATCTAGGGTCTTAGGTACTGGCAGGAACTGGCTGGCCCATTTGTATGGAGTTCAACGTGCACTCAATAATCTCCCTAGAAGATCTCTGTGTGGGCGGACCCCATACGAAATGCTCTTTGGCATTAAAATGTTTGTGCCAGACCTTGATGGTCTAGACGTTGTGGCGGCTGCCGCAACCTTTGACGTAGATAACCATTCTACTATGTTACAGGACCTACAAAAGACCCGTGACAGCTACGCAACTGAACATTTGCCCTCTTCCAATGACAACGCAATGCTGATTCCGGTTGCCGGCTGGCTTCCTAAGATTGGAGGTCTGGTATGAGAAAAGTTGGAGAACAAAAAAGAATTTGGTCCCTCTTATCGTGCACCGGTCCCAGTACATGGATTGAAGGGTACTCGTACAGTGATACTACCACCTTTGCCTGCTCGCAAAGAAAACAGATACTTTTCAGTCGACAATGTCAAACTACATCGTCTGGCCGATTCTGAACAGTGTAACTCCTGCAGTTTCATGCAACGCTATCTCTTTGAATCCGGTGCATTCAGCCTCTTCAACTAATCCCCGTGTCGTTGAGGGTGAGATGAAAACTACTATTGACCTTTTGCCTGTTCTGCCTCCATCCTCTTTCAACGCAGAAGTCGAGTATACTTATCCTGCGGATGAGTCCCACATTGAAGTACCGAACAGTCCTCTACAACATCAAGCTGATGCTGCGTAGCCGCCGTTAATGAACATGGGTGCAAGCGGTTGTTTTGGGGACTGTACAAGCTTCTCTTATGACTCTTCCTCCTCGTCTTCAACTTTGGCACTACCACCGACAAAAACAAGTATTTTCATCTCATGGTTCAAACAGACTTACCTGGTCTCGCCCTGGACCTACATTTGGTTGGTACTTATCCTGATTTTCCTCTTCATGTCAATTAGATTTGTAACAGTATTTTTCTTGCTCATCAATGGTCACTATTTGCCAGAACGCTCTGCTGTGATATTGGTCGATGGAATTCTGTCTCCCCATACATCGTCCCATATAATGAACTTGTGAACATTTCGGCTTTTCCGGTTGCAGATGGCATCGTTTGGGATAAAGTAGCATTCGAAATTCACGGCCGATCGAAGTCCTCAAGATACCATACGTGTTTCGCATTTCATTAGGAGATGTGGTAACACCGGACATACATTCCGATGATTGGGATGTACAAGCAGTACATTCATTATTTTCTGATTTAAAATATTATGCTGCTTTTGATGCTGAAGATTTATATTTAAATTCTGCCAATTATGCTGATTTATTCTGTTATCAACACTATGGGCATCATTTCTTACACAAAACGAACACGTTAAGACCTGTTTTTAATTACACGTAATGGGAACATTGTCCGACTCCCTTACAGGGGAGTTCTATAATCCTCATTAATTTTGCACAAGCATGTAATTAAACATCTTTTTTTTCTTATTCCTTTCTTTCCCCCAAATTAAACAAAATGTAATTGGATCCACAAAATACATGCAAAAATGGAGTGCAAGGAGTTTTGAGATTTCTTATTTTCAATTATTCTTTATTTGTAGTCAAATGCATCAGCCCAGCCAACGCGTTTCGTCCAACATGGACTTCATCAGGGTTGGAATTGTCTTTTTGAAGATCACCAAGATGTTTCTCTATTATAACCACCGTAGCGTCTGTTAGATAAAGACTTTGAAGGAATTAATGCCTTCGATTCAGATTGAGATTATCGTATTGATGATCACCCAGAAGCTTAATTTATTGCCAGGTGTAGTGTCAATGCGCTGGTGACGGATAGACAGACGGCCTCCACACACCCGAGCGGATAACATGCTAGCAATGATCTAAGGCAATTATTCTTTTAAGATTTTATTGAATGGACGCAATGGTGATCACCAGCGCATTGACACTACATCAGGCAATAAATTAAGCTTCTGGGTGATCATCATCAATACGATAATCTCAATATGCACTCCATTTTTGCATGTATTTTGTGGATCCCATTACATTTTGTATAATTTGGGGGAAAGAAAGGAAAAAGAAAAAAGATGTTTAATTACATGCTTGTGCATAATTAAGGAAGGTATTACGTTCAATTGTATGCTCCTTTTCAGAACCTAATTACTTTGAGAGAAAGTCTTTTCTCTTATATTTGTGACTTCTTAGCTGTGGGGTCACGGGGAAGTTGAGCATCTCTACTATACATGTATGAGAATTAAATACACTGGTGCAGCCCCTATTGCCCACACTGCTGTTTGCATAACTTCAAGAGTTCTATAATCCTTAGGGACAAGTTCACCTATTTCACTGATTATAACACGTCCAATCCAGAATCCTATTTCTTTAAATTGCAATTGTCGTCTCAATCAAAATTTATTCTGACACACACTAAATTAATCTATTCCAATTCCTCTAGAACTAAATTGGCCATACAAGGTTATGATCACTGGAGAGATACCATTGATTTGAAATAAATTTGGGGCACTAGGGCTTGGCAGGTTCAGGGAACTGAAGCTTTGCATCGTGCCTGCCTAATTCCAACTCAAAAATTGTGTTTAAATGACACAGTGCACCAAACTACTTGTTTTGGCCTGGCAACTGCCAAAAGTTTAAATATCCCATCCATTCCGTCATTGGCGGAGTATGATAATTGACGTACACACACAAATTATTCGATTGATCAATTACAAGCTCTGTTTGAAAATGACACTTTCAATGTCTCTGAAATTGACCCGTCCGGATGGTTATTGTGGCAAATCAATTCAAATTTATGTCAGCTGCGTTTTTTTAATGCAACGCCTGGTTTCACACAGACTAGACCAGATCCTCGTTACCCACATTCACATTCGGTCACCACATATTCGGTGGGAAAATTGTGCCAACAATGGTTGGAACACTCCACTTTGTCGTCTTGTAAAACAACACCTGTCACTCTTGTCGAGCGAACTCAATTTGGCTGATTTTATCTTAGGTCCTAGGATTCCTAGACCAAAGAGATTCATCTATGCAGCTTTCAATAAAACTTTCGCAGATGGAAGCAGCGTTCCGTCTGTGCCAAATTGACAAAGCAAATTTAGAAAAAGTCCTTGCAGTAGTCGACAATAGCATAAATACACTGTCTTCTCACATTTATATTTTAGATAATATTGTTTCATCTGTTATTGATATTGTTCAAAGTGATGTATCTGTGTTATATCACGGTCAAAATCAATTACGATCTGTGATGCAGTTTGCATGGACGTTACAGACTCTCAAAATGGGAAAAGTACCATGGGATTATTTGAATGCTTCTGCTTTGTTTTTACCATTTAATCTAACTGATAAACAGAGATTTATGTCCATGAAAGATGCTACATACACGTTATTACACATTGAATGATTAGAACACCTGCCATTCTCTTTGGTGGAGACAGATTCAGCTGTATGGTTAATTCATGGCGCTATCTCTCTCCCTTTTTCGCTGTTTCAGTTTAAATCTTGCTTGAAACATTTTTCAATTCGCCGCTTTGAACCCCTGGGTAGTACATTTCTCCATGAATTATGGTCACTACCTTTCACCTACAGATGTCAAAGGGAGGATAAGGAAGTTTTCCTAACAGGGGAGGACTGCGATTCTACAGTAGGACATTCCCTAGTTTGTAAACACGTTAGGTTGCACGGCGCTTGCAATGTGTCCGCGCCTGTTCTTGCTGTTTTTTTAAAGGAACTCCCGTCCCAGCAATAATTCCCTCTTTAACATTGCTTTCTAACTGCAGTTATCTTATTTTGAATAACCAAGACTGCTGTGGGTTACGGGCAGGAATCCTGTATATTGTAACAGTTTCACAACGTGTTACTTGTTGTAGCAATATGCTTTTTCCGCCCCCGCATGGGAACGTAGATAGTTCCATTTGGCCTTCCATTCCGACTTTGAAAACAGATTTCAACAAATTAAGCAGACTCAAAGCGCTATTGTTTCAACAAGAAGGGGCTCTCACTTCGGCTCGAGAGTCCTTCGAATTGCAGGTGGCTAGAACATCTAGTGAGATTCAGTCACTTCTGAACACGAACCTCCCACTTCACTTTGGGGAGCAGATAGATCAAATATTTAATGCGTCTGACACCAAAGGCCTTGCTAATTTTTTTAAGCTTGTGGGATCCAGCCTTGTGACCTCTTTTCAGACGATATTTGTAGTAATACCAGCTTTTATCCATTCTATTTTTTCCAGCGTCTTCGGAGGGTTCCCATTATTACTGGTGCTTGCTCGTGGGATCCTTATTCTTCTGCTTCTGCTACGCAATGGCTGCCCATCTTGTGGTAATGCCCAGACCAGGCCAATTGCAACTGTACCGTGACCGAATGCAACAACTTTTTGGATGCTTTCCATTAGCAACGCTTAGCGTGAGTTATGGACTAACTTTTCGCTTTGCCTACTTCACTTGCCTGCAACCAGTGTTCTACTGTCAGCGGTGCCCTTTCTATTGGGCTTTGGATTTATGCCTCTCCAATACGTCATGTTCAGACCCGGATTATGACCAGTTGATGGGTCCCTTAGTGGCTAAGTCTGAACTGGGGTGGCAAAGTGAGCTAAAGAATGATGATGGATTCAACCCAGATCTGTGACTGGGGGTGAGTGTTTGAAAAGTTTCAGCACTCCGTCCATCATCTCCTTGTGTTTCCTGGGTCCCTTAGTGGCCCATGAGCAGGCCTGTTCTGGGGATGGCCATATGGCGCATGCGGCTGCACTTGGAGTCATGGCTGAGTGGAATATCTGTGCGGCTGCGCAGAATCTCTTGCGACGGAATTTCATCGAATATCACGCATGTTGCCCTGATATGCTCCTGGAAGCATCGGATTATGAGGAGCACGTCTGTTCCTTCGGCGTACTTGATTGGATGGCATACCTAGTTTCTACTAACGATAGGGATGGCCTTTTGGAACAAATTGCATTCTTAAACGTACGTACTTTGATGGATTTTGCACCTCCATATTAATCACTTTTTTCGTATAACGACAATGTTTTGAACGACTTACAATTTGTTTTTGTTGTTGAAATTTTCCAATTTGGTTTTTTCAAGCGCTCTTGAACTGTGCTTACCTTTAAACTCTGTTTGGGTCTTTTGTCTATATACTATGACCTTACCAAGGGGAGGGTGTCGACATTGCTAAATTAGCATGAGCCCGGCCGCCATGATGCTGCTTTTGCGCACGTTACCACATGACTTTATTTTTCAAGACTCTGTTTGTGCCTTTTCCATGAGAACTGTCTGCTTTCTACGTTCTCTACCTGTTCCTGGAGTTTAGTCTGAACACGATGTGCAAGGTCGATAAACAATGCCCCTTGTTATTCTGTTCTGGTCAGTCCCTAGCACCTAGACAAAACATGCTAACACAGCTGCGCTGCTGAAAACTCGAGCTTTGATATTATGGGGATGCATGTTGTTCTAATACACACTTGGAGAGGGACCTTTCCAGGGAGAAGAGCTATGCTGTTCCTATGATGTAAAACTTCCATCTGGGCTCTAAGGTATGGGGTCTGCTGACAAAGCCCAGAGATCTTCCATTATATAATAAAACTTCTTCTTACAAAGTGGACGGTGGTAAGGCCTTATAGTCCTTTATCCACTGTCTGTATATTATGATATCCCCCTTTATAATCTATGAAATTGTAACCATGCTAACTGTTTTAGGTTTATGCATTTTGCTGCTGGTAGTGGCTTGTATACTGCATTATAGAGCACGATAGTTAAAATAAACATTTTGAACTATAACAGTGGCTCTGACAATTCTTATTGTGGACAAGTACGAGTGAGTGAGCGAAAGGGTGTGTCTTGCTACCGCGATTCCTGAGAGAGTCGGGAGTGTTGTGTTCTGGGATGTCTAATCATTTGTAGCTTTTTGATTATGTAGGAGAACGCATGAGACACTATAGCTAGTCAGTTTTGGGATTTTGGGTACTGAGGTGGTAGGAAGGCTCAGCCCCTATACACCGAGGTCCTATTTTCCTGCACATAGTTCTGTGTATGTGCAGAGTCCCCGCAACAGTATCCTTCATGAATGCCTTAGAGATAAAAAATGTGCGTTGCCTGAGTGAGAACATTATAGTCAGTTCGTATGGGATGCTCCTCCAAAAGGTGTTACTGCGACGGTTGACGATCGGCTGCTCATAAGTTGCGGACTTTTGTCTCCATTACTGGAGTTGTTCTTAAAGTCCTTGCTGGTTCTGCATAGAATTTGCCGATTCGTGCGAGGGCCGTCGGTGCCGTGATGGTAAAAATAAGTGTTAGGGCCTCTTTGCTAGTTCTCCACCATTTTGCAGAAACAGTGATCTTAAATATAATCGCCTTTGGCCCAGCAGAATTGGGCAGCAGCAGATGATGTGCTCGGCTGATTCTGTGTGATATTGATACAGGCGACATCACTTGTTTCCAGGCAGTCTATATTTCCAGTGGGTCCTGTAGTCCCATATTGGCAGTGTGAGGAGCCTAGTTCTCAGTATGTACTGTAGGGCTGTCCTTCCCAGCCCTGCTTTCAGATATGGTTGACTTACTGTAATTTCATGTGAGTAGGCGAGGCCCTCTGCGCCAGGGGTGTACCTGATTTGTTCAAGGTCCTGTAGCCTTGAGATGCGTTTGCTCTGTTTCTTTAGCAAGCTGTTCAGGCAGGCCATTGTTAAAGATGTTTCAGTTATGGTGTCTGGAGGCCAGGCCAGTGTCTCATGTGCCCTTGAGAGGTACCTAGCCCAAAGGCTGGTGTTGTCCTGAGAAACTGCTTTTAGTGTTTCCCTAATTGTGTCAGGACCCGCCTTGGTCACCCTGTGGTGCAATTTGATGACATCTTTTTTGCATTCGATATCCATCGTTGAAATGTTAAGCTCCAACCGAATCAGTGTGCGCCTAGTTGAGTATGGAAGGTTAAATACCTTTAGGTAGGCCATTATGTGAAGTCGCTCCAGTTTTTCGGTGAGTTGACCCAGGAAGACGAGGTGGCCATAGCTCAGTGTGGGTATTAGTTTTGCTTGCATGACCCGTCGAATACACACTGCAGAATGACTTTGGAGCTTATAATTTAGTTTGCATAACTCATATGTGACCGTGGCTGCCTTTGCTTCAAGTGCCTTGGCCTGCAAGTTCAGTCTGCCATTGTCTATGAATTGTATTCCCAAATAGTTGTATTTATTGGTAGCGGTGATCCTTAGTAGGCCAAGATGCCATTCCAGCAGGTGCTTTTTAGATTTGTGACCGAAGACCAGGACCTTAATTTTCATGGCATTGGCTTGGAGTTTGTTTTCCATGTTGTATAGATGTAATGCCTCCAATGCCCTTTTCATACTGATTCTGGTATGATCCGGGAGTACCAGGTCATCCGCGTATTGCATGATG
This sequence comes from Calotriton arnoldi, assembly GCA_963921515.1. Taxonomy (NCBI): domain Eukaryota; kingdom Metazoa; phylum Chordata; class Amphibia; order Caudata; family Salamandridae; genus Calotriton; species Calotriton arnoldi. Next base: position 164,173 of record CAWUFW010003342.1, on the reverse strand, counting down.
AGGAGTCTAAGATGGTCTAGTTTGGGTGGAAAGATGTTGACTTTCAATAGCGCCTCTCCCAGTTCCGCAGCGTATAGGTTAAACAGGGTGGGAGCCATCACACAACCCTGTTTTAGCCCTTTGTTGGTATTGATCTTGGCCGTCACATGGGTCTGCGTGAGCTTAGTGCGAACCCATGTTCCCGTGTGCAGCGTCATGATGGCCACCAGAAGCTTCCTCGGGATGCCCCACTTTGCAAGTTTTGCCCAGAGTATGTTGCGGTCAATGCCGTCAAAGGCAGCACTGTAGTCGACAAAGTAGGCGTAGAGCGGTGGGGAGGCGACCTCTGTGGCTCATTTTGCCAGATATGACAGGGCGATGGCATTGTCCAGCGTAGATGAGTTGGGTCAGAATCCTGTCTGGTATTGAGGTATAATGTGATTTTTATTTATCCAGGCCTCTAGCTCTTTCAAGAGCACTTTTGCGAACGCTTTCCCATCACTATTCAGCAAGGCGATCAGTCTGTAGTTCTCTGGTTGTGATGCATCCCCCTCTTTGTAGATGGGGTGCAAAATGGAGCCTTTCCATGATTCCGGGACTACCGATGTGAAAAAGCATTTGTTAAACAAAGTGTACATGTGAGGGGCCCAGAATTCTCGGTCTTCGTTAAAGATACTACCCAGTAGGCTATTTGGTCCTGGAGCCCCATCCTTCCAGATACCGTTCAGGATGGAGAGGGTTTCTTTTTCTGTTGTCATCGTGTGCGCTACCTCGGGTTCACCAGGGTTATTGCCCTCCACCTCCATGGGATTATCCAATGATTTGTCTGGACCAACATAGAGCTTTGTTGCATGGGCTGCCCATTCGTTGGCGGGTACAGCATTCTCTGTGTGGACTCCTCCGGGGAGGCTGCTGACGTATCTGCAAAATTCCCTGTTTTTATTGGGCGCTAGTAGAGCATAAATGTGTTTCCATTTCTCCTCTGTGTGAGTGTGTTTCAGCTGCCAGATAATTTTTTTGTGCGATTTTTGAACAGTTTGCAGATTTTTTTTGTCCATGCGCACTTTTTCCTCCTGTGCTTTGACTCTGCCTGACGGCACCTCTTTTTACTCTCGTTGAATTCTTTGTTATCAAAGAAGGGGATAGGCCCCTTTCCAATGGATCTTCCTTTATACGAAGGTGCATTTCCTGCACTCAAAGCGTTGAACAGTGAAACCATTGTTTCTGTCCAGCTTGTCCCAATGGCAGTTGTGGATATAACCTGCTTCCATTGGCTGTAGCTGGCCCGGTAGGGGAGTACCCATTTGATTCTTTTTATTAATGCCGAGTCGCTGGTTGCTGTGAGTATTTAGCCGGCTGGAAGGTGCACCTCGTGCGTTGCAGCGCTTACATTCACAAGGATGGATAGTGGATGATGATCACTCACAGTAGAGTGTTGCACTCTATATTCTTCGTACCTCCTCAGCAAGACTTTACTCAGAAAGATGTAATTTAGCGTGAACATTTTTTTAAAGGTGGATTGTGTCTTACTATTCGGCGGTCCTGTTTGGCTCGCGCCCCCCAGCTTAAATTAGTTGAGGCAGGCCTTCATGATTCCCCGCCCACTCTCCCCTTTATTTTGTTCTGGGCAGAAAAGATCTCTCAGGTTAAAGTCCCCTGCCATGATGCACTCATGGTCCGGGTGTTCGTAAAGGTATCCTCTGATCAGATCTGTGACTGTCTTGATGTTTTTGAATTTTTCCTTCTTTTTTGGATTGACGTAAAGGTTAATTGCTGGAATGGTAATTGGTGTTCCATTTAGGGCCAAGCTTTTTATATTTAGAATCTGGTCATCGGGTGAGTGCGTGGGCCAAACCTTAGCTCGTACTTGCAGGTTTAGTTTTATGTAGATCGAGATCCCACGATGGGTCTTCCAAAAAGGTTTTTCTTGTGAGCCAATGTATGGTACGCCTGAAAGCCTTTGATCGAGCTTGGTGTTGTCAGCCATGTTTTCTGTAAACAAAGGATATCTCCTGTATGGAGGAGTTCCTTGGCATCTTTGTTAGCTGTGTTCGTTTTGAGCCCAGCGACGTTCCAGCTTATTATGCTAATCCTTGCTCTTGTGGGCAGCAAATTTGGTCCTTCAATGCGGGTTGTTTGAGCTTCCCTCAAGATCCGGTGATGTTTATGTCCATGAGGGGTCAGGTGCTTTCCTGTGCTAGGAGTGTACCCTCCCGTTTGTGTGAAGTCCTGCTGAGATCCAAGCCCAGTCGTCTGGTTTCCTTGAGTCATGAATTGTACTTGCTCCTGTGCAGTATCTGATTCTTGTGAAGCTGGATTTTGATGTTGTTATCACAGGTTTGATTTGGAATCAGTTTAGTGCCCCATAGTACACATTTCGGGGGTATTTTGCCCCTTGGAATTGCGACCTCTGCAGTAGGATGTGGGGGTATTTCTCTGTTGTACAATTGTCTACGCGTATCCCCCACTCCTTAAGTATGTCTTTTTCTGCCAAGATGTTTTGAGTGTCGGCCCGGCTTGTCCACTTTGTCAGGGTTGACTCCCTGCGGCTTATCCAGGTGTAGTTCTTAAAATGCACAGATGCTAACTGGGCTGTTGTTAGGTAGGCCAGAGAGGGTATGCTTGACAAGAGGTAAAAGATGTTTGACTGGTTTAGGGTGTCGCCTGGACCTCTTGTTTCAAATTCGGGGGTAAAAATCACCGCAAGCGATGAGTTGACCATAGGGCCGGCGAGGATGCGTTCACGGAGCATCCGGAGTCGACCTTGGTTGATGAGGGCCCCAGGAAGTGCAGCCATTGCGTAGCAAACAGACCAAAAGTAATATACCAGCCGCTAAGGCGAGGATCAACGGAAAGCCGCCAAAGACGCTGGAAAAAATGGAATGAATAAAAGCAGGTATTACACCAAAAATAGTTTGAAAGGAAGTAACAAGGCCAGAGCCCACAACTTTAAAAAAGTGCACAAGACCTTCGGTGCGTGATGCATTGAAAACACGGTGAATCAGTTCACCGAAATGCTGTCGGAGGTTTGTGTTCAAAAGGGCCTGTATTTCACTGTGGGTACTAGCCACCTGGAGGATGAACGTCTCCCGTGCGGATGTGAGCATAACCGCCTGGTTCAATAATAGCGCCTTTATTCTGCTCAATTTATTGAAATCTGCCTTCAAAGTCGGAATGGAAGGCCAAATGGAACTATCTATGATGTCGTGCGGGGGAGGAAAAAGCACATTTGTACAGCACACAACCCGGTGGGAAACAGTTACAATATAGGGGATGCCAGCCAGCATTCCACAGCAGTCCTGATTATTCAGAAGGAGATAGCTACCATTTGCAAGCACAGTGAAAGTAGGAGATATAGCAGGAGCAGGAATGCCCTTTAAAACACAAGCAAGATTCGGAGCCGAAACATTACAAGCTCCGTGCAATTTAATGTTTTTGCAAATAAGGGATTGACCCACAGTAGAATCGCATGACTCTCCTGTGAGAAAAACTTCCTTTCCGTCCCTAAGGCATTTATTCAAGAAAGGCAGGGACCAAAGTTCATGCAGGAAGGCACTGCCCAGGGGCTGAAAACGGCCCACAGAATAATGTTTCATGCATGAACTGAATTCAAATAAAGAAAAAGGCAAGGCGATAACCCCGTGAACTAGCCACACTGCAGAATCCAATTCCGCCACAGAGAATGGTAAGGGCTCTATCTTTTCGATATGTAAGAGAGTGTAAGTGGCATCTTTCATGGACATGAATTGCTGTTTTTCAGTTAAATTAAACGGCAAGAATAAGGCAGAGGTGTTCAAAAAGTGCCAAGGAACTTTACCCATTTTAAGTGTTTGCAAAGTCCATGCAAACTGCATCACTGAACGCAATTGATTTTGACCATGATATAACACAGAAACATCATCTTGTACAATATCAACAACAGAGGAAATAATATTCTCTAATGTGTAAATGCGGGAAGACAGGGTATTAATACTATTGTCAACAACAGCAAGCACCTTTTCTAAATTTGCTTGATCGATTTCCCGAAGACGGGAAGCAGCTTCAATTTGCGAAAGCTTCCAGAGTTCATTGTAAGTTTCATAAATGAATCTCTTAGGTCGAGGGCCACGAGGCCCCAGAACAAAATCGGACAGATCAATGTTGCCTGACAAGAGGGATAAATGTTGTTTAACAGAATCTAAGGAAGAGTGCTGCAACCACTGTTTACACAATTTACCAACAGAATATGTTGTCACAGTACGAGAGTCAGAAAACCTTGGATCTGGTCGATCCTGTTTGTAACCAGGAGCCGTGTCATGAAAACGCAGTTGGCAGGCATTAGATGCTATGGGCCAAGCCAACCAGGGTGACTGAACAAACGTAGAGACATTAAACGAATTGTTCTGAAACAAAGCTTGCAAAGTGTCAAGGGAAATATTGAAATGCAAGCTCTCGCTGGGAGTGGAAGACAATACGGGAATGGATGGTGCTTTTAATTGTTTGGAAGTAGCCAAGCCCCAACAGGTTGTTTGATAGATAGTATGATTTATAAATAAAATTTGGGCCGGGATTAGGCAAGCACGGTGCAAGGCTTCCGTGCCTTGCACCTGCCATGATTTGGTGCCCCAAATAGATTTCAAGTCAATGGTGTCCCGCCAGTGTTCATAACCACCCACCGCCAATGCGTTCAAAAAGGAACCTGAATATAGCAATTTAGTGTGGGTCAACATGATTTTCTGAGTGGATGAAGTGTTTAATTTAAAATAATAGGACCCAGCGTTCGATCTATCAAAGTCGGTAAAATAAGTAAACTTATTTCTAAGAGTTTGGGAGCTACCTGGCAAAGGGGTTGGACAATGTTCCCATTGGGTGTAATTAAAAGGACCCCGAAGGGTACTTGGTTTATGGAGAAAGTGGTTGCCCCAATGCTGGTAACAATATAAATCGGCATAACTTGCAGAATTCATGTACAAATCTTCAGCATTAAAGGCAGCATAATATTTCAAATCAGTAAATAACGATTCAACGGCATGCACATCCCAATCGTCAGAATGAATATTACTTTTAACGACATCACCCATTGAAACACGGAGGACATTTGGTACATTAATAATCTCGGTTGGTCCATGAATTTGGAAATTTACTGCATCCCATACGATGCCATCAGCGACTGGGAAAGCTGAAATGTTCACAAATGTGTGGTCACGCTTCATGATGTGAGATGAAGAATGCAGAGCCAAAGTTCCAGCGACACAGTTCACAGCAGAGTGTTCTGGTAAATAGTGACCATTGATGAGTAAGAAAAAAACTGTTACAAAGCCAATGGACATGAACAGAAAAATCAGGAATAGTACCAACCAGATGTATGTCCATGGTGGGATCAAAAAATTGTCTCTGATCCAGGATACAAAAATACTGAATCTGGACGGGATAAGTGCTGAGGTGGAATCCGAATCAAAGGAATAACGGGTTGGGCTCAGTGGCGTTGTTGGTAAGTGAGCCACCGACTCGGTGGCGGGGTATGTATACTCGGTCTCCTCGTTGCAGGGGGAATCCGGGTAGTCGAGCAGGCGATCAGGCAAATCTACCATCTCGATGGCAACATCAGTGACCGTGTGGGCTGGAGGGCCACAAACATTTGTCCGGAAAATGACTGGACAAGAGACCGCTGGTGTTACACTATTCAGTATCGGCCAGATGTTGTAGCTTGACATTGTCCACTGAGATGTATCTGTTGTCCTTGCGACCAGGAAGCAGTGGTAAGATGACTGTACGAGTACCCTTCAAGCCAAGGACTGGAACCGGTGCACGATAAGAGGGGCCAAATTCTTTTTTGTTCTCCACCTTCTCTCGGACCAAATCTCCAACCTTTGGAAGCCAGCCGACAACCGGAATCTGCAGTGCAGCGTCTGTGGCTGAAGGTAAATGTTCGTTTGCAAGTTTGTCACGGGCTTCTTGTAAGTCCTGCAACATAGTAGAATGGTTATCTACATCAAAGATTGCGGTTTGCGCCCCCATGTCTAGACCATCAAGGTCGGGCACAAACATTCGTATGCCAAAGAGCATTTCGTATGGGGTCCGCCCACCCAGAGGTCTTCTAGGAGATTATTAAGTGCACGTTGTACGCTATACAAGTGGGCCAGCCAGTTCCTGCCAGTACCTAAGACTCTAGCTGTCAAGGATTGCTTTAAGTCACGGTTCATTCGTTCAACAATCGAATTGCCCTCAGGCCGATATGGAGACGAAAATTTCACCCGCACCCCCAGTGACCCCATCGCGTCCTTGTACGCCTTAGAGGCGAACGCCGGACCTTGGTCAGAAAGGAAGGTGCCACAGGCAAAAATTCCCACAAAGACACGCAAATCCCTTATGACATTTCGAGCGTCAGCACTCCGTTGTGGCCAAACCCATATGAAACGTGTGCACGAATCCACTGCAACCAAGGTGTATTTATATGCAGTGTCAGAAGAAAATGGACCGCAGTGATCCAGGTAAACACACCCAAAAGGTCTGTTAGAAATGCAGAGCGGGGTTTGCGGTGGTCGTGTAACCGTGGAAGGCTTAATTTGCTGACAAACGTCACAAGAAAGCACATAAGTACGGGTCTGTTTATATAAACCACGCCACCAGTAATGCTGCTGCAAGATGGAGACCGTCGCAGACACGCCAGCATGGGCCGAAGCCAAGCCTTCGTGTGCGGCCGTTATCAAGGAAATTCTGCGGTCCGCGTTGGGAATCAGCCGATCACCAACGTCTGGAATGTTTACGTAAGGAACCTGATCGGGACATATTTGATAAGAGTATTTGGAAGGGAAACCCCGTGGGTAATTAACACCTTCCTTTGTCGCAGCAATAGCTGCCAAAATATCATTATCTATTTTAGTCATGGGTCTTGTAACTGCGGCTACTGTGCATGTGGCTACTGCTGATTTGGCAGCTTCATCTGCCAAACCGTTACCGACAGCGTGTGCACCCGCACGCTGGTGGCCAAGAGTGTGAATCACCTGTGTGAGAGGCAGACGTTTAAGATCTGCCACTCGAACCCAAAGCATCTTATGCTTAATTGTGCTTCCTTTTGCATCTCTATAGTCGTTTTGCGACCAAAAGAATAGATTGTCATTGAAAGATTGAATACAGTAGTAAGAATCGCATACAATAAGGGTTGTCACGTCTGGATTAGCAAACTCAAGTGCTAGCACCAAAGCACGCAGCTCGGTCAGTTGTGCACTACAGTCGATTTGAACTCACCGTTCACCATTGTACCTGCAACAAGAGCACATGCTGCTGAATAAGCATGCTTGGAACCCGTGGCCGGTTGTGCCGAACCATCGGTATAGATAATACATTTGTACTCCTCAAGTGGTAGCAAGGACAGAGGAGGAGGATGAACAAATTCATACTGTAAAAACTCCTGTGTCTGAAGAGAGGAATCAAAGATAAAGGTGACATCCGGAGACGTCAGAGATGTAGCCCATTGTATCCAACGGGGGTGCAAAGCCTTAGAGTTCGGGACACTTGCTTTCGTCACTGCCTCAAGGGCAGGATATGGTGTTACCACCAAAATGCGTTTCCTGTGCCAGTGCGCGTTCCTTTAGAATCGCCATTTGCACTGCAGTCAAAACTTTCTCCACAGAGGAAAAGCGCATTTCCGCGGAAGTGTAAAGATGTGACTTGTATGCAATCGGTACTGTGTCACCTTCGTTAAAGGTTAAGTACGTGAAACCCACTGCCCCTGGAATGATTCTAATCACCAGATTTGTGTGGTTATCACGAGTCAACAAGAATTTAGATTCAAGTAGATCAGACTGCAAAGATTGCAGTATAGAGGAATGCTCGGGAAGCCAGCATGACTTCGAAAAGTTAGGTTGTATCAAGGCATAAAGAGGCTTGATACGCTGGGCATATTCGTGAATGTAAGTACGCCCGAAGTTCAGAAAACCCAGTGAAGACTGAAGCTTCTTCAAGGTGGTTGGAGGGCACAAAAGTGCGCACTTCTCCAAGAAATGGGGAGCTAAGCCCTTACCTTCATTGTTGAGCTCATAGCCCAAAAACAAAACGGTAAATTCAGCAATGTGAGATTTGGCAAAATTTAATTTGTATCCTAAGACCGCAAATTCAAGAATAATGCTGTCCACTCGGGCAAGATGCGGCCATAATTCGTCGTCTGTCAGATAGATATCGTCGACGTACGAACACGCATCTGGGTCGATGCTGTCCAACAGAGAGACAACACGGGCGGCGAATACACCCGGGCTGTTCTTGTAGCCCATGGGTAAATGCCGGAATTTGAATTGTTTACCACCGGAAGTGAAAGCGCTCCATTGGCTGCACTCCGGGGACAAGTTGTGCGTGTAAAATCCATTGGATAAGTCAAGTGTCGTTTCATATTTTTTACGAACAAGACTGTCTACAAGCGCAGAACTGTGTGTATTTTGCACCGCAAAGGTCCGACAATGAGAGTTCAAATGTCGGTAATCCAAAACTAGGCGGTACGATCCATCGGGTTTAGAAACCGCGAAAAGGGGATTATTCATTGGTGATACACATGTTTCAATTACTCCTTGATATTCTAACTGAGTCAGAATTTCGGGAACGGGACCTTTAGCTTCCCGCTTGATGGGATATTGGGGTTGTGGCTGAGGCAGAGACCGCAAGGGAATATCATGGGGGGGAGAGTCTTCATCCCAGCCCACGTGATTATGGTATAACGCCGGAGCCAGCGCCCCAGCCCACTCAGCTGAGAGAGCCTCCGCTTTGTCCTTGGGGACATGACGAGAAAAGCTCGGAAGGATTACCTCCTCCCCTCTACGCGCAGCAAGTACGAATGGGGGCGGCCAATCCGCCTCTGCCAACAAAATGTCGTAAGAAGAGGTCAGATTCTCCCAAAAAATCCCTTTAATAACACGCTGTATGTCACCTTCAATTTGAAGGACAATATTAAATAGTCTGTCAGGGGGTGCCACTCTGGTGTCTGCTGTCTCAACAGTAATGAATATATCAGTTGCTGTCGCCTCCACATGAGGATGTAGCGCCTCCCGCACTATTGTAACTTCCGCGGCGCTGTCTAGGAGTGTCACTGCCCATGTCCAATTCAGGAGTCTCGTTCTCACCGTCTGTGGCATACCTCGCTGTTCCAGCTGCAACTTTCTTCTTCTGAAACTGTGGGCGAGAACGTGGAAATTCTTCTGGTTTCCCTCGGACTTGTTGTCGAGGTTGGTCTCGTCCCTGTTGAGCCTCACGACCCCTGCCTCTATCCTGGCGTTCTCCTCCACCAGTCTGGGAGGTCGACGGTGCCTGTGAAGAACGAGGAGAACGCGTATCAGGGACTTGAAATCTCTCTGGAGATTTAATTCTCGCTCTATCGCGCAAATCATAAGTGCGTTCAGAAGATACGGAAACCGGGGATGCGCCACGCGACCCTGGTTTTTTCTGTTGCTTACCCTGTATCTTCAACCTCCAGTTCTTTTTAGTAAAGAACGGTCTCTCATCTTTCTCAGACTGAGGGGCATATCAACAAGGGGTGGCGATAATATTATCGCCGCTTTAGAGCCCGTTTTCGGGCGAAAAGCGCCGATAATATTATCGCATTATCAACAAGGACACGCTAGCGCGTGTTTCCTTGCAATAGCGCCCCTTGTCAGCACACCTCCCATCGCATCGCTAATGAGATGCAAAGGAGGCGTGCCTGACAAGACTCCCTTGGGAAATTATCGCTAAACTAGCTTCGCGATATTTACAAGAACCCCAAATCCAGTGTAGTCAATCTTAATCGCGCTAACGCGCCCTTAGATCTGGATTTTAACGTCTGTTAAAATTCAGACTAGGGCATTCTTTACATAGGATGTGGATTATGTGCCTACGACCACATGCTCGTATCACCAATGTTAACGCTGTATTTGAGTGAACATCGCTGGTTTTCCAGCGATGTTTGCCCATTTTTGCACTATCGCTTGAATATTTATCGCTAGGTTATACACGTTGTAAATAACGCGCTAACCTGGCGATAAATAATCGCTGATAGACGGCGATAAATATGAAAGCGCTAAGCGCGCTTTGCGATATTTATCTCCGTCTGTTGCTAATATGCCCCTGAGTTTTTTGTTGTGGCTGTGATTGAGTTTGCGTTTTAGCAAAAGGCTTAACTCCCAGACTATTGCGGCCAATGGTTTTATAAGCTTGTGCAATAATTTTCGGTTATTCGCGTGGCCTGTTTGGTTCTGGGACCAAAGCCAAAGCATTAGCTACTTGAAAGTTAACTGCATCGCCCTTGACGTTCGCAAGGATCAAATCAGCTACTACATCGAACACTCCCACCAGTCTCATCCCTAATTCCACAGCCACTTCAGGGCCATGCTCATCCTGTACACGTTTAATTACAGAGGGGAGAACTGTCATGGAAGGAGTGCCGAAACACTTCGCATACACTGCTGCGAATACCTTGCCCCAGTTGTTGCATTCTGTCAACTCGGGAATTAAGTCTTTCATCAAACTAATCGTCAAAATCCTGTGTTTTTCCACAGGAGATGTATTTGGAAAAACTGCCTCCAGCTGGTCAAATTTTTCTGCAAGCCAATAAGGCAAATCATCCTTATTTTGTGGGCGCTTGCCCATCACCGAATTAACCATGACGGGACTTATGATTACACCGCCCGGTCCAGCTGGATGCACCGCAACTCCAGGAGGGGCTCCCTGAACGTTGCCTGTAACATACTGTACCAAAGCTCTGTGCACACGTATCAAAGACGTATGCAATTCACGCAGTTCAGCAACCGCAAGCGTCAAATAACGCGGATGTGGGGTATACCCGGCCAAAACTGGCCAAGTGGCCCCGTCTATAGATAGGGGGCCTAAACGAACCGGTGTGACCGGATGTGGGAGGGCGCCATTAAACCAAATACGGTGTTGCCATGCCGTAAGTGGTACTTCAAGAGCCTGATAAGGCCGATAAGCAACGGGTAAGGCAGTGAGAGCGTACTCATGGAACAAATCGTCTGCTCCGTCCACCGCAGGAAAAGTGACCCAGGAGTAAAACACCTCAAAGTGGTGAACCGGGTCAGCCTGCACCACAAAGATGAGTGAGACACCTGCGTCTGGCACTCCATAAGCCAATAAATGAGCCCGGAGCGCAGCACGGCTATGTGCCGGTATATTTACATTCACAGCCATTAAGACCAGGAATGATCGACAACCTAATATGAGGCAGCACAATATAGGGTTTACTTAAACACCTTTAAACAACTTCAAGCTTGAAAGAACCTATAAAAACGTCAATATAGGAGGTATCACCCTCACACACGCTTCCGGAAGCGTCTGCGAAGGGTGTTGTGGACAAGCACAAGTACTACTCAAGCGTCTCGCAGATAAGCAGCCCACTACGTTGGTGGCGCCATGTTATAGGGATTCTACACATACACAGAGCTATGCACAGGATAATAGGACCTCGGAGTATAGTGGTGAACCAACCATGCACCTTAGTACCCACAATCCCAATCCGACTAGCTTTAGCGTCTCATTAGCAGCGATGCTACCAATGATTAGACAACCCAGAACACGGTCTCTCTCTCTCAGGACTCGCGGGAGCAAGAACACCCTTTCATAACTGACTCATACCTGTCTACAACGTGCGTAATAAGAGACACAGTATAGTTTAAAATGTTTATTTCAACTATCGTGCTCTAAGATACAGTACACGTGCCAGTACTATCAGCATAATGCATAAGGATAAAACAATAAGCATAGTTACAATTCCATAGAATACAAACGGGGAAAGCATTTCATAAAGCAGTGGATATAGGGCTAAATGACCATACCACCCTCCCCGTGCTATTAACTAGTTTATTATAAAAATAGAAGACCTCTGGGCATTGTCAGGTGGACCCTCATACCTCAATATCTAGATGCAAGGTTTACATCCTCAGACAAGCACAGCTCTTCTCCCTGGAAAGGTTTTTCTCCAAGTGCCACAAACAGCGAGATCACAATATTAAAAGCACACAAATTTCTCCAGTGCAGCTGTACATAGTGTTATGTCTAAGTGCGAGGGACTGGCCAGATCAGCAAGAACAAGGGACGTTGTTTTTCGACCTTGTACATGTTGTGCAGACGAAACCCACAGGGAAGAGGAGAAAAGGTGAAAGGCAGAAAGTTCTAATATAGCCGGGCACAAGCAGAGGCTGGAAAAACAAAGTCACAAAGTAACGTGCGCAAAAAGGCATCATGGCAGCCAGGTCCTGGCCAACTTAGCAACGCAGACCATGAGGCCACAAACCACATGACAGGTCGTCTTCTGTTTCTTTTTTGTCTTCTTTACATGCCTGGTCGTTGTTCGTGTAGGCTTGTTCGAGAATCCCCATCTGGCTATTATACAATTGTTGCCCGGCTTGTGCTGTTTCATCCAATTTAAAGCATGGTTGTTGCTTGGCCATCTGAACCTTTTGAAGGGGTGTTGTCGTCCGTGCTGTTGTTATTTGCGAGTTGGCTGTGTTCAGGCCTTCGCATTTTGTTTCTGTTGACGATGTTTGTGGCATTCCTATGCCAAGTTCCCGTTCTGGTACATGCGGCGGCATCCCAGGCTGCTCACGTTGTTGCATTTCCACATGCCTTTGAGCTGTTGTTTGAGCTGCCGGGTTTCTACTGGCCTTGGGAGGTACCTTTAGATGCCCGTGGAGTTCCAGGCTTTTTACTCACTTTGGCGCACTTTTGAAGTTGGCATTTACTACCTCAGAATAAGACTTTACCTGGGAGTTGAGGGCAGAGTGTGGAGTAAGAGAGGTAGACTGTACCTTATTTCGGCCATATGTATTTTGTGAGTTCGGGCTATTAGGTTTAGTTTCTTCCTGGCGATTTTTCGCCTGTCCCACTTCGTCCGGAGTTTTTGTTGGGAAGATCGAGTAGTTTACTGGGCCCCTGTAAGTACTATCTGTTCCAATCATTGGTTGGTTGTTTGCTGGGTTTGGTGGCCTTTCAAGCTTCTTTTGTACAAGTAACAAGCCCTTTTTCCTTTTACTTATTTTCTGTGATCTTCAATTTTTTCTTTTGGCGTCTAGAAAGCTGACCTGCGGTTTCCTTTTGGCCTGTTATTCTGCTTGAGTTGCCATCATCCGTGCTTGTTTAGGAACTGCCGCCCCCATCCAGGAGAGTAGTACTAATGGGACCTATGGTACCAGTTGGATCACCAAAACCCATTGGGACGGTTGTTACACCTAGGGGTGTTTCCGCATTTACAGTGTTTTCCCTTTTTTGTTTGTTGTTTGTCCACACTTCCCTACATTGATTTATTAGGGTGGATAGCAGGTCTGGCAAGGTCGTTAACTTTTCAACTATTGCTTCAAATGTGTTATTTGCTAGATTTGCGATGGCCCCGGGGCCTTTCTCTCTTTGTGCCCACCGATCAACTTTGGAATTGAGCGTGTCCACTTTTTTTTATCAATAATCAGTACGCTTTGTGCCAGCATGTGTATTAGGTCCACTTGTATCTCTAGTTTATGAGATTGCCATGTGACTGCCTTCACTGCTGCCAGCAAGGACGAATTTATTGTGTTCAGAATATGTGTTGGGCCGTCCTTGTAGTTGGCGTCTTGGTTTTGGAAATGGGTGCCGGGTAGTTGATCCATCAATGCCCCTTTGGATGCGTCTGTCCTTGTTGGTGGTTTGCTCTCTATGTCCGCTAGTGTATTTTGGGTGAGTCAGATCCTTGGTAGTGGCGTTGCTCCTGGGGCATGGGATGCTCTGTATAAAATGCTGGGGTCACTGAGATCACCAAATTGTTGTTGTGATTGTGTTTTTCCTGATTTAAATGCTGGAGTAGAGCGGATCTGGCTGATTCCCTTGATACTGGGGTTGGTGGAGTCGTCCAATGTATCCTATTGCTGGTTATTACTGTGATGGACAAAGGCCTCTATTTCGAACACATTCCTTTTTTGAATGGAGCCCATGGGTTTTTGGCCCTGCGTTTTAGCTGAGTCATCGTCGTTGTTTACTGTTGATGATATCTCGATGGTCTCTGTTATCTCTGGTTGCGCTGTAACTTGCTCAGGCATGCTGTAGTTAAGTTGATTATTGGAGGTGCTTTGGGCGCTAAGGCAGTCCACAGGCATATCTGCAGTGTCTGCGAGTCTCACCATCTCTACGATTAGTGATTCTTCAAGGCTATTGTGAGCTATGTTATTTGGGGTTCGGGCGAGGGTCTCTCTCTGCGTCGTGGCTGCTTGGCCAACCGTTGCAGAGCCTGGTTTAGGGTCTGTCGCAGGTCTCTCATCCTCCACCATGCAGGCCCCTGTTGTTTCCGACCTCAGTCTTGTGAAGTATTGATGTATCGGGGTGCTTGTTGTAGCCGGGTTGCGCGTCTCACGGTCTCTGGTGGTGCCTTGGCCCTCCCCTCCCTCTACTGCGGTGGACTGGCTGTGTGCTTTGAGGCCCATCGTGAACCACCCGGGCTTGCTTTCCTGTCCTCTCTGTGTTTCCCCTTGAGGCTTTGCCCTTAATTCTGCTGTTCCTGGATCTCCTGGGGGCACTCTAGTGCCTGCCCTCCTTACTTTTCTGGTGGTGATACTATTCCTACAGGCCTCAAATGCCCTATGTGTGTGCTTCCAGTTGCTGTGATATGCCGAAGCCTGCTGTCTGAGCCTGCATGCCCGTTCTCTTGTCCACTCTCGTGACTTTAACTGCCTGGTGTGGCTGTGTTGGGTGGTTGTTTGGGCTGTTGGAGCTAGCGCAGGCTGTTCTGCCAGGAGCGTTAGTCTCATTGATGAGTGGTTGGTTTCCCTGAGTATTCTTGAGTTCTTAGTATCCTATACCTCGTTAATGGATGGTTGATCTTTCCAGTTATCTTTTCGGTTGTCTGGAATGTATTAAGCTAGTTTAAGCTATATTTAGGCTGTTCCACTTGCTCCAAGTGCGTTGTCTCTGTGGGTTTGTGACTCCTGCATGCGGCCCCCTCTAACCACACGGTTAGAGGGGGACCCTGCAGGCAGACTGCCATGCTATGCCTTGCCCTGCCATTGTTTAAGTTCCCTCTCAGGTAGACCTCTTTCAGCTGATGGTGGCTCCTTAGGCGTCTGTGGTCTGCGGGAGGGGCTACCAGGGGGCCGTGCGGGCTGCCGAGTGAGGGCAAGGCAGGGTGGGTCTGACAATAGAGGCTGCGGGGGGCCCCAGGGAGTAGGGGGGAAGACCTGGGGGGTCCGAGAGAGGCGGCTGGAGGCTGGCTGGCTAGCTGGAGTGGGGTGGCTGGGGGGACAGAGTGTGGGCTGTGTCAGCTGGTACAGACCCCTTCGCTACTTGACACCCTTGCCGTCTAAGTCAAACCCTGCCCAGCATTGACACGGCACAGCCACAACCGGAAGCCATAGTGCCAAGACCCCCCCACACAGCAAGGCGCTCACTTGAAGAGCCCCCACTCACCCCCGCAATCAGCTACCTCAGATCCAAATGCTGTGGTCCTGTTCAGCCCAGTCCAGTCATGTCCGGTCCACTCCCTCTGGTGCTCTGTTTTTGATCTGTTGTCCTTTGGGACGCTCCTGCTGGGTCCACTGTGCCTGGCTTGGCTTGGACCGCTGTGCCCCTTTATCCATGCGCTGATGCTGCTGCTACGGCCAGTCCTGCTCCTCCTGGGACCCCGCCGCCGCTGCTACCTCAGCTCGCTCCTTCTACTCGCGGCAGGGAGTGGTGGCTGTGGTGATGGCAGTTGTGCTTGTAGTGCTTGTGCTGGCGGCGGTGCGGCTTGTCGGAAACCCCGTGTCTCCCGTGGTGCCTGTGCCTTGCCAGTTTGGATATCAGCGGTCGGCGGTTGAGGAGGTCGAACGGGGGAGCGGGGGAGTGGCCGCACACAGCTTGCAGCTACGGCGAGTTGTTTCCGGTTTTCTGGAAATCCCGGACTGGAATGCTCACTCGTTTCACGTATGCAGCTCGCCTCAGAGTCATCTGGGACCGAGCCGCAACTGAAGTTCTGCTATATTTACAACAGACAGTATTGAATATAACCTTATAGCCCACTGCCGAGTGCTATCCCGGTTGTTAAAGGCCCTGATCTCGAGTTGTAGTCTTGAGCTCAGGCAAGGGTCTATAACGAGTGAGAGGGCCTTTAAGAACTGGTATAGCCTGAGGCAGAAGGCCTATAATGCTATTAGAACATTCCACCCACTGAGGGTAGAATGTTCTAGATCAGAAAGGGAGAAACAGGAAGACAAACATTGGAATGTTGGAGCAGAAGGATTATACCAACCACTATAAGTCCGGAGCCACGCCATTGTCTTCAATGGAGCTCTCAACATTCCAATGTTCTAATATAGCCTTAGAGAGTAACGTAGCGGGCTCTACCGGCCATTAAAGGCCTGCTCCAGCGTTCGGCTCAGGCCTTTAACAAGGGAGCAGGCCTTTAATGGCCGTAGAGCCCACTACGGAGGGCTCTAAGGCTATTAGAACATTCCGCCCCCTAGAGGGCAGAATGTTCTATTTTGTGAAAACAAAGGCCTCTCGGAGTCCGAGGGGATTTGAGAGGCCTTTGTTCACAGCAACAACAAAAAGCATTGGAATGTTGCTCTCCAGTGTGGGATGCATTGAAAGCAGCAATACGAGGAGAAACATTTAGGTTTTCACTATCTAAGAATAAAGAAAAACGCCAACTATTAAGCGATAAACAAAAGTGCCTGGCGAGGGCAGAAGAAGAATTGATAACAGTAATACAAGGTGGGGGAGATCCTACAGACTCGCTTGCAAAAATAATGGCAGCCAAATCATCCCTTATGGAGATAATAGCAAAAAAAGCAGCAGAGAGACTAATTGCATGGAGGCAGGAAGCTTATGAATGTAGCGAACAGGTTGGCCACCACTTAGCGATTAAGGCAAGACAGAAAGCTACACGGAATTCAATTGCAGCTATAAATGATACTCCACAAGGTAAAATTACTGACCTAGAAGGGATTCGAAAGGTATTTTATCGATATTATCAGGAATTGTATTGCGAGACTAATCCTGATAACCTGAGAGATATCAAGGTTTATCTTGATCAATTTCCTGATGCACGATTATCTGAGGATGAACAGATGCAAATGGAAGTGGCCCCTCAATGGATTGATATTTTATTATGCATTAATAGTCTCCCTAGTGGCAAAGCCACTGGCTTAGATAGTATCCCAATGGAATTCTATAAGAAATTCTCGACTGAATTAAAGGGAGGTATGCAGCAGCTAATCGAGCATGTATATAAAGGAGGGAGGCCTCCTGAATCATGGACACAAGCAAAAATAATCGTTTTTCTTAAGAAGAACAAAACAGCTCTAGAACCTGCCTCTTATCGCCCGATTACCTTGATAAATGCCGACAGCAAGATTTATTCCAAAATCTTAGCTGTTCGTCTGTCGGGGGTTATTCATAAAATTGTTTCACCAAGACAACATGGCTTTATTCCGGGGCGTGGTACTGTAGATCACATTAGAAGGGCTATATCACTTTTTGATGCCGCTAACATCACAAAGGATCCTACTGTGTTAATCCTGCTGGATGCGGAAAAGGCCTTTGACAGGGTCTCCTGTTTTTTTTTATGGGAGACCCTGGCAAGGGCCGGAATTGGCCCAAAACTTATACAAGCATTTAAGATGCTTTATTTTCAACCTACAGCGAAGCTTTATATAAATGGGGAATTGACAGATTCATTTAATATAACAAGAGGTACATGGCAAGGATGTCATAGCTCGCCGCTTCTGTTTGCCTTATACATAGACCCTTTCTTACAACAACTGGAGGCTAATCCAAACATCAGCCCTATTATTTCTCAAGGCTGGGAAACTAAAATATTGGCCTATGCCGATGATGTAGCTATACTGACTGCTAACCCGGAAACAACTATGAGTGAGATTGAGACAGGGGCGGCGAGATTCGGTCGACATTCCGGATACTCTCTTAATAGCTCTAAAACACAAATTTTATGTAAAAATATAGATATGAATAATGACAGGCAGGTTGATAAGGCCACATATCTTGGAGTTAATATTATGACAAATATAGAGGATATTGTTGAAGATAATATTGATCCCTTGATAGCTAAAACTAAAGTTGAGTTAAACAGGTTGCATAATTTACATTTGTCAATCATAGGAAGATGCAATATAATAAAAATGCCTTTTTTTCCAAAATTTTTATATTATTTAAGAGCAATAACATTAGAATTTAGTAATAATTGTTTGAAGAAAATTGAAGATCTGTTTTCACGATTTATTTGGGCATATGAAAAGCCAAGAAGAGCTTATAAGTATTTAACTTTGCCAAAAGAAAGGGGTGGACTTGCGCTTCCAAATATAAGATTATATTATTGGGCTATTACTCTTTTGAGTAATTTAACCCTCATTGGAGAAAAACCAAGAGAAAGAACTTTAGAGGATATACCAACACCGATCGAACTTTTAATGGGTGAAAAAGCATGGGGATGGGCGTGGAGATTCCTGAATGACTGTCATTATAAGAAGGTACGCTTTAAGACACTGGTTGGTGGATTTAAGGTTTTGAAATCAATTCTTAAAATGCTTGGATTAGGCCGGTTAAACTGTTATACACCAATCGGCAATAATCATAATTTGCCAGAAATTTTTAGAGACCCTATAGCTAAAAATTGGCAGGAAAAAGGCCTATCCAAACTGTGGGATTTCTACTCAATAACAGGCATAGTTTCGTTTGAAAATTTGAGGGAAAAGTATGATTTAGACAGGAGGCATTTTTAAAATACCTTCAAATCCGGGACTTCTTAAGTAAAAAGTGTGGAGGCTCGAGTGGTTTTGGTAATAATTATATTATAGACAATCTGAGAAAGATTGAACCACCACCTATTAGAGCTATTTATAAGTTATTCAATCAACTAATGCCAGATGATTTAGAAGTTCGTGCAAGAAAGTGGAAAGAAGAAATAGGAATCTCGGAAGAATTATTCAATTACTCAATAGAACTAGCGCAAAAGATTTTAATCCCGGCCCGACTCCAGGCCCAGTACTATAAATCTTGTTTTTCACTTTATTATACCCCAAAGAAGATAGCAAAATGGGGGACAGGGAGAGGGACTTTATGTCCTAGATGTTCATTATATCAGGCGGATTTAAACCATATGTTTGCCACATGTAGTGGTTTAAATAACTTAAAACAAGAGATTTCAACTTTTTTAGGGAAGTGCTTGGGAATGATATTGTCCTCTCTTCATCTTTGATTGGATTAGGGTGGACTCGGATCTACAAGGGAAACCGGGAGAAAAATTGCTGTTTATCGGTATGGCAATACTACGATTATGCCTGGCTTCTGCTTGGCTGGATCCTTCCCCCCCAACTTTTTATCAATGGTTGTCACGCCTGACAGCTAACTATAACTTTGAGAAAGCTATTTATGAGAAAAGAGGATCACAGGCTTGGATGAAAGGGCTAAAAATCTGGGAACCAATGACTAAATGGCTTGAAAGATAGAGGATTTTCTTAGAAGATAAGGGATGCTGCACAACTCCTGCTTGGTGGGTGGGGGGTGGTAGTGGGTGGATAAAAAGATTTATAATTTTGCATGATGATGATCTTTATTTGCAATTTATTGCTTTCTTGTTTTCTTCTCTTTTTTCTCTTATTTCGTCTTTTCTTTCATTATGTAAGTGCTAATTGGTATGTTATGACGAATATTGATATTGGTATTTATGACATCATGCAATAATAAAAAAAAAAAAAAAGGAATGTTGCTCTCCAGGCTTCTACCAGCCATTAGAAGCCTGGAGCACTCCATTGTCTTCAATGGAGCTCTCAACATTCCAATGTTCTAATCATGTGTTTAACTTTCAGAATCTGCAACATGCCCAAACAGACAAAGCTTAAGCTGCCTGGCATCCACCAGCCAAATTGTACAAAAGGAAAGGTTGAACAATCACTGATAAGTCAATTTCTTTTGGAACTTGGGTATAGATTTTGTCTTGCAACAACAATTTGTTCCATGAAATTCAGTGTCTTTCCAGCCTGCTGCTGCTGTAGTAAATACATGGTGGGGGGGGGCTTGGTGAATGTTTAGTGGAGTAGCGCTTAATATTAAAAAAAGACATGCTCAAACCACTTGCTATTGTATTTAATTGCTGGATATTCATAAACACATATAAATTACCCTTCACAACTGGTATTCTCACGCAACAGTGAATATCAAAGCACTGCTATGAGGATTTTCACCACTGAAATCTGATTTGATTTTTTTTCATGAAACCCCTTCACTTTTCTTTCCTTCCCCCCATCCTTCTTTATGTGCACAACTCTATTTAGTAAGAGAAACAGGAGGCAGTGGGAGACCAAAGAAGGACAGAAAGGTAAAAAGAATGCTATAGTGAGAGGGGTGGAGGTGAGGTATAAGGAGGGTGGAATTACAGATGAGGAAGAGAGGGAGTGGTGGGGTAGGGAGAGATGGAAGCTAAAGAGAAAACTGTTAGGTAGCCCTTAAGAAAGCTACAAAGAGGGAGCAGGAAGATGTAGATAGAGAAAGACATAGAGAGACAAGCTAGGTAAAAATAAACCCACAGAAAGGGAGAAGAGGTGGGGTGCAACAAGGAGTTATGCAGAGGGGAGGTACATTAGAAAGAGAGGTGAGCTGGCGAACGGTAGAGCCTGAGAGAGGTAGAGGTAGGCAGGAAGAGAGAGGAGGTGGTGAAAGAAGTGCAGAAAAGGCAAGGTAGCAGAAGAGAGACCGGCAAAATTAGAAGAGGTAGAGACAGACAGGTCAGTAAAAGTAAGTAGTTGGAATGTTGCAGTGGGAATGTTACAAGGTGCTAAGGTTTGTTTATAACAATTTCAAAAAATTAATCTGAAAACAATTTTTCTGAAAGCTTAAATAAAAAACGAGTGAAAACAATGTCACAGAGAGGTGAAACAAAATTATTACAGCCGTGCAATCTCTTAGAAAAGTAGACAGAGAACGTGGTGACGGGTTGAAAGAAACGAGGTGTAGTGGGAAAACAGTGAAGTAGAGAAAAATGGTGATGAGGTAGAAAGATGGCTGAGAGAGAGAGAGGGGTAGAGAAATGATGGGCGTAGAGAGTTGGAGAGAGACAGGGAGGCAAATTAAACAGAGGAGTTTCAGAGAGGCGAGGTAGTTGAAGGAGTAATACAGAGAGGTGAGAGGCAGCGTAAAGTGGAGTGAAAGGTGTAAGTAGACAGGGAGTTGAAGTAGAGAGGGGGGGTACAGAGGTAGAGATATGGAGGTGGGTGAAGAGGGACAGGCGATGTGAACGGGGGATAGTGAAGGGGTCGAGAGAGGTATATTGAGAAGTGAGGTAGAGCGAATTTAAATAAGGGGAATGGTACATGCAGATGTAGAGGTAAGTAGAGAGAAAGATAAAGAAAGAGGTGCCAGCTGGAAGGTGGGATATGTAGTGAGAAAAGAGAGCACGTAATGGCCTACTGCCTGAGAATGCAAGTGCTAATGTAGGGGAGGTCAGTTCTTGCTGAGCTGTAAAATCAAACAATAATCAGTTTTTTTATGTACACATCATAATGACTTTTCCGGAATGGGGGGAGGGCGCGACTGGAAGTTGCGTGTCCTGGGCAATTTCTCACTTTGCCAATGCCTGAAAACGGCTTTGTCGTTGTCAATACATGACTAAACCATGCAGGGTAAATCAGTCCTTTAAGCCTTCTCACTTTCTCAATGCGTCATTGTGACATGGCTTGGCTCCACGTTCCATGTTCTAGCGTGGAACCATAGCCTTCGGAAATTCTAGGTTTGCCGGTTTGCCCAGCTTGACGATGGCTGGGGTTGCGGATTAAAGTTTCCCTGAACTTTACCTGAGGTCTCTTGTACATTATTTCACTGGCGACGATCGCGCAGCAGAGACAAAGTGTGCAACCCCAACATCGAATGATTGTGTAAAGAAGCAAGAATCTTACCAGAAGAAGAAAGGAGCCGTCAGCGAAAGGAGAGGACGAGACATCCACCTACCTTGGCGAGTTACAGGCTTGAGGAGGTCAGGAGACACAGTGTGGAGCGGTTGACAAAAGAGTACAAGCCGGCAAGTGTTGCGAGTTAAGATACGGCGTACCGATGCACAGTGAAACGCATGGGCCGGTCTGCGCTTCACGCTGGTGACGTACTGGATGGATGTGCTCTATTTCCTGAGGAAACAAGACCAAAGGCTGTTTCCTTCTGCTGCCGGAAAAACAAGCTCTATCAACGCTAGAAAGAGGGCCTAATGTTTACATAGAGACGGCGGCGGCCATTTTGAAGGTCTGAAAAGGGAATTTGTCGTTTCAAATCATCTTTCAACGTGGAAGGTTTGAATTATAAAGAAACATTGAAAATTGGGGTATGGCTTCACGGTGACAAGCACACCTTATATTTTACTGTAATTTGAAGAATTTCTGGCTTGTCATCACGGTGACGGGCACACCTATTTTGGAAATTGGGAGAAAATATTAATTGACGTATTGGGTCAAAGTGTGCAATCTCAATTAAAAAAAAAAAAGACAGTTAATTAACAAAAATGTAGCAATGCTGCTGTAAAAAAAAAAAAAGAAAATAAGGGAGTTTTTTTTTTCTTTTCCATATCCACAGAATTCTTGTTTAATATTGGTCATTTTCGTTTAAGGGGTGGTTGGTAAAAACAGTTTGTAAGTGCACAATGCAAAATGTAACTGCACCCCCGTTCTTTCTGTCAAATCCAGGGGAACCCCAAGTGAAATGGAAAAAATGGAGGAAAATATTTGAAAACTATGCAAGGGTGTGTGGGAGTAGTTTGTCTGCGGAGAGGAAGCAAGCATTATTACTTCATTGTCTAGGGGGCGAAGGGCAAGAGGTGCTAGAGAATTTGCCACAGTTGAGTCCCGCAGCTCAAAGGGGGTTGAATGAATACGAGATTTGCATCAAACAATTAGATTTACATTATCTGCCCAAAGTAAGCACCATCATGGAGCGATATTACTTTGGGTTGAGAGAACAAGGTAAAGAGGAAACTGTGGAGGAATTTGTGACAGCTCTACGAAAGTTAGCTTCCAGTTGCAAATTTGGGGAACTTGTGGAAGAGAGGATACGAGATCAATTTGTTTTAAGGTGTAGCAGTGATAAGATAAGAGAAGAGCTTTGGTTAAAGGATGAGCCACCTTTAGACGAGGTGATGATTATTGGTAAACGAGTGGAACATATGCTCAAGTGTGTAAGTGAGTTGAGTAAGGTGGGAAAATCACCTAGTCAACCAGAGAAAGTGGAAGAGATTGTATGTCAAGCGGTACACAAATCCGACTCGGCAAGCAACAAAGGTAGAGAGGTAGGATACAAGACTACGAGCACAAATTATGAGCAAAGAAACATAATGATATTTCAGGGAACTTGTTATCGCTGTGGTAAATTTGGGCACAAGGCGAATGCAAGAGAGTGTCCTGCTCTTAAAGTAGTTTGTGGCACTTGTGGGAAAAGGGGTCACTTTACAAAGAACTGTCGTTTTCGTAACAAAACCGATAGCAGGAATGAAGTGAGAGAGGTCTCCTTTCAAGTGAATGAGTGTGGGGTGGAACATCCTTCTGAGTGGGTGAAGGTGGGGGATGTAAAAGTTAAAATGAAATTTGACTCGTGCTCTCACCTCACTTTCATATCCAAGGAGGAGTTTGGAAAGAATTTTGCGAGTAAGGTTAAATTACTGAAATCTGATGTGAGACCTACAGGCTATGGTGGAACTCCCATTAAAATGTTAGGATACTTTATGAGTTGTGTAGAATGCAATGGGAGATTTACTGATGCCAAAATTTACGTGGCGGAGAAAGGGGACAATTTGCTGAGCTGGACTCATCAAGCACATTTGGGTGTTATCCTAAATCCCAATGGTAAACCCACTGTGCAGGTGCAGTCGATTGAAAATGTTGACAACAAGTTTGTAAAAAAGTTTGAGGGTTTGTTCAGAGAGACGTTAGGTTGTTTAAAAGGTTATAATCATCAGATTAAACTCAAGCTTGGTGCAAAACCCATTGCAGCCAAAGTGAGGAGAATTCCCATCAGTGTGCAGGAGGCAGTTCAAAAAGAGATTGATAAGTTACTGGTTACTGGTGTGATTGAGCCTGTGGAGGCTACAGAGTGGTTGGCTCCCATAGTTGTAGCACGAAAGGCCAATAATGAGATTCGTTTGTGTGTGGATCTTCGCGCACTTAATAAGGAGGTTGTGGTGGACAAGTTTCCACTTCCCAATATTGAAGAAATGGTCTCAACCTTAGAGGGTGCTTGTTATTTTAGCACCTTAGACTTAGCATCGGCATATCACCAGGTGCCCCTCTGTAAGAGTTCACAAGAATTGACTGCATTTATAACGCCCATGGGGGCATTTAAGTTCTTAAGGATGCCTTTCGGCTTAGTTTCAGCCGCCTCAGTTTTTCAGAGGATTATGAATGACGTCATTAAAGGTATTCCGGGTGTTAGATGTTATCAAGATGATGTGTTGATATATGGAAAAACATTGAAGAACATGATTGCAGGGTAGCTAAGGTGCTAGAAAGATTGCTTAGAGCTGGTCTGACTTTACGTCGCGACAAATGTAGGTTTGGGGTAACGGAGGTTGATTATCTTGGGCATCACATATCTGGAAGTGGTGTGTTACCCAAAAGGAGTTGGTGGACACCATTGAGAATTTGAAGGAACCGTGTTCAAAGGAAGAGCTTTCCTCCTTCCTGGGTATGGCTGAATTTTATAGCAAATTCATCAGAAATTTTGCAGATAAAACTGTACATCTCAGGGGTTTACTCCACAAGAACGCAGAGTTCGTGTGGGATGAAGCGTGTAAGGAAGAGTTTTTAGGTGTTAAAATGGATCTCAAGAATGCCCCTAATTTACAGGCATTTAAACCAGGTGACGTGACATATATCGTAACCGATGCTAGCAAAAAAGGTTTGGGTGCTCTTTTGTTTCAAGTGAGAGATGGGCATGAGCAGTTGGTTGCATGTGCGTCCAGATGTCTGAAGGGTGCTGAGCTAAATTACTCAGTTATAGAAAAAGAGGCTCTTGCCATTTTTTGGGCACTCAACAAATTCAGGAAATTTGTTTGGGGCACTTCTTTTATTGTCAGGTCAGATCATAAGCCTCTTAAAGAAATTTTTGAAAAAAAAGGTCTTGACTCAATTTCCTCTAGAATCAGGAGGTGGGTTATATCTTTGCAGGAGTATAATTTTGTATTTGAATATATTCCTGGGAGTTCAAATGTGTCTGCTGACTGCCTCTCGCGTTTAGTGGACACTGTGGAGTTAAATGATCTCTCTTGTGAGGAGGGAATGGAAAATGAGTTCGATATACGAGTGTGTGATGTCACTTTAGGTGTGATAAAAGAAGATGAGTGGAAGGAAGAAGTAAAGAAAGATCCGGAAATGTTAGGTGTGATGGAGTTGTTGTCGCAAGACAAGGAGAACAAACTTGAGAAGCCCTGGTCATTAGTGTCTAATGAACTAGCTATTGCTGATGGAATTTTGACTAGAGGTACCAGGCTTGTTCCACCCGAGAGTTTAAGGAACAACATTGTCCAGATGGCTCATGAAGGACACATGGGTATCTCTAAAACCAAAGAACGCATTAGACAAGATTTCTGGTGGCCTGGTTTAGATCTCATGGTGGAACGTGCGGTTCGTGATTGTGTTCCTTGCTCTTTGAGCGACAAAATTCTTAAGCCCAGACAACCACCCATGGTTTGTAGGAGATTACCCATGTGTCCTTGGGATGAGGTAGCCATAGATATTGTTGGTCCTCTTCATGGTGAACACCAGACTCCTTATTTGATTGTGTTGTTAGACTTATATTCTCGCTGGATTGAAGTGAGTTCAGTGAGGGACATCACAACACTATGTATAATCAAGTTTTTGGATTCTATCTTCAAGCGCGAAAGCTTTCCCTGTTCATTACTTTCGGACAATGGACCACAATTTTGTTCACGTGAGATGGAGGATTATTTGGCGAAGTGTGGCATTGAACACAAGAAAATTTCACTTTATCATCCAGAGTCTAATGGTGCCATTGAGAGGTTGAATAAGACTTTGAAGGAAAGCATACAACTGGCGAGAGTTAACAGTTTAAACTGGAGGGATGAATTACAAAATCGCATTTCTGCTTACAGGTTTACGCCTCACTCTTCAACTGGGAAGACACCTTTTGAATTATTCAAAGGAAGATCTCCTAATACCATTTTGTGTCCAGGATGGATGCTTCTGGATAAAGGTCTCAAGGACAATGGTATTGGTGTCTGGAGGGACAAAGAATTAGCCCTTCAAGAAAAAAGGAAGATTTATTTTGATGCTCGCAAATCCTGTAAAGTTGTTAAGTTCAGAATTGGTGATAAGGTCAAGGTCAAAGCTCCTGTTGGCTGCCAAAACTGGTCAAAGTTCACTTCTGTAAAGAGTGTGGTCAAACTGTTCAAAAACGCTGTCAAAACCAATGATGGTCGCATCTGGAACCACAGTCGGGTGGTTCATGTTAGGCCAAACAACAACAACATTTATGAGTCAGAGTCTTTTGACAGAGTCTCTTCTCGTTTGGAATGTGAGCCTACTCGCAAGAGCGTTAGGATCTGCAAAAGGCCAGGTTATTTAAATGATTTTGTGAGAAAGTAATTCTGCATCCGTTGTGCTTTACTTTCTACCCTTTTACTGTTTTCTCTTTCTTTTCTATTTTAGAGGGAGGAAGGCCTATGTCTAGTTTCTTGAAGATTCAATATGTTTAGTTTCTTGTTTTTATCTTCTTGGAAAATGTATTTCAAATGTAAGAAGGAAGAAGTGTGACATGGCTTGGCTCCACGTTCCATGTTCTAGCGTGGAACCATAGCCTTCGGGAATTCTAGGTTTGCCGGTTTGCCCAGCTTGACGATGGCTGGGGTTGCGGATTAAAGTTTCCCTGAACTTTACCTGAGGTCTCTTGTACATTATTTCAGTCATCATGGGGACCCTCAACGAGAAAGAGATGTCGAGGGCATGCAGGGGTCCACCATCTATCTGAACAGCTTCTACTCTGGGAAGGATTTCCTGTTATCAACGAGAAGGATTCATTCAATCTTACGAAACATCAGGTCCTATGATTATTATGTCTCCTTGGCACTCTTCGGACTGTGTTGGGCACCCCCTTTTTCCAAATACACGCCAACAAACTGGTCCCCGGGCTCTTGTGGGCCTAGCTGAAGAGAAACCTCTCCCCCCTTCTTATGGGGGGGGTAATAACATTTCTTTTCTCTGTCAATGTACCCATAGGCGGTAGGCAGGGAGTTTCCAACATAACGCCTAGTCTCCTTGTCACGCTAAAAACAGGTACCGACAGTTTGATTTGTTACAGAGGTTAGAGGCGAATGAGGACAAAAAAAAAAAAAACAGGATTCATTCAATGGCTCATGATCAGCATTGATACATTTCCTGTACAATTGGATCTCATGCAATTGGAGAAAAACCGTAGACCAGGTGCTCATAGCAAGTAAACTGGACTATGGGAATGTCTTGCATGTAGGCATGGCAGACTGTCTGTTCTCATGACTGCAAGTAACACAAAATGTGGCGTCCAGATTGATTTGCAAGAAAGATAGATACAGCTCTGCTTCTGCCTGCTTAACGACCCTTCACTGGTTACCCATGCGCCAAAAAGCAAAGTTTAAGCTGCTATGCCATGTGCAGAAAGCGTAGTATAAAATGGTGCCAATAATTCTGCAGGACAGAGTAGACCTTTATACACCATCTCATGATCTGAGATCCAACAATCTTGCATTAGCAAAAACAAGGGGGCCGATTCACAGAACTAATCTGAGATAAAATCCTAAACTTACTACTTTTGGTATTCTTAGAAGGCATTTAGTAGTAGTAAAGTTAGGACTCCTAACTTTACTACTACTAAACTGAGACAAAATCCTAAACTTACTACTTTTGGGATTCACAGAAGGCATTTAGTAGTAGTAAAGTTAGGAGTCCTAACTTTACTACTACTAAATGCCTTCTGTGAATCCCAAAAGTAGTAAGTTTAGGATTTTATCTCAGATTAGTTCTGTGAATCGGCCCCAAGGTTTATAAAGAAAGTCAGAGTAGGAGGACGTTCATTCTCACTTCAGGCAGCTGTACAGTGAAATAAGCTACCACTAGATTTGCCTCTAACCGAAGACGATCTGGGGTTCAGGAAGAAGTTAAAAACATGGTTGTTCACGACCTAAAAACGCAGACCCTTGTGCTTCTCAGCGCCTCTATGAATGACAGGAAGCAATGATAGCACCGTGATATCCAGTCTGGATGAGTGATGCGCTCTACAAAAACTATAAATAAATAAATTTACAAGCAGTGAAAAGCTTCTGCCCTGTCTCCTTTCCTTTGCAACTCTGAAGGGTTTGTAATGGGCTTCGAGCGAATGCGTATTGCTGGTGAATTTATTTGCTATCCCCGTTTTTGTAAAAAAAAAAAAAAAAAAAAAAAGCTAGGCCTTCACATTTGGACAGTGTCGTGCAGCAGGCCCGTGCACGAGCCTGTCACTCAGACAGTGACAAGGGGCGTATGATAATACTTCGTTTCTCTAATATGGATAGTATGTAGCCTGCAGGCTGCGTCATTTCCATGCGATCTTTGTACTTCTCTCTTAGAGGTCTAGACATGTCATAGATTATTGTGGTGCTTGAAAATAAAGATGCTTTCAAAAATAGGCACGCTTTTATAATTAAAGAGAAGGAGTTATGAAAGAAACATAATATAAACTATGAACAAGTGTCAATCAGCTCAAGATGTACCTTCGCCCTCCAACTGACAGTTCCAAACATTTTTCTACACAGTTGGGAAAATGCTATGTCCCAGTAAGTACATTCAGAGGTTTTTTGTTTTATTTCTACTTATAACTTAGAAAATGCAATGTCCCAGTATGTATATTCAGAGGTGTTTTGTTTTATTTCTACTTATAACTTACTTCAAATATACTTTAATGAGGAAACTAAATGCACCGGAACCTATACTTTTTTTCTATTTGAGCAAAATTTGTACAAAAAGACACATGATTTAAAAAAAAGGGAAGGACAATTCTAAAAAAACATTTGAATCATTAGCATTAATCAATATAAATTACAAGTCAAAAGTGGTGCAAGTGTTCATACATAATATGGGTCAGAGGTAACTATTATCACCAATCAAGTAAAAACTTCCAGAAACAAGATTGAGAGCACACTAAAAGTGCAGGGCATCAAAAAAATTATGTAGAATCTCAGGGGCAGATTTACAAGAAAGTGACTCAGTTAGGAACGCAAGCCATTTGGCTGCGCCGCACTGAGTCACTTTCAAAGCACAGGGATGCGACATATTTACAACAATATGTCGCATCTCTGTGCTTTCCCCTGCGCTGGCGCACAAACTGCTGCCATGTGCCGGCGCAGGCACCCTTGCACCATGGTGCAAGGATGCCTGCGTCGTGGGGAGATTGTTTTTCTTCAGGAAGGGTTCCCTTCCTGCACAAAAACAATCTGAAATGTCGTTTTTCAACTTCTATGTGTGCTGCATTAGCACACATAGAAGTTGAAAAACGGCATTGTTTCAATGATTGTTTATGTGCAAGAAGGGAACCCTTCCTGTACATAAAGAACCATTAGAGGTGATTTCCTCTTTCTATGTGTGCTGCAGAATGTAGCACGCATAGAAAGAGGAAAAGAAAACGAGGAGAAATTAATACATTTCTCCTCGTTGCACCTTCCTACGCCTCCCCTGGGGAGGCGTAGCATTCACACGCATTTCCAGATTTACGATTCCTCATAAATCTGGAAATGTGTCTGGTTCCATGGGTGTTGCGTGGGAACACCCACAGCATCACCCATGGAACACCCCTTTCACGCAAAGTGCTGCGTGCAAAGGGGCCATATTTACAGGGTCAGGAAAAGTCACTCAGGGTGGCTTTTCCTGTCCTTGTAAATATGGAGCAGTTCAATGCGCCACCGGTACGACACAAAAAGTGACGCACCGGTGGCGCAAGGGGCTTGTAAATCTGCCCCTCAATTCATTATTAAGGTTCCTTGAGAGTATGGTAAAGTGCATAGACGGGCAAGAGTAAAATAGTTGCCGGACAACAATAACCCTCATGATCATATTACATGATGAAATACAGATCACCTCTGTAATGAAGTGCAATAAGACATCACGAATACCATTATTTACAATCATAATTCATTAGGTCAACTACTCAACCATGTAGAATATTAGAAAAATACTATAGCCCAGCCCTTCGGGACATAGAGCAAGATTCACCTTAAGGTGAACCCAAACTATCCTGAACCAGAGAGCCCAGACTTTCAATTGAATCGAGATACTGCCGAGAGGCACTTGTCCCTCTTGCCACTTTATACGTTGATTTCATGCCAAAAACACAATACATTTGACATTGGGTTTACCCACGAGGCTCCAACCCGCGGTGCTGCTAAAGAGTGTTCTACTTTCAGGTATGTACATATCTTTGTGACTCGGAGTGTACTCATATCTTTGTGACTTGGGGTGTGCTCTATAACTGTGTGGGACTGTATTATTAGGGTTGCTAGGGTGGGCCTGGGGTGGACAGCGTGTCGTACCGCATAAGGGTGCTCTCTCGCTCTGGTTGGGGGGGGTTAGATTAGGAATTGTCCACAGTGTGCATACTATTGTTATCATAACAATACGAGTTGGCCTAGTACTGCTAGTAATATTTCCAAATGTGTTATATGCCCGAAAGTATATGATGTTCATGCTATAATGACTGAATATGTGTGTTGAAAAACGTTATTTACATACATCTTTGTGAAGTCTCTTTTGTGATGCTCTGATGCGGGTGACTGCTGTGCCTTTTCTTTTCTTGCCTCTGAGGAAAGCTGACTGCTCAGGGCCAAGCTACCCAAGGGTGAA
Source organism: Calotriton arnoldi (assembly GCA_963921515.1). Lineage (NCBI taxonomy): Eukaryota > Metazoa > Chordata > Amphibia > Caudata > Salamandridae > Calotriton > Calotriton arnoldi. Next base: position 133,397 of record CAWUFW010003342.1, on the reverse strand, counting down.
CACAGGTTATACAGTAAGTGTAATCACCCGCCCTCGACAGGAGCGGTAGGTTCTGCCTGACTGGTGGCATCCCTCCAGCCAACCAGAAAGTGCTGGTTTACTTTCTGGACAATGCTGCTTCCTGAATCTGGCACTGGGAAGACTTAAAAGTGAGCACAGTGTGCCACAAGTTTCAGAAAAATGAAGGGGGTGGTAGAATGACAAATGATGGGCTGTTGTTTCCTCAACACATTAAGGGCCCGATTACAACTTTGGCGCAGTTGCGCCGGCTCTCCGTGAGGACCGGCTGCCCAATAATGACTTTTTGAGTCATTGGTGGGCATTTCCTTTGCCGTTCCCACAGTGGTGCTTATAAATGGGAACGCCGAAGTCCATTGAAAAGTCCATGCCGTGCTGGAACTTCTGTGCATGCACACAGGGGGGGGCACATGTTGTGCCCCTTGAGTGCATTCACGAGGCGTGTGGCAGAAGGGGGCAACCTTTCTTTCCTCACCACCACTGTTTTCATGGAGGAAAGACCTCCATGAAATCAGTGGTGGTGATGGAAGTTGTTACATGCTTGGCCACGGATGTCCTGCAAGCATATAGATACCTCTGGACCGCCGCGCCACCACCAGTGAATCGGCGGTTCCAGGGCGGCACGACAACTAGGGTCGTAATGTGATGGTCACAAGACTGCCACCGCTGCGCCACCACGAGTCTGGCGGTCCTCGGACCGCCAGACTTGTAATCGGGCCCTAAGAGTGTAGAGCGTGTCTTGGTCTAAGAGAGGGGTGAAAGGTAACATTGAAAAATGGTTTGCCTCTTATGAAACACCATTGAGAATGTGCAGGGTGGGAGCTTTGCTGTGGTAGTTAGTACCAACACTGGGGAGGTATACATTCCTGACTCTAGAACAATCAATCAAACATGATTTATAGAGCACAGCTAATCACCTGCGAGGGTATGCAGGCACTAGATGAGGGAATAACTGACTCCTACACTCACATGAAGGATGCCCTGATGCAGAAGTTTGGTGTCACACCTGAAGTGTACAGGAAAAGGTTTTTGGGCACACACAGGAACACACAACAGTCCTGGGTTGAATTTGTAGATTTCTCAATAAAAGTGCAACAGGACTGGGTAAAAGGTAATACAGTCACTACTTATGATAGGTTATATAATCTGATTATGAAGGAGCACGTGTTGAATAATTGTCATTCAGAGTTACACCAGTATCTAGTGGATTCCAAGTTGTCTAACCCCTATGCAGCTTCTTAAGGCAGCTGACGTGTTCACTAGGGAGTCTAAAAAGTGCCATGGGTATGATCCCAAGAAAAGGGGTTCAGCCTCACCTCAGAGGAAAGAGGAGAGCAACAAGATAACAAGAAGAAGTTCTTACAAGAACCCCATAAGTTTGCTTATGATCGGGAGTCCGAGCCTTTTCCAAACCCAAGTGGGGAGGGTACAAGGAGAAGAAACCTTGTGACGCAGTGAAGGTTGGGGTGTGCCTGGACCGTCACAAGCCAGGGCATAAAAAACAGACTCAGTCTCTTCCAAGAAACCCCCCCACAGGTGGGCAGTCCTAAATAGCTGGTAGTGTAGGAATTTGGGTTGAAGTTTGCCCAGGGGAGAACAGGGGTTTTACTGAAGCCACTCAAGTCTCGGGGGTGGGATGAATGTTGAAGCCCTGGCTGCCATACCTCCCAGCATAGGGAAGTAAATACAATGTCTAGTCATCAATGGGACCAAGGTAGAGGCTCTGGGGGATACAGGAGCCAGTATTGCCACTGTGGTGAAGTGGCTGGTTTCCCCAGAGCAGATTATCCCAGATGTGCTCCATAGAGTAGTCAACACTGATAATAAGGAATCATTTCAGTTCATAGCAACGGTCACCTTTGAGTGGGGAGGGGTTACTGGCTTAAGAAAGTAGTTGTGCGCCCTGACATTCCAGTGGAATGTCTGTTAGGAAATGATCTGGAAACCTCTGTTTGGGCTGAGATGGAGATCATGCAGAAATGTTGGGCCTGCTTGAGTGGGTGTGTGTGGCAACAAGGGCCCAGACATCCCATCAGGGAAGTCAAGGGGGCCTGGAGTCTGGAACAATAGACCAGGCTCCCAAAGCCAAGAGGAAGAGCAAGAGGCATGGGATAATAGCTTCAAACCTTCCCATGGTCCAGAAGGAATCGGACACCGAGAGGGAGAAGAACCTACCCTGAGAGAGTTGACAGAACACTCTGAGTTTCATGGGACAGGAGAATACTCCAGAGAGGAATTCTGCCAAATGCAGAAAAAGTGCTGACTTTTAAAGGCCTTCAGTGCTAGACAGAAATCCAGGAGCAGATGGATACCAGTGGGACCCCCAGTATCTACTGGGAAGAGGGTGTCTTATCAGAGCCCCTAGGATTAGTGATTTTGTGATTTGCTATAGAATCGCAAAATCAACAGTTTTGTAAAAAGGCCACACGTTTTACAAAATTTCTAATGACATTTACAAAATGACTGCTGCCCTCCTAATTTCAATTGTTTTTGCACTGCTGGCATCTGCTGGGCACAGTAATATAAAGGCCATGTGTGCAGCAGGGAGGAAAGTTGTTGAATTTCTCTCCTGCCTGTTCCATGTGAGGCTATGGTGCACTGCAAAGATCAAAGTTGGGTCTTGGGGCTAGAGTGTCTACTCCGTCCCACCTCCAACAAGAGTAAGGCAACATAGTCCACATTCACCAGCAAAAATGTTGCTGTTTTTTCAGTTTCCCTCAAGTGTAAATTACCTTTTTACATTTGTAAACATACCCATTCTCTGTCAGTACAAAGGAAATTTTAAGCATGTTTATATATTTATCCTCATAGTGACAGTTTATAAGGTAAAGGAAAGCGTCACAAATAAGTTATTAAAACAATTTTTCGACAAATGCAGCCTTGTGCAGTGGGAATGTTACAAGGTACAAACGTTTGTTTATAACAAGTGTAAAAATGAATCTGAAAAAGATCTTTCTGAATGCGTAAATAAAAAATGAGTGAAAACAATATCACAGAGAGGAAAAACAAATTTTTACAGTCATGCAATCTCTTACAAATGTGTGCTGCAAGCAGACATCCTTCTGTGCTATCTGCAGACTAGTGCAAACAAACCCCTTCCATTCCAACATTTGGTTATCTGAACCAAATACCTCTGCCACGCTGTTATGTTTCATATAGGTACCCCAATATAGGCTCAGGGAAACCCCAAACCTTTCGCCTATATTCTCCCCTACCATTACACTACATAACGGTTCTTGGGACTGACCTTTTACCTAGTTACGGTACTGCTTACAAGACGTTGGGTTTTCCCTGAAAACTAGCTTCATCCATTATGTATGAGGATTCTTGGAAACTCAGCAGAACTACCATCTCCTGCATAATAACTACGTAAAAGGGTCATTCCTTCCATCATCCTAAGTCCGACATGACACAGCAAGGTAGAACCCCTGAGGGTACCACTTTGGGTATATATACACCATATCTTTGCTGAGGCAGGAAGAGGAGAAAAAGGACTTCCATGCTGCCACACTGACGCGAGATGCTGAGGTTCGTGCACGCAGACACTCCAGGTCGCAGTGGACTGACATCCCTTGCGGGGTGTCCATCTCGAGACCAAGACGAGGTCCCACAGTCTCTCACTTCAGGTAATGGGGTTGACTTTATCCTAAACGGATTCTTGGCTTTACACTCACATACATGCAAGGTACACTTAGGTACATCTAGTTAGGGTCGCATCTTAGGAGTAGACATTTTATTGTCATGTGTTTTTATACCTGCCTGTATTCATTGTTTTAGCACTATGGTAGAAATCTACCATCCTTTTACTCTGTTGGTGCTTATAATCATTTATATCTGTTTCTGCCTAATGGTTGTTTCAGCACACCTATTTTACACTAGAATGACGCTGGTTCAATAAATGCGTATTGAAAAACGTCCCCACCGTTTATTCTGTGTATCTCTCTGAGACAAAGTGAGCACGAGTGACTAAGCGAAAAGTACTGTTCTGTTTCCACGATCCCTGATGGGACAGAGTTGCCATGTTCAATAGTTGCCAAGAACTATTCTCTCCTTGGTAAGAGGCAGCGTCGGATTGGAAACGCAAGCACTTGGGCAAAGCCCGAGGGGCCGGTATCCGAATTCCAGCTGTGGGCTGCTTTTTGAGCAGCCTGGGGGGCCTGTTTGGGCGGTTTCTGCGTTGTTCGATGCCGCCAGCGGCCCAGTGGGTGCCTGAGTGGCCTTTCTGGAGGTAGATGGGCGTCCATTACCTCCCGTTTATCAACGGCAGAGGTGTCACTCCCTTTCTCTCGCTGGGCCGGCCCATTTATGCATATTGAGCGGGGGCAGTGGGCCTGAGCAAAAGTGGCCTCACTTGTTTTCAGGTGTGTTTCACCAGTGTAAACTAATCAGTGCATTTTTTTTAAACCCCCCCCCCTTTTTTTTAAATAAAATGTTGCCGTAGCAGTGTTTTGCGGAAAGGCAATATGCAAATGTGGGCCACTTTTTTTTAGCGTGCCCGGGCCGATTTTTAATCCCAATCCAACCCTGGTAAGAGTGTAGCTCCTATTTTCCTAATAGGCTCTGCGCATTGGAATAATATACCCTATAGGTTTGACATAGGACTGAGGTCGGTATGTCCCTATCGAGTATATTAAACTTAATTACTTGTGCCAGCTCGCTCAGAGGCCACTAGAAACTCCTTGATAAACAAGAAGGGAGTAGTTTCTGGCAGCCGCAAAACATGACAACTTTGTTTCCCTTTAGAATCAGAACGTGTCCCAGAGTCGTGGAAACAATAGATAACTATTTCACTCAGCTCAATCGTGCATGCTTAGTTTTCCTCAAAGTTACACAGAAAGAATAGACGGGCGTTTCAATAAAAGATTTATTGAACAGTCTTGTTTCTCGTGTAAGTAATATGTGCTGTTACGATCACAAGACAGTATGCAAGATAAATAATGTACAGCGTAAGCAGTAGAAATAAATAATACTGTGCTAGCATTATCTTTAGTAGATATTCATTTACATAAATAACATAGACTAAAAATGCGAGTACTCATACGATGCGTTTCTAAGCTAGTTCTACCCCAATGTACCTAACCTAACCTAGGTATAGGGAGAGGTATGAAGTAGGTGAAGTATTCCTTGCTATGGTATACTAAAAGTATGTTAAGCCTAGTATGCCAAGTATGCCAAGAGTCCCTCTAGGTTTCTAGTCAGCTCCATACCTTAAGAATGAGAGAGGTGGGAATCTCTTGCCAGACTCGAACTCCAACACCCCGCGAGGGAAGTCAGATCACTGGAAGCTGGACTCTCTGCGTGCAGGGATGACAGCGTCTTCTCAGTGCGTCAGGTCGGGAAACGGGCTCCTCTGAAGTCGAGGTCTCCTCTGATTTACAGGGGCTAGGGAAGGTATATTTATACCTGAGAGGTACCTCAGAATGTCAGCATTGACGTGAATCGGACAGCGGAAGACGTCATGAATGAACCCCTAAGGTATAACGGTTCATGCATAATAGATGAGTCCTTGAAGAAATCAATAGTCCTGTGCTAGGAAACTCCCAAAGCCTAAGGGTCTGTTCTTCAAGAACTCGTTGTGACGTTAGGGTGGACGGATGTCGGAGACCATGCCTGTATTTGGAGTGCACGGTTTAATGCCTAAATAAGGACTGGGATTTTATGCCTATATAAGGGCAGGGCGAATTGTGCCTATTTAAGGACATGATACAGGAAAACCTATATACGGACACCCTAAGAGGAATACAACACCCACTCCACTTTCGTGTGTACGATAATAATAAAATGCTAAACATTTAAAATGCTAAACATTAAATGGAGTACCGCATATTAAAAAATATTTCTTAAAAAGCATTAAAAAACATATTAAAATGCAAAAGGTACTGTACATATTAAGCATTGCTTTTCATTTCAGGCATATATTCAGAAATTAAATGCAGTTTAAATGAAATAAGCAGTAATATTTACATTTGACAAAAAATGATCGATAAGTTGTTCAAAATCAAAGTCTTTTCATGTCACGGAAATAATGAACTTTTTAGACAAATAAGATGACAAAGTGTCTGAGGAAGTACCGCGAAGTCTGTATTATAAGGCCAGTTCTACTTCAAGCAGATTGAATTGCCATTTAGTTCGAGAAAGAAAAAAAAAATGGGAAAAAAATTCAATTTGGGAAGAGTTCCAAGTTTTGAAATATGAAGGCCAAATTTTACTGCGTCTCTGGTACACCGTGGGTTGAATCAGAGTCAGTGTACGGGTCTGGTGTAAACATGAGATCATCTATTTCTGTAGACAAAATATCGTCCACTGAAGTTGGTGTCAGTTGGAACACCTCGTGTAGTAGATTAATTGCACAGAGATGTGAAGCATCGCTCTCAGCATAGGATGCCGCAGCAATGTTCGCGTCCGTTGTTACCTGTGTGCCTGTAGATCCATCTCGTACCTCAGCAGCAGCCGGAAGCGACTGTGAGATCTCAATGAATGCCGTCATCAGTATTAGTAGCCTCTGGGGACAACACATAGCATGGGCCGTTATCGGGTCCAGCAGAGTATCGATATCCGTTGGCGTTGCTGACGGAAATGTTAGACAGGTGTCTAACACGCATTCTTCACCGCATAGCAGGCATCGTAGAACAGGTAAGATGCAATCTTGCCAGATTGGTCTGAATGACAGGAACCATGTGGTATTAAGGTCCCGTAGACCAGTCATGCCCAAAAGCTGTACTATTCGCTCACTGCACTTTCGTTCAAGGAGAGCTTTCTCCATTTTGCTCGGAGTGATGTCTGCGAATAGGCTGGCCATAGCGTAATAGCAGGAAGAGAAATAGAATTCCGGCAACAAGTGCTAGAATTAATGGTATGCCACCAAACACCGAATGTGCAAAGTTCGGGATGATTCCGAGTATTGCCTGGAAAGGTGCTAACAGACCGGAACAGATGCTCTTAAATACATGTACAATTCCGCTTGTATCAGACATGTTAAAGATACGTCCTATCATTTCCACGAAATGTATAGGGCAGTTTGTACGTATTAAAGTCTGTATCTCAGCCGAAGCCCTTGCTACTTGTAGATCATAGGTTTCTTTGGCCGAGGTTAAAGGCACTGATTGTTGCAAAAGCATGGCTTTCATTCTGCTTAAAGTATCAAATCTTATAAAAGAGACGTTCAGCGAAGGCCACAAAGGCGACTCCCTGACTGTGTCTATTGGGGCAAACAATACTTGCATACAGCAAGTGACCCTGGAGTTGACCGTTAGTAAATATGGGATGCCTGGCAACATGCTGCAGCAACTCTGATCATTCAACATGAGGTAACTCCCATTAGAAAGTTGTCCAAACATTGGATTAATCACAGCAGCTGGTGTACCCTGCTGATGGCAAGACAAATTTGCCACAGAACCATTGCAAGCCACGTGTAAAGAAATGTCCTGACATATAAGTGAACCGATCAGTGCACTTTTACAGTGTGTACCGCTCAAAAACACTTCACGATCCCCACTCCAACATCTATATGTATACGGTAAATTCCAAGATGTCTTAATGTATTCCTTACCCAACCTTTCATATTTGCCTGCTTGCATTTGTTTGAGGCAATACTGAAACTGAAAAGTAGTCACAGGTAGTGTGATTTTGCCATGAATGAGCCATTCTGTAGCTGGTTTTTCTGCCACTGTGAATGGTAACTTTTCCAGTTTTTCAATGCTCAGCACTGTATACTTTGCTCCTCTTTGTGCCAGTTCAATCTGTTTATCAGTTAGATTGTATTCTGCAAACAGAGCCGACGTGTTGATGAAACGCCAAGGCACATAGCCCGCACGCAAAGATTGCGGCGTCCAGCTTAATAACACAATATAACATAATTGAGATTGGCCTTGTTGTAACATCGCCAAATCTTGTTCTAGTATGTCGATAGCAGAGGATACAATGTTGTCCAATGAATATATTCTGGAGGACAAAGTTGTTAACCCATTGTCGACCACAGTGAGTGTTTTCTCTAAATTAATACGATCAAGTTCATGTATTCGGTCTGCGGCCTCCATCTGTGACACTTTCCATGCTTCATTATAAGCAGCATAGATGCCGGCATATATGAAACGTTTTGACGCGGTTTTCTTGGTCCAAGCAAGAATTCCCTTAGGTCTGCGTCTTCTTTAAGTAAGGATAAGTGTTGTTTCACATCCTGTAGTGTAGATCTCTGCAGCCAATCGAGGCATAATTTTCCTACACTGTATGTTGTTACTACCCCGGATGCTGTCTTTGGACGTATCTTGGGTCTGGCCTATGAATAGTAAAGCCCTGAGTTTTATTCAGGAACCTTTCCTGACAGTTGTTCGTGTCTGTGGGCCAGATCAACCATTTTTTCCAATCAGGATTAGATCTGTTGAGTTGTAGTATTTGGTCAACTGTAACCGCTGCTTGTGTATTGTTATCACTTGCAGGTGTTGGTACAGAAGGTGTTTTCATCTCTTTGATCTTGGCTAGTCCAAGACAAGATGTTTGTTGGACAGTTTCATTCTAAAACATTATTTGTTCAGGGATGATAGAGGCTCTAAATAACGCTTCTACCCCCTGCACTTGCCAATCTTTAGTACCCCAGACAGTTTTTGTGTCTATTGTGTCTTTCCATAAGTCGAAACCCTGTCTAGACAGTTGGGCAATAAATGCTGCAGAGTAAATCTGTTTTGTATTTGTTAACATAATTTTCAGTCCTGTTTTGTTTACATTTTTATAGTAAAACGTTTCTGGATCAGATGTCTTGTAACCTGAAAAATATGGAAATTTGTTAGCAAATGTTTTTGAACTACCTTCTGGTGGCGTAGGACAATGCTCCCATTGGTTAAACATAAACACATTTCTAGGGTATGCAGATTTATGCAAATAATGATGACCATAGTGGTTATAGCAATACAGTTGTTCATAGTCTGATGAACCCTCTAAATATTCATTTTTAGAAAATGCAGCAGATTTTTCTAGGTCAAACATTATGTTGTTAACAGTCTCAAAGTCCCAGTCATCAGAATAGGTACTGGACGAAATGAGATCACTTAGTGAAATTTTAAACAAATGTGGAATGTTCAATTGTTCCGTCGGGCCAAAGATATCAAATTCTGTTTTGTCCCACACTATACCATCCTGTATAGGAACGGCTGTGATGTTCACTGTTGACAAGTCCCTTGCTTCACGATGGGAAGATTTATGTGGTTTCAAAAGTACGTTCACAAATTTTCCGTCAGTGTTCACATGGATGTATCTGCCACTTATAAGCATGCTCATAGTTGTAACCAAAGCTAGCCAAAGCAGAAAAACAAATATTCCAGAAATAATCCAGAGCTCAATCCATGGGGAAACCAGATAAGTCTTTTTCAGAAAGTGAAGAAAGTCTTGTACTTGCTGCTTGAGTTTGAATGATGCTGACGTCGTTTCAGGTTCACTCGGATCTTCTGAGAACGTATCAAAATTAATGAAATAGCCAGAAGCAGTTCTGTCAATTTTTGGAATTGCATCAGGATTTGTAGAAATCGCTGGAACCAGTTGATCACTTGCTACATTGGTGTAGACAGGTGTATTTGGACGAACTGTTACTTGATTTTCAAGAGGGATGAGTTCCATTGCATTGTTGCCTAGTCCTTCATCTGTTACAGCTGAATTCTCGATGGTTATCAGTCTTTCAGTCTGAACCTCTTGGATAGTAGCGAGAGGAGTGCGTCTGCTACTAGGTCGGAGTCCACGAGGCCTACTATTTAGTATTGGCCACATACTGTGGTTTGATGAGGTCGATTGACACAAATCTTTTCTCCTTTCTTCCAGCAAGGGGCGGCAGAAGTACTGTTCTTGTTCCTTGAACTGCTAGGACAGGTACTGGTTGTCTTTAAGAAGGTCCAAATTCCTTCTTGTCCGCAATCTTTTCTCTGACTAGATCCCCTACTTTTGGAATCCAGACAGGCTTTGCTGGGACCGCCGGTTTTTCCCCAGTGGTGGTTGGCTGCAGGAATACGTTACTTTGTCTTGATCTCAGTTCATTGAGTTCCTGTAAAACAGCCAAACGATCTTTGATATCAAACTGTTTATTTTCCACCACTGTGCCTATGTGATCGAGATCTGGTACCCACATTCTTGTCCCAAATAGGACCTCATATGGAGTGATTCCCCCTAGAGAACTTCTTGGCAGGTTATTTAATGAGCGATGGACCCCATAAAGATGTTTGACCCACCCATCACCCGAACCTAATACCCTAGCTGTTATAGACTGCTTTATGTCCCGGTTTTTCCTTTCCACAACCGAATTTCCCTCAGGATGGAATGGAGAGGAGTACCGCAATGCAACGCCCAGACTGGCAATGGCTTCTTTGTAAGCCCGAGAGCTAAACGCAGGGCCCTGATCAGAATGTAGTGTGCCTATTGCGTATGTGCCGATAAAGACTTGCAAATCTTTTATAACAGTTCGAGCGTCAGCCGAGCGCTGAGGCCATATCATAGGAACCTTGATTCAGTATTTGTGGGATCGCATTTGTCCAGAAGGACGCTTGCGCGTAGATAGTCTAATGCTATCTAACAGTGGTGTCTGTACTGGGCAGCTACATTCGTAGCATGGTGTCTGGTGGCTTTCTCGCTGTAATTTACAGTCTATGCAGTTATTGATGAAGATGTGTATTTCTGTATTCATTCCAGGCCACCAGTACATCTCTTTTAATGTCAATATTGTTTTCGAGATCCCTTGATGTGACAGACCCTCCCCCAAATGTGCTTCATAAATCAAAGCTGCTCTACATTCCATGTTTGGAATTACCCTATCCCCCACTCCAGGGATTCGAGCAAAAGGAACGCTGTTTGCATCAATTACATAAGAGTACTTGAGTGGAAACTTTTTTGGTAACGCTGCACCACTGCCTTTGCTTGTAACATTGACAGCCAACATTATCTCACTGTCTATTTTTGTTTTTGAACGAGTGATTGCAGCTACGGAAGCCGTCTGAACAGCCCCCTTTGCGGCTTCGTCAGCCAATGAATTCCCTGCAACGTGAACGCCATCACGTTGATGACTCACTGTGTGGATCACGTGAGCCTTTGGTAGTTCGTTTTTCAACTGAACTACTTGTTCCCAAAGCGTTTTGTGCTTTATTGTGCCACCTTTCGCATCTTTGAAACCATTTTCAAGCCAGTTTTGTATATATTCATTATAAGACTGAACACAGTAAAAGGAATCGCACACTATTATTGTGGGGAATTCTCGATCTGTACTTTCAAGTGCCAGTTTGAATGCTTGCAGTTCAGCTCGCTGAGCTGTACAATCTCCTAGAGATTGAGTTTTTGTGACCATAGGTCTGAAGATGCCATCTCGCATGCGACCTTTAACGATTGCACACGCTGCACTGTAAGCTTGCTTACTCCCTGTTGCGGGCTGTGCGGATCCGTCAGTGTAAATTATGAATTCGTACTGATCGAGAGGCAGAATTTCAGTGGGCAGAGGACATTCTTGTTCATATTGCAGGAATGCTTGTGTTTTTAAATCGGTATCAAAAACATATTCAACATCTGTTGCAGCAAGAGAATTAACCCATTGTATCCATCTTGGATGTAGTGCTTTAGCATTCGGAATGCTTGCTTTTGTGACCGCTTCTAAAGCTGGTACTGGGGTTACGACAATAATGCGTTTCCCTTGGGTTAGGGCTCTTTCTTTTGCTACAGCGGTTTGAACTGCTGTCAGAATTTTTTCAGTTGAAGTGAAGCGCATTTCCGCTTGTGTATACAAATGAGATTTGTATGCAATTGGTACTTTTTCACCCTCATTAAATGTTAAGTAGGTGAATCCGCATTGACCCGAAATTATTCGGATCACCAGGTTGCGTTGACTTACGCGTGTTTGTAAGTGATTTGTTGCTAACATGTTAGCCTGGAGTGAACGCAAGATTTCTGTGTGTTCTTGTGTCCAACTTCTGATTGAAAAATCAGGTTTGATTTAGGTTTAACCCTTTCTGCGTAATTTAGAATGTATGTTCTTCCAAAATTCAGGAAACCCAGGATGGATTGTAAGTTTTTTAGCGTTTTTGGAGGTTGGAGCAGCACACATTTCTCTAGAAAGTTAACTGCCAAGCTCTTGCCTTCACTTGAAAGCTCATATCCTAGCAATAGGACATTGAGATGGGCAATTCTGGACTTTTTGAAGTTGAATTTGTAGCCCTCAGAGGCGAAGCCCAGTATAATGGTGTTCACCCTGTTCAAGTGTTTATCCAGGTCATCGTCTGTCAGATAGATGTCATCGACAAAGGACAATGCCTCATTGTCATAAATTTGTAGTAACTCTGTTACCCTCGCTGAGAATAAACCTGGGCTGTTCTTGAACCCTTGTGGGAGTCGACAAAATTGACGCTGGGTCCCCATTATGGAGAAAGCTGTTAAGTGCCTGCTTTCATGTGCTATGTTTTGACAAAAGAAACCATTTGAGATGTCTAATGTGGTTTTGTATTTTTTACGTACAATGTTATTCATTAATGCTGTGCTATGTGCATTTTGCACTGCAAAAGTTTTAGAACAAGTGTTTAAGTGTCTGTAATCCAAAACTAGACGATAGGTGTTGTCTGGTCTAAAGACTGGAAATAAAGGATTGTTCATTGAAGAGGTGCATGTTTCAATCACCCCTTGGTATTCAAGTTGATCTAAGATCTCCCTGACTTGTTTTTTAGCTTCTTGCTTTACTGGATAGTGCCTCTGTGCAGTTGGTTCATGTTTCAGATGTATTTTATGGTGAGGGGAGTCCTCATCCCATCCTACATGATTTTTATACAATGCTGGGGTCTGGGCTATTGCCCATTTCCTGGCATATGTATATTTTAGGTGTATTGGAATATGGTTGGAGAAGGCAGGCATAATAATGTCCTCGCCATGTGGGCACTCCCTGACAAATTGTGGTGGCCAGTCTTTTTCTGCTAGAAGTATGTCATAGCCCCTTGAAGGTTTTTCCCAAAAAGTGCTTTCACCCGTCTAGGTATGTCTCCTCCATCCGGAGTGTTATTTCATATAACTTTTGTGGAGTACTAACCCTGGTGTCTACAGTCTCAACTGTAATGTACTCATTCAAGTCCACTATCTCCAGAAGTTCCTTCAGGTTCTGGCGAGCTATTGTGACTTTTGCTGCACTGTCCAGCATTGTCTGAGCCCATTCTCCGTTCTTGAGTTGTGTTCTCAGTATTCTCGGCATGTCTGACTTTCAGACCTGCTACTTTCTTTTGGAGAATTGAGGTTTTGTTTTATTTTTTGGAGCGTGTTTTTCTTCCTTGGATTTCACGCATTCTTCTCTATGTTCTGACCTTCCTCTTCTTTCCGAAGTCTGTGATGAGATCTGAAAGGTACGAGAGGAACGTGTATCAGTATCTTGATACCTGTCAGGTTTTCTCAAATTATCGCTATTCCTGAGGTTATACCTCCTTTCAGAGGGCTCCTTTTGAGGAGACCTACCTCGGGATTGAGAACGTTTCTCGTTTGAATTTTGTTTATTAGTCTCCCACTTCTTTTTAGAAGATGTAGGAGTTTGTTTAATAGAGTCCTTCTCAGGACTTTCAGATAGTTTCGGCTTCACTGGTCTTCCACCCAAACTATCTCTGCCTAATTCTGCCTAAGATTGTTCAATTATTCTGGGTAGCTCAGTTTGATGTTCTGTAACATCAAATTCCCTTAATTTTTGGCGGATCGCCACTGCTGCTGCCTCCTCTTTAATATTAGATAATATTATTGTTGAGACCTGGTCGAAATTTTTCAATAATTTCATACCTAAATTCAGAGCAGGCTCTGCCCCGTATTCGTTTTGAATTTGTTTCAGGACATTAGGTATTACCTCAATTGACGGAATGCCATGTGTTTTAGTATAGATGGCAGCAAAGACTGAGCCCCAAGTGGTGCAGTCTTCCAGTTGTGGTGTGATCCCCATCGGTAAACTGATTGTTAGGATTCTGTGTTTCTCATACGGGCTAGTATTTGGAAATACTGCTTCGATTTGAGTGATTTTTTGAGCTATCCAAAATGGAACCTGCTCACGTTTTGTGGGCATTTTTCCCATGACTGCGTATATAGTCTGTGGTGTAATTTTTAGTGTATTCCCTTGTTGAGGAATTTGATTTGGAAGTGTCAATGGTGGTTGGACTGTGAAAGTCCGCATGACATATTGGACCAATTGTCTGTAGATTTTTATTAACTTTGTAAGTTGAGTAAGTAACTCCTCATCTGACATTATATCCAGTTCAGGATGAGGTGTGTAGCCAGCTAGAATCGGCCATGTTGCTCCTGGTCTACCTAGTGGACCGAGCCTGGTAATGTTTCTGTGATGTTTTAGGGCGCCAGAGCTGATGCTCCTGGTATGTTAATGGAATTTCTATATCCTCGAAAGGAATGTATTCCTCTGGTGGATCATCTTCTTTGTAGAAGTGAAACATTTTTGTTACTGAATTTGATTCAGGAAATATTACCCATGAATAGAATACCTCTGTCTGAAAGGATTTGTGTGCCTCTATCATGAAAACTGCTCTACCGCCTCTTGGTGGTAGGCCATGTTTTATGAGTTTTAGAGTGATGGCTCTTCTTAAGTTTGGAGCGATGTCTATAACACCCTCCTCGGTTTCATTTAAACCTGTAAAGTTAAAAACTGCTAAGGCTGGGTCAGCCGCAGCTCCACCGGTTTCGGTCATTTTGTTTTTTGAAAAATGTAGAACAAGTTTCAAGGAAACAAAGATAAGGTGCACAATATTTTGGAACACTGTATCCTTCAACGTTGAACAAATCAAACAGCTAATATATAGGGTGCTTCCCTATGTAGCCGTGGTGGATACTTAACCCTGCCCACTCCGACGTCTTTTGGAGTATATGGGTAGGGGTCTCTGAGAGAAAAAGCACGGCTGAGTTACTCAGTATCTAGCGTTAAATTACCGCCTTACCAAACGTTGGGCGCCATGTAGTGTAGCTCCTATTTCCCTAATAGGCTCTGCGCATTGGAATAATATACCCTATAGGTTTGACATAGGACTGAGGTCGGTATGTCCCTATCGAGTATATTAAGCTTAATTACTTGTGCCAGCTAGCTCAGAGGCCACTAGAAACTCCTTGATAAACAAGAAGGGAGTAGTTTCTGGCAGCCGCAAAACATGACAACTTTGTTTCCCTTTAGAATCAGAACGTGTCCCAGAGTCGCGGAAACAATAGATAACTATTTCACTCAGCTCAATCGTGCATGCTTAGTTTTCCTCAAAGTTACACAGAAAGAATAGATGGGCGTTTCAATAAAAGATTTATTGAACAGTCTTGTTTCTCGTGTAAGTAATATGTGCTGTTACGATCACAAGACAGTATGCAAGATAAATAATGTACAGCGTAAGCAGTAGAAATAAATAATACTGCGCTAGCATGATCTTTAGTAGATATTCATTTACATAAATAACATAGACTAAAAATGCGAGTACTCATACGATGCGTTTCTAAGCTAGTTCTACCCCAATGTACCTAACCTAACCTAGGTATAGGGAGAGGTATGAAGTAGGTGAAGTATTCCCTGCTATGGTATACTAAGAGTATGTTAAGCCTAGTATGCCAAGTATGCCAAGAGTCCCTCTAGGTTTCTAGTCAGCTCCATACCTTAAGAATGAGAGAGGTGGGAATCTCTTGCCAGACTCGAACTCCAACACCCCGCGGGGGAAGTCAGATCACTGGAAGCTGGACTCTCTGCGTGCAGGGATGACAGCGTCTTCTCAGTGCGTTAGGCCGGGAAACGGGCTCCTCTGAAGTCGAGGTCTCCTCTGATTTACAGGGGCTAGGGAAGGTATATTTATACCTGAGAGGTACCTCAGAATGTCAGCATTGACGTGAATCGGACAGCGGAAGACGTCATGAATGAACCCCTAAGGTATAACGGTTCATGCATAATAGATGAGTCCTTGAAGAAATCAATAGTCCTGTGCTAGGGAAACTCCCGAAGCCTAAGGGTCTGTTCTTCAAGAACTCGTTGTGACGTTAGGGTGGACGGATGTCGGAGACCATGCCTGTATTTGGAGTGCACGGTTTAATGCCTAAATAAGGACTGGGATTTTATGCCTATATAAGGGCAGGGCGAATTGTGCCTATATAAGGACATGATACAGGAAAACCTATATAAGGACACCCTAAGAGGAATACAACAAGAGGGGTTTCTGGTGGCACTGTGAGCTAGCTGGTATACAGGCTAACATACCCGGTGGGGGTGTCTAGAATCACTCTGGACACCAATCCTACAGTGTATGTTGTCTAAACGCACAGATCCTATATAGGTTTATAGGAACTAGACGACATGGCGCCGCCAACGTTGGTTTGGTACTTATTTAACGGTCAAATCTGAGTAGTTCAGTCGTGCTGTTCTCAGAGACCCCTACTCACATTTTCCCAGAGAAGTCTGGAGTGGGAAGGGAACTATCCGCCACAGCTGAGTAGGCATATCCTATATCAAGCTTGAAGGACAAATAGTTCCTATTGTGCATAAAACCTTATCTCAGTTTCCTTGAAACTTTTTCCTTCTTCAAAATAATGGCTGATGAAGACGCCGCTGCGCAAGCACATCATGCTGCAGCTGGGGAGGTAGAACAAGAAGGGTAAATAAACATTTCGGAAAATGTTAGAACTGCCCTTACTTTAAAACTAGCAGATGATGGAGTCACAGCTAGGGGTGGGACAGTCACATTCGTGATTGAGGCACACAAATCATATAGAACAGAGGTATTCTATTCATGGGTTAAATTCGCACAAGCAGATGCACAATCACATACATTTCATTCTTACTTTGAATATGAAACACCAGAGGAATACTGTCCATATGAGGTCATTGAAGTTCCGCTCACCTACCAGGAGCACATAAACTGGTTTAAGGGCGCCCTTCCACACACAAAAGAAAAAGTGAGACTCGGTCCGCTCGGAAGAGATGGAGCAACTTGGCCAGTCCTAGCGGCCTATACACCACATTCAGACATTGACACAATGCCAGTAGCAGACTTCCGTCCACTACATAAAGAAATAATAAAACTTTACTGAAACCTGACACAGTTTGTGATGAGAACACTCACACTTCAGCCAGTAAGGGCTACACCAGCAGGACAAATTCATGGATCTACAACTAAAATAACACCACAAACGCTACACGCAATTATGGGTAAAATGTCCATTAGACGTGAGCAAATGCCATTCTGGATAGCTCAGAAAATAACACAGCTAGAGGCAGTATTTCCACACACAAGCCCTTAAGAAAAACACAGAATGCTAACAATCTGCTTGCCAATGGGGATAGCTCCCCAG
Source organism: Calotriton arnoldi (assembly GCA_963921515.1). NCBI lineage: Eukaryota > Metazoa > Chordata > Amphibia > Caudata > Salamandridae > Calotriton > Calotriton arnoldi. The sequence continues at coordinate 116,084 of CAWUFW010003342.1, read as the reverse complement.
ATAGAGAATTGTACCACATGAGGTACTGTTTTCGCTGCCATATATACCAGAACTCATTGTATCCCTTCATTAGCAGTAATACCAGATGTATTAAGACAAATACAGAATGAGTATGGAGCAGAACCTGCTCTGAACTTAGTGATGAAATTATTAGGACATTTTGCCCAGGCATCAGCTATTATTTTAGCAAACATAAAAGGGGAGGCAGCAGCAGTGGCAATACGCCAACGCCTGAGGGATTTCACTCCTTTACAACAAGAGCGGGAATTACATAAAATTATTGAAGACACCTATGCTGAATTAGGAAGAGATAGTTTGGGAGCTAGAGCAACAAAACGTCAACTCATGGGTGGTCCTGAAAAAGAGAACACCCAGCAAGCACCCGATTCTTCGAAGAAGAAATGGGATAATAACAATAAAAAACAAAAGAATAGATCACAATCCAGGGAAGGGTCTCATCAACAGGAGCCCTCCGAAAGGAGATACAACCTTAGGAATCCTGATAACATTAAAAACCTGACTGGTATCAGGATACTGATACACGTTCCTCTCGATCCTTTCAGGGATCTTCAAAAAACTCAGAGAGGGAAGGACGGTCAGAACACAGACAAGAAGAGCATACAAAGTCTAGAGACACGCAACGCGCTTCAGACTATACTTCCAAAAAAGACGAAAAGCCAAATTCAAAACCTCGATTTAAAAAGAAGATGGTAGCAGATCTTAAAGTTAGACATGCCCAGAATTCTGAGGACTCAACATCTGAACGGGGACGGTTTCTTTATTGAAACAACGCTATTGGTGTCCGGGATTAACTAAACAGACGAAGAATTTTGTCTTGAAGTGCGACATCTGTCAGCAGATGAAGGGTTCCACCGTAGCACGTCTGGCACAAACACCATTACTAATATCAGACAGACCACTAGCTTGTGACTATTTGGACCACTGCTGTCCCCTACAATCGGATGGGGCTTACAAGTATATCTTAGTGGCAGTGGATTCATGCTCTAGATTCCTATGGGTATGGCCTCAGCACTCGGCTGATGCTCGAACTGTTATAAAAGATTTGCTAGTCTTTATAGGGACATACGCAGTTGGCACATTACGGGCCAGATGTATGACCATCAAGTTTAGTGAGTCGCAAATTGCGCAAAATTGCGACTTGCAATTCGCGACTCGCTAAACTCAATGTACAGCAGTGTCTCAGACACTGTTTGCAATTCCCAATGGGGTCGCAAATTGCATGCCTTAATCAATATTCATGAGGCAAGCGCAATTTGCGACCCCATTGGGAATAGCTAGCACTCACAGGGATGGTGGCCTGCTGGGGTCAGCAGACCACCATCTCTCTGACTGCTTTTTCAATAAAGCAGTTTTTAAAAAAATGCAGCCCGTTTTCCTTTAAGAAAAATGGAATGCATTTAAAAAAAGAAAAATGAAACTTTTCAGTTTCATTTTTTAGGGGCAGGCAGTGGTCCCTGGGACCACTGCCTGCTCTTAAAAAATTTTTTGCACCCATTCCCAAAGGGGAAGGGGTCCCCTGGTCGACCCCTTCCCGTTTGCGAGTGACTTACCACCCTTTGAAAAGGGTGGTAACTGCTAGTGTTTTGCGACTGCAAATGCAGTCGCAAAACAATGGTACATGCCATTTGCACTCGCTATTAGGAAGGGACGCCCTTGGCACGCCCCTTCCTAATAGCGAGTCGCTAACCATATTTTGCAAGTTGCTAATAGGTTAGCGACTTGCAAAATAGGGTTAGTATTTGGGCAGACTTTTTTTGCTGTCGCAAACGGGCCGAATTCCCCTCTGCGACCGCAAAAAACGGTCGTACATCTGCCCCTACATTCTGACCATGTGGCCCCGCGTTTAGCTCTAGGGCTTACAAGGAATCCATGGGTAGTTTGGGTGTTGCATTGCGATACTCCTCTCTGTACCATTCCGAGGGAAATTTGGTCGTGGAGAGGAAAAACCGAGACTTAAGGCAGTCTTTAACAGCAAGAGTATTAGGTTCGGGTGGTAGTTGGGTCAATCACTTATACGGGGTCCAAAGAGCCCTTAACAATATGCCAAGAAGTTCCTTAGGAGGTGTCACTCCTTACGAGGTCCGATTTGGGATGAGAATGTGGATACCTGATTTCGATTGTGAAAGCACAGTGGCGGATGAGAAACCATTTGACATCAATAAACGTTTGGCTGTTTTACAGGATCTCAATGAATTCCGGGCACTACAAAGCTACGTGTAAGTAAAACGCACCACCACTGGGGAAGTCAAATTAGTCACGGCAAGACCTGCCTGAATGCCAAAAGTCGGGGATCTGGTCAGCGAAAAGATTGTGGATAAAAAGGAATTTGGGCCAGCATACAGAAAGCCAGTCCCTGTCTTGGCTGTTGAAGGAACAAGAACAGTACTTCTTCCGCCTCTTGCCGGCAAAAAAGAAAAGAGATTCGTCTCCATTGATCTGATCAAACCACACTATGTGGCCTCGTGGGCTCCTGGGTAGCCGACGCTCTCTTCTCGCTACCATACAGGAAGTTCAGACAGAAAGACTCATTGAACAGTCACCTATACCAAGTAATGGACTTTCCAACAATGAAATGGAACTCGTTAAATGGAAACAGAACATCAAAACGCAAATGAAAGACAAATTTCAATTCGGCCTACCACCGATATCTACATCAATATGCCTCTACAAGAGACGTCTGCCAGTTCAACAAAACCTGCTGAGCTACCAAAGATAGATCGAACTGCATCTGGCTACTTCATCGATTTTGATACCTTCTCTCTTGATCCCAGTGAACCTGAGACAACGCCAGCTCCAGTTTCCCGTAAGCAACAACTTTGTGAATTCTACATTTTCTGAAAAAGACTTACCTGGTCTCACCATGGCTACAGCTCTGGATAATAACTGGAATATTGTTTCTTCTATTCTGGATTGGCCTAGTGACTGTCTTTTGCTTACTAATGAATGGAAACTATCTTCCAGAACGCTCTGCAGTTCCAAATGTGAACTGGGTCCTGAAACCTCATACATCTTCTCATCGTGAACAAAGAGACCTGTCCTTCGTGAACATTACAGCTGTTCCAATTCCTGATGGTATAGTTTGGGACAAGGTTGATTACGATGTATTTGGTCCCACTGAACTTTTGAAAATACCACATTTATTCAAAATTGCTCTAAATGATATCATTACCTCCAGTACATTTTCTGACGATTGGGATTTTGAAACTGTAAATAATATGTTGTCTGATTTAGAACAATCCGCTGCATTTTCAAGCATTGAAATGTTAGAAGACACATCAGACTATAACACTATGGACTGTTACCATCATTATGGTCATCACTTTTTACACAAATCCAGTATCCCACGTAATGTTTTTACATACCACCAATGGGAAAATTGCCCAACACCCTCAAAAGGTAGTTCGAAAACATTTGCACAGAAATTTTCATATTTTTCAGGGTTTAACACTTCTGACCCAACCTCATATTACTATAAGGTTGCACCTACAACTGCACAGAAAAATATGCTAACTAACACGAAACAGATTTATTCTGCATCCTTTATTTCCCAACTGTCTGAACAGGGTTTCGACTTATGGAAGGACACTATAGACATAAAATAAGTCTGGGGTTCAAAGGAATGGAAAGTTCAGAGAACAGAAGCACTATTTAGAGCGTGCCTCATTCCACAGCAGATAATATTTCTTAATGACACTGTGCAACAGACTTCCTGTCTTGGAATAGCCGAGAACAAGGATTTGAACACACCTCGGATTCCAACACCTTCACACATCAATTTTACATCACGTGGAGGGGATACAATAGATGACATCATGCAGTACAATACCTCAGACCCCAATTGGAAGGGATGGTTAGTTTGGCCCACAGACACAAACAGATGTCAATCAAGATTCAGGGGTACAACTGAAGGGTTTAGTATCCATAGGCCAGACCAACGCTATGAACAAAGAGAACATCGGGGGGTGGTGATATCATACAGTGTTGGGAAGTTATGCCTTGATTGGCTAAAAACCTCGACACTGTCCGAGGTGAAACAGCACTTATTCTTACTCTCAGATGAGGTGGATCTAAGGGATTTTTTATTAGGTCCCCGAAAGCCACGTCAGAAACGTTTCTTATATGCTGTCTATAATGAAATCTGGAAAATCTCTCAACAAGAAGCTACGGAGAGACTCTGTGAAATAGATAGGATTAACCTAGAAAAGGCGTTAGCTGTAGTTGACAATGGGATGACTACATTAACATCCAGGATATATTTACTGGGCAACATTGTATCTTCTGCTATAGATATACTAGAACAGGACTTGTCCATACTGCAACATGGACAATCTCAACTATGTTCTATTATGTTATTAAGCTGGACGCTACAATCATTGCGCTCTGGTTATGTGCCTTGACGATTTATCAACAGTACGTCTTTGTTCTCTGTATACAATCTGACAAAAAAACAGATAACAGTGGCATAAAGGGGAGCAAAATATACAATGCTTCGTATTGAAAAACTGGACCAGTTACCTTTTACTGTGGCAGAGTCACCATCCACAGAATGGTTAATCCATGGCCATATAACATTACCGGTCACAACTTTCCAGTTTCAGTATTGCCTAAAACAACAACAGGCAGGCAGATATGAAGCGATGGGTAGGGAATTCATCAAGGAATCTTGGGAATTGCCATACAGATTTAGATGCAGGAGTGTGGACATGGAAGTGTTTCTAAGCGGTACAAACTGCAAGAACGCTGTAAGTGGATCTCTCATATGTCAGGATATCATGCTTCACGGGGCCTGTAATGGTTCAGTTGCTAACTTATCCTGTCACTTGAAAAGGTCCCCAGCTGCCGTGATTAATCTGGTGTTCTTACTTTCAAATGGGAGTTACTTGATGCTGAATGATCAAGGTTGTTGTGGGATACTCCTGTGCATCGCATATCTTGTCACTGTAAGCTCCAGGGTTACTTGATGTATGCAAGTATTGTTTCCACCGACCCATACAGTCAGGGAGGTGCTGTTATGGCCTTCGTTGAATGTTTCCTTTATACGGTTTGATACTCTGAGTCGATTGAAAGCCATGCTTTTACAGAAAACCGTGCCCTTAACCTCCGCCCGAGAGACTTATGATCTTCAGGTCGCAAGGTCCTCAGCTGAGATACTGGCACTAGTACGAACAAACTGCCCTTTTCATATCACAGAAATGGTACAACGTATCTTTAACATATCTGATACGACGGGTATAGTACACCTATTTAAGACCATAGGTTACGACTGTTAAGCACCTTTCAGACAATCTTCGGAGTTATTCACAACTTCATACACTCCGTGCTTGGAAGCCTTTTTGGATGGCTTCCACTGATTTTGTTTCTAATAGCAGGTATAGTGATTGTCATTTATTTGCTACGCAATGGACGTCCCAGTCACCAAGGAGATGGAAAAAACGCTCTTGTAGCGCTGATACCGTGATCGCATGGTACTCCATCTGGGCACAACTCACCTTTGCGATCTAAGTGAATCTTGGTTCCTATTATTTAGACCAGTCTGGATCGACTGTATTCTGCCTGTCCTCTGATGCCTGTTCTGCGGACAAGAATGCGTGTTGGATCTCTGTCTAACACTTCCATCAGTTGCGCCACCGGACATTGATGCTTTACTGGACCTGATAACGGCCCATGTTCTGCTGTGTCCTCAGCGTGTTCCAAAGTTGATGTCTGCATTCTTAGAACCGACACAGGATGCTTCAGCTCCTGCCGGAACGGATACCGGCTCCTCAACAAATACTCAGGCCTTGGAAGTCACACAGGCATCCCCAGCAGTGGCTGTGGAGAATACAGAGGAACATCTGTGTTCGATTGGCATGATCTGCGAGGTGTTACAGGGACCGTCATCTGCGATTGCAGGCAACTGTGATGTTGCATCTCCCAGCCAGGACACAAACATTTAGCTCATCGTGTGCTGGGAAAAAATTCGGCCTTTTTCAAAACAACCAAATTTGGAATTTTTAAACAATAGACATTTTTTCTTGCTGAAATGCATGGCTTTCTGAAACTCATAGTTGTTCGAGCTATAGATACGAACACATTTTAGTAAAACTTCTATCGCTTAAAATATGATTTTAGCTATTTGAGCATTTTCAATGTTTTGGACTAATTAGTTGTTTGCGTACAAATGCCTGGTAGTACGTTCAAATTATAGTATGTCGTCCAGTCGGATGAGGAGTGGGTGTTATGTTTCATATAGGTACCCCAATATAGGCTCAGGGAACCCCCTAACCTTTCACCTATATTCTCCCCTACCATTACACTACATAACGGTTCTTGGGACTGACCTTTTACTTAGTTACAGTACTGATTACAAGATGTGGTGTTTTCCCTGAAAACTAGCTTCATCCATTATGTATGAGGATTCTTGGAAACTCAGCAGGACTACCATCTCCTGCATAATAACTATGAATAAGGGTCATTCCTTCCGTCATCCTAAGTCCGACATGACACAGCAAGGTAGAACCCCTGAGGGTACCACTTTGTCTATATATACACCATATCTTTGCTGAGGCAGGGAAAGGAGAAAAAGGACTTCCATGCTGACACACTGACGCGAGACGCTGAGGTTCCTGCAAGCAGACACTCCAGCTCGCAGTGGTCTGACATCCTTTGCGGGGTGTCCATCTCGAGACCAAGACGGGGTCCCACAGTCTCTCAGTTCAGGTAATGGGGTTGACTTTATCCTAGAGGGATTCTTGGCTTTACACCCACATACATGCTAGGTACACTTAGGTACATCTAGTTAGGGTCGCATTGTAGGAGTACGCATTTTATTGTCATGCGTTTTTATACCTGCCTGTATTCATTGTTTTAGCACTATGGTAGAAATCTACCATCCTTTTACTCTGTTGGTGCTTATAATCATTTATATCTGTTTCTGTCTAATGGTTGTTTCAGCACACCTGTTTTGCACTAGAATGATGCTGGTTCAATAAATGCTTATTGAAAAACGTCCCCACCATTTATTCTGTGTATCTCTCTGAGACAAAGTGAGCACGAATGACTGAGCGAAAAGTATCGTATTGTTTCCATGATCCCTGATGGGACAGAGTTGTCATGTTCGATAGTTGCCAAGAACTATTCTCTCCTCGGTAAGAGGGGTTTCTAGTGGCACTGTGAGCTAGCTGGGATACAAGCTAACATACCCGGTGGGGGTGTCTAGAATCAGTCTGGACACCAATCCTACAGTGTATGTTGTCTAAACGCGCAGATCCTATATAGGTTTATAGGAACTACACGACAACACGTTTCCAGACAAATAAACCCCCTGTCCAGGAGATTGTAGGATAGATTCTAAATAAATGCCCAAAAAAGCAGCAAAATTGAAATTTTTGTGCTGCAAAATCTCAACTTTTCTGCTGCAAAATTTGCTAATCTACGCCGCAATATCCTGGAGGGTCTGTATACAGCAAGGCTAAAGACCCAAAACCTGAAGTATCAGGAAGCTCGGTGGTCCCCCAGCAGTACAGGGCATTTCTCTTGAACTTTGGCTCATTATTTCACTTTAGCTGGGCATTTGGGGCAGACCAAAATCTGGAACGGGTTGTTCTGCCACTTTTACTGGCCCCAGATGTCTGAGAAGGTGAAGGAGTTCTGTTAATCCTGCATCACAGTCAAGCCATTGGCAAGACAGGTGGGCAACCCAAGGCTCCCCTGATCCCACTACCTGTGGTGGGGATAACTCTCGAGAGTGTGTGGGGATTGACATTGTTGCCCATAGATCCTAAAACAGCTTCGGGGAACAGGTTTATTATTGTTATGTTTCGTATAGAGGCCCTAATATAGACACGTTTATATATACCGTATATGGTCATAATCGTATATGCCCTATTATGGTCATAATCGTATATGCCCTATTATAGTGATGATCTCCTATGTCCTTATATAGGCATGATCTTTCACCTACATTAGTTCCCTACAGTACACAATCGAACTCTGAGGGTTGAACGTTATCTAGTCTGTGGTTTGAACACTGAAGGGTTTTTCCCGAACACAGGCCTACAATGTACTCATAAATTATGCATGAGCATTCACCAGCAACATCTCCTACATAATATGTATGTACAAAGTTCACCCCTGACGTCTTCCTCATGTCTAACAAAGACCAATACAAACCATACTACGGGACGAGACACTTTAGGGTATAAATACACCACATCTTGCCACGGTAAGACAGAGGGAACCGAGACTTCCATGCCGACACACTGACCAGAGATGCTGAGGCTCCTGCATGCAGCCGCTCCAGCTGACAGCGGTCTAACACAGCCCTTGCGGGGTGTCCAACTCGAGACCAGGACGGGGTCCCACACTCTCTCTATTCAGGTAATGGGGTTCGACTAAATCCTAGAGGGATTCTTGGCTCTTAGGCTTTCAGACCTACACACATGCTAGGTACACTTAGGTACATCTAGTTAGGCAACGTAGGAGTACGTGCACTTTTATAATGCATTTTATATATTCATGTATGTATCCATGATTATTGCAATATGGTAGAACTGTACTATCCTTTCACTTTTATCGTACTGCTGATAATATATCTCTGCTACTGTCTGCTGGTTGTTGCAGCACATATATTCTACACTAGAATAACAACTGTTCAATAAATACTTATTGAAACGCCCAGACTATTTATTCTCTGTAACTCTCTGAGACAAACCGAATAAGTAAGCACAAGTGACTGAGCGAAAAGTAGTACATTGCTTCCACGATTCTGAGGGATCAGGGTTGTCATGATCTAAGGTTGCCAGAAACTAATCTCTCTCCGATAAGAGGAGATTCTAGTGGCACTTTGAGCTAGCTAATGCAAAACAGGCTAACATACGCGGTGGGGGTGCACAGAGCCAGTCTGCCACCAAGCCCACAGTTTATGTTTTCCAAACGCGAAGGTCCTGCATGGGTACTATAGGAACTGCACGACATGGCGCCACCAACGTTGGTTGGGTACTTATTTAACAGTAGAATCTGAGTAGTTCAGTCATGCTATTCTCAGAGAACCTACTCACAAAACCCCAGAGACGTCTGGAGTGGGTGGGCACAAAATCCGCCGCAGCTGAGTAGTACAAAAATACTATTTATTGGCTGTTGGTTATTCAAGCTTGAAAGGACATAGTGTTCCTAAAATTGTGCATAACACCTTATCTTAATTCCCTTGGAACACTTCTTCCTCTAAACATGACTGATGCCGAAGTAAGGGCAGAGAGAGTTGAACTGAATTTTTCAGAAGAAGGAGAATATCCTACGGATGCAATACAGATTGCACCAAAATTCAGAATGACAGTCACCCTAAGACTATTAGAAAATGGTTTACAAGCTAGGGGTGGCATGGTAGTTTTCGTGATTGAGGCACACGAATCAAACAAAACAGAGGTATTCTATTCATGGGTTACATTCCCAGCAGCAAATGCAACAACAAAGACATTTCACTACTATATAGAAGGAGATGCACCACCGGAATACTTTCTGTTTGAGGACATAGAGATTCCACTCACTTACCATGAACATTATTACTGGTTTAATGGCGCCCTACCCCACGTATGAAGAAAAGTAAGTGTAGTGACGAAGGTCTACGCAGGTAGGTTAACTTAAGGTGATTTATTCAAGCAGGTATCAAGTAGTATAACAAGTAGATAAGTTATAAAGGAGAGCCCCACCAGGAGCAGCCTGTGTGCTGCTCAGCCCATGACCAACTGTCACTTCACCTCTCTGAGTCCCAACATTCCGAGGCTCATCAGACTCCAACATTCTATTGTGATCAGATCACAGGCACTGGCTAAGCAGGTGGGTGGAAAATACATTACACAACATATGCAGATACGACATATCCCTTTTCCTTCCAACAGAAGAACAAATGCAATATATGATAAAATATAACAGGTGAGAACAAAGGACAGAGAGCTAGGAAGGAACAACGGAGTGACAGAGAGAAAGTAAAGGAACAGAACAAGCAAAGCAGAGCAAAGAGATAGATGGGAGAAGACAAGGAGGAGAAGGTAAAGTGTAAGAAGCAAATAGAAAAAACCCAACCTCTACAACAACGAAATAGAAAGAAGGAGGCAGTGAGACGCAAGAGAGGAAATACAAAATAGAGAGAGACAGACGTACCAAAGACAACCCCTTCGCACACCCACTGGCCAGGCAAGCAAGCAAGGAAAGAAGGACAAGGCACGACGGGAACAGAACAGAAGACATACCCAAGCACAAGGAGAAGAGAAGGAAGAGATTCCTCCTGAACAAGGAAGAACGAGAAGGACATTGCAGAAAGGGAAAGACTGAATACTAAAGAAGAAATAACAGCGAAATGTGTATGGTCCAGAATCCCAAGATGAAAAGGAAGTGACATCAATAGGAAAGCTGAACTGAAGGAAACAGAGAGGAAGAGAAGAGACACAAACAGTATCACTAAACTCCTCCCCATATCCCAATGGATAATACAATAAAAGTTTGAGAGTAACATTACGTAAATAAAACAGCAATGTAACATCCTAGAAATTACAAAGGAAAAAAATAACCAATGGGACTAAAACCCATGGCCGTCCTGAACTCCTAGTCAGGAGGGTGAGGATCACTGTGAATGGGACAAAAAGCCCATGACGTAGCAGGCCGTGTAAAGTCAACCCCCATGTAGAGGAAAACAGTACTGCCCTGTGGAGATGGGACTGTAACCCAAAAGACGCCCTGTGTGAGGGTGACTGTGTGAATGTGAATGGGACTGTAACCCATGAGACGGTGCCCTGTGTAAGGGTACCTGTGAAAATGTAAATGGGACTGTGACCCATGCAACGGTTCCCTGTGAAGGGTGAAAACAGTGAGTGGCCTATGTAGGCAAGTGTATATGGGCAAATGGGGCTAGTACCCATTCCCATCCCTGTGTAGAGAAACGTAAAGTGTAATGAACACACAGCACGTAGGCAAATGTGTATATAAAATGGGGGTAAAACCCGATGCCATCCCTAATGATGGGAAAAGTTACATGTAAAGTGTGGTAATTAAAAATAAAACACGTAGTCAAAAAGGTGTAATGAACACATACTAACTACACACTGAAACCATGACTGTGTATGGCAAATGTAATGAGAGTAAACGGGGATGTGACCCAAAGACAGTTGTAAATTAAGAAAATGGGTATGACACCCATCGTCATCCCTCTTGTAAGGAAGTGCAAAATGTACAAAAAAACTTAAATAAGTAAAATACTGTAAAAACTGTCTAGCACACAATAGGCTTTCATCTGGAGACACATTAACGTTTGCTGAAAGTAAGCGTTAAGGGTGTACGTGTCACCGCAATCCTGTGACACACAACAGCAGAAAGCTGACCATGCCTTGTAATACCATTGTGGAATGTCAGCTCAAAGAGGAGGTCCGACGTGCATATAGAATCTGGCAGTCTATGTGGTCTCAAAAATCACAGGCACAACTGTATTTTCGCGTGAGTGCAATAGCCTTTTACTTGCTTCTTGAATGTGCCAGGATAAGATCATAAATCTCGGACCAACAGCACTCGGAATAAAGTCCCCATGAACAATAAACGGCAGCGCAAAGGAAAACAGCTCACCATTACTTCAAAGTGTGTCGGCGTCTGAAAGGAAGCATGAATACAACGATGTAGTGAGGACATGCAGATAGAGGAGTTACGGCAGAAGCCTGGCGCAAAACAGTTGAGCCACAGAATGCCTTATACGTGTTGATGAGGAGTAGAAGATGGCCGCACGCACGGCGCGCAGTGCAGGAGGGCTTGCGGCTCAATTGTGCACCAAACAACGTCTATGATACAGTGCAGACCTGACGTCAACAGAGGGTTCTCGTGAAGAAATTCCGCGCGGTCCGCTAAATGAGGAAAGCAGCACGCGCCGAAGACACTCAAGAAGAGCAACGGAATTAACGGTATAACTGCCACAATACCGGTAAGACAATTGAATTCTGTGGAGAATGACAGGGATGATGTGTAAATGCGCAATGGAGACATGATTGCGCAAGGCAAAAAAATTACTTGAAACACCAGGCAAATCTTATAAAGCGCAATGACATGAAGACAATCCTCTAAAGACACCGACCTGAAAAGTGTCCAAAATGTCAATGTTCTAATTGGTGAAACTTCACTATGCAAACATCAGATAAACATATACCTGGCACAGGAAAATGGTAGGCATAGTTTTAGGTCAGCACGAAGACATGTAGGCATTCCTCTTCTGTCAACGACATAACATGTGTCGACAGTGTCAATTTCTGCCAATGTTATCCCTCACAGGTATACAGCAGATTTGCCTCTCGATGATCACAGGAACACTGAAGATGAGGGGTGATTCCAGCACGATGTATGTGGCAAAGGTAGAAGCCTTTACTCAGTAGATGATGCCACATCAGAAATACGTCGTGAAACATCACAGCAGCCACACTAGTGCAACTCCAGACGAAAGTCAGCAAAATGTGCACAAGATCACACAGTGCAGGGAGCGCCTTACAACAGCGTCTGACGCACAGATCCTAGTCAGACACTGGAAACTCCCTTACTGCTAAATGTTGAATGAAGACAGACCTTGCACGACCACATACTCTTACCACAATTTTGAAATCGTAGTGTAATGTCAGGTGACTGAAAGTTGTAGAAGGCGGACTGTAGAGGTGATAACAATGTCCAAATGGTGTAGAGTAGAATAGCACAGCACGCCTCGGCTAGGGCTGTCCGGTGGTGAGGACACTGGTGGGGCTGAACGGCGTAGTGCTTCATCTTACTTGTGTTGATGTCTTCTTTTCTTTTATAGTTGATGTTTGTTTCTCACTTGTTGTCGTCGCTCTTGTTGATTGTAGAACACGCTTGTTTCATGTTGGCACCTTTACGTTTCCTTTGGATACCTCCGCTTTTGTACATTGTGGTAGTAGCCACTGTAGTTTCTGTAGATTGCGCCATCTCCAGGTCCACCTGTGTTCGCCAGGTACCTTAGATCCGCTTGTTCCATGTAGGTACGTCACCAACTCGTCGCCAAAATTATGTAGTGACGATGGTCCACGCAGGTAGGTTAACTTAAGGTGATTTATTCAAGCAGGTATCAAGTAGTATAACAAGTAGATAAGTTATAAAGGAGAGCCCCACCAGGAGCAGCCTGTGTGCTGCTCAGCCCATGACCAACTGTCACTTCACCTCTCTGAGTCCCAACATTCCGAGGCTCATCAGACTCCAACATTCTATTGTGATCAGATCACAGGCACTGGCTAAGCAGGTGGGTGGAAAATACATTACACAACATATGCAGGATACTACAGTAAGGTTAGACCCACTCGGAGAAGAAGGAGCCACATGGCCAATATTAGCGGCCTATACGCCACATCTTGACATGCCACAATGCCACCAGGAGACTTACTCGTACAATCAATCAATCAATCAATCAGGGGTTTGTTAAAGCGCGACTACTCACCCGTAAGGGTCTCAAGGCGCTAGGGGTGGGGGGGGTGCAGGTTCCATCCATCAAGGAGAGGGTCTGTCGAAGAGCCAGGTTTTGAGGTTTCTTGCGAAGATGGGGAGCGATGTTGTCTGTCTGAGGTGGAGCGGAAGGGCGTTCCATGCTTTGGCCGCGAGGAAGGAGAAGGAGCGGCCTCCCGATCTGGTCTTTCTGGTGCGGGGGACCACGGCGTAGGAGAGCTGGGCTGATCGTAGGGTCCTTTGGGGTGCGTGGAATTTGAGTCGGCTGTTCAGGTATGCTGGTCCGGTGCCGTGGAGGGCCTTGTGTGCGTGGGTGAGCATCTTGAAGGTGATTCTTGCCTCGACAGGGAGCCAGTGGAGTGTGCGCAGGTGCTGGGAGATGTGGAAGTGTTTTGGCAGGTTGAGGACCAGTCTTGCGGCGGCGTTCTGGATGTTCTGTAGCTTGCGGGTGAGGTTTTTGTTTATTCCGGCGTAGAGTGCGTTGCCGTAGTCGAGTCTGCTGGTGACCAGGGCGTGAGTGCCGGTCTTTCGGTGTTCGAGGGGATCCATTTGAAGGTCTTACGAAGGAGGCGGAGGGTGTGGAAGCAGGAAGACGAGACAGAGTTGATCTGGCGGTCCATTTTGAGCTGGGAGTCCAGGATGATTCCCAGGTTGCGTGCGTGGTCCGTGGGGGTTGGCGGGTTTCCGAGGGCGGGGGCCACCAGGTGTCGCTCCAGGCATCGGGGTTTGGGCCCATGATGAGTACTTCTGGTTTGTTGGTGTTTAGTTGTAGGCAGCTGTTTTTCATCCATTTGGCGACGGCTTCCATACCTTCTCGAAAGTTGCGTCTGGCGGTGTTGGGCTCGTTGGATAGGGAGAGGATGAGCTGGGTGTCGTCTGCGTATGACACGATGTTGAGTCCGTAGGTTCTGACGATGGGGGCGAGTGGAGCCATGTAGACGTTGAAGAGCGTCGGGCTGAGGGAGGAGCCCTGGGGGACTCCGCAGGTGGTAGGTGTGGGGTCCGAGAGGAAAGGGGGAGTCTGACCCGCTGCGTCCTGCCGGAGAGGAAGGAGCGGATCCAGTCGAGGGCCTTGTCCTGGATTCCTGCATCGTAGAGTCTGCGTGATTAGGGTGCGGTGGGAGACTGTGTCGAACGCCGCTGATAGGTTGAGGAGGATGAGGGCTACTGTTTCTCCTTTGTCCAGTAGGGTGCGGATGTCGTCTGTTGCGGCGAGGAGGGCGGTTTCCGTACTGTGGTTTTTTCTGAAGCCGGATTGGGAGGAGTCGAGGATGTTGTGTTCTTCAATGAATGTGGCGAGCTGGCTGTTGATGGCTTTCTCGATGACTTTCGCTGGGAACGGGAGCAGGGAGATGTGTCTGTAGTTTTTGAGGTCGGTGGGGTCCGCTGAGGGTTTCTTTAGGAGGGGGTTGACCTCGGCGTGTTTCCAGTCGTCGGGGAACGAGGCGGTCGCCAGGGAGCGGTTGATGGTGTGGCGGAGCATGGGTGCGATGGTGTCGGCGGCTCTGTTGAAGATGTGGTGGGGGCAGGGGTCTGTGGGGGCCCCTGAGTGGATTGACTTCATTGTCTTCAGTGTGTCTTCGGTGGTGAGGGCTGTCCAGTCGTCAATCGCTGGTTTCCGGGTGTCGGGGGTGGTTGGTGAGGGTTCAGTGTGTTGGTTGTCTTCGTCGAGTTGTCGTAGATGCTCTTGATTTTGTGGTGGAAAAAGGTGCTGAGTTTGTACAACACACAGAGTTAATTAAAATCTACAGAAACCTGACACAATTTGTCATGAGGACTTTAACAATCCAACCTGCACCAGGTGCAGCAAATAGTACTCCAGCTCAGGGTACAGGAAATAAAATTACTCCTCAAACATTACACGCGGTAATGGGCAAAATGCCCGCAAAACGCGAACAAATACCATTCTGGATAGCTCAGAAAATAACTCAGCTTGAGGCAGTATTCCCGAATACTACCACCTGTGATAAACACAGAATACTAACTGTTGGACTTGGCCCTTTTGGCAGGTTCACCCCTAAACCTTTTGCCTGTCTCCTAGCCTTTTCCCTGTGTAGTGTTGGTGGTTTTAGGCCTCTAGGCACTTTAGCACTGCTGTCTAGTGTAAAGTGCGTGCGCTCTCTGTGTACTTGTGGTGAGATTGACCTGCCCTCCCATAGGAATGCATGGGGGATAAGTGTGTCGATGGTAATTCCTGGTATGAGAGGAGCAGTGTGGTCAAGTCTAGTATGTATGAATTTGTGTGAATAAATGCTGCGCAATGGTGTGCGCAGATTTATGGTGACTGGTGGAGAAATGCCACTTTTAGAAGTTGGCATTTCTGTGTGCTATGTATCTGCCTGCCTGATGTGAATTGCATGTCTGGCTTTGTGAGTGACAGGGGCTGGGAGGTGTGTGTGGCTCCAGGAGGGGCAGGGTGAGTCAGCGCTAGGCTGAATGGGACACCTGGGCCAAGGGTAGTGGGAGGAGTAATCCCCTGACTCTGAATAGGACTGTGCCCAGGCTGTACCATGCTGGCTCCGCCCCCTGTGGTGTGTCTGAGTACCTAGCCCCCACCTGACAAAGGGGAAGAGGAGCTTGGAAAACAAAGTGCTCCTAAACCACTTGCATCTGGTTTCCCCCAGCCCTGTGCTTACAGACAAAGGAAAATGTCCTATAAAAGAAGGGGCTGTGACCCCATGAAAAAGTGTGCTTGTGCTGACTCTAGGGGGACACTCTGCCAGGAGGAACCGCCGCGGGACCCAGCTGCTGTTTCCTGGGGGTCCCTGCGTGCTGACCTGCCTGGCTGCGCTTTGCTGGGGTCTCCCCAGCACCAAAGACTCTTGAATTCAGCCTTTGCCCCTGTGGACTTCACTTCTAGCGCCTTGGGAGCGCTTTGCTTTTATTTTAAAGAGCGCTTTTCTTATCTGAGGAGCGCGTGGGCTCTGCAGCGCTGAGCTGCTCATCAGGAACAGGGAATCCCCGGCGTAGGGATTCCCCCGCATTTGTGGGAGCGGAGCGGGAGCCCACCCCGCATTGTCTATATTCTTCAGAGGGATTCCCCCGAGTTCCCCATAAGCAGCGGGAGCCCACCCCGCATTTTGACAAACAAGCGGGTGCCCACCCTGCACTGGTGTTTATTTTATTGAGCGGGAGCCCACCCCGCATTTTGGAAGTGAGGAGCGGGTGCCCACCCCGCATCGTTGCTTATTTTATCGAGTGGGAGCCCACCCCGCATTTCAGAGTGCTTTGGCGGGAGCCCACCCCGCAGTTTTGCGCATTGAAGCGGGGGCCTACCCCGCATTACCGATGCACTAAGGAGCCACCGGACCGGCCGCGAAGAAGCCGGAAGTCAGGCACCTGCTGCCTGACTCTGGGTAGGGCCCGGTCCAGGAACTGACGGCCGGCCGAGGCAGCCAATTGTAGTGTGGCCAGATGAGTGGTGGCGGAAGGAGGGCGGGAGCCTACCCCACCTCCGTGACCGCGAGACGCAGCCGAGTTGTCCCGTGTTTGGAGGCAGCCGAGGCAAAGAGTCACGAGGAGGGAGCCTCGAGGGGTCCCGAGAGGTCCCAGGAGAGGGGTCGACTGAGGCACATTGTCGGTGCCTTTCCCCAGCACAGAGGAGACCGGAGGAGTCCCCGAGCAGTCCCCGGTGAGTGGGGCTGTGTGGTGAGCTTGGTGGAGGGGTGTGCAGAGGCACATTGTCGGTGCCTTCCCCCGTGGTCACTCCCAGGGCACAGAGGTGCCCGTGCCCCTGTTTTTCCCCACAGTTGCGCCGCCGCTGCGGGCAGCTGCAACGTGGGAGCTATTTGGGTTGCCAGAGTCCCAGTGGGGCTCACGAGGCACTAGTAGTGCCAGTGCCAGTTCTTCTTTCTGCATATGTGAGGATCCCAGCTGCCCTGCGAGAGCGCAGGCAGCTGCCACGTTTGGGGGTCATTTCTTTGGGACAAGACAGGGGTGAGTTGCACCCCACGCCCCAGCGCAATTGCGCACTTTGCTTGTTGCATTGGCAGCCAGAGGGCTAATTGGATAGCCCTGGAGTAAGCCCTGACATTTGGGACAGAGGGCATTTGAGCCCCTAGAGAAGGCCAGTTGGCCAGGGGGTCAGTTGTAGGTTGGTAGGGCGCAAGGCCCTAATGTGAGTTATGTGATGTATATGACAAATAGGTTTATGCACCATAATTATTGCCTAATGTGTCATGCCTAATGTGATGCTTACTGCATAATGTGATTTATGTTGCAGGATATAATGCTGAGTACAGTATTTTGCCAGTAATTACTGGTTGTGTTCTACATTTACTATTTGTGCTTTGTGATGGTTCTGACAGTGGCCCAATTGGCCCTGTCATGTGTATATAATCCCCTGTAAATATTGCCTAGTGCCAGTTGGCACAGTGTATATTGTGTGATTACTATTCTAATGTGTTTTGGATAATACAAAGGCTATTTTTATATATAACCTTGTGTGGAGTTTCTTTTGTGGTGTGCCTAGTGTGTTGCTGCTGTGAGTGTGTTGCGCAAACGCTTTACACATTGCCTCTGGGATAAGCCTGTCTGCTCGTGCCAAACAACCAAGGGGGTGAGCAGGGGTTATCTTCAGCGTGTAACTCCCTTGCCCTGACTAGAGTGGTGGTCTCTGCCTGGCTTTGGCACAAGCCTCAGCCAACCAGAGATCCCATTTCTAACATTGGTTGTCAGCGGTGAGGATAGGACTTGCGTTTGCGCAGTACCATAGCAACAACTGGTTGCACCACAAACTCTGCATTTAGATAATCACAGGTTTGGGGACTATTGTTTCTGAGTTTTATTTTATTTTTTTCTCCTAAAAGTGTCATTTTTGAATTACGTACCCCTGTTGCAGCTCTTGCACCTAGGTCTCCTGTGTTGCACTTGTCTCTGAGCGTCCTGCCAAAATGGAGTCTGCCTTTAATTTTTATGGCCTATTTAGATACAGTATGTTGGAGTTGGTGGGGTTCTGTGAGGAGAGAGACATAGCAGTGAGTGGGTCAGACGCCAAGTCAAAACTTCGGGGAAACCTGATCCAATGGCAAAAGGATGAATGGGAAGATGAGCGCAATGGGGAGAAGAGGGCCCTGCGCGCACGCCAAGAGGGTGGTGGGTCTGAGGGGAGCCCTGAGGAGTCTGAGGAGGAGTAAGAAAATGACAGGACAGGGATGCCAGTAGATAGTGAGGACCCCATAGATAGGGAGTCTCTTTGCTGGGTCCAGTGTCGGGGGCAGTGCCCCATCCCTTTCCCTATCCCCAAAGGAGTGGGTAGATAGGAGGGAAGAAAGGGAGCATCAGCTGGCTTTGGAGAAGCTCAGGTTAGAGCATGCCAAGGAGATAGCGCAGCTGAGGGTGGAGGAGAAAAAGCTAGAGACCGAAAGGGTCTTAGCGCAGGAGAGGATGGCGGAGGCTGAGAGGGCCTTCACCAAGGAGAAATTAGCTCTTGGGGGTACGTCCTCTGAGTGTAGTTTTAGTTTTCTGGATTCACCAGTAAGGGTGGGGTCCAGTGGTGGCAGCAATATGGAGTCCAGTGCAGGAAGTCCCATTCCCCGTTCCCAGAGTATGGTACCTGGTTCCCAGGAAGAGGAGTACAGGTTGAAGTTCAGGGGCAGCAAGAAACTGTCTCACCAGTATTGGGGGCAGTTTGCGGATGACTGTAATGATGCACTGGCTGATTGGGTGACGGTTAACACGGAACAGGATTGGGAAGGACTGTTCCATCTGGTTCTCAAAGAGCACATGCTCAGTCAGTGTTTTCCGGGGTTTGCGCCAACACCTGTTGGAGTGTGAGTTTTCTAATCCATGGGAACTTGCACAGGAGGCAGACCTCTGGGAAAGTGCCCGAGGTTCTGAAGAAAGCGATACCAAAGGGGATGATGGACGGAGCGTTTGAAATAATCAAACACTCACCCCCAGTCAACTGATCTGGGTTTAATCCATCATCATTCTTTAGCTCACTCCACCACCCCAGTTCAGACATGGCCATATGCAAATCAGTCTGACCCTGTGCCTCATGGGAACAGTCCAGCCCGAACTGCCAAGCCATGTCTTCCCTGGACCGGAAACAAGCATCCTGGGACCAGTTTCTGGCTATTCAGCCGTCATCAGCCAGGCTAGCTTAAATCCAGTGGCAAAGTGAGCAAGGGACCCACGTCTGGGCGTACCCTGCCAACTTAGGGCGAACAAAGCGATACCAAAGGGGATGATGGACGGAGCGTTTGAGCTAATCAAACACTCACCCCCAGTCAACTGATCTGGGTTTAATCCATCATCATTCTTTAGCTCACTCCACCACCCCAGTTCAGACATGGCCATATGCAAATCAGTCTGACCCTGTGCCTCATGGGAACAGTCCAGACTGTTGACATTATCCAGTACAACAGATCAGACCCTGATTGGACAGAATGGCTGATTTGGCCCATTGACACAAACAAATGTCAGCAGAGATTTATGAATACATCCAAAGGGTTTAGTATCCATAGGCCAGATCCACGCTATGTACAAAGACAAGGGTAGTGACATCCTATAGTGTTGGGAAGTTGTGCCTTGATTGGCTAGAAACCTCAACACTCACAGAAGTGAAATACCACTTGACCTTACTCACACCTGACATGGATCTTAGGGATTTCTTACTAGGCCCTAGGAAAACACGTCAGAAACGTTTCGTATATGCTGGCATTTATGCCTACTATAATGAAAACTGGAAAATATCCCAACAAGAGGCCGCATAGAGAGTACGGGAAATAGACCATATTAACTTAGAAAAGGCATTAGCTGTGGTAGATAATGGGTTAACGACTTTGACCTCCAGGATTTACTCCTTAGGCAACATTGTATCTTCGGCAATCGACATATTAGAACAAGATTTGGCCTTGTTACAACACGGGCAATCTCAGTTATGTTCTATTATGATGTTAAGCTGGATGCTACAATCTTTGTGTGCAGGCTATGTGCCCTGACGTTTTATAAACACCACGTCCCTGTTTTCAGAATACAATCTAACAGATAAACAGACAGAAATGGCACAAAAAGGAGCCAAATATACAATGCTACGTATTGAGAAACTGGACAGATTACCATTCACTGTAGCAGAATCGCCATCGACCGAATGGCTAATTCATGGCCAAATTACTCTACCGGTCACTACTTTTCAGTTTCAATATTGCCTTGAGCAAAGGCAGGCAGGCAAATATGAAAAGATGGGTAAGGGATAGATTAAGGAATCTTGGGAGTTACCATATAGATATCGATGCCGGAGTGGGAATCGGGAAGTGTATCTGAGTGGTACAAACTGCAAGAACGCTTTAAGCGGTTCTCTCATGTGTCAGGATATTTCTCTGCACGGAGCATGTAGTGGTTTGGTAGCGAACTAATCTTGTCACATGTCAGGGACCCCAGCGGCCATGATCACGCTGGTTTTCAAGCTGCTCTCGAATGGGAGTTACTTTATGCAAAATGATCAAGGTTGCTGCGGGATGCTTCCGGGTGTCGCCTATCTGGTCACCGTTAACTCTAGGGTTACTTGCTGTATGCGAGTATTGTTTCAGCCACTGAACACAGTCAGGAAGGCGCTGCTGTGGCCTTCGTTGAATGTTTCCTTTATACGATTTGATACTTTGAGCAGACTGAAAGCCATGCTTTTATAGCAACCCGTGCCCTTAACCTCTGCTCGAAAAACCTTTGAACTTCAAGCTGCAAGGACCTCGACTGAAATACAAGCGCTTATACATACGAACTGCCCCTTTCATTTCGCAGAAATGGTGGGTCGTATCTTTAACATGTCTGATACGAGCGGTATTGTACACCTATTTAAGACCATAGGGTCAGGACTATTAAGCACCTTTCAGACAGTCCTCGGAGTAATCCCAAATTTTATACACTCCGTATTGGGAAGCGTCTTTGGAGGTCTCCCGCTTATCCTGTTCCTAATTGCAGGAGTCCTGATTGTGATATTACTGCTATGCAATGGACGGCCCAATATCCGAGAAAATGGCGAACACGCTCATGGAGCGGAAATACCGTGAACGCATGGTACAGCTTCTGGGCATACTTTGCCTAAGAGAATTGAACGCCTCTTGGTTTCTATCATTTAGACCAGTCTGGGTGGACTGCATCTTACCTGTTCTTCGATGCCTGTTTTGCGGAGAATAATGCGCGTTGGATCTCTGTCTAACGTTTCCATCAGATACGCCTCCGGACATGGATGCTATGCTGGACCCCCTAAAGGCCCATGCTCTGCGTTGTCCCCTGCGTCTTCCAATTCTGATGAACGCATTACTTGAGAATCCACAGGTGCCGTTTGCTCCTGCTGGGTTAGGTGGCTCCTCCACAGGCACCCAGGTAACAACTGCCGCACGAACTGCCACAGCAACGACTGTTGGCAGTGCTGAATTCCATCTATGTGCGATTGACGTTCTCTGTGAGGCGTTGGATTTGTCGTCTGCAGTAGCTAACACCGATAATGCTGTATCTCCCAGCCAGGACACTTAATCTCAAATTGACTCATCGTGTCCTGGGAAAGAATTCAACCTCTTCACTTCGTTTCATAAATAAACGAACAAAATTTGGAACAATTCCTAAATTGACACTTTCGCTTGAAAAGCATGGCCTTATTCTGCTTGTAGTGATGCAACTTTTATGAGTGGGACAGAATTGACTTTTTCAAGTGGCAAGGAAGCATAGCCTATCTTAACATTTTTTACATTTTTTTTTAACGTCTTTTTAAAGTCATGTTTT
Organism: Calotriton arnoldi; assembly: GCA_963921515.1. Lineage (NCBI taxonomy): Eukaryota > Metazoa > Chordata > Amphibia > Caudata > Salamandridae > Calotriton > Calotriton arnoldi. Next base: position 93,890 of record CAWUFW010003342.1, on the reverse strand, counting down.
TAGCTGGTTTTAAGTATATTTTTAAGTTGTCCAGATTTTAAGTATGATCATTGTCATCCAGTTCAAAAGAGGAGTGGGTGTTATGTTTCGTATAGAGGCCCTAATATAGACACGTTTATATATACCGTATATGGTCATAATCGTATATGCCCTATTATGGTCATAATCGTATATGCCCTATTATAGTGATGATCTCCTATGTCCTTATATAGGCATGATCTTTCACCTACATTAGTTCCCTACAGTACACAACGAACTCTGAGGGTTGAACGTTATCTAGTCTGTGGTTTGAACACTGAAGTGTTTTTCCCGAACACAGGCCTACAATGTACTCATAAATTATGCATGAGCATTCACCAGCTACATCTCCTACATAATATGTATGTACAAAGTTCACCCCTGATGTCTTCCTCATGTCTAACAAAGACCAATACAAACCATACTAAGGGACGAGACACTTTAGGGTATAAATACACCACATCTTGCCACGGTAAGACAGAGGGAACCGAGACTTCCATGCCGACACACTGACCAGAGACGCTGAGGCTCCTGCATGCAGCCGCTCCAGCTGACAGCGGTCTAACACAGCCCTTGCGGGGTGTCCAACTCGAGACCAGGACGGGGTCCCACACTCTCTCTATTCAGGTAATGGGGTTCAACTAAATCCTAGAGGGATTCTTGGCTCTTAGGCTTTCAGACCTACACACATGCTATGTACACTTAGGTACATCTAGTTAGGCATCGTAGGAGTACGTGCACTTTTATAATGCATTTTATATATTCATGTATGTATCCATGATTATTGCAATATGGTAGAACTGTACTATCCTTTCACTTTTATCGTACTGCTGATAATATATCTCTGCTACTGTCTGCTGGTTGTTGCAGCACATATATTCTACACTAGAATAACAACTGTTCAATAAATACTTATTGAAACGCCCAGACTGTTTATTCTGTGTAACTCTCTGAGACAAACCGAATAAGTAAGCACGAGTGACTGAGCGAAAAGTAGTACATTGTTTCCACGATTCTGAGGGATCAGGGTTGTCATGATCTAAGGTTGCCAGAAACTAATCTCTCCCCGATAAGAGGAGATTCTAGTGGCACTGTGAGCTAGCTAATGCAAAACAGGCTAACATACGCGGTGGGGGTTCACAGAGCCAGTCTGCCACCAAGCCCACAGTTTATGTTTTCCAAACGCGCAGGTCCTGCATGGGTACTATAGGAACTACACGACATTATGGTGGTGGTGGACCAATCCATTAGGTACCTAAAAGGCATACCTCTGAGGATGGTGACTGCGCCCATGGAGGCCAGGGCCCTGCTTGGTATCTTTAACAGAGAAGGCCTCCCCAAAGAGGTAATTTTGAACAGGGGGACAAAATTAATGTCTGCGTACTTGAAAGCTTTGTGGGAAGACTGTGAGGGTGAATTACAAGTTCACCACCCCGTATCACCTCCAAACCAATGGATTTGTGGAGATAATTAACAAGAACCTAAAAGGTATGATTGCGAGGTTGTCTAAGAAACTCTGTAGAAAGTGGGATATCTACTCCCCTGCCATTATTTGCTTACAGGGAGGTACTGCAAAATGGAGTGTGCTTCAGTCCCTTTGAGCTTTTGTATGGGCACCCGGTCAGAGGTCCCCTAAATCTTGTCTGAGATGGGTAGACGAAACATCACTAGGAACCCAAAAAGGACATTGTGGATTATGTGCTGGACCTATGTTTCTGCATGGCTGAGCACATGAAAAGGTCTACCAAGTACTTGGAGGATGATCAAGCACTGGTAGGACCAAAAAACAAACTTGGTGGAGTATCAGCCAGGTAAAAAAATTTGCTTGCGGTACCTGTGGCTTCCAGTGGCCTCTGGGACAAATGGGCTGGGCCCTACACAGTACTGGAAAAGAGGAGTGAGGTCACCTACCTGGTGGAACTTGGTACCTCCAGACACCTCCACATGGTGATCTATGTCAACCATCGGAAGCCTCACTTTGACAGGGTGGATATGAACATTCTCATGGTCACTGATGGAGGAGAGGAAGAGGATAGTGAGTGTCTCCCAGACCTCCTATCCCACGACACCAAGGATGGGTCAGTGGAGGAAGTAGTGCTCTCCCCCACCCTGAGAGAACAGCAGCAGAGAGGCTGTCACCACCTGTTGGGGCAGTTTGTTGGACTGTCCTCACTGGTGCCTGTACGGACCCAATGGTGTGTTTATGACATTGACACTGGTAACAGCTTACCTGTAAAAAGAAAATATATATATACTGGTTGCCAGACAACGTAGGAGCCAGCATCAAGGAAGAAGTTTCTAAAATGTTGTCTCTTGGGCTGATTGAGCCCTCTAGTAGCCCCTGCACCAACCCAGAGGTGCTGGTGCCCAGGGCCAACACGAAAGGGGGACCCCAGAATTAAGGCTCTGCTGGACTACAGAAGACTAAATTACCAAGATTGACACACACCCAGAGCTGATGTGCTCATTGACTGGTTGGGGCTGCCAAGTATCTCAGCACATTTGATCTGACTTCCACGTACTGTCAGATTGCCCTGATGGAGGGAGCAAAGGAGAGATCAGCCTTTTCCACTCCTGAAGGCCACTTCCAATTTAAGAAAATGCCCTGTGGCTTGGAAAATGCCCCACCACTTTTGAGAAACTGATGAACAAGGTACTGTCTGAGCTGGAGACGTTTATTGCAGCATGTCTAGATGATATTGCTGTCTTTAGCTCCAACTGATAGGAAGACCTGACCCACCTCAGGGAAGTGCATCAGGCCCTGTAACAGGCAGGACTGGCTATCAAGCCCAGAAAGAGCTAGAGAAGGCAGGGGTATGTAGTGTACCTGGGCCACCAAGTTGGCAGGGACATGTGGAGACTGCAGTCCAAGATCCAACAGTCATGGATTGGGAACCTCCTAAAACCTAGACTCAGGTCGCAGCTTTCCTGCATCTGACAAGCTAGTGCAGAAGGTTTGTCAAGAGGTAAGGCACCATTGTAGCCCCATACAGATCTGACTTCAAAAAAGCAGCCAAAGAAGGTCATATGGACTATTTAGTGCCAGAAGCCCTTTGACACTCTGAGGAGGCGCTGTGTACGCCACCTGTACTCAAGGCATCCGATTTCAGTATGGAGTTTGTGATGTTTCAGAACATGGGATTGGGACAGTGTTATCACAGCTAAATGATGAGGGTTATGATCAACCAGGTACCTTTATCAGCAAGTGACTGCACCTCAGAGGGCAGCATTGGAGTGTCATAGAGAGGGAAGCCTTTGCTGTAGTTTGGTCAATGACGAAGCTGAGGCATCATTTGTTTCATACTCACTTCTGGGTGCAAACTGAGCACAGGCCTCTCAGATGACTAATACAGATGAAAGGGTAAATCCCAAACTGTTGAGGTAGTCTACCTTTCTACAGGATATGGACTTCACAGTGGACCACAAACCTGGGACTGACCATGCCAAATTCAGATGGCCTTTCCAGGTTTTTCTTGTTAGATGATGAGAACTGCCATGGGAATAGCTGAGTTGCTCCTCACCTTCCATCTTGAGAAGGGTCATTCCTTTTTTGCAGCATGATCACCCCAATTTTGTTGGACTGATGCTGCTTGGTTTGGCACTATTTTCATTTAAAATATTAAAAATTAATTTCGACTGTTGCTTTTATTGGATTTTTGTTGTTTGGATGTCATTTTGTTCATTAAATACAACATGATATGTTAGAACAAAGCTGAAAGTGAACATATCAGGTCACCACTCTCATAGGGCATGTTAAATTAAGTCAATATTTCTAAAATGCACTTACCATTTCTTTTCTACTCAAACTCTTCCAGCTGGGCATGAAGGGTCAGCCAGGCAGCTCTTAGGACCCTCCTATACAGAGGTGTCATTCCGGGGAGCTGAGAATGTGGCTGAGAGGACAAGTCCATAAAACTGGGCCTTTATTTGGGCTCAGCGATGAAGGACATCCAAGCACTTGTGGCAGAACATGTTCCACTGGATGTGGACACCCACTGCACTGCAGCACATGTCAATGTTCTAACAGATTCGGGCTTCATTGCATTGCTCAGCTGTGTCCCCGGGCCCTATAGAGCTAAGGATACTTTTCGACAACCCACTCACTAATGATATCCAATTCAGAGTTGGTTTATTGGGAAGCCTTCTCCTAAAGTCCCTAAATATAGTTGGAGGTGGAAGTTCATTGTGATGAAATCATGAATCTTGGAAGCATTCATGAAATAAGATCTTATCCTGGGCCAGAGATTTTGTATTGTCATAGCCAATTGCTGAAGACTCTAAAATCACACAAGTGCTTGTGAGAACTTGTTGGGTTAGACTTCAAATCATGGAGAAAGATCATGGCATAGACGAACTCCTGGTACCTGAGCCAAGTATGGGAGGCTAGAAACAGGTAGGCCCTGGATGGCTGGGGCTATGGACTGCTTCAGAAAATGGAATGAGAAAGGAACTCTGCTGGTCACTACTTGCATTTCTATGGAGCACTTTGTTAGGGAATGAGCACATTGCTCTGGGTAAGTGAATAGGCCTACCTCTGACTTTGGATGCTAGAGATTGTTTCCCAGATTAATAGTGATTTATTTTAATATGACCAAATAGTGCTGGAAACCACCGGGTTTCTGTGAGTTACCTTTCCTTTATCTCACCATTGTTTATTTATTTTTTTATTTTTTTATTTTATTTTGAAGGTTTTATATAGCGCGGACAAGACCCTTGCGGGTATCAGAGCACTTTACAACAAATAAAGGAAATAGAGGAAATAGACATATACAAACAAAATATTATTGGTTATATTAGTTCAAACAATGGTAACTGTTCCAGCATCGCAAATATCTACAAGCCTGCATCTAAGAGTTCAAGTGAATTTGGCCAGGAGAATCGATTTAACTTCATTTTTAAAGGATGCCGCGTGAGGGTTCTGTCTTGTTTTTGGGGTTAAGGCATTCCAAATCCTAGGGGCCATTCCTGAGAAGGAGCGGTTATAAGTTTTCTTTTGGTAAATCGTTGTGGTTTCAGTAGAAGGTCATAAGAACTCCTGTTGGTTCTGTTACCACCCGATGGTACTAGTTTCTCTGCAAGGTATCGCAGTGTTTTGTGATGCAATGCCTTGTGTGTCATACAGGCGATTTTCAAATGGATTCTGGCATCAAAGGGTAGCCAGTTAAGGGCACGCAAGTCAGGGGAGATGTGACAGTTTCTTTTGGAGCCTGTGATTAGTCTGGCGGCTGCGTTGATTGATGCTCTTAGTGGGGCTGTCGTTGTTCTGGGAAGGCCACAGAGAGCGACACTCCCATATTCCACTCTGGGGATTACTAGAGTTTGGACTGCCTGTTTAAAGTCATTTGCGGGTATGAACGGTTTCAGTCTTCTTAAGGTGTTCATTTGAAAGTTTGCTCCTTTAGTTACTGCGCTGATGTGCTTCTGCATATTGAGCTTATTATCCAGAGTTATGCCTAGCGATTTGGCAGAATCGATCATGAGCGGTTGGCCGTCGAGTGCTGTTAGGTGCTTCATCCATTCCATGATGGTGGTTGTTTGGCTGGGGGGCGCTATTAGGAGGAATTCTGTTTTTAGGGTGTTTAATTTTAAGTGGTTATTTGCCAACCAGGTCTGCGTTTTTTGGAGCGTTGAGTTGAGGACTTGATGTCCTCAAGTGAGTGTACCTTAATGTAGAGTTGTGTGTCGTCTGCATACATGTGGTATTGGACCTTTGAAGAGTTGAGAAGCTCGGTGAGTGGTTCCATGAACAAGTTGAAGAGTGTCGGGAAAGGGAAGATCCTCGGGGTACTCCTAAAGTGACAGGAGTAGGTTTGGATAGAGATTGATTGGTCTTGAATCTTTGTGTTCTGTTTTGAAGGAAGGAAGTGAACCAGTTGAGAACCGTTCCCGATAGACCCATTCTATGTTTCAGGAGGTCTAATAGATTGTCGTGTTTGACGGTGTTGAAGGTGGAGGATAGGTCCAGTAGGATTAGTAAACAGGCTTTGTTTTGGTCCAGTATTTTTAAGGCGTCATCTATTATGTGGGTCATGGCGGATTCAGTACTGTGCCCTGATCGAAAGCCAGATTGGAATTTATCGAGCAGGTTGAAGTGATCAATGTGGTAGGTAAGTTGCGTGTGAACACATTTTTCTAGTAATTTGGCCAGGGTAGGGATGTTGGATATAGGCCGATAGTTATTTAGGTCATCTGGGTCAGCCGATGGTTTCTTTAATATGGGGGAAACCTGACCAGCTTTGAGGATATCTGGGATGGTTCCTTGTAGCAGAGAGGTGTTTATAATCCTGGTCCATAGAGGCACTAACGTCGGTATGAAGTCTTTTAGGAGGGATGCTGGGAGTGGGTCAGAGAAGTGATTGGAGGGATTTAAGGCCGTAAGCGTTTTTAGAATAGTTTCTTCGCTGTAGAGGTTGAATGAGGACCAGTCTGCGTTGTTTTTGAGGTCGAACTTTGCGGAACAGCTAAGCGGGTTCCTGAGGGGGGTCCTTGAGGCGATCATGTGAGGGTTGGTGAGAGCTGATAGGTCATTCAGTAGGTCTGTCTTCATGTTTTCAGTTTTGTTGTGAAACGCGAATGCCTCGCAGTTGGGGAGTGTTTCGGAATTAACTTGAGGTGAGTGGGAGACACCTTTAGATTGCGCTTTGATTATTTTAAAAAGTCTTTTGGGGCGATTCTTGGATTGGTTCAATTTATTGCTAATGAAGTCGATTATTGAACGTCTGATTTTTCTGTAATAAGCGTTTCTCGTGCTTCTGAGTAATTTGAGGTGAGGAGAGGAAGGTGCTGCTCTCCATTGACGTTCAATTGTTCTTAGTGCTCTTCTGTCTTCATTTAACCTACCGTCATACCATGGGTTTGAGTCTTTGTTGGAGATACTTTTCAATTGTAGTGGAGCTAAATTGTCTAATAATATGTTCATAGATTGGAAGTAGTGATTGGTCAGATCGTGCACGTCATGTAAACTGTCAGGTGGGGGCTTTAGGATAGGGCTAGCGGTTGCAAGTGAGGTAGGATTGACGTTTTTTAGGTTTCTCTTCCAGATTTTCGGTCTCTTGGGTTGGATATAGAGTGGTTTAACTGCTTCATTGATATGGAAAGTGATGATGTGATGGTCGGACCAGTCACAAGGGAGGATCGATTCCAGCTGGGTGGAGTCCGCTTTGGAGATTACTAGATCTAGGGTTGATCCTTTTTCATGTGTGAGGCTGTCACAAATTTGGGATAGGTTAAGGTCAGTCAAGAAAGCTTTGAGGCTATTGACCTCCGGGTCGTCAGGGTCATTCCAGTGGAGGTTTAAGTCTCCTAGGAATATCTGCGTGTTCTGGTGTCCGGCATTTGTGGCTAGGATATCCATTATGTGTTCAATAAAGGTAAGGTTGTTTCCTGGTGGATGGTAAAGTGAGTGAAGTGAGCATATTGGGTTGTTATTATTAGAGATTTCTAGACATAAGTATTCACAGGAGGAGAAAACCGGGGAGATGAGACATTTCACGGAGAGGTAGTTCCGGTGTATGCAGGCAATACCACCTCCAAGCCCATCAATTCTATCTAGTCTTGTGATGTGATAGTTAGGGGGGACTAGTATGTCTAGGATGGGCGAGGATGAATCGTTAAGCCAAGTTTCCGTTAAAATTGTGAAGTCAAGTTCGTTGGTTAGTATGAGGTTAGCTATATCAGCAGCATGACGTGCAGCCGACCTACAGTTTAGGAGGATACATTTTAGCCGGGCCTTGGTAGGTATAGTGTTGGGGTCTTGTAAGATGGGAACTCTCTTGAGGTTTTTTCAACGATACCTCTGGTAATGTGTCTCGTGGCTCTATCGGGGTTGGGAGGGATGGATTGGATAGAGGACAGTATCAGTGTGTTGTCCGTGTGCGCAGAGGGGGGGGGTGGAGTTGGGGGCTCATAGGAATGTAGTAGAGAGGTTAGATCTTGCGGTGATAGTGGGTTTTTTATTCTGAGCTGGCGGGATAAGGCATTGGGGTCAGGTACTGTTTTCCATCTAGGGGGTTTCTGTAACGTGGAGCTAGCGTGTGATTGTTGGAAGAATTTCGCGTGTGGTTTTGGTTGTATCAGGATCAGGTCATGAAGAGTTTGGATGTCTTCTTTAATTTGTTGTAGAGCTAATAATATCTCCTCGAGTCTAGGGTCAGGAGCCAGAGTTAACGTATTCCTCGCCCGGTCTGTAGGTAGGTGAGGGAGGGTTACTAGACTGTGTTCGTGGGGCGAAAAGTGAAGTGGTCCGATGAATGGCTGTTTTTTAGTGTGGTGATCCAAGTTAAGGGGGGAAGTAGAGAAGGGGTGTGAAGGGGTAATGTTGTGTGCTGTGGGGGGAGAGACGGTGAGGTTCGACGTGAGGGGGCCTGTAGGAGCGCTGGCTGATCGGATGTACAAGTGTAGGGGGAGATTGGGGCCGAGTTTGTAGTGGAGATGCTGGGCATAGCGAGAGAGGTGGGGTAGGTTGAGTTGTGTAATGTGTAGGAGAGGGAATGGATGTGGGATGGGAAGGCTGGAGGAGAGAGACGCTCGTGTGCGGAGTGATAGGCATAGAGGAAGTGGTAGTGGTGCTGGGGGAGGAGTAGGCCTTGGGGAGATGTATGTCATACAGTGGGAGGTCAATTGGGACGGGGGCGGGTGTATGTACACAATGGGAGCTGGAAGGAGGAGGACTAGTGGGGGAGTCAGGTGGCTGGTCGGGCAGAGTGCAGGGAGAGTGGTATGCTGGGGAGGTGGGAAGGAGTCTAACAACCTTCTCTTTGATGTGCGGAAAGATGTTATCCAGTAAATTCAGGTTCTGGTCTGAGGCTTGCATGAGGATGATTCCATTATGATATATGGTGAATGTCGCTGCCGCTTTATAGAACGGGGAGGGAATGATGGATAGTGTAAGCCCATGTGGTGTTTTCTTAGTGGATGCAATCGAGAATAAGGCGAGAAAGGCTTTCCGTCATTGGGCCCTTCTCTTGGTATAGAAGATGATGTCATTTGTTATATGCCCTTTATAGTTTGAGAAATAGGTGTCAGAAATTGGCATTTCTGGGTGAGATTTTAATAGACTATGTTTGAAACTTTTTGCCGCTTTTTTTGTAAGGTTAGGGGGGTATTTAATGGAGTATGTGTGCAGGCCTCTTAGCTCCATGTTGTAGGTATAGTCTTTATTGAGAGTGAGATAAAGGGTCAGAGAATAGAAAAAGGTAGAATCACTTGTGAAGGAATTTTTTTTTTTTTTTTTTGGGTGGGGCGGTCAGAGAGTGTGAGAGGTAGAGAGAATTGTTGCGTTGAAGAGGAACTTGGGTAGGGGTGGATGGGTCAGAAGTATGAGAGGTAGATAGAGCTAGATATTTATAGTCAACAATATTTATCCGAATTAAGGGGAGATGGACCCACTTGGAAGTATCTGGAATGTGAGCCAGGAAGTTAGTGTTCACTTGACTTTTGTCAGACTGTGGCAAGATAGAGTTCCCTGAGTGGTGACCAATGACTGGGGGGAAAAGAGACTTCCTTTGCCATCACAAGAAGCAGAAGAGATCTTCTGGCAACAGGAAGTGGGGGAACCACTGGTGACTGGAAGGGCACTGTTAGCATTAGCTGAAAATAGAAAAGGGACTGAAATGCTGAAAGATGCAGCCAGGGGTCACTGCCAAGTAAACAGAGTGAAGACGCAAACCCATTGGAGAAGAATCCAGGAGTTGAGTTGCACTGTGAAGACCACAAGAGGAAGAGCAAGTGGAGAGTAAGTCTACCAACCTGCTACCTCAAGAGAACCTTGAGAACTGAGGTGGAGGCAAAAACTGCCTCTGACATTGGAGCAGGGTGTCCTCTTTCCTTGTCATGCCGGAAAGGACGAGCCACAACTGCTGGTGAGTACTAAATGACCCTTTTAGCTAGGTGGGTAAAAAGTCACACACTTGGATGGAATCAGGAGGGGATGTCAAGAAATGTTTGCTAATCATGACACACAAGCCATATGAGTGATAGAGTGTAAGTAATGGCATCAGGAGGGAATTAAAGCCATGAACGCCATATTAAACAAGCATTTGCAATGCAATCGGTCTCGCCTTTGGGACCTTATAAGTATTTAGCGATGCAGTGGGAGCACTCCAGGGGGTTGTGGACGATAGGGATGCACACTTTTGGATAGGAAAGTTGAGGCAGGGCAACCCACAGGTGCTGCAGGAAATAAAGCACAAAGATTTATTGCAAAGTGGTAGAGGTGCAAAGAAAGGCTGGAGATGCAAGCAAAACAGAAAGGGCTGAAGGGGGAAGGGGTTAGACACACAGAGCAGTGTAAAGACAGGTGCGTGGCATGCAGAGGTATTGTAGTGTGCAGAGTGGCACATAGTTTGCCCAGCAGGATGGGAGGATGATGTCACAGAAGGCCTGTAGGGATGGGAACATAGAGGGCATGCAGGGGCATATAAATGGGCTGGAGGGGCAAAGCAGGTTGGTCTGGGGCACATAGAGTGCCAGCAGAGTCAGAGCAGGGTGACTCACAGATTGGCTGCAAAGGCGAGGCTAACCCGGATGCATAAGAGCTGCTTCATGCAGAAAGACTGCAGGTCCAGTGCCAAGGCTGCGCCAAGAGGGGCTTCAAAGTGATAAAGGGACAGCAGTGGTGTGATAAGTTGTCATGAGTTCACACAAACATTATACATCAACACCCCATATGCAAAAACAACACCATCATATGCTAATATAACCATATAAATGTGTCCACACATCCAAGATAGAACACCAGCATATACCATCCCTTGCCAACACAACTAAAATCTTAAAGTTACATCCATTATATGTCAACACACCATCATTGAAAGCCATGACACCATCATCATATGTTAACATAACCAACAAAATACATCCACAAACCTCCCATCATGCACCAACATACCCATTGTTGGTCCACAATGTATGCCAGAAATCCCATCATCATGCACTAATAGGCACACCATTATATATCAACACAACCAAAATCCCACTCCAACGCACCCACCACCATACCTGTAAAAGAAACCGAACACAGGGAATTTCAAGTTTTAATATGTGTAGTTATAATATGTGAATCACACAATCAACAAGGAGGTAACATCAGCAACTGTAAAAAAGTGAGCGCTTTTAAGAAAAGGTGAGACGAACAATTTGTATTTTAAAAACAGGTAAATTAAATAAGTGTATTAAACTTTATAATAAATTAGCAACAATATTTTTATGGTAAATATTAATGTAAACCAATTTTATATATTTATTTTAAATGTAGAACAAAATAAACAACGCTAGAGCACTATTAACTTAATTTTGCATCAAATCTTTAATTCATTTATATATAACAAATTAAATAAACATTATTTTTCTGAATTGAAAATAAATTTCCACCTAAAGGTAAAACATATTTATATAATGTATTAATAATTATTAAAAGTAATGTATAGAATTATTTAAAAGTAGTTTAATTATATTTTAATAAAAATATTGTTACATTGTTTTTTAATTTCAAATAGGTTGTTATAATATTTTACAATATTTTTTAAAAATTATTTTTAGATCTTCTTCTTAACATTAAATTATATCTATTTATATTTGTAATTATTTTAATGAATTTATTTTACAATTGTTTCTTATGGGATTTTATTTTAAGTCCCTATCTCCATTATTTGCTCTGGGTGGGTGTTGCAGTAGTGGTTGACCATGTGTGGTGCTGGAGTTGCTACTGTTAATTTTTGGCAGTAATAACTTACACTCCTAAGTTTGGCCCGACCCTCTTTTTCAGGTGGTTTAGGCGTGTTAGTCTACTCTTTTAAGTATGTTTACACTCTGATTTTGTGAACAGTACAAAGTAGTAAAGTTAATCCAAAACGTAATTATAAATGACATGTATAAATTATTCATAAGTGTAAGTTACCTTTGTGAATAGTCCCCATTATGTCTACATATCACCTGAAATTAGATGTCGATGCTCTAGCTGTCTTTATTTAGGAAGTTCAGTCTTGGCAGGTGTTCCATACTAAGCTCTGGCATGACTCAAATCAGCTTTCCACTCAGTCACCAGAATGATTGCCTTCTCCCCAAAAAATGACCCGCTTTTTCTGTGAGTTGCCTTTAAATGCAAGGATAATTTTTCAAATAGTCCTCACATGTTTAGAATGCAATACATCAACACAACCCTCCTTACCTATCCAAATGAACACCCATTTTAGGTGAACTAAAAACACTGTAGTCAAAAAGGTCAACAGATTGAAGTCTCTTTAAATTATAAACCATTTTGTAAATTTACGTATAAATCAAAACATGTCAGAAAATAAATAAGTCTGCAATACATATTATTTCTCAAGGTACAGCTCAATTAGTATAAGATACACACATGAAGGTTTATAGGATGCTTTTTGTACCCTTCAAATTTTAAATCAGATTTTTTACTTGGTAGTATTTTCGCTTTTTAGTTGTGTTCATTGTTTTATATGCCTAATTTCCTGGAATAACTTAGTGCCCCTTGCTTATTTGCCAAAGTGCATGTCAAACTCTTTCAATAGGCTAAGGTGTCTGCAGATATTACAGGACTCTCATGTATGCATATCATTAGCATTGCTTTTTCACTTACGAACAGGATTAGTTATGGGGAAAGGAAGAAAGAAAACAAGCATTGGCATAGCCAATAGGTCTCGCCTTTGGGACCGTATAAGTGCTTAGCCGCAACGGTTGATGTTGTTGTACCAAGGATATTGTGCTGCATAACTAAATACTTATAAGGTCCCAAAAGCGAGACCTATTGGCTATCCCCTCTCATGCACCCTCCTCTCTTTCACTACCTCCTTTCTGAAAATCTTCCCCTTTTCGCCTTTCTCTCACACAATGAACGAACCTAGCCCCACATGGCAGTAGAACATAGCAACCAGACCCCTTGCCAACCCTAATCTACTTTTCCTTCTGCTTGCTATTTCACTCATGATATCTAATGGTGCTGGTACAATTTTGAGATTGCAGATGCCGTCATCAATGAGACGTCACAGAAGTCGTAGGGGTTTTGAAAAACATCCAAGCATTACGCAAAGCACAAGAGTAGCAAATGAACTACGCCTTTACAGTATACATGCTTGGTTTTAACAGGCACCAGAAGGGGAGGAGTTTGAGGAGGCACGTGACCTCCATTGCTATTGGCAAACGGGATTGTCAGCATCCTGCCACTGTCTCGCGCCCCTCCTCTCGGAAGCAGGTCTAAATTCATCTCCACCATGACGGCCGACGGCGTGCGTATTCATGACATGTCTCCTCATCCTCTTCATACGCAGACATGCAGAAGCCAGAGCCTCACAGTAATATCACACGCAGAGAATTTGCTTTTAGTAAAATGCCTGTTAAAGCATTTTTGGTTTTCATGCAGAAGCTCAAAGTAGCATTATTGCTACAGGGAGCGGTACCTCCAGGCGGAAATCACTCGCTCCTGGCATAGAAGAGCAAATGTAATTAACTGAAGTCAACTTTATGTTTTTTAACCTATTTTTCTCGAGATAACTTTGTCAGATTGTCAAGCAAACTCTCCAAAGGGATTCGAGCCACAGTCGCATTAAACTGCAATCCAATCTCGTTATGCTGGTCTGAGCCAGCGGATATTCCCTCCGAGCAGACTGACACTGCCTTAGCAGGCCCTCTGCTGCCTCTGTCGAAACTCTGAATATATAATCTCATTTCGTGTTGACAATGACTTGTTTTTCTTCATTACCAAAGCGGGATTGATTTCCCCACAATGTTTTACACGTGTAAACACGTCAATAATCAAATACAGGTATCTTGCTGCTGCATATTCCCCTCTGCGTGGGGGATCTCTCGCTTCTAAAGTATTTTCAGCTGCCATTTCGGGAATATATTTTGAATGGCATTTGGGAGTCGGCATCAGAGATTAAGGGCCTGATTTAGAATTTGGCGGCCAGAGTACCCCGTCGCAAATGGAACAGAGTATATTGTCCGCAAAACTATCGGTTCGCCTACCTTATTTAGAGACAGGCGGCCTTAAGCCTTCTGTCGACGCCTACCTCATTTAGAGACGGGCCTTAAGCCTTCTGTCGGGGGAGCCCCCGGTGCCTCCATCAGTGGAAAGCTTCCCCTGACCCGGCTCGAATACTGGCCATTGATGGAAGGGCCCTTCACCATCCGCTCTATATAGAGTAGACCGTGGTGGTGAGAGACAGAAAATATAATGAGCCTCACACTCGGGGAAAGAACTCCCAAAAGGTGGGAGGTGGTGTGTGTGGAGGGGGGTGGGGGGTGGGGTGGGGGGGGTAATAAAACTAAAGACTACTATCCACCAAAGTTTTTCTATCTTGAAGGGAACTCATGTGACAGAAGTTCCTTTCAACGTACAGAGAAGACTGCTGGGCCGATGGTCACCTCTAAATTTAGCGGACTGTAGTCCATCACAGTGGCAGAGGTAATGTCCTCCACCTTGACAGACCAAGTACTGTCCCCTAAATTCTAATTCAGGCCTACAGCACTCATTAGGAGGTTTCTGATCATTCCAATTAGGAGCAACTGAGATTTTATACCCAAATTTGAATGATAAGTAGTGCGGATTTGCTGCATTCTGAACTTGTTATCCCTTTGCAAATTTCACCAGAAAAACATGTGGCAAGCCAGTACTCAAGCTCTGATCCAGCATGCTAAGTCTCATTCTGACCTCTCCAACTCAGAATTGTACAGTATTACTGATCCAGAAAAGTGCATACTGTGTGGTATTTGTGTTTCCTTGAACGGCACTACCACCCTAAAAAAGACACAGGCTACTCGTAATGCGGACCTCAAATTGACAGTCCACCATTGAATATTCAATGAAAACATATGCAATTTATGGAACAAAATTAAAATATAACATTTACAAGTTCTAGTTTTGCTTCATATGATCACACTTCTTTATAAATATAGATTTACTTTTTAATAATAATAATACGTTCTATTGTTTGATTATTTAAAATCTGTACAATAGAAACAATCCTAAAAACAATCATATAAAAATAGCAGTTAAAAATCATGTGCAAAAGAGAAACTTGCTTATATTGCTCTTATATGATGGAGCCAATCAAAACCAAGGGGGAGGTAACACACTGCCTGGCATGCCAGAACACAAGTTGCCCAAATGCAACGTGATAAATTCAGTGCTTGATAATACTGCAGTTGACAGTCTAATTTTCACCATTGTTGGTGCAGCAAGTGCTGTGTATCTCTAGACACATGTTTGTCCTTCAACAGTAGAGTAACACTTTAAACGAGGCTGCAGCCAATACTGCTCACAGTCTTGTCAGGTTTCTGTACCACTCCCAGAGTGCAGGTGCATCCCAATGAGCTTGTCAACCCAACTCGTAATGACATCCTCAAATCGACAGTCCACCATTGAATACTACATGAAGACACATGCAATTTATGGAGCAACATTATAATAAAACCTTTGCAAGTTCTGGTTTTGCTTCATATGGTCACACTTCTTTATAAATATAGATCCACTTGCTTACATTTGTCTGATATGATGGGCAGGTGGAAATGAACTTCTGGAGAAGGTACTTGGGAGTGAATCAAAGAAGGGTGGTTCCAGCCCACCCAGCAGAATGAGGAAGAGGTCCATGGTAAAACAGGGTAAAACAGATAGGTCCCAAAAAGGGCCTCAAGCTAGTAGGGGGGAGAAGAAATCCCATGCCCCTTCTGGAAATGTTAGGTAGGGTGGCATCTTCCAAACACAAGTGCTTTAACTGTTTCCAGTTATGGCACCAGCAACGGAACCCTGGCTGTACCAAGAGACCATCCACTGGTGGGAACTCTACAAGGGTGGTCAATGTAGCTCTGGGGGGAGGTAGTCCCAAGGAGATGGTAGAACATGCCCTAGTGTCCCTTAGTTGGGAAGTGAACTCAGGGGGTAACCTTTTGATCTCTAAGGGTGGGAGGCATCACTTCCACAAGATTGCTCTGAGAGATACATGTGCCAGCCAGTTTCCCCAGATCAGTACCTGCCAGGACACAGGTGTGTAGGGTGTCTTGACCCCCTCCTGCTTCCTCTCTGTCACAACCCCCTCTTGCGTCCTCTGTGTAGTGGGCCTAGCGCAGGGCTCATGGTGCCTTACCCCTGTGGCGCTTTATGGCATGCTAGGATGTCATGACCGATGTTCCCCCAGCACCCTCATAACTGATGTTCCCCCAGGGCCCTCATGACTGATGCTCCCCCAGCACCCTCATGATCGATGCTTACCCAGACCCTATAATTCCATTGCGCTTGAACCCCTGAAAGTGTTCCCCAAATCCCATGAGCCAATGGATTAACTGCTCTTGCTGTTACTAGGGCTTTGGTGTGGTTTTCCATTGAATCCCTGAAATCTTCCCCCAGAATCCCATGAGCTAAGGGTAAGCTTTGCTCTCGCTGTTACTGGGGCCTTGGTGTTGTTTTACATTATGCACGTTCGAGCGAAAATGATACATTTGTTTCCTGTTATTTGATTCCAATCAACAAATTGCACCTGCCCATTCTGTAAGGTCAAAGACAGGCGTGGCCGGCACAGGTAACAGTGATGGGGTGGTGGGATGAGGCAGGGTGAAGTCGACAGACAAAGGGATAGGGAAAGTAAAATAAAAAAGAAATAAAAACACTTACCTTGTGCTGGCCGCATCGTCGATAAGGTAAGTGTTTTTTTAAAAAAAATTTATTTTACTTTCCCTATCCCTTCGTCTGTTGACTCCCCCGCCCCACCCTGCCCCCGCCCGCCCCACCGCTGTTACCTGTGCCGGCTGCGCCTGGTCAAAGAGAGTGTACTAACACATGTTTTCCCCAAGGTTCGAGAATCTTCCAGACGGCCATGTGCCCCACGTGCCACACGTGATCTAGCTAAATCCATTGAGCCTTTGAGAGGGTATATAAACCCTGCCCAAACCCGAATCATGGCTTGGCCTTGCTCCCTGTGGAACAAGCTTCACCCTTCCCACTCACCTGAAGAATCCTACCTGAACTAAGAAGTGCTCCAGTCTCCTTCAGGTCCATCCGATCTGGTGGTTCCAGTGACACCAGATCCATTGACGTCTTCATCCTCGCTCCCACCTGCACAGTTACTCCGGACCCACAGCGACTCCCTGAGTCAATGCCTCGAGATCATCTTTGAACTTCAATCAATTGGAAGAACTAGGCTAAGTACTTGTTATCAGATTTGTGTGCACTAAACCTCCTACAGTAGTAAACAGGACTGAGTATGCCCGTCTTCAAAGACTATAGACTTTTCTTCCATGTCCTCTCTGTGATTTACTCTAGAGATTCTTATGTGTTTATACACACTTCCTACAACCTTGATGCTAGAACGCAGAAGGTCTTAGAAGTGACAAATCCTGTTACGCAGTGTCACACTGCCACTGAGCAGATCCAGTACTGCAAGTCTCTCTTTTCTTATTTTGTCCCAACTTCCTTTCCCCCAGGAGACAGTGTGGAGTCGAAGGTTTCCTTTCCTTGGCCTGCATTGTCCTCGGGAGGGATAGGAGGTCCAGCATCGGCTCCAGTGTCATCTCCGCGGTTCGAACCAGGTGATTGCATGACATAGGGTGACTCAGACCCATGGGCTGGACTTTGTCTGCATAATGGCCCTAGTGTCTCTGGAATGGGGTGGGATAGTGGCCCAGAAGGAGGTCATAGTCTGCCCTCAAATGCCCATTGACTGCATCCTGGGAAATGAACTATCACCAGTGATAAAAATGCTGGGTGGGGCAGCCACCCAGTGTGCCCCAAAAGCTCAGGTTTCTGGGGGTACTCCTCCCAAATGGAGAGTACGGAGGCCCAGATAGAGAGCTAAGGGTAGGAGGAGGAGAAAATCTACAGTGGGAGGACCATTGGATCTGGGGTTACCTGCTCTGGGAGAAGAGCACCCCAAGACTGACCTTTGTGAGGCCACTTCTGACCTAGAGGTGCTGTCTGTGCTGTCCCAGACACAAGAGACAGGAGACCTGCACCAGGCAGACTCCTGCACAACACATACAGTGTCATCTTTGGGGTGATGGGGTGGTTCCCCCCTCAAAGTCTTGACTTTCCAGGCATTTGTTCAGCCATAGGGTACAGGCTATGGGCTGAGTGGCCAGTCTCAGGATACCACCCCTGGGATAGCGGGAGAGGGAGTGGAAGTAGGGTACTTATCACCCCGGAGCTTTTGCCCCCCCCCCATTCCGAGAAACCTAAGAGGTCAGGAAAACATCTGTAGCAAGTAGGGGACTCCTTGCCGGTCCCAAGGCTGTGAGGCCTATTCAAGGCTCCAGGTTGGAGCCCCCACCTTGTAGTGGATGGCTTGAGGCCTGACTCTTGACACTGACAACTGTCAGTGGCCTCTGTTGGTTTTTGTCCCTTTGGGCAGATTTGTCTCTGGGTTGGAAACAGAAGTCTGATTCAATTGGAGGAATGAGTCACATCTACTTGTTGGCCATGGTGGTGTTGTCTGCCTACTGGGAGGCATATATGAGCAAGCAAATGTCTGGAGCCCCAGAGATGGGGTCCACAGATGAGGGGAAGGGTTCTTCCTGGGCCAGCCCTGTGGCTCAGGAAGGTGTTGACAGAGAGTACCAGCTGGGTTTAGAGGAGCATAGAACTGACAAGTGTCACTGCAGAACAGGCCAATTGTCCACATTCTATTGCCTGTGCTGGGAACCCATCAAGGTATTTGTGGGAGGAAAGAAGTCCGCTGTAAAATTTTTACCACCTTGTATATATTTTACTGACGTGAAATTCTTGGAGCTTTGACAGTAATCTCACTAAACGTGAGGACGCTTTGCCCAGACCCTTGCTACTTAACAGATATACTAATTGTTTGTGGTCGGTGAATAAGTCAAAAGATGTCCCCCAAATGTAAGTCTTAAACGTATCCACTGCACAGACACAAGCAAGAGCCTCCCGCTCATTGGTACTGTAATTAACCTCTGCAGGGAAGAGTGTGCGTGACGCTAATGCAACAGTGTTCTCACATCTATCAACCAATTGCCTAAACACTGCTCCTATACCCTTAATACTGGTGTCAACCATGATGAATGATTTACCTTTTGGATTAAAGGACTGTAGAGCAGGAGCATTAGTTACCGATGCTTTGATTTCTTCAAATACGTGATCAGTTTGTGAAGTCCACACAAACTTGACTCCTTTTTTTAAAAGTGATCATAATGGTTGTACCTGTAAAGCATACTCTGGAATAAAACGTGCATAATACTCACACAACTCTAGGAAAGATCTCAGTGTATCTTTGTCTTTTGGAGCTGGTGCAGCTCTAATGGCTTCCACATTACATGCTTTTGGTTTGATTCCCTCTGCAGAGATTGTGTGTCCTAAATATTCTACTTGTTGTACAAACAATATACATGTATTCATCTTCACTGTCATACCATGCTTTCCTAAAACCTGAAATACCTTGTTTGAAACAAGCATGTGTTCTTCTTCGGTTTTAGTATAGACCGAGATGTCGTCTTGAAATGCTTGAACATGAGGCACATCACTAAATAAAGTGTCCATCATCCTCTGAAAGACACCTGCAGCTGATGCAAGGCCAAAGGGTAGTCTTAAATACTTAAACGCTCCAAAAGGAGTAACAAAAGAAGTTAAAGATTGCAACTCTAGACTAGGAGGTACCTGATGGTATGCGGAATGAAGGTCAATTGTCGAAAAAAACTTTGCCCCATTAATGTTTGCCATCATTTCCTGTATGCGAGGAAGAGGGTGACAGTCCACCAAAATATTTTGTTTGAGTGACCTCAAGTCCACACATAGCCTCAGATCTCCTGAGCGTTTTCTGATCAAAACTACCAGAGAAATCCACTCAGAAGAATATGTTTTGGCAATGACTCCCTGAGAGATGAGTGTCTCTAACAAAACTTTTAAATCATCTCTTGTACTTAAGGGTACAGGAAGCAACTTGTGTATGACCGGGACAAATTTCTTTTTAAGTTTTATCGTGTGTTTAAAACCTTTCACATTGCCTATGGTTGAACACATTGGGAAATGTTTCTGCCATGGAATGTGTTACGGTTTCATGGTTCTCTATGGCCAGAACTGGCATGTCTCCTAAAACTATAGGATCTTCATGCCCAGGACGCAAATAAATACCAAATTTAGTGAGATCTATCCATCCAATAATGTCCCTGCCCTTTACTGCAACATAGATTTTAGTGTCAATCTGCCTACCTAAGACTTCGAGTTCAGCGACTATATAACCATTGAGCTCGATATCTTGTTCCCCAAAAGCCTTTGGGCAAATGTCAGGTATACTCAAAACAGTATCAACAGGCCAATGCTTTAGAATGTCAAATCAGCTAATATGGTGACTGGAGCTCCTGAATCTGCCATCATAGTGATAACCTTGCCATCTACAGTAGCCTGACAGAAAGGACCTCTGACCTGCTTACAAGAAGGGGCGTCAACAGTAAGAACAACATTTGAAAATCTCTCACTGCACTCATTCAAATCCTCTGAGTCAATAGGAACATCCACACGACTAATTCTGATCCTATCAGAATTGACTGGTGCACTTCTACATACTCCTTGGAAGTGCCCCACTTTACGGCAATGATTACATCTCTTACCCAAAGCAGGGCACGTGGGATGATTACCTAAATGATTTCTTGACCCACACCTGCAACAACCTCCCCTCTTATGCTTCGAAACTTTGTTAATGGCCGCCACCACTGAATCATTAGTGAAAGTGCTCAAGGCGCAGGTTCAAGGGTGAAGCTCGCATCACCAGAACTCCAAGAAGGGTCAGAAACGATCATGGAGAAGACACCAAGATACTTGGAATGATGCCGGCAACCGCCACACAGGATCCTTCAGGTGTTCAAATGACGCCGCTGACTCTCAACGGCGTATCAAATGCATCAAGTAAGAAAGTTACTCATTTCTTTTTGAAATTCTTTGATGAGCGGACTCCTTCGTGCCCAACAACATTTGAGTAAGATGTTCAGTTGGTGGGTCTGTCGATGTGCCGAGATGCGTGGACAGCATATATTCCACTTAATGAGGAAAAATATAAAAATAATTTAAAAAAATGGAGAACCCCACTCCTGGTACCAAAATGTGGGAGGGAAGAAACGTAGAAAAATCTATAGGCAGCTGAATAAAGTTGAATGAAAGTTTATTCCTTAAGTAATGACCCACGACTCAGGATGCGTCCGGATGCTTCAAGGAACACAGCAGACTCCACGAAGCTCAGCTGAAGTTCCAAGAACCATCCAGCCCATTCTAAAGAACGCAGAACATATGTCAAAAGAAAACACCATGTACACACTGTTAGAAAGAGGGTTTCTGGTTAGCTAGGGTATGCACCTAAGCCAGGCAGAACCCACCACTCTAGTCAGGGCAAGGGAGTTACACGCTGAAGATAACCCCTGCTCACCCCCTTGGTAGCTTGACAGAGCAGTCAGGCTTATCCTAGAGGCAATGTATAAAGCGTTTGTGCAACACACTCACACAGCAGTGACACACTAGGCACACCACAAAAGAAACTCCACAAAAGGTTATATAAAAATATCCTTTGTATTATCCATAAAAACACATTAGATCACAATCACATATATTACACTGTGCCACCAGGCACTTGTCATGACTTCACAGGGATTACATAAATCACTAGGCCAATCGGGCCACTGTCATAACCATCACAGTTATAAACATCACAGTTGTCCCCACCCAGTACCACAGGTAGGATTCCCTTTACCACAAAGCATTAGGCGTAGACATCATCAGCAGTGCACCATAGTAGATACTAGCAGCGTGCACACATTAGGAACTCCCCATCACTGTGATTCCCCCGGTATGGGAGAACATTACATCAGGGCGCACCCTCTACGAGTGACCAGCATCACATGGATCCTAGTGCCACTAGGCACTTTGTCAGAACAACAAT
This sequence comes from Calotriton arnoldi, assembly GCA_963921515.1. NCBI lineage: Eukaryota > Metazoa > Chordata > Amphibia > Caudata > Salamandridae > Calotriton > Calotriton arnoldi. Next base: position 71,994 of record CAWUFW010003342.1, on the reverse strand, counting down.
GAGAGCTGCATCTGTGCCCTTCGGACACTGCCCACCGTAACCAATTTTCCCTGCGTAGGCTCCTGGACTACTTGCCCGCCTACCACAGGGAATGCAGCACTTATAATTAGGGGCCTCTGCCGAGATTTCACCCCGCACTTCTCTCATAAGCAGATAATCCCCCCAGACAGCAGGGAGGAGTGCAGCTGCCTGCGACCATGCGGCGTAGCTGTGGCAATGTCAGGAATGCGGAGCAATTTGTAATTAGAGGCCTCGATCGAGGTCTCACCCCTAGTTTCTCCAGCTCCAGTCGGCGGGTAGACCCCTCCTGGGTCTCTCGCTTGTAACTTCCCGGTGGGAGCGGCCCGCCACTCGCAGTGCCGTCCTTGCACCTCACCTCACTGGCCGGTTACAGGAAGACTTTGGTAGGGCCCCGTCGGGCCGGGAAACCACAGAGCGATGTCCCCACCCTTTCGCTGACCTCCGGCGTCCCACAGCAGATGGGATCCCGCAAAGCTCTGCTTCCTTTCCTGGGTGTGGGGCCCCGCCCACAACCAGGCTCAGCCTCTGCCTGTCTTCCGTTCACTCCTGCCTGGCTTCCGGTTTCAGCCAGGTTGCTGGGCAGCGCCTGAGGCTCCACACGTGCCTCCGGTTAAAATCGGCTGCCAGGCACAGCGTTCCCCACACACTTATCAGGGAGTAGAGCCATCCAAATGCTCCTCCCGTCGGGGAAGTGAAACAGTGCCCCAGGTAGTTGGCAGGAGACAGCGGTCTCCAGAACCTGTATAGCGCTACACACGCGCTCTGGAACAACAGGGTGGGAAAACACAGCACTCACCACGTGCTGAGTCTAAAAGCACATAGGGCAGAGCTGGTCACAGGCAGGCCACCACACAGGCTCACTCAGCAGAGTGGAAGTCCTTTCAGCCACCCAGCAGGCAGCAGGTCAGTCCCAAATGGTGGTTCCTCCTGGCACACAACAATCCATGCAGTGTCTTCTTCTTTCAGTTCAGTTCCAGTTCAACAAACATGGGGTCACAGCCCCAGTACTTATAGTCAAAATGTCTTTGTTCTCCCCTGGCACAGGGCTCTGAGCCCAGTCCAAATTAGTTCTGGGAGCACTTTAAAATTACATTTGCAAGTGCACAACACCCCCATTCACAGTGTAAGGCTTAGCTCCAGACACACCACAGGGGAGCGGAGCCAGCATTGTGGAAAGTAGGCAAAGCCCTATTCAGGTGCAGGTGCTACTCCTCCCACCACTCCAAATGCAGTCCAGGCCTATTCAGCCTAGCGCTGAGTCACCCAGGCAGGGCAGGGCACACCTCAACCCCTCTCCCCAGGGACTGGCTGGAGTGAATGCACATCCCCTCTTCCCTGTCAGTCAGAACCAGACGTCAATACACATCAGGCAGGGCACAAAGACACATAGCACACAGGAATGCCCACTTCTAAAAGTGGCATTTCTAAAATAGTAATAATAAATCTGCTTTCACCAATAAGCAGGATTTATCACTACTATTCCAAACATACCAAACATGGTTGCGCTACCCCTCTCATGTCAGGAATTACCACTGAAGCACATATCAGGGAATCCCCAATGCATCCCTATGAGAATACAGCCTCACAACAGTGAGAAACCAAATAGGCTGTTTGTCACTACCAGGACATGCCACACAGTTAAGGCATATGTCCTACCTTTTACCTACACCGCACCCTGCCCATAGGGCTAGCTAGGGCCAACCTTAGGGGTGACTGATATGCAGTAAAAGGGAAGTTGCAGATGTGGCAACCACTTTATGTGCCACGTCACAGTGGCAGTAAACTGGGCGCGCAGGCCCTGCAGTGGCAGAGGCCTGAGACAGGTTTAAAAGGCTACTTTGGTGGGTGGCGCAAGCAGCGCTGCAAGCCCACCAGTAGCATTTAATTTACTGGCCCTGGGTATATGGGATACCACTGTAGAAGGGACTGATAGGTGAATTAAATATGCCAAACAGGTGTAGACCAATCTTACCAAGTTTACCATAGAGAGCACATGCACTTTCGCACTGATCAGCAGTGAAAAAGTGCCCAGAGTCATAAAACCACCAACAACAGGTCAGAAAATACAAGAGGAAGGCAAAAAGTTCTGGGATGACCCTGCAAAAAGGGCCAAGTCCAACACACACAATATAATAAAATAATACACATTTGAATAAAGAGGAAATATGTGTTGAATTAGCATACTACAGTATTGCTAAGTTTACCCTGGTTTTTGACTGGGGGAGCCATGTTGGACCTCGCCCTTTTGCAGGGTCACCCCAGAGTTTTGCCTTCTTTTGCGGAACCCATTTTTGTTGGCTTGTAGGACTCCGCACACTTTTCTCCTCCTAACCAGTGGTAGTCAGTCTATTTAATTTATTAAACTTAATAAGTGATAGCTTCAGTTTGGGAGCAGATTAATTATACTTCTACTCATTTGAATTTTAGTTTAAAATTCTCTTTAATGGTTAAGTTGAATTTTAAACTACTATTCTGAAACTACCACTTTCAGAAAGTTGGCATTTTTCTGCCTAAACCAAATGTGCTTTCCTGCCAGTATCCATGGTCACTTGATTGTTAATGGCTCTGTCTTGCTTGAAACTCCCAAATAAAAGCAATACAGTACTCCCACACCGAGGCACACACACTTAAAGCAAGAAAACACTTAAAAAGGGGTTTCACTAACATAAAAGGAGGCACATCTGTTGCAGGGATTCTGCCCAAGAACAGAACTCTGCGTAGGATTATGGGACCTTAGTAAGTAGGGACTGAGTCATCCTACCACCTGAGTACCCATAAGCCCAGGACCGACTCGCTATAGTGTCTCACTTGCTCTCCTACTCACTCACACAGAAAGAAGTGATTAGACACCCCAGAACACAACACTCCCAGATCTCTCAGGAATTGCGGTAACAAGACACACCCTTTCGCTCTCACTCTTGTACTTGTCCACAATAAGATCTGATAGAGACACGAAACAGTTTAAAATATTTTTTTAACTAACGTGCCCTAACATGCAGTATACGTGCCACAACAAGCAGGAAAATGCATAATACAAATACAGTCAGCATAGCAGCTAGTCCATATAGCATAAAGGGAGTTGTCATAATGAAAAGACAATAGAGCCTAACCTCCCTCCCCTTGCTAAGAAGATGTATTATTATATATTAGAAGATCTCTGGGCTTTGTCAGTAGACCCCATACCTTAGCCTATAGATGGAAAATCTACATCATAGGTGCTGTCTCGCTCTTCTCCCTGGAAAGGTCCCTATGCATGTATCCCCATAGTATCAAAGTACGAGTGTTCAACAACAGCTACATTGGTATGTTTTGTCTAGGTGCTAGGGCATGACCAGAACAGAATAACAAGGGGTATTGTTTATCGACCTTGCACACAATGTTAAGACTAAACTCCAGGAACAGGCAGAGAACAAACACAGCAGACAGTTCTCATGTGAAAGGCACGAAAAAAGTCATTTGCAAAATTAAAGCCATGTAGTAACCGGCGCAAAGCCGCATAATGGCTGCAGGGCTCATGCTAACTTAGTGATGTCGACAATGTCCCCAGCGGCCACGTGACACATCAAAAGACAGTTTTCAGAATAAAGTGTAGGGTTTTATTAGTGCAACACTTTCTATCAGAAAGGCTTTCCCTGATGTCAAATGAAACAATATGCAACAGCATATATAGATATATCTATTTATATCTATATGTGCAAGCAATAATAACACACTTACAAGTAAAATGCATCTGTTAAATGCATGGAATAAAATACAAGCAGATAATAATGATAATAATACTGGACGTCCACTGCAAGAAATAGGCACTGTTAAATGCAAGTAATCAGCAAAGGAAAACATTGAAAATATATACACAGACTACATCAGATGATTATAACCACTGGAGACTTGAATGTGCACACAGACACACTCACACATCACAATGCCAATAATCAGAGAAAATACATCACAGGCTGCAATAACGTCATCTTAGCCCACCCCAGACTCGGGAATTCACAGCCCCGGAGTCAAGAGACTCCGCATGCCAGGAACTGCCACACTGAATAGACGCGTCCGTCCTTCAGGTCCAAAACCCCTCCTTCCAAGTCAACAGATTCCACTTTTATAAACTCAATGCACTAGAAGTTTCTGAGAAGACCTTCTCTGTGCCAAAGAGACGTACTGGAGTTGGCCAATCTCCCCCAAAGCATTCCAAAGTCAAAGGAGATCACTCGTATTATTCTGCACTCCCACATGTTCCAGCCCCTTATCTTAGTGAAGCTTGCAAAAGTAGAAAACATCTCCAAAAGTACAGAAAACAATCTTGAACATGAATAACCTAAATAGAGTGAGTAACCTGGGGGCCTGCTTGTGTGTGCAAAACTCAGGAGTCTGAGTTCAAGATGGCATGAGGGCATGTCAAAGACAATAGTAAAAACTTCACAAAACAATGTACAACATAATGCACATTTGTGCACCACTGTCTAAAGCACCACACACTTCATTTCCCAATGTACAACATAATACACATTTGGGCACCACTGCCTATTACATTACACTCTGAGATAGAGAAATACATTCCCCACCTTTCTCTCTCTCATGCTTTCAAATGCACATCCCACATGTTCTGATCCTGGCAAAGCTGTTCCACTCTGTGAAACACTCGAAAGACACGAAAGAAATCATAAGTCCATGCAAGTGCAGAAAACATGATGTCATACATTCAGGCTAGAGTAAAGTAAAACACCTAAAGTCAATTAAAACTATGGTAGTCAAAGGTCATCACATGGTCCCAATATATGGGAGTGCCTCTGGCACTACAGGCTCTCCTGTGGTGTGATGTGTATTCCTTACAGACAGGGGAGAAAAGGGCAGTGGGTTTGGGGAAGGGTATTCAGCCTAAGGCTTATATTCAGCCTTCTTGGGCTTTAAAGAGTAGTCTGAGGACTGTGTCAACCCCTTTCCTGAGGTCTGAAGCTGCCTGTCCTGTCACTGGCATATGTAACCCACAGCTAGGCCTGCCTGACATTTGTTACCCTAGACGGACTGGAACCAGACCAGGGGAAGGGAAATAACTCACCAAAACGTGTTAAGGTTAGACAAAGTGGGTGACCCCCACACACTGGCTGCCACTGGGTATTAAAGAGGCACCATCAAACCTCTTATCAGAACACTCCTGGACCTGTGAAGATTCAGAATAAGGACTGTCATGCTAACTGAAGAAGGAAGACTGGACCTGCTTGCTTTGAACCCAGGATCCCAGAGGGACTCCAAGGGTCATTTGGCTGACCTCCTATTTGAGCTACAGGGACACAACAAGATTTCAGAGGCCTTGCCTGCAACTTCCCAGCTGACCAGCACCAACTAGACCTGCCTAGATGTTACTGCTGGCCTCTGCTGGAGTAAGTCCTGACCCACAAGAGGCGCCTCCCCAGGTGCTAGACCCTTGGCTGTTGTCAAAGTCTACTTCTCCAGGTGAAAATACAGAGGTTCTGGGCTCTTTGCATCAGCAACAAACACCCTTGTCTCCCTTCAACGCGAAGCTCCTGTACTTTGCATCAGCCACAACTGCCCGATTCTCCCGCTAACGCAAAGCTCTGACCAACGACCTGCTCTTCCTTCCAACAATGATTTTACAATCAAACTCTGACCAGCCCTTCACGCTGATAACGATCTCCTCGCTGCCCTTCCCAATACGAACCTATGACTGAGGCTCCTCTTGTAGAATGAGATTGAGTTAGAAGATAAAATCTCCACCGGGAAAAACCTGGTCCCTGTTTCCGACCCACATTCCATCGCGGTCGGCATGAACTTTTGACTTTGACCTGGTATAGACCAGATCACCAAGATTTGCGCTTTGTGCTTCTTGGCACTATGTTCACCTGAAACTTTAAAATTCGTAACTGTGGTTTTACTGATTGAATTTGTTTCTTTGTAGTGCCATTTTATTTATTAAAATGTACTGTCCTGTTCTACAGTGGTTTGGGATTTTTCTTGTGTTGTACCTTTACTTTATTACTATTTGAGTGCTACATAAATACTTTATATATTGCCACTAAGTTAAGCCTGACTGCCTTTGTGTCAAGCTACCAGAGCATTAAGCACAGGTAAATGTAGTGACTTTTGTGGATCACCCTAACATGGGTGGTGTTTATTACTTGTGTGGGCTCTTACACCTCCCAACTAATAACCCAATTGCGTATGCCTCCTCTATGTCTTTAACAAGATGTACTGCTCCCCTTAGTCATCAAGGGGCATATTATCAAGCGGCAGCGATAATTATCGCTGGCCGCTGTTAGCGTGAGGAATCCTATCGCCGGCTATCGCTGGAAATTATCGCCATGCTAGCGCTGTATTAACAACGCTTAGCGCAAAGGCGATAATTTTCCAGTGATAGCGATGTTTTACATGGAACATCGCTGGTTTTCCAGCGATGTCCCATGGAAAACGGCGATATACTCTGGCGATAGGGCCTGTGGTCTTAGCCACACAATCCACCCCCATGTTAGGTATGCCTTAGTCAGGAATTTAGCAGACGTTAAATTCCTGCGTTAAGGCATACTTAACGCAATTTAAAATATCGCTAACCCACGTTGCTAATATGGCGATACCTGGGTTAGCGATATTTCCCCTGTTGTTTCACAGGCACGCCCCCTTTGCATCTCATTAGCGATGCGATGGGAGGCGTGCAGAAAACGGACGCTAAGTCAGGAATCACGCGCTAGCGTGTCCTTGATAATTCGGCGATAAAATTATCGCCGCTTTTCGTCCGAAAACGGACGCTAAAGCGGCGATAATTCATTAACGCCGCCTTGTTAATATGCCCCCTAGTGACCCAACAAGTGGAGAGCTGAAAGTCTGGGTGGGTAACCCTTCCTCAGTGCTGTCAAGGACAGATGGCCTATCAAGGGGGTCCAGATTTTATCAAACTGGAAACTATGCTTGGAGGTTCTGCATGATTGCCTCCCTTTGCCAGAGAGTTCTAATTTGTAGTTATCCTGTATGCCTACATTGGAGTTTCTTTATTTTTCCAAAATGTAGTTATAAGTCTTTTGCTGAGCCCATCAAGGTGTACAATAGAATTCTACAAGTCTTACCTCTCACCTTTTCCATCCTATCATCTACATGTAGTAGGATTCTACCTCGGGTTCTGGCTGCTGTTTTCCCTATAATTCTGTCGATTTCTTCCCAAAGTGTCTGAAGTGCCTCTCATTTCCACCGGATGTGAACTAGCCCCTTCCTACATCTCCAGCAGAGATCTGTGTCTGCAGGTGTATTTGCTCCAACCTACATGGGGTCAAATGCCAAAGCATCATTAATTTATATCCTGCTTCCCTTCTTCACAGTATTGTGTCATATACAGTCCCATCCATTGTTTGAGAACTCGCCCCCAAGATCTGCCTTGCATTTTATTTGATAGCCCCCATCTCTTCAAGGTTTAGCTTTTGTTAAGCATGTTGCATAGTTGTGAGATAAGGCCTTTCGAGATGCCATATCTTTCAATAATTTCTCAAGGGGAGTTAGAAATTGAAATTATTACCTCCTTGTTTTGGGGGTTCCTAGACCAGTGTCTGATTTGTGTGTATTGCAAGCTATTCCTTTCTGAAACTTTAAAAACTTCCTTGCACTCATTTATCCTTTATGAAACATGTCTCTAATCATTAAGCATTGCCCCTAGCTTCATCTCTCAAATCTCTCTCCCTCCATAGCTAGTGTGACTGTGAGGTTCAAATTAATCAGCGGCCTGGAAAGGTAGTTCTTCCTGTCCTTCACTGCTATATGTTCCCATACTATCAGTGAGGGTCTAATGATTTCCGAGATATAGAAATTTTGAGGGTGTGACTCCCCATGTGACCATAGAATGGTACAGCACGAGTGACCTGCCAGGACTTGATCCATACGTAGCTCTCTCTTTTCCAATTTTTGGGGACAACCATTCAACTAGAATCCTAAATTGTACTGCATGACAGAACTTTTTTAAATTCTGAAAAGCCCGGCCTTCCTTTTTATTGGGGAGGGACATCAAGATTTTTTGATAATTCTAGCTCGTCCACCTATCCATATAAAATTATTTATTGATTTATGTAAGGCTCCAATATCTGACAATGGAATTAGGGTCAGGAGAACCTGGATGAACCTGGATGAAATAAAGCAAGATTTATATTGTACTGGGGCCTCGCCTCTAGGCCCTCTGCTTGGTTCTGTCACGCCGTAGCATCAATGAGATCACATGCACACAATCATGGTGTGAGCCAAAGACCGCGTGTGGTCTTTACCCGTTCATTATACAGCCTCTGGCCACACCTGGCCAGAAGATGTACAGGGTGCAGTTCCGGGGCATACCAGCACCGCGGGGGCAGTGCCTGGTGAATGTTATATCCCTCCCCAACTTGGCGCCGGACTTTGCTGTCGTGCTTGGCATGCAAAGTCTCTGAGTATTTGGCTCGGGGTGGATTGGGCCTAAAATCATACCGCTGATGATGGGTGGGGTTGCTACAGTTTTCAGGCTACTGGCTGCCCTGGGAGTTGTCGATAACATTGCCTCATGGGGAGCTTGGCTCAGAAGTAAGGTTGCTGGCAGTTGGTTCTTAAGTTTCTTCAGGTCTGCCTGCTGGTATGACCCGTCCCAATCAGTCCCTTGCTTCTCCTTTTCAGGAGCTGGCTGTGTTGGAAAATTCACTCTTTGGAACCATGACACATTCCTGGTGACTGTCTCTTGGCCCTTTTGGGTGGTGATCATGGTACCATTCGGAGCCGATGACTGTCCATGTACCTGGTTCGAATGGTTTCCGAATCTTCCATCCGGGTCTCCTGTCCCTTATCAGGACCTGGTCCCCGAGCGACAGCACTTGAACTCTAGCATAGCACTTCCTGTTTGCACACATATTGGTTTGAGCGCGTCTGGCTTGGGCCTCAGCTGGGTCATATGGAGGCGACATTCACCTTCAGGAGACGGGAATGGTGTCACGCTTTGGCCTGCTGTGTGGTGCAGTGGGGTGTTCCACGGAATTCTCTGAGGAACTTATACATGGTCAGCTCTGGATTGGGGCCTTCTGTGACAGTGATCCTCAGTATTTTATTCAGGGTGCGCCTGAAGCACTCCACTTCGCCATTGGTTTGCGGCCATTGAGGGCTAATCCGGTTGTGTCTGATCCCCACCCTGTCAAGTAGCTCTTTGAACTCTGACCCCTGGAATGGCGGGCTGTTGTCTGTCTTTATTTTTTGTGGTAAGCCAAATAGCGCAAAAGCCCTTTCCAGCACTGAGTCTACGTTGAGGAAAGCCGTTGAGTCTATCACTTTGACAATGGGGTACTTGGAGTAGTTGTCTACCATTATTGCTGTAATGCGTCTGCCTTGGAAGCTTCCAAAATAAGGCTCACTTGGGACCACGGGGCAGTGTTCGGTTCCTCAGTGATGACAGGCGCTCCTGCAGCTCTTGGAGTCCTGTGATCTGACATGAGAGACAGCATCTCATGGCCTTGTCCACAGTAGCTTCTAGCCCAGGGAACCACTCCTTTTCCCTCATCCGTAACTTCATTCGCACAGTCCCTTGGTGGCCTCCATGGGCCAGCGCCATTTCTTTTTCTTGCAAACTGTTGGGCATGATGATGCGGGCCCCACGTAGCACAAGACCTTCAAGTATGGCGCTCAGTTCATCATGCACTCTCCACAGTTTTATCAGGCGCTCCTTCTCGGGGCCATGCCAACTGTTGGCATCTCTCAGGAAGTTCTGCCATGAGCCTTGTTGAAGAGAGTCCATGACTTTTACCAGCACTGAGTCAGACTTGGTGGCTTCACAGATTTTTTTGAAGGCTAAGCTTCTTCGGGCATGCACCTTATGTCACCATGTCACCATGTTACCATGTCACACTCACCCAGTGTCATGGCGTGAGCCAAAAACCACGCACTGTCTTTGTCCATTGTTCTTTGCCCATCCGGCTGGCCAGAGGATGTACAGGGTGCAGTTCCGGGGCATACCAGAAAGGCGGGGCGTGCCTGGTGAACATTACATCTATCATCATTACGCTACTCCGACCCAAACAGGAAAAGATCTTACTGTGTAGCTAAGACTGTGAGAATTTGGGTCTCTAGGGCTAGTCTGTTAACCCTAGTCCAGTATTTAATTGATGATTTGGTCCATTTTATGGGGCACAAGGCTTTCAAAAAGGTTTCTCTTTCTTTCGGCATTAAGATGTTTAAAATCTCTGATTCATCTTTATGTATTTTATAGGATGATTTCTTTCAGTGTTCCAAACATCGTAAGAGTTAATGTACAGAGGTTGCAGAGTCTGTAAAAGAAAGGAGCAGTTTGTCGGGACATAAGCTTATTTTTTTTCCCACTGCACCAAACTGGGCCCCCTTAATATTTTGGTTAGTTCATATCAGAGTGGCCTATGGCTCAGTGACAGGGGCAAAGAGAATGGGGGATAAAGGACAGTCCTCTCTTGTCCCTGTTTGCAGCTGCATCACCTCTGAACAGGCACAGTTTTCTCTAATCCACGCCTCTGGGCTTTATAATTGGCCACAATCCAGTTCTCAGTGTAAGACACACCTCCTTAAAGAACACTGCATCACAATGCCGTAACAAGCCAATAACCAGCAACCTCTCCTAGAACTCCTTGACTTTATTCATACCTTGGACAGTGTATAGTGCTAAGCTGCCTTTTTGCTAAGTTTGCACTGTTTATGTACCTCATACCTACGTACATACATACATACATACATACATACATACATACATACATACATACATACATCCCTCAATCCTATTTTAGTCAGAACTGCTTCTAGGAAATTTCAGCTCACACTATCATAAACGTTTTCAGGGTCAAGGGCCACAAGGAGAGGAAATATTCCCTTCCTCTTGGTTTTCTCTACGAGATCTGCTATTTTCCTTTTATTATCTTTGCCCTGCCTGTCTCTGACAAACCCCACTCAATTGGGTTCTGCCAGTGCTGGGAGGATTTTATTTGATCTTTTGGAGAGTACCTTGTTCAAATAGATATATCATCATTTACAATGGCTAGTGGTCTTTGTGATTGGAATTCATCTGTGGGCTTCTCTGGTTAGGGGGCACCATGCCCTCCACATCTCTCATGGAGCGCATGATTTCTGTGACCTTCTTGAAAGAGTTAGAGAGAATTGTCAGTGTGTCTATTAACAGAGGACTACATTCTTTACAGAAGCCTGGGTAGAGCCCATTGTGTCTTTGTTTGGGTTCATAGTATTGTTGGCGACAGTACCTCTTGCACTTCAATTGGCTTCTCTCCTCTCTTCACTGGAAAGAGAAGATTGAGATTTGGACCTGGTCTCGATAGTGGGCTGTTGGACTTGGCCCTTTTTGGCCGGTTCACCCCTAAACTTTTTGCCTTGACTATGTCAGTAGTTTTAGGTCTCTGGGCACTTTAGCACTGTGGGCCAGTGTAAAGTGCGTGCGCGCTGAGTGCGTGTGGTGAGATTGTCCTGCCCTCCCATAGGAATGCATGGGGGATATGTGTGTCCATGGTAATTCCTGGTGTGAGAGGAGTGCAGGGGCGAGTTTAGTATGTGCGAACTCGTGAGAATAAATGCTGCGCAATGGTGTGCGCAGATTTATTATGGCTGGTGTGGAAATGCCACTTCTAGAAGTTGGCATTTATGTGTGCTCTGTGTCTGCCTGCCTGATGTGAATTGCATGTCTGGCTTGTGAGTGACAGGGGCAGGGTGAGTCAGCGCAGTGGCTGAATAGGAGATCTGCATCTAGATGGGAGGGAGGAGTTGCACCTGGGACCTGAATAGGGCTGTGCCTTCCCTCCACAATGCTGGCTCCACCCCCTGTGGTGCGTCTGATGTCCCTAGCCTGTCCTGTGAAAGGAGAGAGGAGCTGAGCAAAACAAAGTGCTCCAAAGCTCCCCCAAACCAGTTGCGTCTGGTTTTTCCCCAGCCCTGTGCTGTGACACAAAGGGAAATGTGTATAAAAGAAGGGGCTGTGACCCCATGAAAATGTTCAGTGTGCAGTTCCTGGTTGCTGTTCCTACGGGGCGTGCTGCTGTTGGGGCCCAGGGGGGCTGCCAGGAGGGCTTGCCTCCCTGGGCCCTGCATTGCCCCTTCACCTTTGAGGACTTTTGCTTCCTCTAGCGCCTGGAAGCGCTATCCTTTATTTGCCCAGCTGAGCAGGAGCGGGGGCTGTGCAGCGCGATGCTGTTCGCCTCGTTGGAGGGAATCCCGATGCGAGGGATTCCCCCGTGATGCTCCAGTGCGCGGGTGCCCACCCCGCGTCTTTGCCTTTTATTGATGGAGCGGGAGCCCACCCGCTCTATATTTTAATTTCCGAGGGAGCCTACCCCTCATGGCTGCAGCCGAGAAGAAAACGTTGCCGGGCCGCTGCCAGCGCGACCCGGAAGTCAGGCAACCTTGCCTGCGACGTGGGCGGGGCCGGCGGCAGGACCGGAAGTGCTGGCGGTACCGGTGCGGGGCTCCCATGAGCCGAGGGGAGCCCCGGTGTGCAGAGGAAGGGAGAACGGGAGCCCACCCCGCCTCCCGGCAAAGCACTGGAGAAGTCCTGAGCCCTAGGAGAGGGCCCAGGCAGAAGAACAGTGCGTCTGGAGCCTCGCGGGCTCCACATCCAAGTCCCGGGTCCCAGGAGGGGGCCCGGGTGAAGCGAGGAAGACAGGAAATGTCCAGCGGGGCTCCCGTGAGCTGTTGGGAGCCCCGGAGCCGGCGAGAAAGGAGAAGTCCCGGGTCCCAGGAGGGGGCCCGGGTGAAGCCAGGAGAGGAGAAGCGGCTCCAGCGAGAAGGAGACCCGAGGAGTCCTGCGTCGTGGCAGAGGACCCGGTGAGTGGCCGCCGCCTGCTGTGTGTTGGTGCCTTTCGAGGCACGTTGCCGGTGCTTGGGGGGACTTGGGGGCATTCCTTGGCACAGTCGTAGTGCCGGATCCCTCCTCCTGAGCGGACCCGCCGTTGCGGGCCGCTCCAACGCTTGAGCATAATTGTTTCAGAGCCCAGATGGCTCCAACATAGCGCATATTTGTTTTCGAGCCCCGTGTGGCTCCCACGAGGGGCAGATGTATTGTTTGAGGGCCCAGAGGGGCCCGTGCTTTTCCCCGCGTTGGTCCCAGTTCCTTCCACAGCTGCCCCGAGAGTGAGCGGGCAGCTGCAACCTTGGTGGCACATTGATTCAGAGGGCACATTGAGCGTCCAGGCCTCAATGGGTACTTACAGCTGCCCAGCAAGTAGTGGGCAGCTGCACCGTGTAGGTTATTCTTTCTTAGGGGGACACATGTTTTAAATTTAGGAGTGAGATGCACTCCGTGGCTCCTGACTTTCACAGCTGCCCAGCAAGTAGTGGGCAGCTGCTACGTTTAGGTTTGCGCAGTGGCGCACCCTTGACTTTCGCTGCTTAGGCAGCAGCCCTGACTCTTGGACATAGGGCATTTGAGCCCCTTTAGATGGCCAGTTGGCCCAAGGGGACATGTAAGGTTTATAGGGCGCCAGGCCCTAATGTGATTCATGTGCTAATGTGATTTTGGGTGCTAGGAAATGTAATTCATGTAGTATGATTTACGCACCCTGTTTTATACCTCTAATGTAATTATGATTATGAGGTTATTTGCATACTGTGGTTATGCTGGTGAGGTTGGCGCAGAATGTAATTCGCGCCTGATGTGATACTGTGCATAATGTAGTTTATGTTACAGGCTGATGCTAAGTACAGTGGTTACCAGTGATTACTGGTTGTACGTTCATGATGTGTTCTACATTGATTATAAGTACTACCTATACTAAGTTCGCTTTGTGCTGGTCCTGACAGTGGTCCAGTTGGCCCTGTCAGGTGTAAATAATTCCCTTGTAAATATGACCCCGTGCCAGGTGGCATGATGTATATTATGTGAGTACTATTCTAATGTGTTTTATGATAATACAAAGGCTATTTTTGATATAACCTTGTGTGGAGTTCCTTTTTGTGGTGTGCCTAGTATGTTGTTGCTGTGGGTGGGTTGCGCGAACGCTTTACACATTGCCTCCGGGATAAGCCTGACTGCTCGTGCCAAGCTACCAAGGGGGTGAGCAGGGGTTATCGTGGGCGTGTAACTCCCTCGCCCTGACTAGAGTGGTGGTCTCTGCCTGGCTTTGGCGCAAGCCTTAGCCAACCAGAGATCCCATTTCTAACATTGGTTGTCAGCGGTGGGGATTAGGACTTGCGTTTGCGCAATACCACAGCGACAACTGGCTGCATTACAAAACTCTGCATTTTAGATAGTCACATGGAAAGGGATTATTGTTTCTGAGTTTGTTTTAAGTGTCATTTCTTTTTGAAATGTGTTGCTTGTGCACTATGAGTTGGGTGTCCTGCCAAGGACAGAAACCAGAGAATCTGGAGGAGAGACTGCCCTTGAGCCATTGCGCTGGTTCTTGGGTTGGCCTACAGTGGGGACTTAATTGGTATGGTCACTAGCTCGGGAGGGTAGATTATCCCCTAAGTGCAGTGTGAGTTTTCTGGATTCCCCAGTGAGGGTGGGATCCAGTGGTGGCAGCAGAAGTGTGTCCAGTGCATGAATTCCCCGTCCCGGTCCCAGAGTATGGTACCTGGTGCTCAGTAAGAGGGTGCAGGTTGAGATTCAGGGACAGTAGATACTGTCTCACCGGTCTGGGGGGGTGTGTGTGGATAAATGGTGTGTTGCACTGGACGAGTGGGTGTGAGTTCTCTGAAATAAGGAGCTTGCTGAATACTTGGGTGTGAGTTCTCTGAAATAAGGAGCTTGCTGAATACTTGGGTGTGAGTTCTCTGAAATAAGGAACTTGCATTGGGGAGTAACCTTGAGGGATGGTGCAGGTGTCTCCCAACCAGTGTGGCGGAGATGGTTCAGAGGAACCCAACTAGGAACCGTTATAGTGAGGAGGTTGCAAGGCCTCACATCATGTCCTGCGAGGAAGGTGTGAGACTGGGCCGTATTCCGAGCCTCAATCTCAAGTCTCCGGTACTGGATGGTTCTTAGAAGGAACACCAGGAAAGGAACCTAGTCTGTCCTGTTGGACTGTTCTGTATGGGGGACCTCCCGTAGTAGGTGAGCTGGAAGTGATTCCAATAAGAGTGGCTCAGGTGTCTTCCGTGGTGGAGGAGGTTCAGTGTAGCCCAGCTAGGTCCCGGTGTAGGGGCTCACATCTTGTCTCAAGAGGAGAAAGAGTGAGTGGTTCTGTCCCAAAGTGCCCGAAACCCAGTCTCAGGACCTGGATTGTTTCTTAAAGGGAACATCAGGTTGGGGGCCTAGGCTGTACTTGTAGGCCATTTGAGGAGGATCTCCCAGTGTCTAGAGGACGTGGAGCGTCTGTAATCAGAGCTCCAGCAGTCCTAGTGTCTGGTAGTACCACTCCCCTTGGGAGGGTGCAGAAGTCCAGAGTGAGGGGTGAGAGGGGGAAAAAGTACCCAGTGGAAGAGCCAGTGGGTCAGGGGCCAGCCAGCAGGGCTGAGTCGCCAATGAGTGACCATGGTGATGCCACTTCTGCCCTGGGTTTGCGCCGGGCAGACTGTCACACGACCCATTAGTTATGTGTCACCCTCGTGAAGTCCTGGTTCGCCGGGCATCTGACCAAAGGGTACGTCCCTGGGTTGGGGAGCCAGTAGCCGGTGTTTCCGGATCTGGACGGCAGGGCGACTGTAATCAGTGTCCTGGCCGGTTTTGCCTTCTAGGGGGTACCACTTCAGTTGGGAGGGTATCGGACTCTGGAAGGGGGTGCAGAGGGAGGGAGTCCTCGCCTCTGACCCCGGTGCAGCCGGTGAATTTATTTCCCAGGTGGTAGACCAGTGATGGAGAGAGGTCCTGAACTGGTGGGAGAGTTGTGTTCTGGTAGGTGCTTCTCCTGGGAGAGCGCGAAACGTCAGAAATAGAGGTAGGGGAAGAGGATGCTTCGCCCGTGACCTCTGGTCAGCCTGAGGGTGCGGACCCTAGGTTGAAGGATCAGTGGTAGTTTGGAACTACACTGAGAGGGAGAGTGGAGAATGGCTATTGTATGCCAGGGGTTACTGCCCCCCACTCTGGATTGGCAAGGACCAGTGGCATCTGGGTGGCCTAGGGCCTGGTCCTGGCCGTGGACAACTAAGGAGTACCGGTGGGGTAGCCTAGTTGGTCCTGAGTTTTTTTCTCTTAGATGGATTCCATGGGTTCCAAGTGGCGTAGAACCGGAGGGTGTCCCTGCAGTGCGGGCCCGCGTCCGTGTTCTATCGCCTCCAAGCAGGGAAGCCCATCACGGTGGTGATTGGTCTGCCCTGCGTTTTGGCTGGAAGGGGTTGTGTTGGACTTGGCCCTTTTTGGCCGGTTCACCCCTAAACTTTTTGCCTTGATATGTCAGTAGTTTTAAGTCTCTGGGCACTTTAGCACTGTGGGCCAGTGTAAAGTGCGTGCGCGCTGAGTGCGCATGTGGTGAGATTGTCCTGCCCTCCCATAGGAATGCATGGGGGATATGTGTGTCCATGGTAATTCCTGGTGTGAGAGGAGTGCAGGGGCGAGTTTAGTATGTGCGAACTCGTGAGAATAAATGCTGCGCAATGGTGTGCGCAGATTTATTATAACTTGTGTGGAAATGCCACTTCTAGAAGTTGGCATTTATGTGTGCTCTGTGTCTGCCTGCCTGATGTGAATTGCATGTCTGGCTTGTGAGTGACAGGGGCAGGGTGAGTCAGCGCAGTGGCTGAATAGGGAGATCTGCATCTAGATGGGAGGGAGGAGTTGCACCTGGGACCTGAATAGGGCTGTGCCTTCCCTCCACAATGCTGGCTCCACCCCCTGTGGTGCGTCTGATGTCCCTAGCCTGTCCTGTGAAAGGAGAGAGGAGCTGAGCAAAACAAAGTGCTCCAAAGCTCCCCCAAACCAGTTGCGTCTGGTTTTTCCCCAGCCCTGTGCTGTGACACAAAGGAAATGTGTATAAAAGAAGGGGCTGTGACCCCATGAAAATGTTCAGTGTGCAGTTCCTGGTTGCTGTTCCTACGGGGCGTGCTGCTGTTGGGGCCCAGGGGGGCTGCCAGGAGGGCTTGCCTCCCTGGGCCCTGCATTGCCCCTTCACCTTTGAGGACTTTTGCTTCCTCTAGCGCCTGGAAGCGCTATCCTTTATTTGCCCAGCTGAGCAGGAGCGGGGGCTGTGCAGCGCGATGCTGTTCGCCTCGTTGGAGGGAATCCCGATGCGAGGGATTCCCCGTGATGCTCCAGTGCGCGGGTGCCCACCCCGCGTCTTTGCCTTTTATTGATGGAGCGGGAGCCCACCCGCTCTATATTTTAATTTCCGAGGGAGCCTACCCCTCATGGCTGCAGCCGAGAAGAAAACGTTGCCGGGCCGCTGCCAGCGCGACCCGGAAGTCAGGCAACCTTGCCTGCGACGTGGGCGGGGCCGGCGGCAGGACCGGAAGTGCTGGCGGTACCGGTGCGGGGCTCCCATGAGCCGAGGGGAGCCCCGGTGTGCAGAGGAAGGGAGAACGGGAGCCCACCCCGCCTCCCGGCAAAGCACTGGAGAAGTCCTGAGCCCTAGGAGAGGGCCCAGGCAGAAGAACAGTGCGTCTGGAGCCTCGCGGGCTCCACATCCAAGTCCCGGGTCCCAGGAGGGGGCCCGGGTGAAGCGAGGAAGACAGGAAATGTCCAGCGGGGCTCCCGTGAGCTGTTGGGAGCCCCGGAGCCGGCGAGAAAAGGAGAAGTCCCGGGTCCCAGGAGGGGGCCCGGGTGAAGCCAGGAGAGGAGAAGCGGCTCCAGCGAGAAGGAGACCCGAGGAGTCCTGCGTCGTGGCAGAGGACCCGGTGAGTGGCCGCCGCCTGCTGTGTGTTGGTGCCTTTCGAGGCACGTTGCCGGTGCTTGGGGGGACTTGGGGGCATTCCTTGGCACAGTCGTAGTGCCGGATCCCTCCTCCTGAGCGGACCCGCCGTTGCGGGCCGCTCCAACGCTTGAGCATAATTGTTTCAGAGCCCAGATGGCTCCAACATAGCGCATATTTGTTTTAGAGCCCCGTGTGGCTCCCACGAGGGGCAGATGTATTGTTTGAGGGCCCAGAGGGGCCCGTGCTTTTCCCCGCGTTGGTCCCAGTTCCTTCCACAGCTGCCCCGAGAGTGAGCGGGCAGCTGCAACCTTGGTGGCACATTGATTCAGAGGGCACATTGAGCGTCCAGGCCTCAATGGGTACTTACAGCTGCCCAGCAAGTAGTGGGCAGCTGCACCGTGTAGGTTATTCTTTCTTAGGGGGACACATGTTTTAAATTTAGGAGTGAGATGCACTCCGTGGCTCCTGACTTTCACAGCTGCCCAGCAAGTAGTGGGCAGCTGCTACGTTTAGGTTTGCGCAGTGGCGCACCCTTGACTTTCGCTGCTTAGGCAGCAGCCCTGACTCTTGGACATAGGGCATTTGAGCCCCTTTAGATGGCCAGTTGGCCCAAGGGGAATGTAAGGTTTATAGGGCGCCAGGCCCTAATGTGATTCATGTGCTAATGTGATTTTGGGTGCTAGGAAATGTAATTCATGTAGTATGATTTACGCACCCTGTTTTATACCTCTAATGTAATTATGATTATGAGGTTATTTGCATACTGTGGTTATGCTGGTGAGGTTGGCGCAGAATGTAATTCGCGCCTGATGTGATACTGTGCATAATGTAGTTTATGTTACAGGCTGATGCTAAGTACAGTGGTTACCAGTGATTACTGGTTGTACGTTCATGATGTGTTCTACATTGATTATAAGTACTACCTATACTAAGTTCGCTTTGTGCTGGTCCTGACAGTGGTCCAGTTGGCCCTGTCAGGTGTAAATAATTCCCTTGTAAATATGACCTCGTGCCAGGTGGCATGATGTATATTATGTGAGTACTATTCTAATGTGTTTTATGATAATACAAAGGCTATTTTTGATATAACCTTGTGTGGAGTTCCTTCTTGTGGTGTGCCTAGTATGTTGTTGCTGTGGGTGGGTTGCGCGAACGCTTTACACATTGCCTCCGGGATAAGCCTGACTGCTCGTGCCAAGCTACCAAGGGGGTGAGCAGGGGTTATCGTCGGCGTGTAACTCCCTCGCCCTGACTAGAGTGGTGGTCTCTGCCTGGCTTTGGCGCAAGCCTTAGCCAACCAGAGATCCCATTTCTAACATGGGCTATTTATTTTCAGTCAACTGGCTCACCTGTATATATAATTGTTGTTACTATGTGTTTGACCTGTTCGCTGGTGACTTCCTATTCCTTTGGGAGTTTAAGCGGTATTGTTTTACTTTTGATTTTCCAAGCTCTCAGCTGGTTGGGAAAGAGTTTGTCCACTTTCTTGCCCTTTTCAGAAATATTTGCTTCAGGCGCAGAAACGTTTCCTCTTCCTTGTTAGTTTGCAGACCTTTCCTCTGCCTTGTTCATTTGCAGCATTCTCAATTGACCCCGCAACATTGCCAGTTTGTTGTCTCACGTTTTTGAGGGCCCCTGATTGCTTTTACATTATAGCTCATTTAAGTCCTGCAACAGCTTAGGGGTCGATTCCGATTCGGGCCGGAAAAAGCACCGACCGACTCGGATCCGGAAATTATACCGACAGACACGTACCTGTGGCGCCCGACACGCCAAGTACGATGCAAGGCGTGCAAAATCCGACCGACACGTACCGAACCCAAGTCGAACGACCGAGCCGCACGGAAAACAGCAATCCGGTCGGAAAAACACGCGAATCCAACCGACCGACACGCACCCGGAACAAATCCGACCGAAGCGTACACGCGAACTCCAAACCGCAAAGAACGATGCAAGGCGCGAAAACCACGAGCGAGTCGGACGGAGGACAAGCCGTACGACCGACACGCATACAAAACCGAGCCGAAGTAACACAAAACACCGCGACCGACGCGTGCGCAGCATAGAAAACTGCACAAACACAGCGTGAGCGAAACGGAGAAGACCGTACGAGACAAATGCAGGGTCCGACTCGGTCACAAGAACGTTTCCAACATGCACAGACAGTACAAAGGAAAAATCACACAAAAAAAGGCCAAACAAGCAATTACTAAGCCAATAAATACTGGGGGGTGGGGACAGAGAACAAAGACACACCCACAACTCCACACATATAAAGGACACAAATCACAACCATGATCCTTTGCAAATGCCATTCCACTGCCAGCACCCAAGAGAAAGCAACCACACACCCACAGCTCATCCCTCACACAAGCCACACACCATCAGCACACCAACAAATACCTACCTCACATACACCCAGCAAAACACACACTCACACACCCTCACCTGCACACCAACACACACATCACTCACCATCACCACCCATCACCATGCCCCCAAGAAGAATCCCAAGTTCCTAGATTGTGAATTGGAAGTCATGGTAGACGAGATCCTCAGGGTAGAGCCACAGCTGTTTGGCACACTGGTCCAACAGACCCCCATCTCCCAGAAAACCAAGATGTGGGAAAGGATCATCAACAGGGTGAACGCACAATCACCATGTCGGCGCACAAAGAGCGACATCCAGAACAGGTGGTATGACGTGCGCAGGAGGGTACGGGACCTGCTCAAGAAAGACTACATCAACAGCCAATACACCGGCAGTGGCCCTCCTGCCAAGCCAATATACCTCAGGCCCTGGGAGGAGAAGGTGCAGGCCATCCTTCCGCCAGTGAGCATATATGGACTAGAGGACATCCCAGAGCCTGGTGAGTACACAACAAATGTACACAATATACTGCCACAAAACACACACACATCACTGTCAAGGGGAGAGTCAAACCATGCACTCATAGCAATTACACAGCAACCAGAACAGAATCATCCCAAAATGTGTATGTCAGTCAGAGAAACACAACACATGCCATCAAATAAGTTACATCCAACCGTGCCAACACATGTACAAACACAACCACAACTACAGCTAGGCAGTGGCACAAATAGAACTAACAAACACATCCAGACATGTAGCCACCACAACAACACCAACACACAGTGAAGACCACTCAAAGGAAGGAATTCTGTGTATGCTGGCCAAGTCAGTGTAGCCAATAGCATCATGGGAGTCGCAGTCACACATATTGCCCCCCACAACTGTCCCATCAACACCACCATGAACCATGCGCACATCACAGGGAGTGGAGAAGGACTCACAAGATGGCTGACACTGGCTACTGCTGTGGGGAGCACAAGGCCCTGCTGGCAACTGTGCACCAACAAACAGCAGGACACCACTGACTGACATCCTGAGAGACAACTTCCACTCCCTGCAATGCAAGCACGTACCATGGTGGGATATCTGGCTGGCTGGGTGGGAAGGAGGACTTGCAGCACTGACCATAGTCACAAGCACCTCCCTCACACCCCCTCAACAAAAACTCCACAGAACCCACCTGGTAGAATGCAATGCCCCCCATCCTAACACAAGATCCCACAAAGAACCACCACCCTGGGTTATGTTGTGTGAAGCACAGGGACACTCTTGGGACTGTTAGCCAAACAACTGCCAGGACAACACTCCCAGCCATCCTGTCAGCACAGCCAGCCCACCCCACAGGGAAGCAGAGTCAAAGGAAGGAAGCATGGGCATGCTGGGAAGAGGGGTGGAGGCAATAGCATGATGGGAGTCGTAGTCACAGCTCTACATCCCCCACCACATGGCCCAGCAAGCTCACACTCACGCATGCACATCCCACAGAGAGTGGAAAGGCCAATCAAAGATGTCTGACACTGTTGCTGTGTCGTGGGGAGCACAAGGGCATGCTGGGAACTGCACACCAACCAACAGCAGGACACCACTGTCAGCCATCTTGCCATTGCTCTCACACCCACACACACTGAACTCCCCACAAAAGCAAATAAGTATGGGAATGCTGGGAAGTGGGGT
The DNA here is from genome assembly GCA_963921515.1 of Calotriton arnoldi. Lineage (NCBI taxonomy): Eukaryota > Metazoa > Chordata > Amphibia > Caudata > Salamandridae > Calotriton > Calotriton arnoldi. The sequence continues at coordinate 50,172 of CAWUFW010003342.1, read as the reverse complement.
GGAGGCAATAGCATGATGGGAGTCATAGTCACAGACATAGCTCACCCCCACAACTGTCCCATCAACACCACCCTGAACCATGCTCACATCACAGGGAGTGGAGAAGGACTCACAAGATGGCTGACACTGGCAACTGCTGTGGGGAGCACAAGGCCCTGCTGGCAACTGTGAACCAACAAACAGCAGGACACCACTGACTGACATCCTGAGAGACAACTTCCACTCCCTGCAATGCAAGCACGTTCCATGGTGGGATATCTGGCTGGCTGGGTGGGAAGGAGGACTTGCAGCACTGACCATAGTCACAAGCACCTCCCCTCACACACCCCCAACACAAACTCCACAGAACCCACCTGGTAGAATGCAATGCCCCCCATCCTAACACAAGATCCCACAAAGAACCACCATCCTGGGTTATGTTGTGTGAAGCACAGGGACACTCTTGGGACTCTTAGCCAAACAACTGCCAGGACAACACTCCCAGCCATCCTGTCAGCACAGCCAGCCTACCCCACAGGAAGCAGAATCAAAAGGAAGGAAGCATGGGCATGCTGGGAAGAGGGTGGAGGCAATAGCATGATGGGAGTCGTAGTCACTGATATTGGTCACCCCCACAACTGTCCCATCAACACCACCCTGAACCATGCTCACATCACAGGGAGTGGAGAAGGACTCACAAGATGGCTGACACTGGCTACTGCTGTGGGGAGCACAAGGCCCTGCTGGCAACTGTGCACCAACAAACAGCAGGACACCACTGACTGACATCCTGAGAGACAACTTCCACTCCCTGCAATGCAAGCACGTTCCATGGTGGGATATCTGGCTGGCTGGGTGGGAAGGAGGACTTGCAGCACTGACCATAGTCACAAGCACCTCCCTCACACACCCCCAACACAAACTCCACAGAACCCACCTGGTAGAATGCAATGCCCCCATCCTAACACAAGATCCCACAAAGAACCACCACCCTGGGTTATGTTGTGTGAAGCACAGGGACACTCTTGGGACTCTTAGCCAAACAACTGCCAGGACAACACTCCCAGCCATCCTGTCAGCACAGCCAGCCCACCCCACAGGGAAGCAGAATCAAAAGGAAGGAAGCATGGGCATGCTGGGAAGGGGGTGGAGGCAATAGCATGATGGGAGTCGTAGTCACTGATATTGGTCACCCCCACAACTGTCCCATCAACACCACCCTGAACCATGCTCACATCACAGGGAGTGGAGAAGGACTCACAAGATGGCTGACACTGGCTACTGCTGTGGGGAGCACAAGGCCCTGCTGGCAACTGTGCACCAACAAACAGCAGGACACCACTGACTGACATCCTGAGAGACAACTTCCACTCCCTGCAATGCAAGCACAGTCCATGGTGGGATAACTGACTGGCTGGGTGGGTGGGAAGGAGGGCCGGCTGTCAACCAAACACAACCAATGCAGACCATGTTCACACCCAAAAAATACATAGAAATGCCCAAATAATGCAGGCCAATGTGCCACACCAATATCAACCCCTGACTGTGACGACTTAGGACAATGCAATGTACAGGCCCGCACCCAGAGGCACAGTCACAACTGTCATGTGTGTCAACCATTGATGCCTGCAGAAACATAACATACATTGTGTGTGTCTCCCAAAAACAGGTGATGATGGGGACACAGCAGCAGACGCTGAGGAGTCCCAGTCCCAGGCTCAAGAGGATCCGGAGCTCACTGGCGTCGTACAGCCTCTGCCCTCCTCGGACGAAGAAGACCAACCTGGCACATCCGGTGCAAGTCTACATGCAGCACCAGCAGGACCACCAGCTGCACCCCCTGCCCCACCCCTCCAACGACTGTCACCACAAATACCATCCCTGCCGACATGGACAGAACAAGGAGCAACACCAGCACAGGGACCCTGGACCAACCTGGGGCCATGGACACCACCACCAACCCCCAAGGTGGACCAGGGTCATCTGTGCGTGCCACTGCACGCACTGCACATGTCAGCAGGGGTGGTGGGAGGGGTGAGGAGACAGAAGGTACGCTGCTTGCAGAGGTTGCTGGTGTGCATGATGACCCACAACTGGTACGCATGGCTGATGCGTACCAGTCCAGCACCGGAGACCTCAGCCAGGTAGTGGGGCTCCTCAGAGACATGAAACAGCAGCAGGCTGCCCATCATGCCCGCTTGGACTCTCACATGTCCCACGTGGAGTCACACATGTCCCGCGTGGACTCACACATGTCCCGCGTGGAGTCCAAGTGGGATGCACTGCATGAGATGACGGTGGTGCACAGGGACATTTACAATGCCTCCGCCAGATGAACAGCAACCAGTCCACACCTCCCTGTGTGCCAACAACATCTGGTGCCGAACAAACTGCAACTGCCACAGGGAGGGAGGATGACTCTGGCGGAGAGTCCCCTGCACCGCAGCAGCCTGTGCTGGGGCCCCCAAGAAGAGGGGTTGTCCGAGGAGGGGCAAGTGAGAGACCGATGGCCAAGCGCAACTCCCAGGAAGCCTGAACCTGTTCTGGATGTTCACTTTTGTGCACAGACTGTTCACCCTGTTGACGGCAACACTACTCCCACACATTGCATGGGGAGTACAAGTTGGACCAATGTGTCAGACAACTGTGGCCCCGATACTGGGGATTCTGTCTACCAGGACTTTCAATTCACCTAGGAACTTCTGATTGCAAGATTTATGTACAGCACTACCCATCCTATGCACTATTCACACAAATGTATCACAATAAACACACTAATACACCATACTTGCCTCTGTTGTGATTCCAACGTGGGTGCTGTTATGGGGATGATGAACTGCAAAATTACACTGTGTATGCGAACTGCAACAGCAAGGACAACACAGGCATGTCAGTAAAGGCAACGTGACACATATGAGGGAGACACACCACCAGGGCTACACAACACATACACACCTAGGCCATCTGACTCATTGCCTACACTGATGGGAGGGACCCTCCGGTCTTGTCCAGGCAGCGGAAGCGGCTCTTCAGGAGACCAAATGTCCGCTCAATCACTCTCCTGGTCCGACCATGTGCCTCATTGTAGCGCATCTGGGCTGGTGTCACAGGGTTCCTGAGGGGTGTCAGCAACCACGGCATGTTGGGGTATCCCGAGTCACCTACGGACAGACAAGTGCACATTAGCTGACTTGGAAAAGTGGGCGGAATACTACAGATCAGATCACACACAATGGCACAAAGTCAGTACACACCGACAAGCCAGGCACGCTGGTTCTGCATCTGTGCCATCATCCTGGGGATGCGACTACTCCTCATCACAAAGGCATCGTGTGCTGAACCAGGGAAACGGGTACACACGTGTGTGATGGTCATATCTGCAAGACACACCACCAGTGCATTGACCGCGTGGTAGTGCTTGCGGTTCCTGTAGGCCTGCTCCTGGGCCTGTGGTGGTACCAAAGCCACATGTGTCCCATCAATGGAGCCAATGACATGCGGCATCCTCCCCAGGGCATAGAAGTCACTCTTCACGTCAGTGAGTCATCGCAGTCTAGGGAAATAGATGTACCGGTTCAGGAATAGCAACATTGCCGCCAAAACATCGCGGAGCACACGGCTCAACATGGTCTGTGACATCCCACCAGCAGTCGCCACAGTATGTTGGAAGGTACCGGTGGCAAAGAAGTGTAGGGCTGCCATCACCTTCACCTTGGGGGTCAGCGCTGTAGGATACGGCCGGCCAGGCTGCAAATGTGGGGCCAACTGCACTGCCAAATCCTCAATCAGCTGCCTGGTGAAGCGGTACCGTCGGATGCTGTCCCGTTCCACCATCGTTGCCAGGTCTGGGAATGGTCGATGGACAGCAGGAGCCCTGCAGTGCAGAGGAGAAGTAAGCAAGATTGTCAGTCAGCCCACATATGCGGCATTGAACACACTCAATATCCCAACATACATCATTATGAGGCACAACTACATGAAGTGTGCAGTTCCGTAAGGACATGTATGGTACATACATGGCCAACATCTGTCATCACGGTCCAACAAGTGGCATCAATAAGTCCCAGGTTGGCCCATTGGATATCATGAGGCCGTGTCACAGTTCCCATCTCCTGCTGCCGTGTCACAATCACCCCCACAGTGACATGTGAGGACAGATGTGCCCCAGGCATCACATCTCAACGACAGGTACATTCCCAGGGACCCTGTATTGCCACATGGACACTGGCATTACATGGAGTATCATGTATACACCACAGCAAAACAACTATGACCCCCACAGGTAGTGGTCCCACTTGCCACTGCAGGACAGACATGGATGTCTGTGACACACACAAGCACAACATCAAAGTCCATGCACACACAACGTGGATGTGGAGACTGTCTCCCATTGTGCACATGAAATCAGAGACATTGTAAACACTACATGCACACAGACTGTGGAGGACCATCACTATTGTGCCACTGGGACACCCTGGCTCAAACATACCGTCCCACATGGGACTCACGGGGGTATGTGACATGACATACACATACACCACCGTGAAATGTGACCATGGCACATGCACAGATATGAACAGTTGCACATCACAGTGGTCATGTACACGTAACACCCAGGATCCTGTCCCCATGAACATGTGCACAGCCTGGGGGTGGCTGCCCACAGGTGACACCCACAGGACAACATGTACACCAACATACACACAATAGGAAATGCAGCCTTACATGCCTTATGATAAAGTTTGGACAGGCTGTCGTGATGTAGGTGTGCCCCTCACTCCCTGGGAGCTATCTGTGGCTGGCATATGTCCATCTGAGACAGGCATGCTGACATATGCCAGTCACATGTACAGTGATGCGTTGAACAGCAATGGACCGATCGGTGCCCCGGCCGGCCCATTGCATTCAATGTGTGCGGGTGCGCGTTGTACCCCTGAAGGCGTTGAACTGCAATGGACCGATCGGTGCCCCGGCCGGCCCATTGCATTCAATGTGTCGGATGCAGCGTTGTACCCCTGTACGCGTTGAACTGCAATGGACCGATCGGTGCCCCGGCCGGCCCATTGCATTCAATGTGTGCGAGTGCAGCGTTGTACCCCTATGCGCGTTGTACCGCAATGGACCGATCGGTGCCCCGGCCGACCCATTGCATTCAATGTGTGCTTGGTGCAGCGTTGTACCCCTGTATGCGTTGAACTGCAATGGACCGATCGGTGCCCCCGGCCGGCCCATTGCATTCAATGTGTGCGGGTGCAGCGTTGTACCCCTGTACGCGTTGTACCGCAATGGACCGATCGGTGCCCCGGCCGGCCCATTGCATTCAATGTGTGCGGGTACGCGTTGTACCCCTGTACGCGTTGTACCGCAATGGACCGATCGGTGCCCCGGCCGGCCCATTGCATTCAATGTGTGCGGGTACGCGTTGTACCCCTGTACGCGTTGAACTGCAATGGACCGATCGGTGCCCCGGCCGGCCCATTGCATTCAATGTGTGCGGGTACGCGTTGTACCCCTGTACGCGTTGTACCGCAATGGACCGATCGGTGCGCACCCATTGACAATGGCCTTGCCTGGCAACGGACGCGTTTTCGAATTTCGAGCGAGTCGGTTGCTGGAAATTCAGTTGGTCACCCACAACAATGTTGCAAAATCATGTATGTCATGAAGTTGAAGATTTGAAGGATGCTGTGGGCGTGTTTTGGTGCTGCTATTCCATGGATTGGCCAGATTCAGAAGATGCAAACGACTTGGACCTATCACTTTGGACACAAGGGACAGTATCTGCCTCTCCAGCACATATATATTGCTGGCTGTTCCCCTGAGAGCTCACTTGCCTGCACTACATGCTCCAGGACGACATCTGCCACTGCACTGCTGCTGTCTCTGCCCCTCTGGACCCTGCAATGGCACGTACTGTGGAGAGAGCCCCAGCCTTCAGCCTTGAGGAGAACCAGGCCCTGCTGGACAGCCTACTTCCACAGTACAGCAAGCTGTATGGGACACCAGGGGAGCAGGTGAGTGTTCTGTGCACTGCCTTTCTGAAGGTGCATATTGTCTGACTAGCAAGGCTGAAAGTCTGCACGCCACTGGCTAGCAGGCTCACTGAGTAGTTGTCACCCCCCCATAGTGTGTAGTGACATGCACTGGACAGGTATGGTGCAGTCACAGTGCATTTGAACAAGGTTTTACTTCCCATGCAATGATACCATGTAGTGACGTCTGGCAAACTGTCCATGGGCAGCTTTGCACTGCCTGTGTACATCATGTGCCCCTGTGATTGAGACATGTATATACAACTGTGTTATGCACGGATATGTTGCATGTGTAGTAATGGCCTTTTCACTTTGTCATCCTGACAGGTTAATGCCCATCGGAAGCAGGAGATCTGGAAGGACATCGTCCGGGCTGTCCGGTCCGTGGGGGTCTACAAGCGCCGGATCTGCAACTGCCAGAAGAGGTGGCAGGACCTTCGGGGCTGGACCCGGAGGATTGCACGGGTCCAGCTGAAGCTGTCGCCTCCTCGCAGGAGGGCGGAACACGGACCCTGACCCCCACATGCTCCAGATCCTGGCGGTGGTGTTTCCAGACCTGGATGGGCAGCTGAAGGCCAGACAGCAGCAAGGAGGGGGTGAGTCAAAGACTGCACTGTGAACTCTGTATTACATGCTGTGTGCCCTCCTCTGGCCTGGTTCAACTGCCACAGTGCAGCAGTCATGTTGTCCAGGAGCCATGTCCCTCTATTGTGCACTGCCCACTGCTCATCTGATACCCAGGTGTGGCCCTTACATTCAGGGAATTGTGTCACTTGGGACTGTGTCCTTGCAGTTTGCTTCACTAAAGGTGGGGGACAGCATCTGTTTCCCTAACTCTGTTGTGGGCATCATGGGTGGGTCCATTGTTCACACTACGCCTGTGTTCGGACATGTAATCTGCGTGTTGCTTTGATATGCGGTCCACTTGCTGTGCTGAGCCACCACATGTGCCTGGGGTATGTGGCACACGCCCATGCAGCGGGTGGGAACAATGTTTGGGTCCCAGGAGTTTGCAGATTATGTGTGTCACACATACATAGCCAGCTATCCACTGTCCAGGGCTCATCCCTCATTCATGTGGAGCAGGACAGTCATGCCTACTCCAGGCCATGCAATGCACTCTGTACTCCCACTCCCATGTATCAGCTGACACATTGTGCGCAGTGATTTGACCCCTCAGGTGTCTGCCTCTGTGTCAGTGTGCTGTGGATTAGTTGCCAGGACTGCTGGGGTGTTTCTTGGTAGGGGCTCAGCATGCCCCTGGAGATGTGACCATAGGAGACGATACTTGTGTGTCACATAGGTGTTTGATCAGCTGCCCGTGCAGACTGGGGTATGCGAATGTGAAGTTCAGGCAGCTGTTCCCCATTCACAGCAGATTGTGAGGGGCTCAGGTTCAGAGGGTAGTGTCACAGGTCTCCCATATGTCCAATAGGTATGACCTGGACAGATGAGGGTTAAGATGATGTGTTGTGTGGGGATGTACATGTGCACTTGTGCAGCTCCAGGACTTGCATTCCCCATGACCTACTATTGTGACACAGTGCATAGTGTTGTTGTCTGGCTGCCAAGTCATACATCACTGAGACAGTGATGTATGACTTAGCAGTCATGCCTCTGCCATGGCATGTGTCTACTTATTGGTGGTCTTGCAGGGGAGTGACATGTGCTACATGCACACCATTGTGGCGATGGCTATCAGGACATGGGTGCATCATGGTGTCTGTCGCTGGTATGCATCACATGCATTTCCTATTTGACTCTGGGCATCCCTTTCATCCGGAAACCTGTACTGACTCAGTGGCAAGAGCTGTGATGTGTGCATGTCCACATGCCACACCGTGTCCTCTGCACTGTCCAACTACTGTGTACTTGGTGCATGTGTCCACACTGGGGTGTTGCAATCCAACAGACACCAGACAGATGGGTGCAAGGCCATGTGGGATGTGAGTGCCATGCTTGGCATCAGACTGACAATTGGCTTCTCCTGTTCAGTTAGGGCACTTTTAGCAATGTACAACTAATGATGCCAGGGCTTGCTCTGTAATGTGCTGTGCTCACAGTGGTGTGTGCGTTTGGTGCAGGTGACTGATGTCTGTCTGTTTCCCCATTGTTTGCAGATACATCCACGGCCACGGAAGGGGACAGCTCCACGGACCAGGAGGAGCCAGAGAGCCAGACTGGGTCAGCAGCCGAGGAGTGGTCGGAGGGACCCAGTGGCACGGAGGGCGAGGGGAGCCACACCGAGGAGTCCTCAGCACCATCCACCTCAGCTGAGGACCAGAGCAACTCGGAGGATGACTCCCTTATGGAGGCGGGTGTCAGCAGCCACCACACCCCAGCTAGTGTTGCTGTCCCCGCCACCACCAGCACCACCACCGCCCTCCCATCGGCTCCCATTCCCCAGGTCCGTGGAGGCTCCCATGTTCGGGAGCGTGTCTCCTTTGGGCCAGGCACCGCACCCCCTGCCCCTGTGTCCCCTGCTGCCCTGAGTGAGGAGTCTGTGTACCTCCTTCGCCAGCTCCATGTAGGGCAGACAGCCATGCTGAGTGTCCTCCATGCGCACACCGCTCTGTTGACTCAGCTGGTGTCGTTCATGGAGGGCATCTCATCGGGCATGTCTGACCTACAGAGGGGCAATAGGTCCATGGACTCCTCCCTGACGGCAGCAGTGTCCCTCCTCAGACAGTCCCTCACCCCTCCTGCCTCTGCTCCATCCACACTCCCCAGCACCTTACCCGTCCCAAGCACACACACACCGGCACAGGCACACACCAGCACACACACGTCCAGCACACAGACACACACGCCACAAACAAAACGCACATGCACGCACAGTCAGGGGACTGAAACCAGACTCACAGGGGATGGGGCCCTGGTACACACACACGCATCCACGGGCACTGCGCAGTCCTCAGTTGCCTCTCCCTCCAAAACACCCTCCCTTGCCTCACCTGCAACCCCAAAGACCCAGCGCCTCTTCCTCAGTGACCTCGGCCTCTTCCCCTCCGATCCAGCTGCTCCAGCATCCAGGGGGAAGAGGAAGCCCCCACACGGAGCAGAGTGCCCCTCGCCCCGGACACCCTCCCCCAGGCGCAGACAGACTGAGGCCCCCACCCGCAAGTCCCCCGGAGTGGTAAGAGCAAGACCCCGCCGCCGCCCTGCAGCTCAGGCACCAGGTCTCCTTCCTCCATCCCTCAGGCCCCCACTCCACAGGTGCCCCCACCACACCCTGCCCCAGGTTCCCCCACCCACAGATATACCATCCCCAAGAGGATCCGGCCTTCTCCCCCTGCCACTTGCTCTCCCGGCACCACACCCCCGCTGCGCTTGTCTGTGCCACTGATGTGGTGAGGGTGTCCTCCCCCTCTGTCCAGCCCACCTTGCCTGTTCCCCATTCTCCTCCCCTGGTGGTAGGCACTGCAGTGGAGTCCACTACCACCCTGTCTGACTTGGGCGCTGCAGTGGCGGACCTGTCCACTCCATCTGCAGGGTCCACTGCAGTCGTGCCGGCACCCACAACATCTGAGTCATGCCCCCAGTTGTGCAGGCACACACCATGTCAGACACCTCCACTGCAGTTGTCAGTGGCTCTCCAGCACCCACCACCCCTTCCCTGCTTCCTCCTGGTGAGCCCTGATCCTGTCCCTGCGGTGCCTGGCCTACCCCCGGTTGCCCCTCCTAGTGGATTGTCCCTGGTTTTGTGCAGGCATGTGTAGGGTGGCATCTGCCACTGTCACCCACTTGTGACTTTGTTGATGGACTGGCCATTGGCCTTTGTTTATTTTCTACCGGACTTCTACTTTTAATGCCACATATGCTGAATAAAGCAACTTTCTGTTCTCTAGTGCTTTTGCTTCTGATGTACATGATGTTGATGATGCTAACCATGCCCTTGCTGCAGTGATGGTGATATTTGGTCTCATGATAATGAAGTGTTACTGTGCAGGAACCCATGTGGTCCAGGGGAATGTGTCCTATCCTGTGGTGTATCCATGTCATCCATAGCAGCATCTGAGGGTGTCATGTGTTCAGTATTTGGCAATGGGATTTCCTACTTAGATTGCCTATTTCACATCTGTGGCTTCCACCCCTGCACATCTGTTGTGCCTGCCATTGTTCAATTCGTCTACTTCCCTGACCGTGTGGCCATCTCCAGTGGACATGCAGGTTTGGGCATCAATGGGGAAGGACTCATCTGTGTTGTCAGTGCAACATTGCTATACAAGTGTGTTGGATCTGTGCTGATGATTCCGTTGGCACTTCCATGACCAGGCTGATGTTACGGGAGCCCTCATTTGGTGCTAATTGTTGATTGTGTGACCAAGTGCTCAGCTGACATGATGGGGCCCTACTGAGGCAACATATGGCACAGCTTTCCTCACACAGGAGTGGAGTCCCCTCATGGCAGTGTGTACTCCTGTGACATTGCCTGCGCCCAAGGTGTGTGTTGTATGTGCATGTCTGTGTGTTCACTTCCGTTTAGCTGTGCATGCTGTGATCCCTAGTGTTGTACCTGTTTGTGATGCTAGCTGAGTTGAGCTATGTTCCCCCAAAGTCTTCTCCCTGGGTTCTCTGTGATGTGGGTGCATGGCACATTACTGGTCATCAGGGTGTCACCCATAGGTGTGTTTGCTGTCAGGGCTGAGTTTGTGTGCAGACGCAGATGGGTCACAGTCAGGTTTCCCCTTGGCACTTGTTGTTTGCCCCTGTCATGTGATTTCCAGTTTGTGTTATCTTTCAGTGATTGTGACACGTTGTGTGTGTGACTGCTGGCACTCCTCAGGGTCCGGGCTGCAATGTTGGTTGTTGTCTATGTGTGTTCTTTGTGGGTGACCTTGGCTTCTTCATTGGTGTGTGACTGTGGCTGGGATCCCATTGGTTGGTGTGGTATTGCCGTCATGTCCATGTACAGCGTAGTGTGCAGTGTGTCAGACATTCAGGAGTCTTGTTGAGTGGCCATGTGTGATGTGTTTCTGCACCTTGGTTCCCACCCACCACCCTGGAATAGTCATGGGTGCATGTGCAATGTCACCAGTGCATGTGTACTTCACTGCTGCACATTGTTGGAGGTCGAGGGTGTGGTGTTGAGTGTGTGCAGATGAGAGTTGTTGCCCGGCTAGGCCCCTGCCTCCATGTTGGCCTTGGCTTACTGGCCATGCTGTTTGATTTGCGCTTGTGTAGGTGTGATGGTAGTTAGTTGCTCAGGACACATGACTGTGGTTCACAGTGTGAACCACATTTAGCTTTGTCATCACAGTGGGATTGTAATGCAGCCCAGGGTCACCACATTGTGGGGGCCCTGGGGGTGGTGCTGTGGTGTGTCTGTGTCTTGCTGTGTCAGTTGCTGTCCCTACGTGCCTGTGTGACATGTGTGATTTGTGCTCCCTCTCATCTGACAATGCCTGCTTGCCCACATAGGGGATTTGGATCCATGAGTTACCTTTGTGTGGCACTGTATGCACATCTGTATGATTGGTATTCAGGTCTCCTCATGTGTTGTGTGGTTGCCTGGGGACACTGGCACCCCCCCCCCCCCTCACCTGTTGTGTATGATGTGCAGTGTGGGTCTGCCTGTTTGTGTTTGTGCATCTTCACCACTGCATTGGCATATCTTGGGTGTGCCATTGGCTGTATGTAGTTTGGTGGGTTTCCCCTGCTGTCCCTGGGACTCCTAGGTCATCGGTCAGCACAATGATCATGATTTGTGTGTCCCATTGCTGCCATGGTATGGTATCTGTTCACCTCACATCTGCAGTCTCCACAGGGTATCTGCATTTGTGTGCCCATTGGTGCAAATATGTGGGTCTGCATTCTGATGGTCACTTCTGTCATTGTGTCATTGATGATTGTTGACGGTGTCAGCCCCCATGGGTGTTGTTTGTCTGCACATGGCCAAAGGTATGTCTTATTTGCACTGCAGTATTTGGCTCCCCCAATTTATGTTGCAATGGGACACATACACTACTTTGCCACTGATGTGTTTGTTGTTCTGTGACCAGGAATCATCCATGCAGTTTGGCAGTTGCACCTCTTTCTTTGTCAACACTTACCTTTTGGTCGCTGTGGTGATGGGGGTTTAGACCCCATTGCCACAATGTTCAAGATGTGCTTCAGCTATGGACCCCACACTTACATTTTGGTCACTGTGATGATGGGGGTTTGGACCCCATTGCCACAATGTTCAAAATGTGCTTCAGCTATGGACCCCACACTTACCTTTTGTTCACTGTGGTGATGGGGGTTTAGACCCCATTGCCACAATGTTCAAAATGTGCTTCAGCTATGGACCCCACACTTACCTTTTGGTCACTGTGGTGATGGGGGTTTGGACCCCATTGCCACAATGGTCATGGCCTGCTTGCATTGTGGGTGCCACACACATATATGTGTGGCACATGTGCTAGGGGGTCACATTGTATGTTCAAAGTCATGTTCGGTGTTGTAGGCATTTGACACAGTCTACACACGCTTGTCATGGTGTTGGGGGATGTCTTCTTCTTGCATTCCCTAGGTTGTGGTGTGCTGGTTGTGTCATGCATTGTCCATCCTATGAGTGGGGGTGGTAGTAGTGGTTGGCATCCAGCCCCCTGGCTGAGGGTGGTAGTAGTGGTAGGCATCCAGCCCCCCTGGGTGTGGGTGGTAGTAGTGGTAGGCATCCAGCCCCCTGGCTAAGGGTGGTAGTAGTGGTAGGCATCCAGCCCCCTGGCTCAGGGTGGTAGTAGTGGTAGGCATCCAGCCCCCTGGCTCAGGGTGGTAGTAGTGGTAGGCATCCAGCCCCCCTGGCTAAGGGTGGTAGTAGTGGTAGGCATCCAGCCCCCTGGCTCAGGGTGGTAGTAGTGGTAGGCATCCAGCCCCCTGGCTAAGGGTGGTAGTAGTGGTAGGCATCCAGCCCCCTGGGTGAGGGTGGTAGTAGTGGTAGGCATCCAGCCCCCTGGGTGAGGGTGGTAGTAGTGGTAGGCATCCAGCCCCCCTGGCTAAGGGTGGTGGTGAGGCATCCAGCCCCCTGGCTGAGGGTGGTAGTAGTGGTAGGCATCCAGCCCCCTGGCTAAGGGTGGTGGTAGAGCATCCAGCCCCCTGGCTGAGGGTGGTAGTAGTGGTAGGCATCCAGCCCCCTGGTTAAGGGTGGTAGTAGTGGTAGGCATCCAGCCCCCTGGCTAAGGGTGGTAGTAGTGGTAGGCATCCAGCCCCCTGGCTAAGGGTGGTAGTAGTGGTAGGCATCCAGCCCCCCTGGCTAAGGGTGGTAGTAGTGGTAGGCATCCAGCCCCCTGGCTCAGGGTGGTAGTAGTGGTAGGCATCCAGCCCCCCTGGCTCAGGGTGGTAGTAGTGGTAGGCATCCAGCCCCCTGGCTAAGGGTGGTAGTAGTGGTAGGCATCCAGCCCCCCTGGGTGAGGGTGGTAGTAGTGGTAGGCATCCAGCCCCCTGGCTAAGGGTGGTAGTAGTGGTAGGCATCCAGCCCCCTGGGTGAGGGTGGTAGTAGTGGTAGGCATCCAGCCCCCTGGCTAAGGGTGGTGGTAGGCATCCAGCCCCCCTGGCTGAGGGTGGTAGTAGTGGTAGGCATCCAGCCCCCTGGCTAAGGGTGGTAGTAGTGGTAGGCATCCAGCCCCCTGGCTAAGGGTGGTGGTAGGCATCCAGCCCCCTGGCTGAGGGTGGTAGTAGTGGTAGGCATCCAGCCCCCTGGCTAAGGGTGGTAGTAGTGGTAGGCATCCAGCCCACCCTGGCTCAGGGAGGTAGTAGTGGTAGGCATCCAGCCCCCTGGCTCAGGGTGGTAGTAGTGGTAGGCATCCAGCCCCCTGGCTAAGGGTGGTGGTGAGGCATCCAGCCCCCTGGCTAAGGGTGGTAGTAGTGGTAGGCATCCAGCCCCCTGGCTAAGGGTGGTGGTGAGGCATCCAGCCCCCCTGGCTTAGGGTGGTAGTAGTGGTAGGCATCCAGCCCCCTGGCTAAGGGTGGTAGTAGTGGTAGGCATCCAGCCCCCTGGCTAAGGGTGGTAGTAGTGGTAGGCATCCAGCCCCCTGGCTAAGGGTGGTAGTAGTGGTAGGCATCCAGCCCCCTGGCTAAGGGTGGTAGTAGTGGTAGGCATCCAGCCCCCTGGCTCAGGGTGGTAGTAGTGGTAGGCATCCAGCCCCCCTGGCTCAGGGTGGTAGTAGTGGTAGGCATCCAGCCCCCTGGCTAAGGGTGGTAGTAGTGGTAGGCATCCAGCCCCCTGGGTGAGGGTGGTAGTAGTGGTAGGCATCCAGCCCCCTGGCTAAGGGTGGTAGTAGTGGTAGAGCATCCAGCCCCCTGGGTGAGGGTGGTAGTAGTGGTAGGCATCCAGCCCCGTGGCTAAGGGTGGTGGTGAGGCATCCAGCCCCCCTGGCTGAGGGTGGTAGTAGTGGTAGGCATCCAGCCCCCTGGCTAAGGGTGGTAGTAGTGGTAGGCATCCAGCCCACCCTGGCTCAGGGTGGTAGTAGTAGGCATCCAGCCCCCTGGCTCAGGGTGGTAGTAGTGGTAGGCATCCAGCCCCCCTGGCTAAGGGTGGTGGTAGGCATCCAGCCCCCTGGCTAAGGGTGGTAGTAGTGGTAGGCATCCAGCCCCCTGGCTAAGGGTGGTGGTGAGGCATCCAGCCCCTCCTGGCTAAGGGTGGTAGTAGTGGTAGGCATCCAGCCCCCCTGGCTAAGGGTGGTAGTAGTGGTTGGCATCCAGCCCCCCTGGCTAAGGGTGGTAGTAGTGGTAGGCATCCAGCCCCCCTGGCTCAGGGTGGTAGTAGTGGTAGGCATCCAGCCCCCTGGCTCAGGGTGGTAGTAGTGGTAGGCATCCAGCACCCCCTGGCTGAGGGTGGTAGTAGTGGTAGGCATCCTGCCCCCCCTGGCTCAGGGTGGTAGTAGTGGTAGGCATCCAGCACCCCCTGGCTAAGGGTGGTAGTAGTGGTAGGCACCCTGCCCCCCCTGGGTAGGGGTGGTGGTGCGCATTCAGGCCCCTGTGTGCATATGTGGCATTGGTGATGGGCATCCCGCCCCTATGGTGCTGCTGTTGCTGGTGTAAGTATATTCTGCATCCCTCTGTGTGGGTGTGTGATGTGTCGTGTACGTGTTGTATGTGTTTTGTGGTTGGTGTCTGACTTACCTTCTGCGCCGTACGCGTCCGTGCCTGTTCCGGTAGTAAATATAGAATATTGGTATGATCGGGACGAAGGGATTCATGGTTGGTTCGTGTCGTTCGTCCTTCTCGTTGCTTCGCGTCGTCCTCGTCGCTTCGTCCTCGTCGCTTCGCGTCGTCCTCGTCGCTGGCGTGTTCGTCTCGTAGCCGTGGATCGTGTTGTGGCGCGAATCGGAGCTTATGTGCGCCTCTCCCGGATGCTTTGACATGCCGTGCGTAGCGACGGGTTCGGCGCGCACGGACAAGCGCATCGTACTCGTTCGGCCGGACGGAGCTGCATTTTCCTTCCGTGAGACTCGATTCGGCGTTTCCAGATTCGCCTCGGTCGGGGAACAGGACCTGGTTTGGGTGAGTACGGCTAGGCCGGATTCTGTGCTGTTGTGCGCATCGTACTTACTCGTTCGGTGTGCTGTACGGATCGGTCGGGAAACAGGCTTTCGCAATGGCTTTTTTCCCGACCGAATGGTATTGGGTGCGCCTCCGACCGAGATCGGAATCGGCCCCTTAGTCTCGAGCATCTTTTCAGCTTTCTTCGCTCTTGCCGATAGGGCAATTGCCAGAAGTCTAAAGGTCGCTTTCAATGCATCCCAATGATTGGTGAGTGAGGTATTGCATGGGTTGTTTTCTAGCATGTGAACCTTAATACCTTGGCCCTATACATTTAGGGCATATGTACAAAGGTTTAACTAATCGCAAACCATTAGCGAAATGGTTTGCGATCATTCAACAGACCTTCCTTGATTTATTATGAGTCGGAAAACATAGTTTTGCGAAAAATTCCACAGTGAACCAAATATTTACCGATTTCTTATTTTGCGTTTGCTTTTTTCTTCCTTAAATTGCAATTCGTAATTACCGATTTGTAAATTAGATGTACTAAGCATTCACAATTTGCATGTGCATATTAACACCATCTTCGATCAGGTAGTCACTAGGCCCAAGGCTCTGCTGCCTTTTGACTAGGTTTGCACTTTACACATACAGGTCATAAAAGGTCACCCAAAATTCAGTGCAATTTTTCATAGTGGCTACACTTTATGCTGTAGTGAGGAGGATGTACATTTTTGGAGCTCAGCAGAGGAGGAGGAGATGAGAAAAGATTTTAGGCAGAGGGTACTTTGTTTGAACAAACAAATCAGAAGGTGTATTGTATGTACAGACTTAGGGCCTCCTTACGATGTTGGGCGAAAACTTTTTGCCCGACACCGTCTTGGATTCGGGAACTGACTGTAGCGGTCCGTGGTGGGAGTGCTGCCGGGCGGTGACGCAGGGCGGGGGAGGGGCAGGGTGGGGGGTAGTAAACTACGGATTTCGGCCGCACTGAGGTAAGTAAACAAAAATAAAAATAAAACGAATTTCGTTGCGCGCGTTGCATCGCTTTCCGCCCGACATCATAATGAGGCCCTAGGTAAGGAGGGGATTTTAAGTTTAATTTCTGACTTGTAGCCTCTTTTAGGAAAGTCCACTCAGTGTATTCACATATGTATACACATATTTAAGGTTTATACTGCCTTCTCCTCCTTGCATCAAGCATTTATCAATGCACAGTATCAGTTGCTGTGGCCACATCATAGAGTGTTCTTTCTAGGATCATCTGAAACTTTCTAGATGCTATGCTTCACAAATTAAATGCTGAATTACACGCCACAAAGGTGGATTTTTATTTTATTGCAAATTTCCCAAATGTAATTGGATCTATGGATGGTACACATATCCTCATTTGTCTAGCATCAGAATGAGAATACATCTATCAAAATAAAAAATGTTACACTCCCCACATATCCAGATGGTTTGTAATGCTTCTCATAACTGATATTTTTGGATGCTTTACAAAAGGCACCAATGATTCCTATATTTTTCAATATTGTGCATTATATAATCGGCTAGCTACAGGATAGTTTGGAGATGGATGGGTGCTTGGTAAGGGAAAAAGTAATGCTAAAGAGTTAAATAGTTTATGTTTATATAATTAAATTGTTCATGTTTCTTTAGGCATATTCTTTGCGACCTTGGATTCTTACACCATATTTTCATCAAGATCGGCTAGTGAGAGGAGGTACAATAACTCACTCAAATAAGATCAGTTATAGATATATATTTGAAAATAGCAAATAAGAAATCGCAATTTGGTACCTAGAATATATAGTACATCAAATTTTGAGATTCAAAAATAGTGAATCAGTAACAATCTCTATTGCTGAGTCACAAAAACACACTTGTGTACATCAGGCGCTATGTCTCTTCAAGGTTTGGGTTACATTTCCAGCCTCCCCTACTTTGGCTAATGCACCCCCTTGGATCTCCATGTGTGGGTGGTCTGATATTTTTCCTCCCACTATTTTTGAGTACTGAAAATATGATAATAATAATTTGGAGTTTAAAATATAATTAGTTATGTTCTACAACTTACCCACAAAGACTGTGTACTATCAGGAGGTGTGACTGATTGACCACTACTACTGTTTTGTTTGTTTGTGTTCTGCACCTTATTTACATGGGAATAGACTATGTAGTCCCTCTCATCCAGGTAGAGATGTTTCCAAGCAGCAATCAGACCATGCTCAGTAAACCTGCCCTTCAGCTTCATAGACATGGCCCTCAAGATTTGGGAAAACTAGGCTGTTCTGTCTAGCATTTAGCCACATACAATATTAAAATTGGAACCCAAAATAAGCTACTCACCTGCACTTCTCATCCACTCTGTCACCATTTTTTTCCACATGTTCTTCGTAGTGTGTATTAGGGACATAATTGTTGTTAAACATGTATTGAATACCCTGAATCGCAGCTGACAGTACTATGAATCAATTGTTTGGATCTCAGATAGCTGTTTCGGGTGAAACTTCAATTTTTTCGGGGGAAAAGCTTGGCCTCTCCTGCCAATTTTGTTTTCTCAGACCACTAGAATTGTACAGGATAACCACTGTTTCCCATTCTAAATTGTTTGTTTTCCAATAGATCAGTCTTCAAAAGAAAGCTTATGTCTGGATCATGGAATCGGAGAAAGCTCCACACTCTATGTCTTTTGTTGGGGGGATATAGGCTCTTCACATTAACAAATCAGCTTGAATCTTCTATATTCATTCTTACTCCTATTATCACTTTGCTCATGGTGGTCTGGGCACTGGAGTGTGACTGAAGCCTTATTACTCTAACAAATGTCTTCCCCTCTAACCAAATGAAACAAAAAACAACATTTTAACTTGGACATAATTATCCAATGTTGCCCCCTCTTGTGGAAGAGGACACCAGTCCCAGCAGCAATTCAACATTGTCTCTAGTGCCCTCTCTATGTATTTTAGATCTTCTGTACTTGAATGTATCATGACTTCTGGATTGTCCTGGATCCATTCCCATTTTTAGTTTTGCTAAGCTATGGTGCTTAGGATAGTCCTTACTCTGAATGCAATCCTCAGAGGTCCATGAATACCCACCCTTGTTTTTTCCAAGGCTCAGTACTTTGGGATCAATTGTTCATCCTTTAACCCTCCCCCCCAAATGAACACACTTCCTTTATATCCACCCCTTCCCCAAAGAGTGGATCTTGTCTCTCATAGCTATCAGCAGTCTCTGAAGGACTGCCATCTTTTTCTGGTGGGCTTGCTTGTCTCTTTGGTTACAGGGTGTGTTATACTCGTTCCAACATGAGTCTAGAGTTGCATTGTGAGAGAAAAGGGTCACCCTGCTCTGATTCTTCTTCGTCAGTGGCCAGAAGACCCATAGGGAGCCACCCTTCTTTTGTGGGGTGATAGTGGTCTCTATTCCATTACATTCAAATTGTAGACCTTCTGGCAAAACCCATCTGTGTTGAATCTGTTTCCTCAAAAGATCTTGAGTCATCTCCCTATATTTGCATCTTCTTTGCAACATTGCAGCTGGAAGAGGGAGATTTGGCTGTCACAATATGATTGATTTCTTGGAGCGAGCCTGGGACATGATTTTTTCCATCAGTGGAAAGCTCGAGAGCTTGATGACGATATCCCTCGGACACTCCCTGTTCGAACATTGTTACCTGTCAACTTTTGGGGCTCATTCAGTCTCTATTTGCAAGTCCAGGTTTTCCTTCAGGATGCTGCCCAACAGTTTGGCCACACGTTTGACTATGTTTCCACCTTCAGTTTCACCTTGCATGTTTGTAATGTGGATGCTGTCTTTACGAAGCTTGTTTTCAAGTTTCTCTCATTTAGCAAGCAATAATTTGGCTTGCGATTCGAGGTGACATATGGTGGCAGTGACCAATTTGTCCCGTTCTGCAACATTTCATAGCTGATTTTCAGCCATCTCCAGTCACTTGTCCACATTTTCATATATTTATATAGCAGTCCTAATTTCAGCCACGTCTTTCCCTATGTTTGCGCTCAGTTTCGTAAGATTATCCTTGTTGACGTTTCCAGTTCTGCCTTAATTTCAACTAAACAAAACTAAAAGTCTGCAAGTACTCTTTAGTGTGGGCATGGTTGTTTTTGCTGCCATTTTATTGGTTTATACTTGTGGGGGCTGTCCTGGCTTGACTTTACCAAGACATATCTGTACTACTTTGCCTTGACCAGTTGCCAAAGTGTTCTTTTCACAAAGGTAGGTCTTTGATTCTGAACTTGTTTTGCCATTTTGTTCACACCAAAGGGATTCACTTAATTGCCACCCTAAAAAGAGGTTTTCCAGTGTCCCAAGCCTTCCTGTTTGTGTTTGTCGTGCTTGGCAGTGTCTCTGTGGATCACAGTAGAGCCCCAGAGTCAATTTGTTTCTCCAGGACAAAATCAGAGCTCTGTCAACCACAGGAGTTCCATGCCAATGCCATCACCAGGCTGCCTGCCCTATCTTGTCACTCGCATCTGGTGGGCTCTACTAACAAAAGATGTTGTACGTGCTCTTTGGCCCTCCAATAAGTTCCTCACAGGGAAGTGGGAGCAACCACTGTCTTTCATCTTCTTTGGGGAGGGTCCTGTCCATTTCTCTAACTCCTGTGGGAGGCCAGATACTACAATCCCCTTGCCCCATGACGCCGGCATTACCACTTCTCTTTTCCGGGCAGAGGCTGCCCTTCTGATGCCTCTCCAGAGGTGGGGGGCTCATCTGATCCTTTCCTATAAAGGTGGCACAGAATTTGCTGTCAGCTCGCTGCTCATTGCTCTTTTCTCAGGAATGGCTGTGTATATCTTTAACTGTAAATAATAGGTTTTAAACTTAAATTAAAAGTTTCATTATTTTGTTTTAAAAATCAAATATATTGTACCTTTTTAAGTTGTAACTTTAAAACATTGCTTATCTAGGTATCATTTATGAAAACGTTTCAAATATTTGATTAATATTTCGAAAAAATATTTAATGTAAAAATTATATTAATTGTTAACACTTGCATTTAATGTTATCATATAATTTCAATTCAATGTTTCTTAAAACCACACAAGTATAAACATTTTAAAAAACACATTTAACTCAATTAATTAAGTCAAAAAATCACCCACAATATAAACATAAGTAATTAATAATGAATGTTACATTATAAAAATATGTTTATTAAACATATTTAATTTGTGTATTTGTTTAACTTATAATTTAAACATTTTAAACAATCTTGCAGAAAATACACAATAGGCACATGCAAAAATGTATAAGTATTAAAATTAAAAAAATCAAACAAAGCTAAAAATATTATAAATACCCGTTAATCGTTACAGTTCTCTAAACATTTAATAGAAAATATTAGTGGGGTGGAGGTGTGCGATTCTGACTCCAGGGTGACATAACAATTTAAAAATGCATAAATTAAAGGGAGTTCAGGTTTATGAATCTAACTCCAATGTAACATAACTTTGGAAAAGTGCAGATATGCGCAGGGGCGGGGGGTTTGAGTCAGATTTACTGTTCTAACACCAGTCTAATAAACATTGGAAAAAGACTATACATTTGAGGTTGGATCATATTTAACATGCTAACTCCAGTCCCACTTTCATTGGAGAAAGTGCTTACATTGGGGAGCTCTGATTTACTAACTCCAGGACAACATAAACTGTGGAAAGTGCATATTTTTGAGGGATTCAGAGTATAATGGTAACTCCAGTCCAACTTACATTTGGGAATGTACATAATATTGAGGGGCGGAGTCAGATTTACTATTCTAATACCAGTCCCACTTACATTGGGGAAAGTGCATACACGGGGTAGGAGGGACGGTAATATTATTATTCTAACTCTAAACCAACAAACACTTTGGAAAATGCATAAAAATGAGAAGACAGGTTTATTAGTCTAAGTCCAGCCCCACAAACATATGGGGTGGGGTATGTTTACTATTCTAACTCCGGTCTCACTAACATTGGAAAAAGTGCATATACTGAGCAAAGAGAGTCAAAATTAATATTCTTAATCCTGTGCCACCAACATTGCAGTAATAATAGTTTGGGGGTGGGGATGCCCTGGGGTTAAGTTTTACTATCCTAACTTTAAATATTCAAATATTTTTACATTAAATATATATTAGATACATATAAATGAGATTGAAAGTGCACCTGGCATACCTCCCATTGCCATGTACAAGGAAAGGCGCAATGTAGGCAGGGAAAAATAATGCCCACTGTCTGTTATCCTGTATTCCTCCACTCGTGCAATATTTGAACAGTGGAGTACAAATATTCATCCCCACTCCTATCTAAGGAGAGGAAGTGTAAATCTAGCCAATGATATAGATGGGCCCTTCGCCCATGGGTGAAATGGGTATAGCGCAAGAGCATGGTAACATCAGTAGACCACAATCAATGCTCCCTTGGGTTTCATGGGAACCAATGCATAACAGAGCAGTGACATAAATATTTCTGTACCTGGTGTATTTCAGCTTGTCGGCGGTATTAGCCATACCACTTAAGCAGAGTTAAATATGTGGCTATGATCAGCCGTTAGGAATATTTTTATTTGTCAACAGTAAATTGGGCAGTACCTAAGGCACTCCATTATGTATTTTCATTGTTGCCAGTGGAGCTTCAGTAAATAGAATTGTACACAACAAATTATGATACCACGGAGAGTTTGTACCTCTATCAAGTTTAAATACTGCCAATGCCGATCAGTTTATGTGAAACGAAAATACTGCTGAGGTATTCAAATATTCTCGACACAAAACGTTATGTGACATGTCCCAGGTAATTTATCATAGTTGTGTCAAGCATTGCTTTCCCCCCTCTCGTGGCCGCACTGACACTGACATTCTCCCGGCCTGCTGCAGTCTGTCGGGCTGCTTTCAGACCTAGATGGACCGCATTCACCCAACCATGCTTCCGGTAGCCCCGTTCTAGTTGTCGCCCTCTTTTGAAGCCGGTTGCCAGGGCTGATTTTGGTTTTCAGTCCAACCTTGCTCCCTCTTGCTGTTTTGTCGCCAAACGCTCACTTTATAATGCTGTGCGTAATGATAAATTGAATCACGCTAGTTGATAACTGTGCCTCTTTGCTGCTTGGGTGTTGGTTACAAATGCTATTTGATTTATTGTTCCTGTAGTTCCTTTAATTCACTTGTAGCAGATTGGTTCCCTCTGTAAATTAGGATGTGGGCTGGAAAAGTATCGAAAATCCACACTGTGACTGCCTGCATTTTTCCTTTTTTTTCAGAAGCAATATCATTTGGGAGTTTGTGGTAACTAGACCTTGAGTCTTGTCAAACTAAATGACACCATGAGAAATTATGGCCCGACTGAGTGATGTAAGCTGCGTTAAATGTATTTTCGGATGGAAAGTTTTAATCGATGGACTTATTTGGTTATACAATGGCTATAAGAGGGCCAGCTCTTGCCAGACCTTAGCCCTATTAGTGCAAATAAAATAAACATAGAACCATGGCCAAATGTAGCCCTCTATTTCTGTCCTTCGCTGGCAGAAGAAAAAACAAGCATTTGCAATGCAATAGGTCTCGCATTTACGAGAGTTTGAGCTATTGGCATTGTAAATGACAATGCCTTTTATTTATGTGTTGTTTTTAAAACAGATAAATAAAAGGCATTGTAATTTACAATGCCAATAGCTTAAACTCTCGCGAATGCGAGACCTATTGCTATTTGAAAAAATAGTGCTCGGAGGCTGTAATTAAAGCCTACTGAGTAACAACACTCGTAACAGGGATTGTCGACATGGGAGGTTACAAAATGAGACATGGCGGTACTAAGGAGGGACTACTAAGCCTATTGACCAATGAACAGCCACAGTTTACTGTGGACAATGACACAAGCCAATGAAAAATATGGGCAGAGAGTGGGCAGAGCTTCAAGTCCCTACCTGAATACAGCATGCCTTGCAGAGCAGCGCATGCGCTGTCCAGGCTCGACCTAAAAACCTACCTCCCTTCCTGTCACTGGGATTCAACAGGACATCAAAGGAAGTCCCTTTGTGACAAAGGGACGAAGGTGTCACTGGGACTAAGATATTATTTCATTACAGCTGAATAACCAAGTCATCATCATTATTTAATATTGCATAGTATAATTTAGTTAATAATTATCTTGTTCTTGCTGATTTTGGTTATTGTTTGTCTTGAAGACTCTATGAATCTGTCAAGCACAGGATTCTTTTTTAGGTTGAGCCTACTAAATAGCGCACGCTCTGTCTGTTGAGAGGCATATTGTGGCATAAAGCAAACATAGACAGCTTGGAGCCCAGCCATTGCTTTCCATTGGTTGGCTTTCCTTATCACTATCATTTGCCTGCTTGTTATTCGTGCCCCTCCTCTTTAACATGAGTGTATTTGCTTGGTGTCTGTGATCAATGTTAGGGAATTCTTTTTTTCTTTTTGTGTAAGCACTCGCAGAGAATGCATGTGTTTTCAAGCGTCTCCCTCGCATACTCTCCCGTTCATGGTGCTTCCTGTACCTATTTGCTTCTCCCCACTTCCCGTTGCACTCAGCTGGTTGCTTCTCTGTATTGCATCCAACCCCTGTGTTGCTTTTGCACCCCCCGCCCTTCCTTGTGTTGGTGTGTGTCCTCCTGCCCTCCCCCCCCTGTTGCTTTATTCCCCGTTGCTTCGGCCCCCATTGCTTCCACTCCCCTGACCACTTTATAAAAAAATGTAAAAGCGCTTTTGCACGTTTTGTTTTTAGTTACCCATCTGACTTGGGTCAGTAACTAAAAGCAAAAAAAGCAGCTACGTCATTATGTAGGCATGTGCATACATGGTGCGCGCTCTTACAAAATGATGCGGGAGGCAGCGTAAAAGGTTTTTTTCTGTTTTGCTTTAGCCACACTGCACATCATCAAGGATGCTGTGCAGTGTGGCTAAAAACCATTGGCAAACTCAATAGGTCACAAAGGCGAGACCTATTGGCTTTGACAATGCTTGTTTACATGTAGTAGGCCATGACCTTAGTTTCATAGGTCATTCCTCTTGTGGAGGCTCTTCATATATGTGTTCTTGGTCCCATCCCCCTTGAAGCCTCCACCTTTCTCATCCAACTTTATGCATAGACTGTACCTGTCTAACTGAGTTTTAGGAGTTCTGCTGCCCAGTGTCCTACTCAAAAAACAAATCAGTGAAATAATTTTATATAAAGCGCAGTAAGCAGAAGTGGCTCCTTGGCGAAGGAGAAAACTGATACGAAAAAAATATGTAATCGTCATAATAAGTTAAGAGAGAAACACAAGGAGTTTACACATTTTACTGAAGGCAAGTAAGGCTTCTCTTTTTTTCAGGGTTAAGGGATTTGCATACTAAGGTTTGACCATAACAAAGGAAAAGTTTTGCTCTCCATATAGCGACAGGCTGTTGATCAGAAACTTAGGGGCATATTTACAAGGCGATAAAGCCACAGGAATGTCACTTTTTGTGACGTTCCGGTGGCGCTATGCCCTGACCATATTTACAAAGTGGCGTTAATCCACTTTTTGTGGCTTGACGTCGCTTTGTAAGTATGGTACCCTTTCACCAGGTATATGCGTGAAAGGGGTGTGCAGTGGGTGTTGCTGTGGGTGTTTCACCGCAACACCCATTGCCCAGATTTACAAGGAGGTGAAAATCTGAGGCAGTGCCGAAAACTATGCCATGCAATAGCAGGCATTAGAATGGCGCAAAGAGGAGAAATACTTTTATTTCTCCTCATTTTTGCTTTTTCTATGTGTTCTGCATTCTGCAGCACACATGGAAAGAGCAAAATGCCTTAAATGATTGTTTATGTGCAGGAAAGTGTCTCTTCCTGCACATAAACAATCATAAAATAATGGTGATTTGCTACTTCTATGTGTGCTGCACAACGCAGCACACGTCGAAGTAACAAATTGATTTTTTATGTGCAGGAAGGGACACCTTCCTGCACATAAACAATCATTCCCTTCAACGCAGGCACCCTTGCACTATGGTGCAAGGGTGCCTGCATTGGTGCTAGGCAGCTAGGTTTAGTGCCAGGGCTAGGGAAAACACAGGGGTGCACCATATTGTTGTATATACGGCGCATCCCTGCGTTTTGGAAATGTCAGAGAGCGGCGCTGCCAATTTTGGTGCAGCTCCGCGCTCTGACATTTTCTTCTACATATGCCCCTCACTCCCTGTTTTATCACGGTTTGAATGTATCGGTCGCCCTGCAGGCCTGCATAGACACCACTGCAATAGTGCAGGCGAGGATTAGTCAAAGCTGGACTTACAGACGTTCTTATTTGAATGAGGAGCAAAGGATAAATCTAGTTTATGATTTCCAGATGAAAACGGTGTGTCTTGACAAATACATTAAGTTGGGGCCGCAGAGCTTGGTACTTGGAGTGGTGGTGTTACATGATTTCTGGAATTTTTTTTCCATAAAGGATTCTCCTGCTTTCCATTCCAGGACAGATGGAGTAGAATTCAATGGATTCTGCTTTTATCTTTTCCACAAAGGTATGTCACCCATGAATAGATGTTATACCAGTGGTAATTCTAACCACATTTAACCACCACCAGCCTTCTTTTGCTTTCCTGATCACTATTTTTTCACGTAAGCGGTGAATTCAGGAATACTAAACAGGCCTTAGCTGTTTCTTTTCACAATTGGTGCAATCCTTCTGCTATAGGACTGACAAAAGGCTACCTTGCTGACAGTGGGAGCTATACATATGACTTAGTAATTTATTTCTGATGTATGAGTTTATTACTTATAATGTAGAAATTGTAACCTGTAATTCCATACTGCGGTACTGGGCATTAAAATGGGCGTTTTCCCATTAGACTCAGTGTAAATAAACTGTAGGCTACACTCACAGCATATAGGATTAATTTTCAAGATTTTAGCAGTTTTGTCTGAGAAATAAAAATCAGAAAACAGATTTGGAATATCTGTTTGAGTTTCTGACATAAGGAAATTTGAAAGATGCTTTGTAGCCAGCCATGATGTACAGAGAAGTTGTCATGTCCTTTAGGATAGTCCTGTCATGTATACCCCAGTTTAAATACATTGTCCCATCCACACGACAATAACAATTCTAAACAGGTGACCTTTTACCTAGTAGCTTGCTCCTGTCTCTTCAACACCAGGCTCTCGGTACTCTATCATAATCCCTGTACCTGACGTACATAAACATGTCCTCAGGCATGGTATAATTATTCTGTATAAGGGTCACCACTTTTTTCATCCTTGGCGAACAGCCAGCTGTGCATGATCGCATTTGTTTGGAAAAACATTCATGATTGTTTCCAAAATATTTATGGTTGTTTTAAAAACATATGGATTCTAGAAGAAACCCTGAAGTGACCACTCCAGTATATATAACTCTTATTCCCCCCTGCAAATTAGAGGAGAATTCCTTCCAAGCTGACACAGGGTTCTGCATGCGGAATCTTCGACGCGCAGCGGTCTGACATCCCTTGCGGGGTGTCATCCTCGATGCAGAGACGGGGTCCTTCGTTCTCTACCATCAGGTGAGGGTGATGGTTTTTTCCTAGGGGTTTCTTGGCTTCACACATATACATGCTACACATACAGATCTAGGCTAGGTACATTTAGGCAAATTACTTAGGGTGCACATTTAAGGAATATGCAAGTGCTACTGTTTTTATCTGAACTGCTTATGTTCATCTTATTAGCACTATGGTAGAAATGTATCTACTATTTACTATATTGGTACTAGCAATCTCTTTCGTATGCTTCTGTCTCCTGATTGTCGCAGCACATATGTTTTACACAAGACTGTCGCTGGACTAATAAATACTTATTGAAACGTCCTAATTGCCATCCTGTGTATTTTCTGAGAGTAAGCAAGCACGAGTGTCTGAGCGAAACGTACTGTTTTCCACAATCCCTGGGGAATCAGGGTTGTCATGTTCAGTGGTTGCCAGAAACTACCTACACCACTGTAAGATACAGGGGAGTGGTAGTGGCACTGTAGAGCTAGCTGACATATACTGCGGGGCTGTCCTGAAGTGGTTGGGACACCAAGCCCTCAGTTTAGGTCATCCAAAAAGCGCAGGTCCTGGGGGATTCCTAGGAACTACACGACATGGCGCCGCCAACGTTGGTTTGGTTCTTATATTAACAGTGAAAATCTGAGTAGTTCTCAGAAAGCCCTACTCACACTTTTTCAGAGACGTCTGAAGTGGGAAGGGAGATC
Source organism: Calotriton arnoldi (assembly GCA_963921515.1). NCBI lineage: Eukaryota > Metazoa > Chordata > Amphibia > Caudata > Salamandridae > Calotriton > Calotriton arnoldi. The sequence continues at coordinate 22,480 of CAWUFW010003342.1, read as the reverse complement.
TGCCTCAGATGAGCAGATATACTCTGTGTATCGGCTGAAGGTTTAGCAAGCTTGTAAGGATAAAAGGTTCCCACATTGTGCAAAACCCTACCTCTTAACCTTTTCTCTTCTCTTAAAACAAATGACTGACCCCGCGAGTAGCTCGGGGGAAGAAGAATTTGCAAACGCTCTTAACATCACAGAGAACTGCAGACATGCAGTAACTATGAAATTGTTAGAACACAGCATACCCGCAACAGGTAGCTGTGTTACCTTTGTGATTGATGCACGCGAGGTGCTCGGATCAGAGGTATTCTATTCTAGGTTCAGTTCCCATCTGCAGATCTGGTGACTAATTTGTTTCACACATACATTGTAGTTGAACCACCGGAAGAATACATTCCATATGAAGACATTGAAGTCCCTTTAACTTACCAGCAACACAGAAACTGGTTTAAAGGCACCCTCCCACACACAACATCTGTCGTGAGACTGGTCCGCTCAGCATAGAAGGAGCGACCTGGCCGGTCTTAGCGACATACACTCCACATCCCAAGATAGATACACTACCAGTGGAGGAAGTCCGTAAAATATTCAAAGACATAGTCAGGCTATACAGACACATTGTCCAGTTCGTCATACGAAGATTAACAGTCCAACATGTGAGAAATGCTCCAGCTGGTATACATCAGACCACACCTTCAATTAACCCACAGACACTGAAATAAGTAATAGGGACAATACCTTCCAAACGGGGGGAAAATTGCACAGCTGGAAGCAGTATTTCTCCATACGGGTCCGCAGGAAAAACATAGACTGCTAACCATTTGCTTGCCAATGGGGATGGTTCCCTCGATCGAGGATTGTACCACTTGGGGAACAATCTTTGCTGTCGTATACATCAGGATACACGGTACCCCTTCCAGAGCAGTTGTTCCAGAAGTATTGAAACAGATACAGAATGAGTACGGGGCAGGACCTGCCCTGGACTTGGGGATGAAACTGTTGGGTTATTTTGCCCAAGTCTCTGCAATCATGCTGAGCAACATAAAGGGGGAGGCAGCAGCAGTGGCCATACACAGCCACCTAAGGGAAATAGCACCGATAAATAAGTAGCGAGAATTACCAAAAATTATTGAAGAAATCTATGCTGAATTAGGTAGAGATAATTTGGGAACCAAAGCAGGTAAGCCACAAATGGCGGGTAGTCCCGACAAGGACAACTCGAAGCAAGCACCCGGTTCTTCTAAAAAGAAATGGGAAAAAATAACAATTCAGAAAAGAATTCACGATCAAGGGGTGGGTCTCCCCAACGGGACTCCTCTGAAAGGAGGCATAACCTTAGGAATCGTGATAACATTAGGAAACCTAACAGGTATCAGGACACTGATACACATTCCTTTCATTCCTTTCAGGGTTCATCAAAAAACTCAGAGAGGGACGGGCGATCGGAACAAAAGCAAGAAAATCGACCAAAGACCAAAAGGGAAACGCATCGAAATTCAGATTATATTATCAAACAGGAAGAGCAACATAAAACAAAACCTCAATTCAAAAAGAAGAAAGTAGCTGGCTTAAAAATTAGACATGCCCAGGTTACTGAGGACTCAGCTTCTGAACGGGGAATGGGCTCTGACGATGCTAGGCAGCGCGGCAGAAGTAACAATAGCTCGCCAGAACCTGAAGGATTTTCTGGTGATAGCAGTATTGAATGAAAACATCACAGTGAAAACACCTGATAGCAGAGTGAAAACACCTGATAGCAGAGTGTATGAAATTACACTCCAGATAGAGGGGCACATCTCAAGAAAGGTTGAAGGTCTCTTTTGGGAGAACTTAACATATGGATATGACATACTGCTAGCAGAAAAAGATTGGCCGTCTGAGTTTATGATGGATTGCCCAAAAGGGGAAAGCGTCATCTTACCTGCTTTCTCCGACCTCGTTCCAGAATCTTTAAAACATTCATACAAGCAGGAGTGGGCACTAGTGCTAGCTTCGGCATTATACCACAACCATGTAGGGTGGGATGTGGAGTCTACTCACCATGAAATCCCATTTAAATCTATTCCAAATCCACAGAGACAGTACCCTATAAAAAATGATGCAACAAGACAGGTCAAAGAAATTCTAGACCAACTTGAATACCAGGGTGTAATTGAGACTTGTACCTCCCCTATGAATAATCCTTTATTTCCAGTAATGAAACAGGACAACACATATTGTCTAGTTTTAGATTACCGACATTTAAACACATGCACACGAACATTTGCAGTTCAAAATGCACACAGTGCCGCATTAATGAATAACATTATGCGGAAGAAATACAAAACGACATTAAATATCTCGAATAGATTCTTCTGCCAAAATATAGCTCCAGAAAGCAGATATTTGACAGCATTTTCTGCCCTCAGCACTCAGCGTCACTTCTGTTGTTTGCCCCAAGGGCATAAGAACAGCCCGGGGCAATTCGCGACAAGAGTGTCAGAAATATTACAAACATGCGATGAGGAGGCAGTGTCCTATGTAGATGACATCTATCTGACAGACAATGAATTACTTGAACACTTGTGCAGGGTGAACAACATAATTGTGGGATTCGCCAATTTGGGCTACAAATTTAATTTAAAAAAATCAAAAATTGCCCATCTCAATGTCCTATTTTTGGGATATGAGCTATCAAGGGAAGGCAGAAGCCTGACAGCCAACTTTTTAGAAAAATGTGCACTGCTCCAACCTCCGAAGACTCTCAAAGGTTTGCAATCCATCTAAGGATTTCTAAATTTTGACAGAACATACATTCTAGTTTACGCAGAAAGAGTAAAAGCTTTTTACGACTTAATCAGACCTGATTTCACACCACATCAGTGGACGCAGCAACACACAGATACTCTCCATTCAGTTCAGGCTGACATGATAGCATCTAAACACTTGCACACATGTGTGAAATCTACCAACTTGGTGATCCGGGTGGTCCCGGGTTTATCAGGATATACATATATCACTTTCAATGAAGGTGAGAGAGTCCAAATTACATACAAATCACATTTATACACAAATGCTGAAATGCGATTTGCGGAAACTGAAAAAATATTGACCGCAATACAGATTTCTGTAGTGAGAGAAAGAGCACAAGCACAGGGGAAGCGCATTATTGTTGTAACCCCGGTACCAACTTTAGAAGCTGTTACCAAAGCGAGCATTCCAAATCCAAAAGCACTGCATCAGCGATGGATACAATGGGCTAATTCTCTCACTGCAACAGATGTAGATTACAAGTACGATTCTACATTGAAGACACAAGCATTCCTGCAGTACGAACAAGAATACCCTCTCTCAAATGAAATCTTGCCTCTAGAGAAATATGAATACATCATTTATACTGATGGTTCTGCTCAGCCTGCCATAGGAAGTAAACAACAGTATAGCGCAGCATGTGCTATAGTGAAGGGATGTATGCGGGACGGTAAGTTCCATCCCAGCAATACGACTACGCAATCTCTAGGAGTTGTACAGCACAGTTTGCAGAGCTGAAAGCCCTGATACTAGCACTACAATATACGGATCAGGAATTCCCCACACTGATAGTGTGCAATTCGTTTTACTGTGTGCAGTCTTACAATGAATTTCTTCATTACTGGGGCCAGAATGGGTTTAGAGATTCCAAGGGTTGCACAATTAAACATAAATTGTTATGGGAACAAGTGGCAAAGCTGAAAGCATGCCTGCCACGGGCTCAAGTTATTCACACCTTGAGTCATCAGCGTGTTGGTATACACGTTGAAGGGAATTCACTGGCTGATGAAGCCGCCAAGGCGACAGTGCGAACTGCTGCCATTGCTGCAATCACTCGTTCTAGCATGAGGATAGACCGTGACATACTGATAGCTGTCAACGCCTCAAAGAACAGCTCTGCCGTTCCGAAGGGCTTTCCACTCAAATATTCCTATAAATTAGATGCGCAAAACACACCGTATGCTCAAATTCCTGGAGTCGGGGATAAAATTATACCAAACATGGATCGCAGATTAGGTTTAATACTAGCTGCACACGAGGGTCTGGTCTCAGCACACGCAGGAGTCACAGCTACAGTTTCATTACTGAAGTGGCAATTCTGGTGGCCAAGCTTGTCTAAACATACGAAGGCTTATGTCTTAAAGTGCGACATCCGCCAGCAGATAAAATGTTCCGCTGTAGCACGGCCACCACAAACCCCATTACTCATTTTAGACAGACCTCTCGCATGTGTCTATTTGGATCACTGTGGCCCCTTAAATTTAGACGGGGCTTGCAAGTACATCTTGGTGGCAGTAGATTCATGCTCTAGATTCCTGTGGGTTTGGCCTCATCGCTCGGCTGACGCTCGAACTGTTATAAAGGATTTGCGAGTCTTCATCGGGACATACACAATTGGCAAGTTACATTCCGACCGTGGCCCTGCGTTTGACTCTCGGGCTTACAAGGCAGCAATGGAAAGTATGGGCGTGGCCTTGTGGTACTCCTGCCCCTACCATCCCGAGGGAAATTCGGTTGTGGAGAAGAAAACCGGGACCTAAAGCAATCCTTAACAGCAAGGGTATTTGGTGCGAGAGGTAGTTGGGTCAATCACCTATATGGAGTCCAGAGGGCACTGAACAATATGCCAAGAAAATACTTGGGAGGACGTACCCCTATTAGATACTGTTTGGGACAAGAATGTGGGTACCTGACCTCGATTGTGCCAGCACAGTGGTGGATGTAAAACCATTTGAATTGAATGATCGTTTGGCTGTTTTACAGGAACTCAATGAATTCCGGGCATTACAAAGAAACGTCCAAGTCAAACGCACCACCACTGGGGAAGTGAAACCAGTTCCTGCAAGACCTGTCTGGGTCATGAAAATTGGGGACCTGGTCAGAGAAAATATCGTGGACAAGAAGGAGTTTGGGCCATCCTACAGAACACCTGTACCTGTCCTGGCGGTTCCAGGAACAAGAACAGTACTTCTTCCGCCTTTTGCCGCCAAAAAATAAAAAAGATTCGTCTCCAGTGATCTGATCAAACCACACTACTATACAGGAAGTTCAGATGGAAAGACTAATAACGTTTCAAGACTCCTCTGCGCAAGGTACTGGAGTCACCAATAATGGAGTACAAATTACATCTGTTGAAACAGAACAACAACCAAATGAAACTGAAACGCAAATTGCAATTCAGCCCAATAATGAACTTTACATCAACGTGCCTTCACAAGAAGCAACTGCTGAGCTGCCAAAGATAGATCGAACTGCGTCTGGCTACTTCATCAACTTCGATGACTTTTCTTCAGATCCAAGTGAACCTGAGCAAACGCCACCCAATTCTAAGAAAGAAAAAGTTCGACAATTCAATCTCTGGCTAAAACAGACTTACTTTGTGTCCCCTTGGTTGCATCTTTGGTTTGCATTAGGGATCCTGTTCCTGTTAATTTGGATTGGTATAGTAACTGTCTTTTTCATACTACTGAATGGATATTACCTCCCACAACGCTCTGCAGTACAACCTGTGAACTTGGTCCTGAAACCTCATACGTCATCACACAGTGAACAGAGACCTGTCCCTAGTAAACATTTCAGCAGTTCCAGTACCAGATGGTATAGTTTGGGATAGGGTTTCATATGATGTATTTGGTCCTACTGAACATTTGAAAATTCCACACGTATTCAACATTTCATTGAATGATTTCATTACCCCGAGTACACTCTCTGATTGGGACATTGAGACTGTAAATACCACGCTCTCAGATTTAGAACAATCTGCTTCATTTTTTTACAGAGAATTGTATGGAGATACACCTGACTTCAACAGTATGTATTGTTACCAGCGCTATGGTCATCACTTTTTGTACAGAGCTAGTGTTCCACGCACTGGAAACACCTACCATCAATGGGAACATTGCCCGACACCGCCGAAAGGTAGTTCTGCCACATTCGCACAACAATTTGCATACTTTTCAGGTTTCAATACATCAGATCCAATGTCATACTACTATAAGCTAGTACAGACAAATGCAACTGCGAAGAAAATCATGCTGACTAACACCAAGCTCATATATTCAGCACCCTTTTATCTCCCAACTGCCTATGCAAGGTTTCGACTATTGGAGGGACACGATAGACACAAAATCCATCTGGGGGATGAAAGATTGGCTGGTTCAGGGAACAGAGGCTTTATTTAGAGCTTGCCTCATACCATTACAGATAATATTCCTGAACAGAACAGTGCAACAAAGTAACTGCTACGGGTTTGCAAAAATTAAAGACCTGAAAAGACCACGCATCCCCTCGCCCATACCTATTGAAGGTATACCAAATGATACACTGATTAGTGAGGAGGTACTGGGTACAATGATACAGAATAGTACATACAATTCTTCAGCTCCCAATTGGAAGGGATGGTTGGTTTGGCCTATCGACACAAATAGGTGTTGATCAAGATTCAGGGGTACCACCAGAGGGTTTAGTATCCATAGGCCTGACCCACGCTATGTACACACAGACGACCCAGGGGTAGTGACTTCTTATAGTGTTGTTTTAGCCTAGAATGGCTTAAAACCTCAACACTATTACAGGTGAAACAACACATGTCCCTTCTATCAGAAAACATGGATCTTAGGGATTCCTTGCTAGGTCCCAAGAATCCGCGTAAAAAATGCTTCTTATATGCAATCTACAATGAACTATGGAAAGTCTCCAAACATGATGCTGCTGAGACAATGCGTGAGATTGATAGGATTAACCTAGAAAAGGCCTTGGCTGTGGTAGACAATGGTATGACCACACTTTCTTCACGCATTTATTCACTGGGCAACATTGTGTCTTCAGCAATCGACATAATGGAACCAGACTTGTCTATTCCACAACATGGGCAATCTCAATTGCGCTCCATTGTGCTTTTAAGCTGGACGCTACAATCATTGCATTCTGGCCACATGCCATGGCGGTACATTAACATCTCAAATCATTTTTCAGCTTATAATCTGACCGACAGACAGTTGACCATGGCATGCAGAGATGCAAAGTACACCATGCTGCTCACTGAAAAATTAGAGAAGTTACCTTTTACAGTGGCAGAGTCACTGTCTACGGAATGGTTAATTCATGGCTATATCACACTGCCAATCACAACATTCCAGTTCCAATACTGCCTTTGATACATCCGATCAGGCAGGTATGAAGCGTTGGGTGAAGGGTACATACAGGAAACCTGGGAGTTATCGTATAGATGTAGGTGCAGAAATAAGGACACTGAAGTTTTCTTAAGTGGTACAGACTGTGAGAGGGCTTTAAATGGGTCTTTAGTGTGCAAAGAGGTGTCACTTCATGGAGCATGTAATGCTTCAAAAGCAAACTTATCTTGCTACTTAAAAGGCTCCCCAGCTGCAGTGATTCATCTAGTTTTTGAGTTACTTTCGAATGGGAGTTATTTAATGCTGAATGATCAAGGCTGTTGTGGGATGGTGCCAGGCATCGCATACCTAGTCACAGTAAACCCCAGGGTTGTTTGTTGTAAGCAAGTATTGTCTCCCCCAGCTCGCAGAGTTAGGGAGGCACCACTGTGGCCTTCATTGAATGTTTCTAGTATACGGGTTGATTCGCTGAGCAGACTGAATGCCATTTTGTTTCAACAAAATGTGGCCTTAACTTCAGCCCAAGAGACTTTTGATCTCCAGGTTGCAAGGTCTTCAGCAGAGATACAGGCCCTGGTCCGTACGAACTTCCCGATCCATTGCGGAGAAATGGTTCATAATATCTTTAACATGTCTGATACAAGAGGGATCATACACTTATTTAAGCGTCTTGGATCAGGTCTCTTAACCACCTTTCAGACTATCTTCGGAGTAATTCCAGCTTTCATACACTCCGTACTTGGAAGTGTTTTTTGAGGGCTTCCTTTGGTCCTGCTATCAGTAGCAGGCATCCTGATTTTAATCCTATTGCTTCGCAATGGACGTCACAATCCCTCAAGACATGGAGAGAACAGTGCTGGAACAACGTTGTCATGAGCATATGGTGTTCCACCTGGCTACGCCTCTGCTTCGAGAGCTGAATGAGCATTGGTTCCTGTCTTTTAGACCGGTCTGGCTAGACTGTGTCCTGCATGTGTTCCATTGCGTCTTCTGCAGATTTGGCTGTGTGTTGGACCTGTGTCTGACACTTCCATTGGTTGAGCCGCCGAACATAGAAGTGCTTCAGGAGCCCTTGCAGGCCCACTTGTACAGTTGTCCACAGCGTATTCCCATGTTGATGACAGCATTTCTAGAGCCTCCAAAGGATGCTTCCGCTCCTGTTGGAAGGGAAATTGGCTCTGCTCCAGAGGTACAGGCATCGGTATCAGGCATGCAGGCATCTAATTCTTCCCCGGCTGCTGCTGTGGGAACCGGAGATGAACATCTTTGCTCACTCGACATGATACTGGAAGTTCTGGAGGGATTGCCACCTGCGGATACGATGTTCAGCGATGTTGAGTTTTCAGCGCAGGATTCTAAATCAATCTGGCCTCTCCTGTGCTGGGAACCATTTGGCAACCTTTTAAACATTTACTAAATTGAAGGTCGAAACTGACTTTGTTTTATTTTTCCTTCTCTGCTCTAACTGAGCATAATGGCTTTCAAGGTGCTCAGTGTAATAACAACCACATATACAAGCTTAGAGGACCTTTCTAAATGCTTTTTAGGGAAAAATTGCTTTTTTTGTATGGACATTTTTCAGGCTTTTAAAGTGCTTTTAGTATGTTTTATTGTAAATGGTTTTTATGCCTTTTAATAGCGTTAGCTTTATCATTACCTAGCTGACCCTGTTGACCTTTTGATGAGGAGTGGGTGTCATGTCCTTTAGAATAATCCTGTCATGTATACCCCAGTTTACATAATAGTTAAAACCAAATTTTCCCTTTGGAACTCCTTTTCCACTCTTATTCTTTCATACTACAATCATACCAATGGATACCTAATGTACCACCTGTACCCCAGATATACAATTAGAAGCTCTACTCAGAGTGTGTAAGCACTTATGTGCATATTTAATAAATCATATCAAAATAAATAAAATGTATACAATAAAAATACATATCATCATGAACAACAATACAATAAAAACTGTTAAAAACACCTGGGCTATCTAATAGACCCCAATTCATCAAAAAATAACTTCCCTGGACAGGAAAACTACAAGAGACAATAAAATTTGTCTTAAAACTGTTAATTCGAGACTATTGTAGACAACACCCCGCAGGGGAAAAGGCTTCCCTGTCTTTTCTGAGGCCGCTGACTCTCCTCAAATTTAACAAAGATATTCTGCGTCGACGCGTTTCGGTAGGCCAGTGTTAATAGAGCCACCTTCTTCAGGACTAATAATTTTCTTCCCTTATCCAGATAGCTCTCTGCTACAAATGTGATACATCGGTGCTACAGCACTCGGGAAGGTGTGGCTCCAATGGAATTTGGGAGATGCACACTTCAGTGATTTGTTGTGGTACTGGAAACTTTATCCTTCCTTTGTTTTGGTTAGATGGACAGTATATCTGCATTCAGTTCTAATTAAATCACCCCCTCTTCGATATTGAATAATGGTGGAGAACTATCAATGATGTCATACGTGGACCCAACCGAAACACATCTCGGTTGTCCTTTTTTTTTTAAATAGTGGAAAGAGAGCATAGAGTCACTCCTTCTGCCTGTACCCCAGAGCGCGATATCGTTGGCTCGGTTTATATACAGGCCTTGCTTACTCCAGGGTCTCTGCTCGGCTATTTTCCGTCATGAATAATGGATTATTCATGACGGAAAATAGCAGAGATCAGAATGGGGAACATGGCGGCTGCGAGCTAGACGCTCACGGCCGGGGGCGCCATTGGGAGAAAGCGCTACCGGGAGAGAGCCGCAAGAGAGATGCCGCCGACGGAAGAATAAATAATTAAAACTTACTGCACTGTGGATTGCCGCAGACACGCGAGATAGGCGGGCTTGCTGGGAGCCGGGGGCCGATTTTCGGATCCCCGGGGACGCGATGGAGGGAGGCAGCAGTGGAGCTCCGACGTTCCTGGGAGGCCGGCGTTAGGACTGGGGGCAGAGACAGAACAAGTCGAGCCTGCCAGCAGCCCTCTGAGGAAGTGAGGAAGACAACTGGAGACCGGAGGAACACATTAGGAGCGTGGAAGTGGGGAGAGTTGTGCGAGAGAGCAGGGCAGTCTTCGCATATGGAGACAGGTGCTACCAAGGAAGGTGAGGCTCCCTCCAGGTACACTTTGAGGACCAGGAACACTGGAGGTAAGACGAATTTTGTACCTATTTCGTCAGATACACTTCCAGGATCAACGCAAGGAGCTAAAGTAATCGTTAAGGCGAAGCGGGGGCGGCAAGGAGGAGGGATTCTCCAGAGTAGGGGAGTAGGGAAATCACCAGGAAAAATCTGCGAGGGTAAAAATAAAGGCAAAACTGTAAACGCACCCACCAAAATAAAAATTACCCCCTCACTTAAATCATTTTTTTGCGTGCTTCCAAGTATGCAGAAAGATGGTGCTGGCGGTGCAGGTCTTAATACGGAAGTAGCCACATCAGGTAACAGTGCTAATTCAGAGGAAAACGCAATAAGTACGAAAAAGGGTGCAAATAGCGACAGTGGTCCCTCACAATTGAATGAGCCTAGCTGTAATACCATGACACTTCAAGAAGAAGCTATAACAATTCCCGTGAGTAACAGGTTTACTGTGTTGGCACTATCTGATGACCCAGGAGCTCCTGTACAAGCTCAGAATGGAAATAGACAGAGCAGATCGGATGCGGGAATATCTGAAGTAAGCCAGGAGAACTCAGAAGTCTCAGAAGCCTTGCTGGCAAGCATCCTATTGGGTCTGAAAAATGAAATCAAGCATCGATTTGAGGTCTCAGAAGCAAATCAGCTAGGCATACAAGCATCCTGCTTGGAGTTAACCCAAAAACTGGATGACGTGACCCTTTGTACAAAGACATTAGAGGAAGAGGTGGTCATAGTAAAGCAGGATGTGGTGAAGGGATCACTGACAAAATATCGAAGGTCAAAAAATCGACCTACAAAAATATCGCAACAAAAATATTGATGTCAATAATATCGAAATCCTATCTACAACATGGTAAGTACAAAAATATCGAGAAAAAAAAATCGATGTCAAAAATATCGTTATCAAAAATATCGTTTTTTTTGTGTTAAAAATAATATGTAAAATAAACTAAATAATACTTATAATTAAAATAAACATAGTTAAAAATATTTTATAATTTTTAAAATTAATAAGTAACATATATAATTAAATAAAACATTAATTAAACATATACATATAATATATAATATATATACTCACTTAGGGGCTCATTACGATGGCGGGCGGAAGCACAACCGCCGTGCTGGCGGATGCAAAAACCACCAGTTACCGCCGGCACGCAGCAGTCCACACGCCCGCCCAATTACGATGCGAAAAGTAGGCCAAACACCGCCGGCAAGCCAGCAACACCGTCCGCCATCAAAGTGCGCCCGTACACGTAGCGGCGCAGCCCAACTGACACACACCGTCCGACGAAACACGTCCCGCCCGGCGTATAAATTACGATGCCGCAAACAAACGGCTCCCACGGCCAAGAGATACCGTACGACAAACCGAAGCGGTAACACGGACGCCGAGCACGGACAACGAAGAAGCGGCTCCCCCGAGCATGAATCCAGCACTGCAGGCCCTCCCCATGCTCCTGCTGATGCACCACCAAGGACGCAACGTACCGCGGAGACGCAGGTAGGCACACACACAACAAGTGCACGCAAACAGCGCACACAGTGCAAGGGCGGAAAAAGCGGACAACCCCCACCAGCGCGTGTACACTACACATCCACCATTGCATCCACATATGACACACAGGCCAAATCGTAACATCGCGTAACACATGTGTACACACCACCTGGGACTAGGAACCAACAACCCCGTCATGGCCCCAAAGCGGCGATGACGCCGCCACACATGCGCACAACGCAGAGGCCAACCGCAGCGCCATGCATGCGTCACACACAGACACAGGGACACAACCAAGCAGCACACACATCAGCCCCACCCCGAACGCACATGACACGTGACAGGCCTGCCACAGACATGTCCCCAACGCCCAATTCACGGACAACACCCAACGCCACACAACCGACGCACACATGTCAGTGAAGTCACGCAACAGCAGGACACACCCCAGTGTAACAAACATGGTGTAGCACACAGCGGCGGCAACACCAACTAGGAGAAGCAGGGCCCCTTCGGGAAGAGGAACGCCAGTACCACACTGAAACACCCATACCACCCTGCACATATGAACAAGACATATAAAACGGAACACCAAAGAGCCCGGGGACCGACAACAGGTGGCCCAAGAATAACATTCACACACAAGGCCCAACGCAGAGCGGTAAGGCAGCCTGCCGCCCACACAAGGGAGAGCAGACAGCACTGAATGACCTTCCATTCCAACTCCGAAACCACAGCCCTACGACAGAAGCCGGTGAATACAGCCATTGTCCAAGAATAGACCAACACAGGCATGCCGAGGAGACCGACCACAGGGCAGATAGCGCATATCACAGAAGCACACAACGGACGGGGAAGAAAGAAGAAAACACTCCCCCATGTCGGCCACATGCAAGTTAATTGGAAGGAGTCACACGTCACTGACCTTGAACTGTCTGAGAAGCATGTGGGATGAGGGCCCGTGTCCTCCAAACAAGCCAACAGAACACAAGTCCTGTCTCCCTACGACTACACAGAGCTCACAGCAACCTCGGAGCGTGCACATTGCAGACTGCACACACAGCCGGAGCACGCCACCACAACGCACCGCTGCGAAATGGCAACCGCAACACACCTACCCAACTACGCCGAACAGCTCAAGCTGTACAAAACCAACCTGTTTCATATATTGGGATGCGATCTCCTGTCCCTGCTGAACGTAAGTTACCGACTGACTTACCGCATCACATTGTTCAGCTGCGTCATGCCCGTCTTCTACTGTCGGAGGTGTCCCTACCAGCATCCCGTGGAGATATGCCTCTCCAACCCGGCATGTCTGAAGGCGGACCTGCTACCACTACTCCTCCCTCTGGACGCACACGACAGGGCCTGCTCTGCCTATGGGGGCATGGCGTATGTGGCCAACATCGCACCCGCACTGAAATGGGACCACTGTGCCTCCACACGACGGATCATCGAGAACAGCTACATCGAATGTCACCCAGCATGCCCCATCATGGTCCTCCAAGGGACAACTTACGAACAACACCTTGACAGCCACCATCCGCTACATTGGCTGGCAAACATGTACACCACCAATGACATGGAAGCCCTGCTGGACGGCATCGCATACCTGACAACCTGTAAATTCGTCGGACCACAACGCAGGTTCCCCGATTGACCTATGATGTCCAACCCCGCACCCATGCTTAGCTTCCGCACGGACTGGCCAGTCACCACCACAACAGCCATACCAAACGACCGGCAACTGTAACCACACCATCAACGACATCGCCATGACATCGGATATGACCGGGACATGCACACTGTTCCCCATCACATCCAGGAACACCGCATGCATCGTGGGAGGCAGTGGCATGGGCTCTGTGTATCGCACCCACATGGACGGAACTGCACGAACAACCAGGACACGACATGGATCCAGCGCACATGGACACACACACCGCTCAGTGGACATGAATAGGTCGCCTGGAGTCTGTGGGTGCTGCACCCCTCCCACCCCCGCCCCGGGAATCCCATACCAGGACCTTTGCATGGACGACAAGTGCATACAACAACAACACGACCCCAGTGACTGTGACATGTCCAGTAACCACCACAGTGCAACAACAAGTGGCACGCCGCTGCATGCACGCAAGCACATGCCCTGATGTCATCTCACATGCACGCGTGCATGAGGAACAACCGCAGCAAACCTGTCACATGGAACTGAGATGGACTGTGCCCATGATGCCAAGCGGTCTGGTAGGCTACATGTATACCGTCTGTGTCAAAGTCCGCAGCTCCGCAGCTATACGTAAATGTACATTAGCACAGCCTTGGCCAAGCAGATGTCACTCTGAAGCCCACATCCCACATGCAACAGCCAATCACATGTAACCCCACACCCTATCCCATTTGCAATCATGCTCAGTATATCCTCAACATGTATTCCGCTGCCAGTAGTGTCCACTATACTGCATCACAGAGGACAGAAGACTCAATATAATGTTTGAAACCAAAACTGTCTCCGCTGACTCATTTCACAAGTACGAATGAGAGAGGATGAGAGTATGTGAAGTACACGGCAGTCGTGACATGACCATGTAGTCCACTGGTATTGGATGTCAACGCAAATGAGTAGCACAACTGTGGAAGACACACATGTGTCGTGTGAAGTCGTATGGACGCAGTGCTCAGGTGGGTGGGTGTGACGGGTAGATGCGCACATGCCAAGTTGGAGCACGCCGTGTTGGGAGGGGTCATGAACAGTACACCACCGCTTCCCTGGGCATTGTGAGAGGACACCTGTCGGGGGGAGTGAACACGTGTGTGCACAGCAGCCGGGCACACGTACAAAGCGGTACCAGGCGCACCTCAGCCCACCCTCTGTGGACAAGCTGGATCCTGTTGTGCGCCCGCCATGCCCCTTGACAAGGCACACACAGCCCCAGTCGACCAGGTGTAACCCCAACATAGTCAATCCGCACAGGCGATACAGGGCACGGGATGGCAGTGGAGCATGGTGTGTGAGAGGTCTCCTCGCGCTCCTCCTGGTCATATCACGCAGGCAATAGAACCTCAACGTCTAGCATGGCACAAGTCAAATGGAAGTGTAGGGGGACGCACCACAGCACGAGCAGCACTGACGTCACGGGAGGTGCCTCGCACCATCCCATCCATTGCCCATTATACCAACCACGCCACATGCCATTGCGACTAAGTGCAAGCGCGTGCGCCACCACCCCCGAGCCCTCCCCAGAGAGGCCAAAGAGTGAATGTGTGGGCCATCAGTCACAGACGGACGCGGCCTGGCCGCAAGGGCAGCCACAGCCACTGGGTGTCGCAGGTGGCGGATCCAGAAGGCGAAGACTGTGATGCATAGTCCATGCAGGCCGGGTCTCCATTTGGGGCACCACGCAGGTGGACGGCGTCCCGCAACACATCATACCCTGAGACAGCCCACTCGTGCAACTGGACCCACACATACACTCCTTGCCCTCTCTGGTGCGAGCTTGGGGCTGCCTGTGCAAGCGCTAGCCTCGCAGGTGCACATGCATATTGGGGGAGCGAGGGGAGGACATGAGGGCTGGGGCGAAGATGACTGTATCACTGTCAGTGAGTACAAGGGATGACCCAGATGTGGAAAGGAAGAGACGTGTCCCGTGTGTACTGCAACTAGTCGCCAATCCAACTACCCCCCCATGTCCGGAATGTAAGCCCGCACCTAGGCCCGCCCATCCGCCACATCGAACATACCACCAGCACGACAACCTTCCCATTCGAAACACTGACTGGGGGTGGCGACCAGTGAACAATCATGTGTAGCCTACCCACGCGTACATGTGGGCCCTCCATGATCCATGTCACCTGCGGCAAAGTCATGACATGCGCAATGAGGGAAGTGAGGAGAGCTGTCCGCCCCACGCACAGAAGGTGCATCAGCTCCACAGACCCAGCAGCGAGTCCAGCAGGGGTCACATGTGCTGGGGCAGCTGTGCCTGGTGTGAAGGCACATGCATATAGACAGCACATCGACCAATGTGTAGTCTGCCCACATCTACAGTCCATCATCATGCGGACATAGGAATTGAACACAGGGCAACACATCTGAGTGGGTGCACCCACCGTGACCAACAATGCGCAATCATCGACGTACCCGCCCTGTGCATGGCCCCCCACCCAACGGAGGCACATCCAGTGCCACCATCCCACACACACAAGCCTTCCACGGAACATGCTGTGTCCAATGGTCAGTACAGAGTCAGCGCCCATCTGGTGGATCCTGAACAGGAGACACATGCACACACATGCCAGCTCCCACTATGTACGTCTGCCACCTGGCACGTGCAATGTAACCTCTCACCTGTGACGTGTGACTGCAAGCACACAGCCGTCTTGGCATGGGGCTGTCAATGTGGACACCTGTCAATGTTTCGGGAGGTGTGATCCGTACAGTGCTGTACATAGGGTGCAGTGCTGACACCTACTACTGTCTCATATCCCCTCGTGCCACAGGTCCCACTTGTTTTGGCCGCTCAGCCTGTGCCCACATCGTCGTCGTCGTGTGCCATACTCATCCAGCCGCAGAAGCAGTTCCATGCTCAGCAGACATTCATGTTGCCGTGGCGTTGCCGCTTGACGGATATGCAGTCAGTCCCCATCAGCACGCCCCGCAAGTCATTGGGGCCTAGATCCCCATGTGCATGCACATGGCAGTGGTTTGTATCACTAGCCATTGCCATTGTTGGGAGACCTGTGTAAGTGTATTGTGGCCGTGCCGTCCCAGCTTGACAGCTGGGCTGTGGCTCATGTGCTTGCTCAGTCATGTCAGTGATGTGTATGCGAAATTGCTATGTGTCGTGTTGCTTTGACATGTGTCCTCTGCCATTGTCCCTAGGCGGAGACCGAACATTGACCGCCCATACCAATTGCTGGCGGACATGGACGATACAGAGGTTATTAGGAAGTTTCGGCTGGACAGGCCAACCCTGCATCGACTGTGTGCCATGTTAGAACCCCATCTCCGTCCCCGCAGGGTGTATCCGACTGCTGTCACCCCCACGGCTAAGGTGATGGCCGCCATGCATTTCTTCGCCACTGGGTCATTCCAGCACACAGTGGGCATTGGAGGAGGGATGTCCCAGCCCATGTTCAGCAAGGTGCTGAGGGATGTACTGGCAGCCATGATGCTGTACCGAAACAGGTACATCCGCTTCCCCAGGGCTCGTGAATTGGCGGCAGTGAAGGGTGCATTCTATGCCCTTGGCAGAATCCCACACGTCGTTGGAGCCATTGACTGCACACATGTCGGCCTTGTTCCACCACAGGCCACTGAGCACCTGTACCGCAACAGGAAGCACACGCACTCCCTGAATGTGCAAGTGGTGTGCCTTGCGGACATGGTGATCACCCACGTGTGTGCAAAGTTCCCAGGCTCGGCCCATGACGCACACATAATGCGCAACAGCATCTTGCCACGACTGATGTCCAATATGCAACAGGATCGTGGCTGTATTGTCGGTGAGTATGTGGAGTGGTGTAGCGTGCTGGTTGTGCGATGCTGTCCCCTGTCCAGTTGGAATAGCAACGGTTCTCTGTGTCCCTCACACCCAGGTGACTCTGCGTACCCGAATGGGGCATGGCTGCTCAGTCCATTGAGGAATCCTCGCACCCCAGCAGACGATCGCTACAATGAGGCACATGGGAGGACCAGACGTGTGGTCGAGCGTACCTTTGGCCTCCTCAAGTCCAGGTTCAGGTGCCTGGACCGCACCGGGGTGCGCTGGCGTACTCCCCACAGAAGGTGTGCCGGATAGTGGTGGCGTGCTGCATGCTGCACAATCTGGCCATTCGGAAGCAGATCCCCCTCATCGTGGATGACGGAGATCAACCAGGGCCCCAGCCCGCAGACCAGGACAGCTCGAGTGAGGAGGACAGCGGAGAGGAGGAAGCTGGTAATGTGCGGCAGCAGCTCATCGCCCGCTACTTCACTTGACGGTGAGTGTCCATGTACGACGGCTGATGTGGCTGTATCTGTGCAGGTGTGTGTGTGCTGTGTCAGGGTGGCCGTTTGTTCACTGCGTACTGTGTGTCAACGCTCCATGGCCAGGGTAGTATGCCACTGTTGGTGGCTGTGGCATTGTGCCCTATTGCTCTGTGCGATGTGTGTACATTGCTTGTAGTTGTTGACATGTACTGTGTGATGGGTGTGTGACACACTCATTGAATGTGCTCCTGTTCTGTCTCCCACCCCTAGGTCCCTACAGGCCCTCCGGATTCCATTGCCATGCCACGCATCAGGTGCCTTTCCGCCCAAGGTGGCCGTTGTATTCCGTACAAATAAAACACAGGGCACAAACAGCAGTTAGTGTAAGAGGTGCATTTATTTCAAACTGTGACATGTGATTGTGTGTAAGGTGATGACAAAAGTGGTGCGTGCAGTGACAATGAGCTGTCGGTCATGGCTGCGTGATGCTCAGGGTGTACCCACTGGTTCTATGTCCATAGTCCAACACACACATGCCATCCAGATGGCTGTGTGGAGTGGGATCGTAGTCCAAGTCAATGCAGTGGCTGGTCAAGGAAGGCTGGCGGAAGGCTGGCTGGCTGCCTCACTTGCGTTTGGAGCGTGCGAAGTCCTCCCGGGAGATCGGTTTCCACTTCGGACGGCCCCTTCCACGTTTGCGAGGGGGGTGCCTGCTTGCGACATGCTGGTGGTTGAGGTGTGCTCACTGGCTGTGGACGCAGGGGAACTGGACACTGCTGCTCGACCCTGCGCCCCGGCAGGTGGTGGCGGAGGGGGAGCTGCTGTCCCTGGCTGTGACCTCACCGCCACCACCAGCTGGCCCATGAGGTCCACGAGTTGGCCCATACGGGCGTCCATGGACCTCAGCACCCCCAGCACCTCCCGCGTGTCTGAAGCAGACCTGACCCATTGTCCTTGGGCCTCTTCATAGGCCCCAAGGACTCTGGCCATTTGAGGCAGGGCATGGCTCCCAGGGGAGGCTGGCGTTTCCCTGACCCTGCTCCTCCTACCAGTCCTGCTGCCACCGGCCCTGCCCACTAGCCACATTGCTCACCACGGTCCTCGCTGTGGCTCCCAGTGTGGATCCAGTCGGCCGGGCCACCACCTGCGCTGGGGCTGGTGCCAGCGAAGACGCGGTGGTGGTGGCGGCGGTGGTGGTCGGTGCGGCGATGGTGGCGGTTGCGGCAGTGGTAGTGGCCGCAATGACCGTGGGTGTGGCCGCAACGACAGTGGCAGCAGGGGGCTGGGAATGTTCAGCAGCCCTGGATGATGGGTTGGTGGGTAGGAGGGGTCCTGGGGAGCGGCTGGGCCCTGCCACACCAGATGGGCCTGCTTGGTGGTCCGTGTCCGAAGAGGAGGACAGATCCTCCACATCCGTGTGTCCTCGTTGGGGGCTTGTAGGCTGGCTGTGCTGGCTGCTGGCTCCATCCCCAGCATCCAGCAGTTCGTCACCTGTGGAGAGAATGAGATTTGTTATTGTGTTGCACCTGGCGAAGTATGTATTTGTCGTCTGACATTAACAGTTCGTGCAATCTCGTACATGGGTTTCCCGGAGGCGTGTGTGTGGCTGTAGCATTTGTAGTTGTGTGTGCTTGGCAATGGGACTGTGTGCTGTGCACATGTGGCATGGGACGGATTGGCCATGCCGATGGGTGTGTTGCTGTGCCCCTACTTATTGTGACTCTGGTGTATGCGGGCTCCTGGCCCATCCTGGGTCTGGTTTGTACTTTGCTTTTGGTGTTCAGATGGGACGCTTAGGAACGCATATGGCAACATGGGGGCCATGCCCCAGATTCGCATTTGGGAGGGAATATGCTTTTGGGGTTCAAATGGAACGCTTAGGAACGCATATGGCAACATGGGGGCCATGCCCCAGATTCGCATTTGGGAGGGAATATGCTTTTGGGGTTCAAATGGAACGCTTAGGAACGCATATGGCAACATGGGGGCCATGCCCCAGATTCGCATTTGGGAGGGAATATGCTTTTGGGGTTCAAATGGAACGCTTAGGAACGCATATGGCAACATGGGGGCCATGCCCCAGATTCGCATTTGGGAGGGAATATGCTTTTGGGGTTCAAATGGAACGCTTAGGAACGCATATGGCAACATGGGGGCCATGCCCCAGATTCGCATTTGGGAGGGAATATGCTTTTGGGGTACATGCTGTGAGCCATGGGTGCCGAACGTGACATGTGTTGTGGCAGCATGACAGTGCATGGTTTGAGGTGTGTGCATGCTTGACATGGCCTGCATATTTGCTGTCTGTTGTGATTACTGGACATGGCATTGGACGCATCGTTATGAGTGAGTGATGGTTGTGTGCCAGCCAACGTATTGCAGTTGTCCCATCTCCTTGGTGTGCGTGCTGCCCTGTGCCATGTGCATCACTGCAGTGCTCGTGGGGGTGTGTGGCCCATGTTGTGTGTTGTTGCTCACAGTGTGTCGTGCGCTTCATTGACTTCTGGCACATGGTTGGTCATGGGCATGTATCTTAGCGTGACTGCTGTATGTGTGGCAGCTGTGCGGATGACATGCCTTTCATGAGACTGGGGCTGACGGATGGGATGGATGGTATGTTGTATGTGCATGGTGTGTCTGTGTGTTTGATGGGTTCAGTGGTGTTCGTGTGCATTTATGTTGTTCCGCTCTGTTGCGTCTAGTGTTGTTTGTCTTACATAGGCGTAGTTGTGGGGTGTGTGGTTGACAGGCAGTAGGGGCTACATGGACAGGACTTCAATGGTGTTTCGGTTGTGTGTGATGAGTTGCACAGTGGCTGCCGTGTGGTACTATATTCAGTGTGGCTTGTGCATGCAGACGTGGCTCCTTGGGTGTTGCTATGTCTGTGATGGGTCATGTGGGGTGTGAGTCTGTTGTTCATGTCCGTGTGCACATTGTTCACTTGTTCGTGACGGTGGGCGGTGCTGCGTGTTCGTCTGCTACGTGACATGTCCCATGTGTTGGTCGTGTTCCGGTCCTCATGCCTCCAGTAATCCAGCCCTGTCCAGTTTCCCACCTGCAAGTTGTTCGTGCGTGCACTGTACTGGATGCCACATGGCTCTAAGCGGGGGTGCTCCATGTTGCAGGTCTGTGGGGGTGGGGGGTGTTGTGGGTCGTGGGGGTGGCTGGACACCCACTGACACCGATTGCTGTGGACCGTGATGTCTGCCTTTCGGCTGTCGTTGTGCACTGCGGTGGCTGACACGTGGCTGTGGGGTGTGGGGGATGCTCCTCCTTGCTGTGCTGTGGGACTAGGGGCCTGGTGTGTGTTGTACTTGGGCTGTCCACCGTCCCACCCACTGCATCTCTTGTGTTCCTGCCACTTACCTGTTACTTGTCGGTTAGTGCAGCTGTGGCGGACACATGGGTGTGGTGGGTGCTCGTTGTGGCGCTTCTGGCATATTTGGGGACCTGTTGGTGGTTACGTGGCTGGCTGAGTGTACACATGGCCCTGCACGTATCTTACAGTGCTGTTCGGTTTGGGCTGTGTGTGGTGGTGTCTGTTGCATGTGTGTGTGATGTGTTGTGTATTGTGTGCTGGACATGGGGGTGTTTGTCCCTGGGAGCTGTGGCATGGTGGTAGTGCATGTGAGTACATAGCGGTGTGCTGGCATACATTAGTTTGTACTTACCAGCCTCCACTCCCCTGCTAATCCGGCGAGGATCTCCGGATGTATTATGACTCGCACCTTCTCCTCCCACGCTTTGAAGGTCTTGAAGAGCGCGGGATTCCTCCGCCAGTGACGGCAGCCAGCTCTCTGTTTTTGCCCTCCTTCTTCTTTGACCAGGCTCTTGACGTCATTCCAACGTTTGTTTATTTCTCCTCTGTTCCTGGGCAGGGTCCCGACTGCATTGACCTGGTCTACGATCCGGTTCCACATTCTGTTTCTGGTGGCTAGTGGTGTGTGCTGGACCATGTTCCCATAGATTTGTGGGTACACCTTGATGATCTCGTGCCGACCATGACCGTCAGCTCAATGGGCGTGAATCCTGGGCATTCTTTGTGGTGCCATGGTGTTTGTGGTGCTGGTGCGGTGTGTGTTGTGTAATGTGCAGGGGGTTTGTGGTGCAGGTGTTTGGTGGTGGTGGTGGGTGGTGGTGGTGGTTGTGATGTGTGCGTTTCTGTGGTGTGCTGCTGTCCTTGCTGTGTCACTGTGTCCTCTCCTCTCCTCTCTGGTTTGCAATGTTGCAAGGGGTTGTGGTCTGTGGGAGTGCTGCTTTTGTACTTACCTATGTGGGTGTGTCCTCATGGTCTGTTGTTTTCAGGTGTGTTGTGTCTGGGGTTCTGGCCTTTGTAGTTTTTGTTTGTCCGGGGGGTGTTTTCGGGATGTGTACTGTGCTTGTGTATTTGTGCGTGCCTTGCTGTGTGGACTTGTTGGCCATGTTGTGTGCTATTGGTTTTGTGAGCGGATGGTTTCTGTGCAGGTACGTGGGTGCCATGGCTTCTGCCGTGTCGATTCTCATCGGCGTTGTTTGCGCTGGCGGGCGGTATATTTGTAGTTTTCCCGCGCTCATGGCGGTGCGATCGTAATTTCACGTGCGGTGTGTCGGCCGTGAGGGCGGGCGGTTGTGTGTTGTCGTGCGTGTGTGAGTCCGTCCGTGGCGGGCGGTTTGACTCCGACTCGGACGATGGCGGGCGGTATTTTGTGGTGATTTTTCCGCCGATGGCGGTTTTCGGTTTGTGTAATCGTAATGGCGTGGTCGGTGTTCAGACGGTG